>WACJ01000049.1:0-1200000 GCA_008973525.1 Stenopsyche tienmushanensis | reverse complement strand
AATCTATCTTTTATATCCACTAGACAATATAGCTGCATTTTATGTGATATTTTTAATGCTAAAACATTGGTCCGGGAGATAAGTATAAGGATATATCTCTTGCGTTATGAGGTTTCGTTAAATTCACTTTCTCATAAATATTTTCAGCACGCTCACGTATATTATGTAATCTTGTCTTGCTGAAATTTCGAGAAAAAATTGAGCTGAAATCTTATTTAGAAAATCCCAAGTGCTAAAAGAAAGTCTTGTCGGAAAACATTATTACCCATACAAATATAACGACGGAAGATTATAAATATAAAGTACCTCTCACGATGCCATAGTAAATTATGGAAATATCCGAGACTTTAAATCTACTACGGTACTGCATTCATATTCATGAATATTATTTTTGGACGATTGAATTGTATGCTAATTTAAAAATATGATCTATTGAGTATGGTTTGTATTGCTTGATGATTTTTTGGTGCGATATTTTGCACGCATAATCGATCATTGGTTGTAGATCGTGAAGCAACGTGAATATAATACAGAACTATGGACATAGATAAATCGTCTTAAATTAGATTTGCTCTGAAAAATATAAATACTGTGGCTCAATCACACATCCAATATTTTTGTATTCCGTTTATGTTACCACAAAAATGATAGACTGAGACTTACTAAATATTTAATAACACAAGGAACGGCAGGGAAATTACCTTATTATTAAAATAAATTCAAAAATTTACATAAAATTAAGTAAGTTAATTCGTAATAAATTCAAGCAAATATAACGTATTTGAAATCTTGGATGCATTTTTGTTTTCAAATTAGTTATCGGAATACTTAGGGAAGAACTGCGTGTCAATTTCCTCTATTTATTTTTAGTGTCAATTACTACTATTGTGGTGTATTTTAACTTATCAACGAAGAAAACACATCCAAGTGCCTCAATTTTAACCTTCTGATAGTTCGTGCGGCACCCACTTATCCAACATTTTTATCTTTCTCCGAATTGTGCCTCTTTTCAATCATGATCGATCTTTGACCATTTAGAAAATGTGGCACACTTCATCTTTACGAGAAAATTAGCACATACTTAAAAAAAGAAATTTAGTAGTGTCAGGTCTGGATAACGTGCGAGCTACGGAATAGGACACGTCCCCAGACAAAGAAATCCAGGGGTGTCTGAAGATCGTGTGAGTCACGGAATAAGGTACATCTCCAGGCAAATAAATCCACTGGTGTCAGGTCTTGGGACTGAGCCCCCAATTGAATTAATTTATATAACAGAGGTAATCACAACAGAAATTTTAATTGAAAGAATCATTATTAATATTTTCCAATTATTAGTATAATAGTTTAAATCAAAGAATCTTTCTATAAAAATTGGGCTCAAGCCCAGATAATGGAAACGAATGGAGTACTAATATCAAGGCTTCAAATCGATATTTTAGATTTAGTAATTATCTTTTGATATTTTTAAGTATTTATATTAAAAATTTTTGCTTTCTGTGACTTGTCGGCACCCTCAACGCCGGGGACCCCCCCCCCCCCTGCACTCTCCCCCGCGTAAGTTCATTCGTACGCTCTGACGAAACGCCGACTACACTTGTATATAAAATTCGCGAGTGACGCCGAAAAACATTGTTTTTACAACATCTGCACAAAAAATGGAACATCTTCACCGCGTCACTTGAGAGGAACTACAACAAGGATAATAACGCAAGTAAGATCATAATAATCCAAGCTTCCAAGGTAAGTGAATTAACAAATACTCGCACACATCCGCCTCCTACTATCACATAAACACGGGAACACTGGGAGCAAAATGCTTTTTCGACTGCTCCCATAATACAATCTTGACTATAAAACTATTTGATATGGACCTGACTATTTGATATTACTTGATACCTGACTTTAACCTATTCGTTTCAGCTATGTCTATATATTTGTTTCCAGTTACTCCCAGTCTGACCGATTAAATATTATTTGATTGTGCCCGGTAGACACTAAACGTCAAAGTTCGAATACTGTGATGCGACATAACTACCCCTTGCTAATACAATTTGACTAATACTTTTGCGGCCTAACCACATTTGACTACTCCTAACTATTATACTTATACGATTTTATGTATTTTAACTATTGGCCACTTGACTAGTACCTTTTTACAGAGTAGATACTTAAATACTCTTCTAACAGCAAGCTGATATCCAGTTTATATACTATTCATTGCTTTTTATACGAATCTTAACTTGCATGTCGCTCGTTGTCTCTTGCATGGTCTTCCCTACTTAGCAGTATGGAACTCGAGGAACCTCACCGGTTCGGATCCGAGAGGCTCTAGGAACGGAGCAGGAACAAGAAGAACACCAAGAAGACGGCCTCGAGGAGATGCATTTGATGATCTTTACTTTGCAACGAAAAACAACATTGTCTTCCGTTGACTTCTATATCGTTTTGTAATCGCCGAACTGAGAGGGGCAACCTGAAAAAATGGCGAAACCACTCAGTTTCGAATTCGCTCGGGTAAGTTGTACGGTGACGGGGAGACACCCTCAGTTGGTGTAGGAGCGAATCCGAGATGCACTTAAGCGTCTCGTATGTCTTCACCCTACCCCGGCAACGCCCTAGCGAGGAAAGGGGGGACTGGACTCCTTGTACTCCAGAAAGCCCTTTCCAGTAGAGTCAAAAAGGTCGTCTAGAGTAGTTTTCCACCATCTCCCTATGAAAACTACTCAGTCTTTACAAACCCCCCAAACTCCTTATCGAGACGTTCGCGAAAGTGTTCGTCAATACGTTCACTCAGGATACCCGTTGGGTGAGCGTTCAAAATAAAACTCGGTGGTAATGCTACCTTCAATATCGAGCGAATGAGGAGGTGAATGTATGATACAGACGAAATGGATGCAACCCCTTTCCTATGAATGGATATTGAAGAGGCCCATAGTTCTGTAGTGGACTGTTAGTGGCTGCGCTATGATGATGATGATATTAAAAATATAAATCTACTTTAATATTAAAAAAATATCCCTTTTTTTGTAATAGATATTGTCAAATTTATTTTTTAAAGGTTTGTCAGTTAACGTATTATTTTCAATTTCCGCTCAAGGTCTTCAGATCTGACACCACTGGATTTCTAGACAAAGACCATCCACTGGTGTCAGGTCTGGAAACCGTGTGAGTCACGGAATAGGGCCGCCAAAAGAAGTAATTTACACGACGCCCACAAAAGAAATAATTTTGCAAAAATTAAAGAGGAAATACTACTTCAGATAACTCAAGTTGAAATAAAGAAAAGGTTTTGTGCGTGCATACGAAGCAAAGGGTGGCCAATTTGAATAAATTTAGTAAATAAATTTAATAAAAATCCTGATCCTGGCAAACTGTTACCTCTTCAAGTTTAACAACTATTTGTATGATATGTAGCATATCGTTGCAGCATCTCATTCGTATGCACATTTTATGTGGCTTAAAATATATAAAAATATAACGATTTAAAGGTGAAATTTTGGGTATTTTTTCAAAATGTTGAAAAAATCTATTTCGGTAACCCTAACAGTCAGGACATAGGGTTTTTGTGTAAAGCCTATCAAATAACATCCCTAACCCTTTAAAAAAGTGTGTCGGTCCATACGCCAAACATTCTGTATATTAAATACTCGAATATTCGAAAAATGTATCAATTATATATTCGTTTTTGAAAACTTAAATTACAAATCTGGTTGACTTGAATCATGAATATCATTTAAACAATTTAACCTGATTTAAAATCTTGTTACGTGCGTGATAATGCGTTTTTCCGACTTATAGATGTGAATCAGATTACCTTATGAATATAGTTTGTGCTTCGACATTTCAAGAAAAATCCGATTTTCCCTCATCTTGCGAGAGCAGAGTGGTGACGTTCCCCCGGGATTAAATATCAGGAGTCGGGATAAATAGGATTTACTTTTTCTTGCTTCTCTCACTTTATCCAATGCCAGATACTTACGTACGTATTCATAATCAAAAAGTCTCGGATCAGATTTCTCAGACGCACATGAAAGAATTTCAGACGATATGTCTATGAAGTTTCATAAATTCCATTATGTTTATAATACCGATATGCCTTAGCCGGGATGTTTTTCGATTATTTTTATCAATTTTTGCATGGGGAAAATTTTCATATAAATTTGCCAAGTTTATTTGGAAACTAGCATAGCGCTCCGAATATAATAAGCGATTTGTATTCAGCTTCCGCCCAGGACGTGTCCTTAAATTTTAATTTTTTTTTATTCTAATCGTTTTTAGGACTTCAATCCCATATAAAAATATATAGCATGATAAGAATGTCAATGAAAATTTCCTTCCGTTTTGTAATTTCGGTACAGTGTAATGTCACGATTCTAAAATGAAATACTGCCCATTAAAGCTTTCATAGACCGCAAACAAATAAGCACATGTTTTTGCTCCGGGGAGTAATGATAAAAAATATTATTACAAAATATATTGCAGGATTTAATACAATCGTAATGCTATTAAGTCAGTATATATATTATATATTATAGACTCTATCCTTTTTGCAAAAAAAGTGTAAAAAAATAAGGTTTACATATAAAAATCGTGGTTTGTTAATAATGAAGTCAACTATAACGTCATCCTACGAACTTATTGAGTGACATGTTATTGCATTAAATCGACTTGTTTATAGATTTTAAAAAATGTTATAATCATCTTATGAATTGGGAGAATTATATTTATTAAAAATGCAATAAAACCCTATTCAAATATTATTTATTGTGTTCTACAATGGGAGATGTATTTGTATAGATTTTATGCTAATTATTTGTATATAATTTACTGCAAACCGCAAAATTATTTTTTTAGTATGGGAGTCTTATCTTCTAAATCACAATAGACAGTATATTGATAAACATTAGATATTTGTATTTGCAAATCCAGATAGTTTTGGTTCTGTTTATAATGCAATACAGCCAAATTAAAATCTCATTCGTATATGTAAACATATTTTTTCGAATAGAAATCGACTTCACGTTCTGTTATATCCGTTTGGATGCTCTATTTATTGCCGTTCAACATCTTTCCAGGTCAAATTCATTATCTTAATGGATTTCCCGCCCTTGGTATTAATTGATAGCAAGTGTGGGGGTTGTAAACAACGCTTTTATCTTGCATTCAACATAAATTGAAGGTTTTTATTTTCAATTAGACAGAGAATAAAAGTGTGTAAAGATCCACAAAGGGGTTTAAAAGGAGTGAAAAAATGGCGCTGTGCGTCAGCCGTTATCTTTTATTGGATATTGCGGACTGAAGGTCGGAACGGAAATTGCATCGAGCCCGGGTAAAATGGCGTGGCGATACTGGTCGTTATTAGCAGAGTCGTATTTAGTATGCGCAACAAGATCCGTTAACCCTGGACAAAGTCGTTTTTATTGTTTACTCCATTTTACCCGGGTCGTGCCTTGAAGCTGAAACCGACTCCAGGAAACCGAAACACGAATGGAAATTATATTTCATCTGCTGCGGATTAGACCAAACAGTACTTGGAATTTTCGGATAAATATCTCCCTTTAATTGGGATCGTCTTCGATTGTAATGGATTAAAAACGAAAATCGAATTGTAATGTATTAATGTCATATGGCACGTTTATATTAGGGGCACACATTAATAATATCGTTTTTATCAATGCAATTCAAAATATTGTTTTCTAACCTTTTTTAATTTTTTTCAGTTAAATAGGAAAACGAAACCATTTTCAACTATTTTAAAATTTATTTGCTACATTCACAATCAAAATTCGTTGATCGATTGAAAGTTAATACACATATACATTAGGGTGGTCCTTATTTGGGTCAACACAGTATTACAAATATGGATACCCTTTTAATAATAAAATCATAAATATTCAGGATATAAGCGTTGATTTTTTTGTTTCAGGATATTTCTTTCTGTAAGTTTTTACTATCAAAAGCAAATATTGCTCTTGCTCTTCGTCGATTGTCATCAATTTATTATATTCCTTCATTAAGGCAACACCACGATCAGTAATATTATTCACTACCCGCATATAATGCACCATTTTCTTTGCAGCCTTAAAATCAGAATCATCCTTCCAAGTTTCAACATCCTTATTCAAAAATTGTGATTATATACCCGGTATCTGGAATAATCATAAAGTGTTGCTAATCAAAAAGTCTTCTATGCTTTTTCAGTGATGTGTTCGACATCAATGCTTTTTCTCTTAGGGTAATCTTCTACAACTTCGATTCTTAGTGCAGCTACCATATTTCACTTATCTTTAACTGAAAATTCGTCGTCAAAAAATGCAAAAGACACCAACTCTTCCGACAAATACCATAAATGGTCCGGTATTTTTTTCATGGCAAATTTAGCCAAAATCAAGTAACACATAGCTTTAGTCATCCATTTAGCACGGTTTAGACCAACAGGCCTCATAAATGAAACTCCTTTTTGAGGAATTCATCCCAAGTAAATGATGCCAAGATTCAATAATTCTTTATAGTCATCTCGAGGTTCATACACTTTAAGTTGTTTTTGATCAATATAAATACTGTCTGCAGTAACATTTTCTATGATTTTTGAGGACGTAGTATCATAAATTACTGTTAATAATCACATTGAACAATTTTGTACCAGTTCTTCTTAAAACTTTTAAACAATTGGTTATCATTAGCACTAGACAAACCGAGCGATTGACTCATTACAGCTTCTAATATAATTACCATTATATGATGGCGACAAACTTAACAAAACATATAATATCTATTATCATTTTTTGCTCCAGAAGAACACAAGTTCCATTTTTTAAGCTGGTGTTTATAGCTTTATTGTTAAAACATAAACGCAATACTTCACCAACAGAAGGTAATTTTGACTGATGCAGATTTGGTGTTGATTGGTCGATAGGTCTAATGTTGGTTTTATTTTTAACCTGTATGGGAGTACTATCGGAAATATCCGTTTTGACCTTCACTGTTCAGAAAGAGCACTCTTGTGCATTGAAGCTCCGAGGCGGACAGAGACAGAGAGAACTTAGCGCAATTCGGAAGACTGAGACGGAGAGCTTCTTCATATGCATCGCATGATTCTATAGATCGTTAAGCCCAAATTTATCGACTTATAATGATTTCGATGTCAAGTGTGTTATTTGTTTACGCAAAAAAATGACCGAATATTGTGTGTTATCGAGAGTGTTTGTTTATTTAACTGCTTGCCGTTCTTCGCTGCGTGTTGAATGAGTCTTTGTTCAATTATCATTTCTTTCTAAGGCCCGATCCACACTATGGTGCCAGTAACGGTTCGATCTCGCTCCGGTCTCGGTCCGATCAAATATTCTTATATGAGAAACAATGAGCATATTCACACTATCGTATCGTTCCAGAGTGTGAATACGCTCATTGTTTCTCGTGTAAGAATATTTGATCGGACCGAGACCGGAGCGAGATCGAACCGTTACTGGCACCATAGTGTGGATCGGGCCTAAAAGGGGAGCAAATGAATCGATTTTTTGTGCATTGTTTATGTAAAGAAATGACGTGGTCTTGTATTCACTATCAAGTGTTCATTTACAATTGACTCTGCCTCGAATTGAAGATTGTCTTACGCTGATTAGGAGCTGACAGAAAGTAATCGGTGTAAAGCGATTATGACAACAACGACTTCATCGATTTTAAATTTGCTCACTAACGAAAAGGTTAATTAATAAGCTCCCGTCACTGTTTATGGATGCAATGATAAATTGAAATAAATACGTATAATTGACTGAATTTGAAGTGAGGAGCAGGACAGGGTTCAATCTCAATACTTACCTGTAAGAAATAATTAAGAGAGGGGGACGGGGAGGAAGGTTTAATGTAGTAAAGTAGTAAGTCTTTTTGCATGCTATTCTACTTCAAAATACACTAATAAACATACCAGAATCAATAAGTCAAATTAATAGTTAAGTGGTCATACAACGTTTTTTTCTGAAACTTTGACTTATGGTAGTTAATAAAAAAAACGTATTCATTTTTTAAGCGCAGAAAATCATATAACGAGGTGATCACCCCAATATACATAGTATTTATTTATTATTTAAAATTTGTAAAACAATTTCAAATGCAAGAATTATATTTAAGCTTTAAAAATATTAAAAAATATGTCTTCTATTCCATGTCAAAATGTACTCCAGCATATACAATAGATAACCTTATAGCTGAAGTGTTAGCACTTGTCCGATAACTTAATGGAAGAGGCTTTCATAGCAGAGCAGAAGCTAGCACTGTAGAGTTATTGCAATCCTATGACGTAAAAATGATTTTCGAACATATTACTGAAATAGACAAATAAAATAGATATTTATTCAAGATATAAAATAAAAAAGCATGATATAGATTGTAGAATGTTAAAAAAGTATTAACCTGTATCGATCCTCTTTGAAAGTTTATATAAAAAGCTATTTACAATATTTGTTATGGAAAAATTAAAAAACGTTGGGAGAAGTTCATCTATAGATAGTTTTTTAATTATTTATTTAAGAATAAAAATATTCTTTTAATAAATCGTAATGTTACAGCCAACTTTATAGGCAATGAAGTCTCTTTTTCAGACATTTTGGCAGGAGAGGAAGTAAAGGGCTTCCTATCATCAAGTATTATAGTATTACTCAACTTAAATGCTTCAGCTGTCATATCAGACCTTCAAAAAATAAACGCACCCTTAATGAACCCAAGCGCCCTTAAAGTTTTAGTCACACTCTCACCTCATTGGGAGGCTATATCTCTCAGGAAGGCATCAGGAACCCTCCGTTCTCTGCGAAAGAAACCATATATATATTGTATATATGTATATAGTGTAGTTGTCAAAATGCCGGCCGTTGTCTCATTATATTTTAATATTAAACAAAAATACAAGGGTAGTTTAACCATAGAGTCACGCTCGACTTAATGATGGAATGCACATAAATTTACATCAAAAATATGAGAAAATATGCTTCACTGGCTATGATATTTTTTTTTAATGCCAAATGACAACATTAAAATCCAAAAAATAACAATTTGAGAGATTTCGTATGTAAACTTTTTCATTAAAAATTAAGTTATTTAAATTTATTATGATTGATAAGTTAATTGTGGTAAATTTGTTTTTTTATCAATTGTATTATCAAATTATAATAATTTCAATATCGTTATAATTTTACGAATTTTCCACTGTTATTATACTAAGAACTCGACAAAAGTGGGAAAGGAAACGATCAGATAACTTTCCATTTCCAAGAATTTATCCCGCCAAGATCACAGTCCTTAGCAACGAAGGCTATGGAATATAAAGAATAAAATAATTAGGTACTTCGGGATATATATGATATTTTTAAGATATACAATTTTCTTCGCCAATTTGGTATAATTAACTTCAACGTCAAACTTCGTACCGAGGCAACCTAGCGTCATGACCAAATTTGAGCTCCCCCATGAAGCCAAATCGTTTTTCCACATTAACGAAGCCCTGTCATAAAATCCTGACCCCGATTTATTAATTTGACACCTGATATCAAAAATAAACATCCATGAACTTCCCATCGAGATTGAGTCCATTAATTACAAACCCACAAATTTGGGTGCTCCACTTTGATTACTCTTAATATAGAAAAGGCGGATTACGAAAGTACAATTAATCAACAGACGAGCACGACTACCAAGCGTGATTGAATTTGAATTTCTTTGAATTTTGAAAAACCGCAGCCAAGACGACATCGATCATTTAAAATTATGCCTTTGATCTTTGTCACGTATCGCAATTTTTTCCACGAGATTTCGCAAGAAGCACGTCATGCGAGCACAAAAACGGCTTTCTTGGAATCCAGTGGCCAATTTAAAGGTGCGCCAAAATATCATGAACAGCTCATATCTTCTAATAAGGGTAACATTTAAAATGACCATGCTACCAAGATTTTCAGCCGGGGTCGTCGGTGAACTCTGGCATAACGACAGCTAGTCACTCTGTATATCGAGTAGAACAAAACCTTGTCCAAGAACAAAGGATCTATTTATAAAATTCATTATAGAGTCGTGTTATTTGAGAAGATGAATGGGTGCACTTAAGATAATTTATGAAAGCCTTAATGATAGTTTCGGCGGGATCTTTTGTTGCCATATTGGTATTTATAGTCGGTTAAATGCTGAAGTGGAGATGGATTAAAGAAATGCTATAGTTTCACTCAACAATCTAATTAGTTAGGCCCACACACAATAATATAATCGACAAGGATCTAAAGTGAATTTATGTTAAGAAGAATTATGTGATGATATTACATGATAACGAACTTGGTGGATAATTAAATTTATTTTAGTGTTCTAATTAAATATGTTCATCCTGGGGCTCTCTTTTCTTTCCACAGTTATAACTATAGCAATAACTAATGCAATCAAAAGGGGACTATAAAATTTTCAAACCCCTCTGGGAAATATAATTTACAGCCATTAAAAACACATTTAATCGATTTAAATTAATGGATTTTTTGCAGTTCTATATTTTACATTGAAAATTAATTGCTATTGAAATGAATATAATTTATTACTAGTGTTACTACCATGTTAATGAAAATTAATCACCCGCCAAATTCTTAGAAAATTAATTCAATCCTTATTTGGGAGTAAAATTGGTTAACTTTGCAGAAGTCTTTTAACAAAATATACTATATTATATAGTTGAATGGGTGGCTTAATCAAAGGGAAGATATGTGATCAATTTTTGCCAAAAATATTAAATAGTAACTATGCAAAATTTGATTCAAATTTATACAATTTTTATGCCATAGATCCCTTACAAGAAGAGTGCCTAGAAAGGCCCAAAAAGATTTATAACACCTAAAAAGAGAACCTTAGGAATACTCCGCCGGTTGATGTGTCATAGAATCTAACAGAGGAGTTCATCAGGAAAACTACAGAGAAGAAACTCATAAAAAAATAATCGGGATATCCAAATTAGCATCCTGGAGGAGCTGCATGCTTATAAGGCTATTATCAACGGGCCAATCAAAATTCTGTCCGAATACGAAGTCTTAGAATCAACAGAATAGCCATAGACATAAGACGTTCTGAGATGAGAGAGTCCATGGAGTATCTATTAGATTCTCTGCTGTCCCATGACGATCCCTTAAAAGATACGCCAGCACACAGAACCATCAGACTGGAAGCAGATATTACAACGTGCGACATGGTTCCAGATGCTGCAGCACCAAATTTAGAGGAACTAGATGTTCTTGTAAGAAACATCCCCCCAAGGAAATCCTCCGGCTTGGACCGCATCAATGGACAAATCGTCAAAAGGGCCTTTCGGCAGATCGACCTCGATCTTTGTTTCATTTTTCAAGAGTGTTTCAAGACAGACGTTCTTCCTGATGCTGGAAGAGAGAACTGGTCGCCATTCTTCCCAAACCAAAGACGAACAAACAAGCAGAAGACCCAAAGGCGTATCTATAGTGTTGCTTTTCAAGCTAGAAAAACTCCTGGAAAAAACTATAACGTATAGGATGAACACTGCTCTTGAGGCAGACTATCCACTATCCAGAAAACAGTTTGGCTTCAGACCTGGGAAATTCACCATTGATGCCATTTCTAGTGTGTTATCTATCACAGAATCAACCACCAAATGCTACGCGATTGCGATTCTGTTGGATTTCTCGGGAGCTTTTGACAATGCCTGTTGGGCAATGATTATCGCCAAACTGGGTAAATACAACATCCCTATTAACATAATTAATACGAAGCTACTTTGGACAATAGGAATGTTTTTGCACCGGCTGGAGGTGAGCTTAATACTCGCTTTCTGACGAAGGGATGTCCACAGGGATCTGTTTTGGGGCCCATGCTCGGGAACATCCTGCTTGATGATGCCCTTGATCTGGTACTCCCGCAGGATTGCTTACTAACACGCAGGAATACAAGTTCAGAACTGGAACAAAGAACAAATACAGCCTTAAGGAACCCTTACAACTGCTTGAAATTTCAAAAGTTTCTTATAGGGAATAAATGTAATGTAATGAATCAAATCAATTTTTCTATTTATAAATATGAGAGAATAGATGTATGTCTGTCTTTCTTCTGTTTGCTAACTGATCTACAACATCTTCTTAGAGTTTTTATCTTTAAAGTCCTAGAAAAAAATCACTTCACTAAAAATATATTAATATATTTTTTTAGATAATTACACTTTATTTAGCCCACACAGGTGATAGTGCCAATGGTCGACCAGTAGTCTTGGCCGCGAGAGCATCTGTTTATCCTGACGAGTCGCCTACAGTCTCATAGCGGATCCCTTTCTCAATTAAATAAAGATCTTGACAAAGACGAGCGCCTTTTTATTACCACTTGACTACCTCATACATATAAATATGGAAAAGCATTTTCCTATAAAAACTGAGCCATGTTCTATATAAAGATAAAATAATACGTATGGATTAAAATAGACTCATTACGTTGAATGCCATTAACACTTTTATTTACCCTGTAATAATTATAGAAAATGATAACAGGATCGTAGCATGCTTTGACGTCAGCCGATTTCCACTTATAAAATAACATCCTCACAGTCTAATGAATCCAAAATACTAATTATACATATTCATTGTATACATCGGGGTTACATTAAATATGAAGACAGCGCCCTCTGTAAATCAATTATCCCATAACAAGTTATTACAACGGCAGACGATTCTCTGTAAGCAATTAATTATATTATCACAGCAAACATTAAATACATGCATTATGACATGTGTTACTTACAACCCTTTTAGTCGCAGCGCCACCTGACCTTTTCCCTAAGAACATGTCAATGTGTATACACGTGTCATACTCCGACTAATCCCTCGTTCATCAAGAAGTGATACGGCGGCTTCGTATTACAAATTTTCCAGAATATCGAGAAATAGCTTATAAAACAAATGTCTCGATTTCCATACAGTTTCGCATGACATTGGATCGATCAAAAGATATTAATGCTTTAATAATTAATTAATAATTCGCATTGCGTGTATGACATTGTATCGATTATCGATTGAGCCATTTGTGTACTTAATTGTTGGCTGCCTAACACGCCCAAATTATTAATCTTGTTAATTCGTTACTGTGATTTAGGCGTATTTATTGCTATGAAAAAACATTTTTATCACAAAATCAAAATTTGAATCGGGAATCACTATTATTTGCTGATATAATCACATCGTAAATCAAATGCTTGTTACAACAACGATTAAATAACGATTTTTGTACATTTATTATGGTGTAATGTAAACTCAATTGCTGTGGTTTAATTTCCGTCCATTATTTATGTCGCAGTTGGCACCCATGCGAACTGACAGATCGTTAAGCGTATCGATTTATCAATAATAAAAACGTGCATATATTTTGAAATATATACGACCGTTTGATATGACAGCTGAACCTATTAAATATTCAAATGAGGAGATTAGATATCATAGAATCCGATGATGACATTCAATCAAAAGGCCGCCGTTGAAAAAAGGTCCGCAAAAACGCGAAGAAATTTTGACGTTTCGATATTTCGCCGACCGCCATTTTGATTGCTCGATCGCGGCGATCATAAAAGCGAGCATTCCGTCCATGTAAAATTCGACGACGAAAATACGTTTATTTAAGCGGCGCATCGATTTTCAATTTGAATCGCGTTTATATAAATAATAATGCCGTTGTCTCGCGTTCTCGCGTTTGCTGCTCGTTTTCCGAAAGCATTTTTATATGATAATTGATGCTTTTATGGAACAAATGCCCCTCAATCGATATCGTTATTGAGTATTCCACCTTCGTCCGCGTACCGACGTACTGCTCTTTTGTTGTATAAATTGCCGTTTTCAACAATCTCATTATTCATGGATCATCACTCAACACTTCAAGCATAAATATCTTCATCCCGTCAAAGAGTATCATCAATCATGGAGTCCGGTTGCGTGGAAAAAATCATTTTAATATTCTTTGCTCTCTATTTGATGTAACTGATTTTAATTGGACAGCGCCGAGCATATTTTCAAGCGCCAAATTTTGAGAAAATCCAATAATCTTATTTTCGCAACTAAACCTCAATAATTTGATTGGTACGAATTATAATTATCAGATATGACGTAGTTGGAGAACCCCCCAGGGGGAATGTGATATTACTGCATCGCAAACTTTCTCAACCAGCCAGACGTTGACTTTGTACAAAGTAGCATTAAACTCCTTTGGGATTTGCGGGAATAATCACTTTTTTCTAATATTTATGTATTATCAACAATCCGAAATAGATGCTCTACCATTATAAGCAAAAAATTTAAACAAACGATGCTCGATTCATAAACTATAGATAAATAATGTGCTATCTTTCTTTGTTCACGTTGTATTTAATTTTTTCAGTGTTTAAACACTCGATGTTAGTAAATATGATATAGTTTTATAGTAGAAATAGTGCTTAAATATTGATAAGATTAACACTTAATCATGACCCAATTTAGCGCGAATAAACAAGATTATTCCACATTATACTAAGAGATACAATGAAAAATCTTCTTCTTGAATTTTGTAGAACTAACGGATTAAATCCTTTGTTATTTGCATTTTTATTTTTGGATTACCTATAATTCAACATACAGTGAAATATACAGCACTGGGTTGTGCCAAAATTTGTTTGATGCATATCGATTTTGCGAATTCCTGCTTGATCATCGTAGAAATGTAAAATTAATTATTTTCACATATAACTCAAATGCAAAGTAAACTAAATAATATAGAATGCAGGAATTTTTAATATCTGTATGTAAAAAAGACTTACAGGTAAACATACCTTCTTATTAAACGAAATTATGCAAGCTCGTTGACAGCTTAATTATAACAATTAAATCTTATGAAAAATATTATCACTCAATAAATTCGTAGGGGTTTTTTCCCGTTACACTCTTTTTTTCTTCATTTGGGGTCGTTTTTCCGCAATTTGTTCCATTAATCGCACCAATAACGCCATATAATAATTGTTATTGATGATTCTTCCTTTGTCAAAGTAATCGATGAATAAAATACCACGCACATCCCAAAATACGGAAACCAAAACCTTATCAGCCGACATTTGCGGTTTTAGTCACCTTGGGCGGCTTTTGCCGGTTGCTGTTCACTTTATTGATTGTCGATTTGATTCTGCAGTATAGTGTATGAAAAAAATATTTTTATTACGCTTAAATAGCTCCAAACCGCGCTCTGAATTGTCGACGCGTTGGTTTGATCGACTGTAAGCAAACGCAGTACCCACTTCGAACAACGCTTTCTCATGGACAAATGTTGATGAAAAAATGCTGAATACAGATATTTAAATGCTAGTTCGAGTTGATGACCGCGTGAGCCTCCATTTTCGTATAACACCATCGATGTGACTGATAAAATTCCTTTCTGTTGAGACACGGACTAAAAATCGCAAAATTCCCGATTTCCCGGCAAATTATTTATTTCCGTCGCTGCAGATGAATACTTCTATACTATAATACTTTGATGTGATTTGTAATTATATTACGAAGTAATAAAAAAAATCCGAACCCCGTATCTATTATATTTCATATCGATATTCCCATTATTAGAATCGAGGTGTAGTAAATACATCACCGGTAGGGAAATGTTAATATACATAGATTGGACAGTCACTGCCCCTAGGCGTCAGGATTGGATTCCATACTTGAGAGCGGTTTCATTTTACTTCTGATATTTCATATTTTTAATATTTTATTACAAAAGTAACAGCTATTAAAAAATGGAAAAAAAATACGAAAAAACACAGATAAAAATTAGTTTAAAAGTTGTGATGATATTGATTATATGCATGAACTATCGTGTGTTTTCTGTAGTGCATACAACTAATAAAGACAGCAAAAATACTGTAATTGTCTCCGGACCATCAAATCACGCTTTCTTATTAAACTGTGATTTTGATAAAGAGATTTGGGTTTATGTAAATACAACACAAACCTTCAAGGTTCAAATTTCAAGACCGCAAAGAGTTAATAAGTTGAAAAAAAAATATGTTTGTATTATGTGCATTTCATCATTTTCTTCGATGAAGTTACATAACGCTGCTAATCTAAAAGTGTCCGAGTTTCATTTTGACATTGATGTTCATATTTCTTTGAGCCGCATAAGAATAATTTCATAGCTGAAAAAAATGTAACTTTAATATGAAATCATAATCATGCCTTCGTGCTATGAATTCGTAAATAGAATTCGAACAATTCCAAAGTTACACGACACGTTTGAAAATATTTTTAGTACGCGGACCTTAAAGTTTCGCACAGAAAAACTTTATATACAATTCCATGACATGATAAAGCCAATAATGTATACACGTAGAACAAATGTAGTATTTGGAAACTTTTTCTGTAAATTAGTCGAATGCTTTATGTGGAATTTGCAGAACTTTATGGTAGGTTGAGTGTTTTGCAAGTTGATTGAATTTGCAGCAACAGGAGTAAGCGAGGTCGCGTGACGACCTAAATATCGCAAAATAAAAGAGCAATTATGGCAAAAATACTGGTTTTGAAAAGCACGTAGTGTTCCGCAACAGATTGTCCAAAGAAGACTGCAACATAATCAGCAATGCAAATCAGCAAGAGCTCGGAGAGAGATAGAAACACATATTTGTCGGTAATGAGCAGAGACCGCGCCCAGGACCTCGCCATTGTCTTTCGTCGTCCCGAAGAACTCCACCCTGCTCGTGTAAGGAAGTCATAGATTAGACTCCATCAGACTGTGACTCAAATTTTTGCGCATTATGATCGTTACAAAGTGCTGAGCTATGTTCCGTCCCGATAAAAATCTAACGAGGCTAGAATCTCGAGTTCGTCTTTTTGAAATTCGTTTTGTTTGCATGCCACCGCACTCACCACATTTGCATACATTTACAATTATAATGGCGAAATGTATGTGTGCTCTATTAAAATGTTCATCTTCTTCCGAAGAAGTCACTTCAATCTTTTTTCGCCGACTAAATGCTGCGGAATATTGAAATTTTTCACGAAAAATACACAAATAGCGTATATAAAAATCTTGATTATAGAAATGCTCTTTGGGCAATTTAAATAAAATTCTCATTTAAAGTCTAGCTTTTATCCTTATTTTCTCTTTTTAATTATCTATATTTTTCCAATTATTAGTATAATTGTGTAAAACCAAGAATCTTTCTATAAAGATCGGGCTTAAGTCAAGATAGTGAAAAAAATTCAACTATTAATTCTTCTTCAAATCGATATTTTTTTTCGTTTTGGGTTCGATTTTAAATATATATATCGGTTCAGTTCCATTTTACAATCCAGATAAAGGTGTAATTATTTTTTGGTATTTTTAAATATTTATATTAAACATATAAATGTACCGTAATATTAAAAAAATATCCCTTCTTTTGTAATAGATATTGTCAAATTTATTTTTTAATGATTTGTCAGTTAACGTATTATTTTCAATTTCTGCTCAAGGTCTCCCGATCCGACACCACTAGATTTCCAGACAAAGACCATCCACTGGTGTCAGGTCTGGAAACCGTGTGAGTCACGGAATAGGGCCGCCAAAAGAATTAATTTACACGACAGAGATTCTATGTGATTTTGGAAGCTTAGAAGTAATTTTCTTTACACTAATTGCATAAAATACTGATTTATTTAAATCAAAAATACATTGCAAATTATAAAAACAGTTATTTCGTGCTATTACGATCACGGATTAAAAAGTTTAAATTCACCTTTAACGATTTAAAGGTGAAATTTTGGATATTTTTTCAAAATGTTGAAAACAAATCTATTTCGACAACCCTGACACTTAGAAAATAGGGCCTATATATGAAACGTGTCAAAAGACCTCCTTAACCCCCTAAAAAAAGTTGTCCAATCATGCGCCAAACACCCTGTTTTCTGATTTTCGTTCCGGAAAAAATAACGGTTTTACCGGTTATCAGGTTTTGGTTCAGTTCCGGTTCGAACCGTTGAAATTTATAAAAGATAACAATGATATCTTATTTATAATCTCAAATTATCTGATTTGCTATAATAAAAATAAATTCAATCTATATTATAATACAATATGAAGACATTTACTTTAATTGATCTATCAAAATTAGGTCAATTTTCAAAATAAAAATGATTAAAAAGGATGCTTTTTATGATTGACAAATGATAAACGACGTTCATAAGCGACATTCCGCTCTCATATTTTAAGCAATTTATTAGCGGTATTCTTTGTGAAATTTAATCCAATATGAAATTGAGCATAGAAGGCAAACTTTAAGCTTTTGAACTCCTTTGACATGCTTTATGTAAACTCTGCAACAACTTTTCTGACAGAAAGTTACTTGCGGCGAAGAAAGCTCTTTCATTTTAAAGCAACCAAGTATTGCACTCCAGCTCAAATTTATAACTCTTGTTTCCACACACAGGAATACACCATGCCAATTTTTGAAAATTCACATAAAACACAAATCTTCATCACAAAAAAGATGCATATATCATTGATGAAAATTATTATTTTTTAGTCGATTTAACGGCAAAAAATATTTAAATGACTTAAAATATGGACCTTAATAAAGTTGTGTTGAATTCATGAAAACTTTAAAGCGCCCGTGGAGATCAATATATCTTCACTTTGGGAGAAAGTTTGTTTATGCAGAGAGATATCGTATTTTAAAATTTCCTCTCATATATCAAAAAGAATTTGACAAATTGTTTACTTTACGACCTCGTTTTATTTACGAAAGGAGAGAAAGCTATAAAATAGATTTTGAACTTAAAAGTGCAAACCACTTTATTATTTTAAGTCGAAATTTGCAACCCTTAAAAATATATGGGATGTTTTCTGATTTTATAAAAATATATCATGAAACTGTTTTCGATAGTTGTACTGTACGTCAAAAATGCTGCATTAATATTGCTTCATTGCGTATTTTTCCGCATTCGGTAAATTCTTACAGTGAAGCTGAAATCAATATATTTGGAAAGATGCAACCGCAGTATAGAACAAATGCATAAGTAAATGCAGCACTTAGCCAAACGAGATTTGTTTGGTTAAAATGTATGAACAAAGACAATGTTTATTCTTTAATGCGTACACATATTTATCTGGTTGTATGACAAAAAATTAAGTGATAAGGACTAGATTTTTTTCTAGAAAAAGTCGAATGCAATTGAGATCTCTATCCGATAATAAATTGAATAATGGAGACTTTGACGCCTGAAAGCGTACAAACTTCTCAGCCATTTATCTATAATTTAGTACTCGGTATAACAAGGTCTTCGAACTGTAATTATATCTGTCTATTTGACTGAAAACTTAAAGTTGAAATGAAGTTTAATTTCAAATAATTTATTATCGTATTGTATCAGGTCAGTCCAAAAGTTCATGCGCATATTAGGCTTTTTTTTTTTAAATAGTGTACATAAAACACAATTTTTCGTCACCTATTACCAGACAGTCAAAAAATGGCTCACTTTCTCTTCTTGGAAGTACAGATGTTTATTCTTTGCTGGTGATTAGATTCGAATAGGTCATGCGATGCCACTTTCCAAGCTTGGATACTTTCCATCCTTTCTGTGATCAGATCCATTGTTAATTGTGGCTCTGAATCTACAAGATTTTTAAGAACGTCGTTATCAAAATTAACAGGGCGTCCTGAACGAGTTTCATCGTAAATGCTACTCTCTCCAACTTCAAAATTTTAAAACCATTTCTGGACAGTTCTTACACTAATAATATGCTCGGCAAAGCAGGATCTAGCAGATTATCGATATTAATTTTCTATGGATACTGATATAAGTCCGATGTTTACGAAAATTGGTTACAAAGTGACTAATACATCAGTCAAGCGACGACAAATTTCGACAGATTCGAAATCTAATGTTAAATTGTGTTTTATTTGCACTATTTAAAATTTTCCCAAAAATGTGCACGAACTTTCGGACTGACCTGATAGTATAAATATTGTAGTTTGTATCAGCATTAGAATCGTTTTTAATATCTCCGTCGCCGCATATATCTATTGTGTGTGTTTATTTGCCTGTGTCTATACTATAGCATAAAGTAGTCACTAGACTAATAGAAAGCCTGTTTTATTATATATTACACAAACACAGTTTCACATTTTAGCTAATAATTTCCGTTAAGAAATGGAAAAAAGTAAAAATAATATAAAATAATAATTTCCTAAGAGTTACGAAATATTATTCCAACGGGGATTTTTAAATTCTTAAAAAGCTTATAATTTCAACATATTGTTAAATGTAAGTAAATTTGAATCTCGACATCTTCAATTCCTTGGCTTAAAATCTTTTCATTTAGCATAAAATGTCTGTCTGTTCATTCGCTTTGTGGTTTTAAAGATTTTTTTTAGTTAAAAGAAGATCAGTGACTGAGAATTATTTTTAAATGATATTTTGATCATTGTTATAAATTAGTCGCTTTTAGACCCAACTATATTAAACGTCGTTAGTATTTATCAGCATTTATTATATTTTTAAACAAGCATCTCTTTTTTTTGATACAGTGTCCCCAAGGGTAGTAAATCATTTCTGTGTACATAGATGTCGCACTGCGCATTTAGTACACAGTAGTGATAATATCTGGAACAATCCTCCCCATTCCTATTCCTCCTGAAGTTATTCATATTTTATAGGATACCATTAGTAAATTAGTTTTTAATTGCGATATTTCAACTAACGGAGTTTCGTGTGACGATTCAGTGACCCAACGATTGGGAGTCACTTCCCTGCGGTATCGTAAGGGGTGTGACGTCACGATTTTATGGAGTCCTGAGCGCATTTACAGGGCATTTAATATGCTAATGAAAGCAATGTGTATGTCATGAATTGAGATGGGCTATTTTCAGGGAAGATAATTCAGGCCGAGACTGCTGACACAACTACGACTATGGTTTACAACTTTTTATGCTCTTTTACAGCCCATTATTCGGTTACAGAACGGCTCTCGCCTTCTTATCCTATTTAATCTAGTGTAAAGTAAAGATTTCCACGGCGGTGTGACCTTCTTTCTTGGTAGTATCTGAATATGATTATTTGCGGTGATGTCTCGAGTCCTAAATGGATTTCATTTTTGAAATGCGCCATTCAATTTGCTTGGATACATTGGAGATCGTCGCTCTGAATAGGAGACGAAACTTCTCATTAAAAATTATATCTTTGACTAGGATATAAAAGGAGAGCTATATGTGATTGGATGTGAGAAAAATTATGATGTCAATTATATCGAGAATTTTAATTTTCAGCGCTGAAAATGCCTGGAAATGAATTGAAACTATATTCTAATGAAGCGATAATATTCTTTTGACGACCCTAAGTTCAAAGTGCTTTAATTAAAATTAAGCCTTAGTTGAATTAAGGTCGAGAATATTTGAAGGATTAAACCATTTCTGAGTATCTCTAAGCCTGACATTTATTCAGGGCTTCTTTTATGAATTTTGTAACCCTACTCTGAGCCCATTTTATGTTGTGGGTTTATTGTATGTTTTCAGAATCTCTTATTATCTGACACTACGCAAGTACCAATTAACGTGGACAATAGGAACCCCATTGTAATAACTATGCTTCAAAAATCTAATACTGGCAGTCATATTTCTATACAATACATCTATCAAAGCTATAATAGAAATTGGATATATTTTCCAGCAAAATATATCACATCGTTTTTGATTTATTTCGTCCCAATCCACAAGGACCTTTGACCTTTTCATAAGAACCATACGTAACAAACACACTATTAATAATATCCAAAATTATGTTTCGCGTATATCCTTATTTTTTTATACATCGAATAAACACAGCATGGATCGATTTCAATCCAAAAAAATAATACATTCTCTTCGACCCAAATCAAACAGCCAAGGCTTTTACGATAGGCATGAAAATTTGAAGCTTTCTCATAATATACGACGTCTTTGAAATACATATTCAGAATAGACCTTCTAATTCTTGTTCATTTTCACGTAGAACACGTAGCTTGAATTAATAAATAGCAGCAATTACAAGCACACAGACCTCTATTGAACAAAGGTTCAACACGAAAAGGCAAACATGACTATGCATATGTCCCGCTTAATAAACCAACCTCCTTGTGCTTTGAATTTGAACAGTTCAAACCTACAGGATGTTCCATCTTGGAAAAAAATCCAAATCCATTTGAAGTCCAAGAAAACACATTAAAAATATCAATTATATGATTTTTTCATGTGCTTCGATCATAGCTACAATAATTGTGCGCTTTTATTATCTTCCCATTATTGCAGCCATTATTCAAGCTTACATAACAATAGTAAATGTCTACAGAGAATCGCTGCCAAAAATATTGGCGCCATCTTTATACATTTAACAGTGGGGAGGATTAAAATTTTTCAGTATAAAATAAATGCACAATGCTCTCAGACTACAGTCGAATTTTAGAAGCAAAGCTAGCCTAGCGAAAAAGATAAACATGTATATAACAGCAACCATAAGCTATTGTCCAAATTCTCATATTCTAAGCTGAAAAATATTACATAATGATTATTAATCGTTCGGATATAAAATTCATGTGACTATAAGATCACGCTCGTCTTTATTAGAGACATATACAGTGGTGCCTCGCATAACGAACGCCTCGCACAGCGAACGCTGCACACAGCGAACTTCCTGTTCCTTCATTTCATGATTCATACAACGAACTTCGCTTCACACAACAAAGTCGCGACGAACGACTTTGGACAGGTTTTTCATGAAACCATCGGCCAAAAAGCGTGCTTTTGCGCGTTTCACATAACGAACTTTTCGCATTACGAACTTGCTCCTGGAACGAATTAAATTCGTTGTGTGAGACACCACTGTACTACCTATATTTGTATATAATAATTCTCCCCTTCAATTGGCTAGGCCCTCTGTCTACCTAAACATTCCAGTGTAGATGGAGTATTATGCAACTCGGATCCATATTTAATACGACTGAAGATGCTTTTGCCTAATATTACCTATCCAATGGGGATGCCAGGCTCGGGTAAAATTGACAATTGACGCTTCATCGTGCATGTCCATGACCTACCGATTGGACCTAATATCTATGGTACTAGAGACTTCTTTTCAATAAAAAATCTCATTGAAAAAATAAATTTAAACTTTTTAGCACCAAATTATATACATTAAAGGTTGAAAGATTAAAATTTCAAACTAATTTGCATGGGTGTTTTTAAACTTCGCTCTCATTTTGTGCAGTATAAATTTGGCATTTCAGTCGAACTATTTAAACCATTAAGCGGTGAAGTTCCTTTTCAATAACGCAACATACAGTGGGCGCGCACATTTTCGTTAGGACGTATATATACGTCCCGCCCACCTGGCGTGAGTTTATATTATTTTTTTTTTTTAACGATGCAAAACTCAACTTTTGTGGGACATATTTTAAAACAGTGGTTGACATGTAGTGCTATCTCACAATCCAGACATCAATATGTAGATTTTTTCCCTGTCCCTTAACTAAGCGTGAGGGTTTAAGGTGTAATGCTATTTTTTGATGGCATAGGTTGGCTTTTTACTATATTGTCTGAACTGAGCATCAATACGTCCATTTTACTTCCATTTTAAATCTTGCTAGTAGTCACCGTTTACTAAGTACACGTTCACTCCAACACAATAGCGAAGTGCAACCAATTTGCTACCTATCTTAAATTCATGTCAAAACATGTATCGACAACTCACACATTCGCTAAACAAAAAAAGTCCCGCCAGATTTAGGACTCAACATATATTTCGAGGACGTATATATACGTCATAACTAATTTCGATGCAGTTTACGTTGGACGTATATATACGTCTCGCCCATGATTTGACCACCACTCACCATATGATTTGATGACGCAACTCGAGAGGCGACTCTCCCTCATCACTCTAATAACTATTTACGTTTAGTTCCTTTTATCCCGACGCTCTTCTGTATAATCTTATGATGTATAAACATGACACCCCTTCAAATAACTATATGATTTTCTTATCTGAAATTAGTCCGTAACCACGAATCGGACTGCATTTTCGACTTCAACCTCCGATTCTGAAGATATCTGCTTAAATGTAAAACTGCACAATATTCTAACAGGAATCAGGAAGGATTGCAAAGTGTATTTTCAAAGAAACAAAGCCAGAAAAGACATCAAAGCATTATTGTAATACTTGCCCCGACAAGCCAGTCATGCATCTTGACAATTGTTTTATGAAGTATCACACACAGCAAAATTAGAGAGACTAATATTTAAATATATTATATATTATATTTGATTAATTATATTCATAAAGCTATATAAAAATTTTATACATTAATTTGGGTGTGTAATGATTTTAAGTAAGTGATAAGAAATTCGCCAAAAATGCTGTGAAACGTCTAGAGTTGCTAATTCACTGCGCGAAAAAGGATCTCGAATACAAAAGGTTAAAATATATATATTAATTTGTGGGAATAAAAGTGTATACTTGTGTTTATTAAGCATTAAGCATGAAAGAAAGTTGAATTAAGTAGTTTGCAGAGATGCATTTAAGAATAATGGAGGGAGCTCTTGAAGCTTTTGCACTTGTTTACAACTTATTCAATTATACTAATTCATTTTCGAGCAAGTTGTTTCATTTCAATGTAGGAAAGTGGAAATTGAATTCAGTATGGTGGTCCGTTGGACGGGAGTCGTGGTCTAACTTACTTTAGTATTCAAAGAGGAGTACGCTCAGTTTGGTCTCTACAAGAGCAGAACCTTGGATTTCTCCATTCAAAGTACTCTCAAATTTCCCTATATTCTGAGATGCCATTAACCATAATGACATTTCCACTCTCTGGATGCATTTTTTTCGACAATGCAGCAGATTAAAAATATTCTTAGTCTCTCGAGTCGAGAGATGCAAAATTCAAGTTAAGTACCCTTTGAGATGGAAAATTTTAAGCGTGGCATTAAAATTATGTTTGTAATGAAATAAGGGTGAGATGTCACTGCAAGAGCTTTTTGCATTTAGTGAAGAGCTTGTGAGCTTTTATGATTAAATTCCAAGAGCAAAACTTTTCAAAGCTAAGCTAACCTTTCATTTCAAATTTAAATTTATAAAATTTAACTCATTACCGAGCGCATTTTTTACGAATTTAATTGGATATATTCCTCTTGATTTTATAAGCCGGAAGATCATTTTCTTTTGAAGTACATTCTACTTATGCCATGGTGCATGTCTGAGCCTGATATGCAATTTAGCATTATGTATGTTTCACCCCTAGCCTGAGACCACCCTCGCAAGAAAAGGGTGTTTGGAATCCCTATACTCCTAAAAGCTCATTTTATTCAGCATGATGTGAATAATTTTGCAGCATCCTTCCAAGAATGATTATTAAATCGTAAAAGCCTGATATTCACTTCAATTGACAGGGCTGCGCGCATATGTCAAGGCGCATATATAAATTAGAAGGCATCATTCTCATCCTTGAACGTTCAAGGAGGAGACCTTAAATCTGCAATTGCATGTGGCAATTAGATGATGATGATGATGCGGACGTAGATAAATTAAATACATAATTTTTTTGTGGAACGGTCATTAAGTTACCATGAATCATCGTGCAAAAACTATCGCCTCAGAGAAAAAGAACAATAGGCAATTAGTTGTTTGTATTATTTATTTTTTAATAAAGAAAATCATCGTTAAAGATCATGCAAGATCGTTTGATAAAGCCCAAATGATCCTTATTATACATTAAAAAAATGTATTTACATATGATTAAGAATGATTGAATTACATTTAAATTTTTAATTGAATTAAGAGATGATATTCCCAATGATGACGTGATATAGAAGAGATGAAGAGACTGATATTTAACGTATTTTAAACATTTATTTCAATATTATCATCTTATGTATATTTTATCAATGATAATGTAATGGAAAAGATTTATCATAAAATATTTCGCGGGTCGTCTATGAGGGTCTCATGCACCGATTGTTATATTTTTAGAGTCTCTTAACACATTATATGCAAGGCAACTATATAATAACATTTTAGCTGACGTTAATCAAAAGACAGCGTGATTCATAAAAATATGCTTCCCGTACGTAATGTGTTAATTTGCTAATGATTTCAGGTTTTTACGCTAAGAATAAACCGTAAATATCCTTTGTAATTCTTCCATGTTATAAATAAAACAATCTCCCATTTACGCACCAATTTATTCAAATAATTCTGGAATTTAATTAGACATTGAAATAAACAGGAAGATATTGATTTACTCCAAAACAGAAATACAATACTACAAGATAAATTTATTTAAACTAGCAAAATTCGATATGTTGCTAAACAACAACATGACCCATTTAAAGTGTAATGACTCCCACTACAAAAGGTTAACGTTCGCTTTTCGATAATTTAATTCATTCAATCTTAAAGTCTCATGTTAAAGGTATTTAAGCTTTTTAAAGAATAATGTTATAAATCCTTTAAATCGCCCTTTACAAATGCATACACACCTCCTGAATGGTCTTAATAGCTCTTACCTATATATATTTTTCAATGAAACCCCATTTTTATTGACTCCCAATCCTATTCAGTGTTTTATAACGGTCTGAGCTTACTTATCTCTCACACGGAGCAATTTCAATGGGTTAATAAATCTAATCATTAGGTGTTTTAGCTTAACTTGCAGAATGTTTCTTTGGATATTTTAGAAATATCTTGAGAATCAATTTTGCGTCGTTGAGGAAATACGCGCGTTCGTCGAACAAAAGCGAGCACATATCCATCATCATTATAAGTAATGATGTAAATTATAGTTGACAAAGTGTCACAAATGTAAGTGATTTGTACCAGGTGTACTAGTCTTGTATATACAGAGAGGTCACCGTTACAAGGCGACACTTAACCGGTTAATCCCAATAATGTGTTCAAAGTCGTTTATTTAGCATTTCATAAATATTCCCTTTTTCATCATTCAACTCATTATTTTATTATCAAAATTAATTAAAAGGGTGTTTCCATATTACTTACCAAATTAAGCACGATAACACACGCGATTCGGCTATTTGGATGTTTGTAAACTAGGCATAATGTCAGAATATCTATACTAGTATCCGGTTTATTGTGTGAGCATTCTATCGTTCGCATTAACGTCGTTTGTATGGGGCTGTAGTTTGCTTTTACGTCTGGGATTAGACTAATTTCAAAGATAGAAATGGCTATAATTCATCAAGATGACCCAATGGAGTTCTTTGTTTTTCGGCTCTAATGGGGCCTTCCGTTTTCGACGACTCTAACATTTTTAACGCGTTAGTGTTGGATCGGCTTTATTGATTTTTATTTCCACAACACCTGAAGATTAATCCATGCTGTATTTCCATCTGAATTGTATTTATTAATGAGAATGATTTTATCAGCATATAAATTTGGCTGTTGAAAAAATCCCAATCGCCCCCATTCTCCAAATAAAAATTGTTCCAAGACATAGATACATTGGAGAGCCAATTGATGTAAGACTTCTTTTGTGTTGTTTTGCTTTTGAAGAATCGAAAAATTGAAAAACAAAGTTTCGATACGTCCAAATCGTATCATCAAGTATTCACAAAGTAAACTATAGTTAATTTCGTACGAGCTGGGAATGTGTACAGAAGATACCCTCATATTTCATTCAAAAATATGGTTTAGGGATCTATTCATGACTGGGCTTTTTTGCAATATTTATTCAGATTCAACCCTTATAACTCTGCTCACTCGTCGAACACGATCCGAATAAAATTTATCATCCTGTTTTTGTTATTGTGAAATAAAAATGTTTGACCATCTGCTCTAAATTTCAAGCATGATTATATTTCATAGTATAAATTTAATTTAAAAATGCATGCCGTTATATCAATCAAAATATATTTTGAATCATATTCTCGAAGTAATTGAATAACAAGGTAAATAAAGTTTAGTGATTATACAGAGTGCGGCAGGGAAACTTCCTTATTTGAAAAACACGTCATGAAGGGACAATCATTTTGAAAAAGACAGAGTGACGCTCATTCAAAAGAGTAGAATATAATATTTATATTATGTCGTAGTCGTATAGTAACTATTATGCAGTAGATTATCTTTAAATGCCTCTTTGTAACATCGAAAAAAAAAATTAAACTGATATCTCTTATACTGTTCGTGTTATTAATTTTTAAAATAAGGTAGTTTTAAGTACCACAAACAAAATCGTTTCCACCGCCATAAGCCACCCTTGACTGCAGAATTTCAAAAAATCATTAAACCACAAAATAACGATGAATCTTTAATTAATTTATGTGGACTTTCGCTTCTATACACCAGCATTCTGGCACAAAGATCGCTGAAAAAGCAACTTTTCTTGTCGTGATTAACTTTAATGTAGGATAGTTACAATAGGCTGTCAAGCTTACGTCCATCGTCGTAATGAAATGCGTATCTTCCATTCCGAATAACTTCGCTAAAAGAGCTAAAACAAATGCCAGGGAGCAACAGTCAGCTTTGTAAGATTTTTATGAAGAAACTGAAAGTTTACTCTATAGAAAAAATATAACTGATTAAAGGTGATTCAAAATTTCCTTGGTAATAAACGAATTGGAATCTTTAAACACGTTTTTCTCAAAACTGCATTTTTTAAATCGGTTGCCACGATATCTCAAAATGTATTAAACAAGTTTCTTTGAATTTTGATTGACTTATTCAATATACATGCAGTCATTATGCAAGCTAAGATAATTCTAATTAATCAAGGAATTTATTTTTTTCATGTAAAAAATGTCATGAAAAAAACACCAAAATTCACAACAAATAAAAATGTTTAACAAGATGCCAAAAGTTTACCTTTTAATATTATTTTAATAATCTTAGCATAAAAACTACTTCATACTTTATAAATTAAAATGACATTTAAATTGTTTATTTTCAATAAGCAAATTGCCTACAATCGTGGCAACCGAAAAAGACCTTTTTCGATTATGGGTGTCTAAATTGCCGTGCATTTCAGCAATGAGAGATGATTTCAATCTGAAAAAATTGTTAAGTATGCTTAAAATATGAATAAACATATGGTGAAAAATTCGCAATTGTATGCTTCTTCAGTTCGTCAAAAAAAATCGCAAAATATAGCGTCAAAAAAGTATCGTCACACGAGATGACCCCCTTAAAAGAGACAGAAAATGTTCAATTTTAAAGATTCGACATTTGGGAAAAAATATGCTATTTTCTACGTCGGGTATTTTTAAATTATTGGATCCGATAATATATTTTGACATCAATTTATTATTTCAAACTTCAGATGCATTCTACACAAACTAATCCAATGTAAAAGAGAAAATTGCTTTAGTTTCGCGCGGTGTAAAGTTTGCCAATCTCAAACTGACCGCGAACGTGTCTTTTATTTATAATTCATCGTTCTACTCCCATAGAACTTGTCCAATACCCGAAGAAACCCATTCATTTAAAATCATGTACAACACTTGGCGATGTTAATTTCGGAACGAAATCGACTTGGAAAAAGACCGGATCGCTGGGCAAAATTAATACAGTCATACACATCAAACATATCGGTTTTTTATTTGCCCTGTTTCATACATCTGGCGCTAATGACATCGTTGCACGTTTTGCACGTTATTCGATTTGTTTGCTTATCCGTTGTCAAAGTAAATAATGAAATATCACGACGAAAATCAGACTCGCTTTAACGCCGTGAGAAAAATAAAATAAACATTTCGTACGAAAAAATGTGTTCTTCAGCCTTACGTAACGAAATTTTCTCCTGAAGAATTCTTTAACGGGTTTTTTAGGACGGTGATTGTTTTACAGGCTTGACATTTCCAATAAATATAAATACATTTTGAATGGAATTATCGTTCAATCTACAGTCGTAAATTCCATACTTGATTTAGTTTCAGTTTAATTAAGTCAATATCTATACCTTCTTCTAAAATAATTCACAATCCGTGTCCGCGCTAATGCGTGATTAGAATGACAATTTTTTTTTCTTCATTTGGAGTCGTTTTTCGCAATTTCTTCAAAAAAAAATCCTACAAACTTATTGAGTGATCTGTTATTAATCTACTTAGTATTTATATTTTTTGAGAGGAAATTAGAATAAACTTCTACTGTGAAGGACTTCTAGCCTTTATTTTTTCCAGGAAAAATAACGATTATTTTAATTTCATGAATAAGCCCTGAGTAATTGAAAAATTAAATATTAGTATAATTTAGGATATTTTTTTGCTTTTTTTGTAATAAGCATACAACATGAATAATACTGTCAAAAATATTTTCTTTGATTATGTTTAGTTAACATATTGTTTTCTATATCTATTGATTCGTTTCAAAGCTTGAAGGACTTAAAAATAAAAGATATTTGGCACGAAGAAAATTTCGAGTGACCCCATTTGATCACAATGCAGTGTTGCAAATTGATGAAAATGGGATGAAAAATGTAAATTTTATGGTAAATTACTTGCTATTGAACATTTGAGCCGTATGATAAATTAGTGTCAAAATCGATGTATACATTCCATCTAACAACCAGAAAAAACTACCTCAAATAAATACCTCTTCTAACTAAGCAATGTTTGCTAAAATCTCAGTAAATCTGTTTTTTTATGAGTAGATCTAATCGGAATTACTATTTAATAAATAAATAGATTAATATTCTAATCATGAACTCATACCGTTTCACATTCTAAGTAGTTTTTATTTCTTGAGCGTTCCCACGGAACTACGAATGACATTTAGAGTTTTTTATAATTATTAACGATGGGTCATAAAACCACGTAATCTACATTTTATAGTCATATAAAATTTGAGATCATTTTAATGGGTTATTTATGTCTTCTGAAATATAGTGATGCAATAAATGAGGGGGTTGAAAAAGCTCTTTAAAGCTTTAATCCCATTTTGAAACTGTTACACATTTAAAGCGTCTATAAAAATAATGTAATTGTCACTTTGGAGTTCATGCTTCCAACGTGTCTAAGCCACTTTAACTGCAATTTCTATTCATGACTTTGACTTTGGAAGGACTCTTCGTTAAAAAAAGGTTTTACACATGGCACCCATATGATTTTAATAGTTTATTTTTAGCCTTTGATGTCGAAAAACGTTTTTGTGCCTGCGTTATCTAGGAAAATATTTATAATACGGCGTCTGAAAGACATTCATAAAAGTCTCTAATAAATCGTCTATACACCATAAAACATGTGTCTGATATATTTTTATCGCCGTATGACAAATAAAACATAAATGCGATGTTATCATTCGTCAATACAAGACGAATTATTTTGCCAAAACGTCGCCAACATTTTTTTAGCGACGGTCTATCAAGATTCGAGAAGCTTACAATCGTGACGGAAAATGGAGACACGAAACGGGGATGAATTGTTCGTGGGCGCTTTTTTTTACTTTCAACCCCCTCAGAATATACCCGGGCGGCGCCTCTACGTAATCCGTCGCGGCTCTGTTTACACAAACAATGCGATTTCATGAAAATTGTTTTTCGTAAACAGTGTTGTAAAGCTGTCTTCCTCTTCTGCGTCAATAACGACGCAATCCTCCGATCATGTCAGACGCCGCCGACGATAAAAACAAATATTTCAAGATCTTCTGTATCTAAATATAAGGTAAAAATAGGACGAAAATGCTTGTGGTAGGTTAAGACATTCAAGCAAATCGTTTTTTTTTTTTAAATAGATCTAGGACAACCTTGAATGAATGATCTTTGTTGGTAAACATGGTCGAAAAACATTCTTCTGCCTTTCGAGCCTCACGCTTTATTCCAACTCAGAACTTATATTTTTGTTGATGTTTGAGCTTTCAAGAACTGAGATAAGAAGCTTAATTTGTACACAGAATCCTCTTTATAAGTTTTCTCGTTATATACTAAAACTTTGACGGAAGACGTCGGAATACTCTTTGAACGTGCTTCGTTAAAAATCCAATATTTCTTATAAAGTCAATTGAGGTAATGATGAACTTGGCTAGAAAGCACAAAAGACTAATAAATACACAATAAACACATCATTATAATACCATATCAATAAATATATCAATTAGAATCATCAATTTAGATCATACAGAAAAAATAATCAGGAATTAAGTAGTAAGTTTCCATCAAAGTATTGAATCAACAAATTATAGTTAATTTACATTAAAATACTAACTTTGATTAAGATAAGCGTTTATAAGCTCAATCGTAATTTAACAATATGATTATATTTCAGCTATTATAAATATTATACATGGAACTTTAATTTCATGTCTTTTGGTAAACACATTACCGACAATAAATTTGGAAACGCTTAATACTTCGTGAAAAAACTTAACGATTTGTAAAATTTTGATTATTAATATTTTTATAAATTAAACATATACTCATTAACATTATTACATAATAATAAAACGATAACGCGTATTACAAAATGAAATATTTGGAATTTTCATCAAAATGTCCACAATTGGCGTGTTTTGGCAATGCATCAAAGGTCCAATATCAAGAATGATAAATTTTAGCAAATAAGTATATTTTGTGAATGTGTTTTCTTGTGTTCCGCGGTTTATGCACAGTCCTTGCGAACACGAGAATTCTCGTGTCCCGCTGTTAACGTGTTAAGCATTCTTCTTAATGTGCCATATACGATATCGAACGTAGGCAGTCTCCATAGGAGATCTTAATAAGGAAAAGATTTAATGTGGTTTTTTCCCGTTAATTTCCACACGTGAGTATAGAATTATTCATAAAGTTGGGAGAGGAGAGAATCTATGAGTGGGTAACAAAAATTGCCATTATATATATACAATAATTTAATTATTGTTGTAAATTCACTTATGGGTATCCCTGCACGTTTCTATTAATCATCTTAGCATTTACTTTTTCAAACCCAGGAAATCAGGGTAAACCTGGATCGAGACAATCAATTAGAAATATTAATATATCTGATCTCCCAAATTTATTGATACGGTGAAATTCTTTGTTCACTGTCTGGATTTGAACCTGAGCTTTAATAATAAGAGTCCATGATCTAAGCTAATATAGCAGTAGTTCTCAACCTTTTTGAAGTCACGGTGCACTTTTGATCATGGGAAAAAGTGGCCGTGCACCAGAATTAAGAAGTCGAAAAAGATACGTAGACATAATTTAAAGTATTAGTATTTTTTAGTGTTTTATTTATCTATTTTTGAATTGTATTTTTATCTTTTCTTAAATAAATAAAATTCTTTGGCCTTCAAGTGATTTTTTATATTGAACAAATGGACTTATTAGTAATTTTTGATCAAATTCATCAAGGTAATTTCTTAAAATATTGAAAATCCCAATCCCGGGATTCCGGGACTGGTCCCGGGATTGTCTAATGAAATCCCGGGATCGAAATTTTGGCTCGGGATTGGATTCCCTAGTCATGTCGGATAATTTAATTTTTAGAGTATGATCAGTCAACAAGGCGACTAATTCTTTTTCTTCGGCGTATGAAAATTCACAATACGATATATCAATCGTAGCAAATGGATTTCTAATCCAGTCATAAATAAAGTTAAATGTTTTATTTAAATAATTACAAATATCTGCAAAATATTCCACATCAGCACAACGATAATTATTCTGAAGACGTTTTACAAAATCATCCTTACCTTCATTTCGAAAAAATATTAACAATTCATTCTTAAGTTCTATGAATCGACTTAAGGCGTCATCTCACTTTAGGCGCCTCAAAAATAGGCTATTTTCTCGATTTTTTTTCGAGGATTTTCGCTAAAAATTATGAGATAAAATGGATCTTATGTAATAAACACATCTTTCAAGTAAATGAAAATTTTTTTTTTTAATATTTTTGAACAATTATTATAATAAAACAGTAGCATCGAAAAACCCGTGTAGAAATGTTATGTTCGTGGCTTGTTGATGATATCTCCGAGATGGGTCATTTGAAACAAAAAAATAAAACAGTTTTAGATTCAATATATCAGTGGCTATAGCGCATATCATCAGATTTTTGATATTTGCGAAAATAACAAAATGGCGCACGTTTTACGAAAAAGTAAAAAAAAGCGCGTTTTTTTGCAGTTTTTTATAAAAAAAAATTACTTAAAATCAAAAATCTGATGATATGCGCTATAGCCATAACTATGAAGAATATGTCATTCAAATTTCATGACAATCGGCCGGATAGTTTCCGAAATTTCATCAACAAGCCACCGAAAAACTTTGTTTTGAGATAAACGCGTTTAAAGTTTTGGTTGCAGAAAAATTGCCCAGACACAGCTGTTGAAACACTCGTTGTTATTTTGGGTATTTCCTCCGAAGATCTTCATAAAGCGGTTTCAAAACCTCGTGAACATCCTCAGCTAGAGCAGGAGGATGTTTAAAAGTTTCTATCTAATTATTTGTCACCACTTTCTTGTACTTGCACCATGAGTTTGAACAATACGTATGCAGCCGGGTGCTCTCAGGTAGTCACCTAACGGTCGCCCAAAAATGTAGTTAGACTCGTCCGATCTTTAGGAAATTTCGATATAACATTTTTGAAGATATGTACTTTCAAAATTTAAAATAAAATAAAAATCGATTTTTTTAAATTTGTAAAGTGAGAAGACGCCTTAAAACTTTATCCCTAGATAACCACCTGACTTCAGTGTGAAAAAGCAAACACTCGTACTTAGCTTCCATAGAGATGCAAAGATTTTTAAACATGTATGTTTTTAAGTGTCTTGATTTTATGAATTCAACATAGTTACAACTTGATCAAGTACAGGCTTTAGTGCTGCTGGTATTTTTTTCGATACTAAAGATTATCTATGAAAAAAAGAGTGCATAATTATAATATTAGGGTTTCTTGTCTTTGCAACGATAAAAAAATCCTTTAATTGAGTCTACCATTAAAAGAGCACTATCTATACAAATTCCTACACATAACTCCCATATTTTAAATTGTTTTAAATATGAAGAAATATAATCAAAAACATCTTGTCCTGTCGTGTGCTCGGTAAGTTCTTTGCAGCATAGATCTTCATTAACTCTTTCGTTGTTAACAGATTATTGTTATGTTTTTTCCATAAAATTCAATAAAATGCAAGGCGTTTCCAAACTTATTATCGGTAATGTTTTTAGAACTAACAGCCATCAATCTATTAGCTTGAATGTTGTATGCTTGATCCTGATTTAAAAAAATCTAGTCGGAAAGAAAATGATTCCATGTTTTGATCCAAAAAATATTTGATATTGTGAACAATTTCCTGCTCTCTACGAGGCTTGGCATTTTGTATAAGATGTCGTTATTGGTCATTCCAGCGGAGATAGAGAAGACCATGAGCTTTCTTCTTTACCCCTCAAGGCACTCATAGTCATTCAATCTATCTGAGATCTGTATTATTCGACGATTATGGGTCAAAAAGATCTGTGTTGTATATATTTTCCTGCTTACACTTGCATCAATGTTATTCGTGCACTTTTATATGACATTAAAAATCATGCACCAACAATAGAAATTTATCGAAGGAAAATGGAAAATTAAGTGGAAAATTTAATAAAATCGAATACGTCCGCATGTATCCCCTTTTATATCATACTATGCACTTAACATCACCATTATCAAGCATACGCCTTTCACATCACGATACACTTTTAACCTCATTAACCCGCTATGAAACAGCGCAAACAGACTATCCCTATACCATTTATGCTATGAAGAGCGCCGAGACACACTTTGTGTTGGAAAAATTCGAGTTTAAATTAAAAAATACACCTTATTTTAGGATCAAAAGAGACACGCTCACCTTCCACAAAAACTTTCCCGTGGTCGGAATACAAAAACAATCGGCTTTTTGCTCCTCCTCTATCTGGTACTTTGATATTCTTATCGTCTCCCTTATACCGAATGCTCGTTCTACAACGTGCGTAAAAAATACGTTCGACTATTTAAGCCGCAGAAATTTTATGTACTCATCATAAAACGATTTACTTTATCTCTATTTATTTTGGCCTGGATAAAAAAAACGGCAGAGATGTTCGCGTTAAACAAAATTCAAACCATTAATCTACTCTCTCTTTATAACGTCGATGAAAAAATGCTTCCAAAGCTTTCAGCGTAATGGAGTGTTGGCGTACATGAATGCAAAGTTTGTCATTTCACACGGCTTTTTATGATAGAATTTATGCAGCAGTCTTGAGCGATGTATTTCATGGGGATGATTTGACCGCCTTTTTTTAAATGAATCTTATTCCGCGTCCTGATATTTCTATTGATTTTGCAATAGGGAAAGAAATAGGGTGCATATTAACAATGCTTCGTCATAATTCTGCTCACGTATTGGATGGGGGTTGCTCATTAACGAATAAAATGCCGTTGAGGACTTGTTATTAATGAACCGAGGTATGTAGACCTAAATGTTCGTGCCGGAAATATGATATTTCTTAAGGATTCGCATAAAAATGTCCTTTGGGATAAAAACATTATAAATTAGCCATACATATTTTCATAAAAGAATTGCTAAAAATATATTATTTTGCACGTACCAACTCTTTTAAATGATTTGCAACCGCTTTAAAACGCTTTGAATGTCATGTTAATGTACAGGGTGCGGCAGGGAAACTACCTTATTTTAAAAATGAATGTATATACGTAAGTAATATTACAACGTATGTACATATTTCTGTCGTTCTCGTGCGCAATCTGATATTTTCGATGTATATTTTGGGCTTCAAATTGTCATGAGAAAATCGTATTCATCGGGTTTTTTTTATAGTTTATTACCACAATATATTCAATCCGATGGCGCAATTCTTGGATCGATTCGATACTTACAATAATACGCAAAAAACTCACATCGGCGAAACAAAGAAACGAATGTACTTCTTCGACGATAATTCTAGCAATGAACCCATATCTTTCCGAGCTGACCTATTTTCCTTTTTCTTGCAGGAAAAAAGGACTGCGGCACAAAATCATACTCGTAATAAAATGAAATGAAGTGGAAAATATTTTGTAGCTAAAAGGCGTATATGAGAGATATAGACGAATCGATATTGAGGGTCCGCCCAAGCCAGGTAAGGGATTTGTAAGGGAGTCTGGAATTTCATGTACCTTCCATTGCAAACAGTATTATTGCCCGTGCCTTTAAAAGGTTTTACAATATCGAATATAGGAATACATAGTTTAAATAGCTGGAAGCCCTACGCCCCATTTACTATTAAATAATCTCGATTGGGAATCCCAAAAATTTCGCTCAATTTCTTTCGATATAAAATGAAGAATCCTGCGTTCGTTGGATAAGTGTTTCGTTTGCAATCGTCGATGAATATATTGATTGTGATGCGGCTCTTAGAAAAACATTTTTCATTCGCAATCTCTCCGATTTGTCGGATTTCTTCCGGACTTGTTGATTTGATCACATCCTGTAGCAATTTTTACAGCCCTTTTCATCTCATCGTATACAGATTTTTTTCAATCGGAGCAGCTGTAATAATTTAAGCTCGGCGGAGAGATAAATCGTCAATTATGTTCTTACATTGGCGAATCTATCCATTTAAGGTTGATGAATACAAAATCATAATTTGCAATAAATACAGCAATATTTCTTCATTATATATTACAGATATTAACAGCAGGCAACTTACTGCTGAAAATGCACGCTCAGCCTCCATACTTGTTGGAGGTATCGTCATCAGATATTTAAATGCTAGTTCGAGTTGATGATCGCGTGAGCCCCCAAAAATAAAATTCCTTTCTGCTGAGACGGAATAAAATTCGCAAAATTCCCGATTTCCCGACAAATTATTTATTTCCTTCGCTGCAGATGAATACTTATATACTATAATACATTGATGTGATTCGTAATTATATTACGGTGGAATACAAAAATTCTGAGCCCCGTATCTATTATATTTCATATCTTTATTCCCATTATTAGAGTCGAGGTGTAATAAATACATCACCGGTAGGGAAAGTTTAATATAACAATTTAAAAAACATATATGTACTGTATATATGTATATATAGATTAGACTGTTACTGCCTTTAGGCGTCGCCTAAGCTCGCCAATTTGTAGCTACGCCACTGTTTCCAAGCGCCCAGATTTCGGCGGGAATGTCTCGAATTAGAAGCCTTCATTGTGCTGGTGAGGTGTACGATTTCTGTTAGATAAAAATTTCATTCCCGAATTTTTCGGGACTACGTTCACTAATCCCGGAATTCATGAGTACCTAAAATTGTCCGGGATCCCGGGATTGGTTTCCCTAATTTCTGACTCGTTTCCCTAACTCGGAGCTTTGATTAATAAAGCTCAATAATTATCACATTTTGCAATTTAAACACTTGTTCATATGCTTTTTCAATAACAAATTCAATGCAATTTCGAATGATTTGCAGTTAATTGTGTGAACTCGAATTTAGGTCAACATGTTACTAGAATTAATTGTTGACGGATTAATATACAAGTTTCTCTTGTTAAAATCTCAATTGGTTTATTGATATCTTAACTATCTAATAATCATTATCATATCCAAATTTAAATCGGGAATTAATAAAATCCGCATGGGATGATGGTCTGTGTGTATTAATATTAATTGTAGGAATATTAGCATATGAACTGTGAGAGGTCATTGTTATAACTTATTCATTTTTATAAATTTCAGCCCATTTAATAAATAATAATCAGGTTTCATTTTAAATTTAAACAGATTTATCCAGATTTATTGTTTGAAATGGCATTGAATCTTGATAGAAATATTTTTTTATTCGGGATCAATACTTTCTTCAAAACGATAAATAAGCATTTGAGGATTATCATGACCCCTCTGTCAATTTGAATCGATCGAAGCAATCGTCAAATATGGTTTTTGTGCATTTATAAAATTTTCATCGAAAAATCATCTCGTATTAAGATTGATTGCCAAATTTATATCACAAAATAAACGAGATTTTAAGAGGTGGAAAAATATTTATTTAATCTTATATATATTTAGCTGTCACCATTTATTATCTGTAGCGAATACCTCAATGACCTCACGCTGTTCCAAGCCATAATTTATAAATACACACATGTTTTGCTGATATTTACGTATTTTCATCTAATGTCAAAGACGTCTGTAATTAGATTTATATCGGATAGAACTGGCTGAAAGCTTTGCGGTATAATGCAGGGAGAATGCTGTAAAAGGTAATGACTACATTTACCAAATACACCTGTCTTCAAGCACTCTCCTCGAGGATCTCATAACCCGGAGGAAACGAAGTCATGCCAATTCGGAGACATGTCGCATAAACAAAACTTCGTCGAAGTACCCCAATTTTATAATTTCGTACAGAGTGGCTCCATCCTCCCCATCTTAATGATATTAATAAAATCCCAGCAGTCGAAATATAAAATGTGGTAGAGCAGAAGATATAACCACTTGCTGCTAAAGTGGGTAAATTGGTTGCGGAACTCTGCTCCCTTTGTCCCAGTATGGGTGACATTCAAAGTTTCCCCCATACAATCCATATTCTTACTTCGTTTCGTTTCATGACTCAAAACAAAGAAAAATACTTTTTCAGGGAGCTACTCGGTTTCCCATTGTTCGCATTGTCGGACATGGCTGAAAAATGCTTCTACATATGTCTCTGTGGGTACTTTTAAAAATACGGACGCATCCGATAGAAGCCATTCATCCTTATCTCCCACAGTATATTGACTACATAAATATTTCTGGAGCAAACTAGAACCTTTTCTATGTAATTTTTGTGAATAAATTTTTAAAACATCCTATTTATAGTGCTTCAAAAATACGATGACACAAGCGATTAATAACCACGTTATATGAAACATTTATCTTTTTTCTAATACATAATATCATAGACATGATGGATGTAAATATTGCTCAAAATAGCTACAATAAAAAACAATTATCATAGTTTTTCACGTCGAAATGTATGCTAATATAAATATATTTGAGACATAATACTTTATTCAAAAAACTAGAAGATAATGATGATGCAAATGTATTCAAATGTCATCAATGTTTGTGGTCTTATATTTGCCATCAGATGTAAATAATAGAAAGACCGGAAAGTTTTTTTAAGTATAAATTTTACAAATATATAGAAATTTTGATTATTTTCCGGTTTTTTGATATAATAATCAGTGTAACACTCCCACGTTATGAGCATCATCCAACTCTTTGATATTAATGATCTTTGATATTATGAGATTAAATAAGGAAAAAAATGCTATCATGAATGCTGAAAACTGAAATATTTTAAATATCCATGATATTTCTTATTATATGATATGTCCAAAATATTTCAATTTTCAGCGTCTCAACATCATGAAAGCTATTTTCGTCTTTCAAAATACAGGGACAAAAATTGGATTCATTAGCTGCGAAGGCTGTTCACTAAGACTGATCATTATATTTTCTCTCGAATGTTAATATTTGTAGCGACATTCACCATTTATGTGCACTTAAATCTTATATAGCGTCGTTAGTTTTCGATATAAGTCGTTGGGAATGAGCATAAAATATCAGCTTTCTTTCTTCGGCTGTTTATGATTGCGCATTTATTTTAGTTTCGTACTATAAGCCTCATAACGATATTGTGATCACGTATTAGCTACTTCAATAAGCGTTATTTCATCTATTCATCATCTTCATGGTTATGTAGATAATCCCCGGTTGCTACGTGCTTCTCCTCTATTTCAATTTCCAAAATATCTGCATGCGGTCCTCGCTAATTCCCCATGACCTCCGCACTAAATGTGCCCACAATTCGAAAATTGAGCCTCGAATAACAAATTTGTTTACTGAAATATTGCCCTATCGGACAAAGTAAAAGAAGAGTGCCATATAACGTGTCTCGCTACAATTAGGTCAGCACAAAAATTCAAATGACTGACTTAATCTTCAATTTCGTATGGCGCCTAATGGAATCTTCGAGTCGCTCTCTAAATTACGAAAAAAATAATACATCACAGCGTATACGTTGGGCCGCTTTCGTGTCTGAGGGAGAAATCCTCGAATTGGGAGTTTGTACATATTACAAAGATCGAATCGAATCGACATAAAGGGGAGTGGAACGGGCTGGATGGATAACCTTTTTCGTTATGGTGTGGATTGCGCTGTATTACGTGAATTGAGCTTGATCATTTTAATTTGGAAAAACATTTTCAACGTGCAAAGGTCTGATTAAAAGAGGTCAGGGAGAGGTATTCATAAAAGAAAATCGAAGCCGGAATCGCTACAATAAAAGACATTACTGGACTGGTCAAACTGCGAACATGGCGAAGAAGGGTCTTGTAAAACGCCTTTCAAATTGAGTGGGTCGGAAAGAAATGCGGAGGAGGGTAGATTTTGCATTCTAATTCTGCATAAGCTCTTTTACCTCAATCAAATTGATTAGTATAAGCATGATTGTATTCCAAGAGCATACATAATGTATGCTTATAGTGCGGGCAGCAGCGATCGAAATATTGCACCCATTTCTACAAAGCTAATTTTTGTTTCAATCAGTGTTTATACAATGTAATTTAAAAACTTTGCGGACATTAATAAAAAAAATTCATTAAACTAAAATTTATAAAGCTGTTTTTCTGTTAACAATCAGTTTTTGCTAATCATTGTTAAATAAACGTGATCTATTTTCGATATAAAGTGGCTAGGACTTTCGTAGACGTGGCTAAAGTTGTAAGGCGAGAACTTAATTTAAGTATTGCGACTTTCAAATAATTACATAAATAATATCGCTGTCTTCCGTACTATTATAAGAACTTTTAATTTAAAAAGGCTGATGATCAAAAGAATTAACAAGAAGTATGTAAGCATTTAACAATGATGTTATGTCTCATCAACTACATCACACATGCACCGTCTACACCACCAAACAAGCACGCCAACATATACACATATAGGAACACGCAAATGCTCGCAATTACTCAATTATGATGAAATAGAACTATGATGAAATTGAATAAAAATCAAACACATTGTAATCAACCATCTGGAAATAGTAATTAAGTTAATCATGATAGTTTATTAGTAGTTACTCATTAACGATAATTATAATACCATTAAAAAACGATGATGATTTATCACATTCATTAATCTTAATATCATCATCATCATAGTGCAGCCACAAACAGTCCACTGCAGAGCTATGGGCCTCTTCAATATCCATTCACAGGAAGGGGTTACATCCATCACGTCTGTATCATACATTTGCTCGATATTGAAGGTAGCATTACCACCGAATTTAGACGACCTTTTTGATTCTACTGGAAAGGGCTTTCTGGAGTGCAAAGAGTCCAGGCTCTCCTTTCCTCGCTAGAGTGTTTCTGACTGAGTGGTTTCCTATTTCAGGTTGACCCTCTCAGTTCGGCGATTTCAAAACGATACAAAAGTTAACGGAAGACAATACTGTTAACGTTGTAAATTGAAGTTCTTCATATGCCTCTCCTCAAAGCCGTATATTTGGTGTTCTTCTTCTCCTTGTTCTGTTCCTAAAGCTTCTCGGCTCCAAATCGGTAAATTTCATCGAACTCCATGTTGTAATCTTAATATAAATGGCGACATTTCGAACGAAGTCATCTGATAAATGTCCAAAATAGGAAAAATGCTTAAAGTGTATTTTTGTATTAAAAAAATCTAACTTTTTCACTCTATGAAAACACTTCCTAAGCTGCTGTAAAATCAGTATAGTGCACGAATAGATAAAATATATTAGAAAACTGAGGCTCCCAAAGGATGATGCTGTTTAGATATAATATTAGGGTGTCCTATAAGTTTCTTTCGTTTTCATATTAAGAAAAAAATAAACAATAATTTGTAATACATCAAAACTTATTGAAATTATATATAATCTATTCTATTCTATTACCTTTCTCCATCCCTCCGGAAGCCTTATAATGTTTTCTTGCCAAAATTTCCCAGTTTTGTTGGCAAAATATTGATCAAGGTGCATTTTAATATAATTTTTTGAATTAACGGAAACAATAATTTGTTGAATTGATCGTTTCACCTTGCTGAAGTAGCTCATAATAATCCAGTCCCACCAAATGCATAGCAAAACTTTTTTTGGATATAGGCCAGGTTTAGCTACAGTTAAAGCTTCTGTATCCTTGGTCCAAGACCGTTGACGTTGGATATTCTCATAGAGTATCCAACTTTCATCTCCAGTGACAAGTCTCTTCAAAAAAGGTTGGCTATTATGTCGTTGGAGAAGAAGATCGCATGTTGAAATACGCTGAAGCTTATTTGAGTCAGTCAGCTCATGGGGAAGTCACACATCTGAACGATTGATGTAGCCCAATTTTGTCAGGTGATTATGGACGGATGTTGGTGGAATTTCTAACTTGTTAGCTATTTCGCGAACAGCATATCGCGGGTTTTCTTCAACCATGGCTATGATTAGATCTGTGTTCATTTGCGAAAGAAACTTATAGGACAACGTAATATATAAATTGAATACTTTAAGCTGCTAAAAATAATTTAATATATGATTATCACTCAATAAGTTCGTAGGATTTATATTTTTTTAAGAAATTACGAAAAAAATACTCCAAATGAAGAAGAAAAAGTTTGAAGTGAAAAACAAACCTACGAACTTATTGATTGATTTGTGAGTAACGAGACGTACAGATTTAAGTATAGACAAATTTGACACGGGATAAATAAAATTATCTATATAATTACTATGTTATAGGTTTGCATATTACAATACATTAAAAACATAAATAAAATTACGCAATATGTGTCGACATGAATGAATTACGCTATTAAAATATTCTTCCATTTAGCATTGGCTAATTTAATAACACTCATTTGCATTCTGCTAACCATACATCCCTCATGATATATATGTGAAATAAGACCATCTCATACATTTTAATATGGGAAATTTTATTCGAAGTTACTCGAGAAGATATAGGTTATACGTAGAGCTCTAAATTTATGTGAAAATGAACTTATCTTGTGCATGTAACTCTATGGAGATGGAAAATAGTATGTACTTAGGGAGCAATGTACGTTTTCTGCTATGTAACTTGTTTGTTGCAACCCCCACAATGGGTATATCTGCATTACGTTTTTGCTTACATCGTTTCGAATAATCTCCATCGAAGCATTAATTTCGTGCGAATATTATGCGTAAGTGCGATAATTCGTGCGCGAATTTATTCCCGATTTTCAGCCCCCGATAACTAAAGGTCCGCTAATAAAATACGTCGCTAACATAACAAAAATCCTATGATTATTCCGCATACGTCCCAGTTTATCGCATTACGCTGCAGGAATTCTTAATGTATTGGTGTGTTGGGGGGGGGGGGGCGGGGGGCTGCAATAAAATCCTAAACTTTAACGGCTTTAAAATGGAAAATCCCCTCGAATAAAATAGCCGATATTGGGTCGTTCGGATATTTTTTGAAAAGTATGCTCAGTCCGAGGGCATTCAATTTACATTCATGTAAAATTTAAGCATTTTCTCTCCCGGGGGAAGAAAACGTTTCCTATGGCTTTATTATGCCCGAGCTTACCCTCACACGCTATAAACACTGTGCTTTTTCGAAAACTTTATTTCCATTTAAAGCCGAACATTGCGGATGGATGATTAATCGATGGAGGCTTTACGCACAAGAATGACATGATATACTTCCATTTATCTGGGATTTGCTCGCTGCATTGTTATTATTTCAAAAGCACGGTGGATTTTAGTGATGGAAGAAAAAAATGTGTTTGTATTTCCGTGGGAACGCATTCCATTCTTCAATAACAACTTTGAACTCGATTTACGCGATTTGTTGACCGATCGCGTACTCCCGTGACTCGCGGATATAATAGGGTTCATGTCGTGCTTTATTTGGCTTGTTGTTTTGCATCAATTCATTTTCAATGGTTTATACCTAAACTGTTGCATAGTTGTACGCCATTATACAGGTGGTCGACATATTGAATTTATTAGACGCAATAAAGTTTACATTCAAGAGCTAAGAGCATTACTAGAACTTCTAGTAACGATTGTGGTGGGCTCTATTCAAATTTGCATACCTTTGTTTTTGTTATCCGGTCCAGCTATAAAGACAGGTAGCATCCTTTGATAGAAGTGTTATGATCGAGAAGACGTGCTAATTACGGAACGTCCAGAGATGATGAGGTGGGCATGTTGGAAGTGATGGGTGCTATTTTAATTTTTATTGGACGCAGCAGGAGTGGTGAGTAAATATCGGCGGTGCAGGGGGTTCGAGGACGTGCCGACGCCGGGCTGCCGAGGACGATGGGCGGGGGTCGTCAGGGGGTTGGCGGGAGTTGTCAGGGGGTGGCCGAGGCGGGCGGAGGTTTGGGCGGGAGTGCCGCCGCATTGCGTCTGCCTGGGGACGCGTCTGCGCGTTGGGCGCCGCACCACCACCACACCCAGACACATCCTCGCCGACATTACATATCCCGTTTCCACACAATTTTCACACAAAAAAACAACAAATTGAGGTAATGATATTGCCTCGCACAGCGTGAATCATTAGATTAACCTTTTGACTGCTGCGGTACTTGGATGCGCAAAAAATATTAAGTCCAACATTACACCGTTATATATCGCAACACATCTAGGCGACATGAAAAAAGTAAATCTTAATTTTCATGGCGGGAATCTAACATATTTATCAATAGCATCTTAATTAGTTTATATATCACTCATATACGATTTTCAAACTGATATCATACAAATAACAATACATAGCTTCTATCTTCGTAGTAAACATGTGATTATTTATTAGCTAATCGAATAAAATGAACACCCACAAAAGAAAACCATAAGCTCCTATCATTACACGTAATCCTTGATGAAAGATGTTACCATTATACTCTTCCTTTAGAATACTTCACTAAATGAATAAAGGTATGACGTTAATTAAAGCGAGATATAAAACACAATAAATAATATGGGTTTTTAGCATAACAGCAATGCAACGGGCCAAAAATCAATCATCAACTAATTTACCTGGCTATTGCCAAGATGATTAAAATCGACGAAGATGCATTTTAGTTGCCTTAATTTAAAAAAATATGTATAATATTATCTCGTGTGAAATGAGTCAAAGCTTAAATCCTAAAGGAGTACTATCCCAGGGCCTGGGACCCCCCTCCACTATTTAGAAAGAGCACTCTTGTTCATTGTGCTCGGAGACAGACAGAGACAAAGAGAGAACGTAGCGCAGTTCGGGAGACAGAGACGGAGAACTTATCCGCATACATCGCATGATTGTATATATCATTAGCCCAAATTTATCGAATAATAATGATTTCGATTACAAGTTTATTATTTGTTTAAGCAAAGAAATTACCTAATATTGTGTGCTATCGACAGAGTTTATTTATTTAATTACTTCCTGTTCATCGCTGCTTATTGAATGAGTCTTTGTCCAATTATAATTTCCTTCTAAAGCAGGAGCAAGTGAATCGATTTTTGTGTTTTGTTTATGTGAAGAAACGACGTGGTCTTGTATGCTATCAACAGTGTATGCTTACAATTAACTCTGCCTCGATTTGAAGATTATCTTACGCTGATAGGAGCTGATATAAAGTAATCGATGTAAAGCGATTATAGCATCAACGACTTCATCGATTATAAATTTATTCACTCCTCAAAAGGTTAAAATACACATTGTTAATAAATCGAGTCATTATTGTTGAATATGAAGTGAAAAATGTGTCAGAATTAAGCATAATCAAAACATTGCTATAAAAGTCTGAAATCAATTCAATGCTAAGTGTCTTCTTGTCAAACTTACACAAAGTTTGGAAACTTTTTAATACCATTTGAAATATTTTCCAACGTGTATCCATAATGAGCCTGTAGAATTGTCGCTTTGTGTCTGAAAAATAATGATTAATGTCTTGAATAATGATCCAAAAATGTGATGAAATATCGGTTAAAGTTTTGCGTTTTACGACAGAGGCTATGCGATGTCATCTCTAAGGATAGCAAAATAAAAAAGGAAAGATAAAAAGCCCTCATACCAAAAACACCTGTAGAATGAAAAGGAAAAAGGGAAATACGCAGCAAAACTCGAATATCTCAAAGATGATATCGCAATACGTGCATTCATAAAAATTCCCAGATTTTCAACGGGGCCCAAAAAATCGATGAGATCTCATCTTTCATGATTGTACGACCTTCCCGAATGAATAATGAATTAGCATAATGGAAGCCTACTAAACGAGGCAATCAATTTTACAGGGTGCGGTTTTTGTCAAGGCTTCCCATTGTCGTTTCATCACATATTCATCATGGTTGAGCGTAGAACAAATATGCGAAGATAACATAAACAATTACACGTCAAAACATTTGTGTACGCCCTCGACATTATCGTCGAGGGGTGTGCTTTGTTGCTTGGCGATGTTTAGAGGAATTGAACCCTTTTTTTTATTTCGCCAGCAAAACTGTTCGTTGTCGCATTTTGTTCGCAGCCATTGTGATTTTGTTGACAGCAGCTCTAAAGAGGGATGCTGTACTTTTCATGAACCCGTTGCCTTTAAGCCCTTAAGCCGCGACGTCTGTCTTCTGCCGACATCTCCTTTGTTCGTAATTTCATCCCGAATTATCAGCTAAATCAACTCATACCAATCTATTTGCATATAACATATGACCTAGTTATTCCTGCATAAAGTTTTAAACGCTTTTATCAAAAAAAAAATATTTCCAAAAGTCAAACTTTTATGGAGATGTATATGCTTTTGAAATGCTGGAATTGAAATGCTTCCACTTTATTTGTATATTTTTGGCGAATATTCATGTCACCACTATATAAAGCCAAATCGAAATATATTGCATTGAAAAATATTCGCGAACGATTGTCAAGGCGAAATACTTATTTTTAAAGAAACGATATAATAATTGTTTTGCAATTGGAATTCTTTTTTGATACTGTGTTCTATTCCTTTTTTTTAATGAGGAATGGATCCCAACAAACTCATCTTCATCATGGCATACTATTCATGTTTAAATTGAGTAAACACGCAGCAGAGCGAATCATTGGATCTTCGAAGTCAACGTAAATGTTCTCAAAGTTCACAAAAGACTATTTTGAGCTTGAGGATAAATTCAAACGTTGTTAACTAAAGAAAATGCTATTGGATGGAGAAATTTATTCAAAATGGCTAAAAATCAATCAATCAATGTGCAAAGGATATTATAGACAATAAGGAAAATTCAGAAATTTCCTTGTCAACTTTCAGAAAGCAAGTTTCTTAAAAAGAAGATTGGATTTTTTTAAAAACATTGAGGCCTAGACAAATACTTTTTTCCTATTGAAGTCCAACTTAATTTTATGTATTTTAGCTAAGAAAATGTTTCTTCGCATAAATCTGCTACCAAAAATTGATATTATTTTTCTTTTCCTTTTAGTTTGTGATAATCAAATTGCTCTCATTTATTGTTAATCGATATTAAATTTTCATTTTTGTCTTCATTCGCATAGAGGACGATTTAACCAAATGAAAGTTTTCTTCGACGTCGTTTTACTGGGATGTTAATTGGATTTTGAAATAATTCAAATATGTTTGATTTCCCTTTTGAATGAATAAACTGACCCAAAAAAGCTGTCGAAAATACTTCAAATATTCAATGATCCGGAGATCAAAAACTTGCTTTAACACATTTCCACAACTCAACTGCCACACTTCAGAATGATAAAATAGATCTCCATATATAAAAAATACTTTGGTAGCAATTAAAGAATTGTATGCATAATATGACGATTATACAAATGATTTCGATAAATTGCATTATATGGGCTACATTATAATATTTAGAATAAAGAACTAGCCATAATTTCGATACAATTTTAAGAAAATCGACTTATCCTGATTGAAGTGGAAGCAACGACCTTTCACGGTCCGGGTGTTGCTCTATTTACCAAGCAATAAGGCAAGATATTCAGCAATTTAATGTCAAATAATGTATTGATCACACACACAATTTTAAACTTGACTAAGACGAATAAAAATTCTGTATTTAAGGGACGTTTTTAACTTGTTGGTTTAAAAAAATCTCTTTTTTCTCTGTGTATCGGAAAGAACCAAAGTTTAAGAATACGTTCGCTAAATTTCAAGTCGATATAAATTAAATTCGCAAAGTTATAGGCCGACGATGATAAGCCGCACTTTTTTCTGGAAACTACTTTTTCCATGCTCATGGATAGGGAATCCAATCCCGAGCCAAAATTTCGATCCCGGGATTTCAGGATTTCATTAGACAATCCCGGGACCAGTCCCGGGATCCCGGGATTGGGATTTTCAATATTTTAAGAAATTACCTTGATGAATTTGATCAAAAATTACTAATAAGTCCATTTGTTCAATATAAAAAATCGCTTGAAGGCCAAAGAATTTTATTTATTTAAGAAAAGATAAAAATACAATTCAAAAATAGATAAATAAAACACTAAAAAATTCAAATATTATTTTGAAAATATGCTCGAAGTAACATTAACATTAAACATTAGTGTTTTGTCATTTAGTCTAGATCTGATTTTGGAAGTCAGACAACTTGCTGCTGAAAATGCATGTTCAGCTTCCACACTCGTTGGAGGTATCGTCATCACATATTTAAATGCTAGTTCGAGTTGATGATCGCGTGAGCCCTTATTTTCGTATAACACCATCAATGTGACTGATAAAATTCCTTTCTGCTGAGACACGGACTAAATATCGCAAAATTCCCAATTTCCCGACAAATTATTTATTTCCGTTGCTGCAGATGAATACTTATATACTATAATACTTTGATGTGATTTGTAATTATATTACGTAGGAATAGAAAAATTCTGAACCCCGTATCTATTATATTTCATATCGATATTCCCACTATTAGAGCCGAGGTGTAGTAAATACATCACCGGTAGGGAAATGTTACTATAACAATTTTAAAAACATACATGTACGCTATATATGTATACATAGATTAGACAGTCATTTCTCCTATGCGTCGCCTAAGTTCGCCAATTAGTAATTACGCCACTGTTTCCAAGCGTCCAGATTTCGTCGGGAATGTCTCGATTTAGTACCCTTTATCGTGTTGGTGAGGTGTACGATTTCTGTTAGATAAAAATTTCAATCCCGGGATTTTCGGGATTACATTTTCTAGTCCCGGGATTCTTAAGTACCTAAAACTATCCGGGATCCCGGGATCCGGGATCCCGGGATTGGATTCCCTACTCATGGAAATGCCCCCACACTCTCTAGATGAGCATTCCTTATGAAATTTTACAAGAACGTGTATAATAAACCTCTTTATCATATAGACTACAATTATTTAAATATATTCAAAAATATTTATTTAATGAACAAAAAACTACAAAAAATGTTGGTAAAAACACAAACTTTTCTTCGATCGCACATTATTTTTTTATTTAACAATATTTCTTCTTAATTATAGTCTAAGCTATACACAGTATTATACAAAGTAAAAATATGTTTAATTTATTTGCTGCAAATCACCTGTTCAGGACTTGAGACTTCCTTGGTGAAGAATGTCATCGTCCGCGCACCGACATACGTAGCTGCCTCTACACTAAATATCAACCTTAAAATCTATCGCTTTTAGGTTCAACAAAGTAAAAACGTCCCTTAAGTAGAGAGAACGAGAATCCGGACAGTGAGAGGTAATTTGACACTTTTAAAGCAAAAAATAAATTCGTATTTATAAATATCAATCTTTACCATGTGGCAATGCCAGAAAAAAACAACATAAATTACGTGGTGTCACATAATTGAACCACTTATTTAAACGGGCCTATATTATGTAACATTTAGCTAAAAATTGTTAACCCTTAGAATGCTAAGATACGATATATCGTCGATTGTCAAATTCGTCGAGGACTACAAACAACGATCGCTATTGGCCCATTGATCTTGTTTGTATGTTAGCCCGATCTAACAAGAGAGAGGAAATGACAAGCAAATGTATGTTTATCAAAATACACCAGTTAAGATAAAATAATTGGACTAATTTCTTTGATTATGAATAAACAATAAACTGATTAATATATTGTTTATTAACACTTTTAATCCATTTTTAAAGCATATATAATCTTTTCGATGAAATTGTCTTATCACAACGACGTCTGTTGATAATTTTTGTTGGTATTATATCACAGGTTTTTCCAAAATAGATACTTTTATTCAAATCTATTGAAATATTTTACCACATTTTATATGTCATTTTTTAGTTATAAAAATGATGTCATTTACTATGATAATGCAAGTATCTAAGCGGCCTACTTCTAACAATATATATATACAGCCAATAAAAGGAGATTATTTAAAATTGTTGGAAAAATAGATCGTCAAGTGTATTTTTTTATCAATTTTACGTCGAGCAATTTTAAACGTGACTGTTTATGCTCGGCATTCCATAATAATCACTTTATTATCATTGTTTTTTTAAGATCGCGAATCTATTCGTTACAATCGATTAGTATCACGAAATGTTGTAGTGTCAAATGGAGTATTACAATTATATAGATGGATGATAAATTTAGATTAGGCGAATGTATGCAAAAAAAAATGATAATACAGCCACGTTTATGACAAACTTTATCAATGATATATTGTTGTGCTTAATGTGTTTCGTACATTTTACTTGTGTGAAATTTTATAATCAATCAAATGTACGACTTTATGAGTGTGTTAATGAAATACCCATAGATGGCAGTCGAATCAATTGCTGCAATGCCGTAGATAATTGTAATTAGCCTGATAAAGTGGTGTGATAAGCGATCGAACCATTTTTATGCGGCAGAACATTCCATAAATAATCGCTTTTGAGAAAATCTCTCAAAAAATTGCTTTAAATTTAATCTTTCCATTTGGAAAAAAAAGAAATTCGTCTCTATGTGATGATGTTTTTGATTTTTTTCTGTTGGGAAATAATGATCATCTATAAAAGATGATAAACACATGAAATCTGCATACTAACTTCATATCGAATATAATTAGCGTCATCTTCAATGACAATATGCATCATTCAATAATATCCATCATTCAACTTTGGCATAGTGGTTTATCTATTTTTTGCTATCCACAAATGCAACTCTATAGCTAACATTAAAATTTAAGTTTTTAGAATTGGTATCATTAAGAAAAAAATGGTTTTCCTAAATATCTCGAAATAAATGACCACTTCCAGATATATTTCCGATAAGGAAGATTTGTTTTCAACACACATCACCATTTTATTTTGAATTTTCGACGATGTCTGTCGTTTTTCCAATAGTATCATCGACTTCTTATTAGAAGATATCCATATAACGATACTTTAATGTATAAAGGGTCGTATAAATTAATTATAATTTGCAGTCCTATTCCTTGGCTCACACAGTCACAAGACCTGACACCACTGGATTTCTTTGTCTGGGGACGTGCTCTATTCCCTGGATCACGCGGTCTCCAGACCTGACGCCACTGGGTTTCTTTGTCTGGGGATGTGCCCTATCACGTGGCTCGCACGGTCATCAGACCTGACACTGGATTTCTTTGTCTGGGGACGTGCTCTATTCCCTGGCTCACGCGGTCTCCAGACCTGACGCCACTGGGTTTCTTTGTCTGGGGATGTGCCCTATCACGTGGCTCGCACGGTCATTAGACCTGACACTACTGGATTTCTTTGTCTGGGGACGTGCTCTATTCCCTGGCTCACACGGTCTCCAGATCTGACACCACTGGGTTTCTTTGTCTGGGGATGTGCCCTATCACGTGGCTCGCACGGTCATCAGACCTGACACTACTGGATTTCTTTGTCTGGGGACGTGCTCTATTCCCTGGCTCGCACAGTCTCCAGATCTGACCCCACTGGATTTCTTTGCCTGGAGATGTACCCTATTCCGTGGCACGCATGATCTTCAGACCTGACATCACTGGATTTATTTATCTAGCGTATTTTCTTAACTTTGACTCGAGCAAACTGGTACGTGATCAAGTTTAACGACTTATTGAATGATTTGTATGACATGTAGCATATCGTTGGAAAGGGTATGAACTAAAGATATTTTTAAAATCAAACTAAGTTCAAAATAAATGTTAGTTTTTTTATTTAGAGAATTTAGAAGTTGACATTTCTCATTCGTTTGCACATTTTATGTGACTAGAAGCTTAGAAGTAATTTTCTTTAAACCATTTGCATAAAATAATCTGCTATTACAATCACAGATTAAAAAAAGATGACAGTTTAAAGGGAAAATTATGGATATTTTTCGAAATGCTAAAAAAAATCTATTTCGACGATCCTGACACTTAGAACATAGGGCCTATGTATAAAACGTAGCAAAAGACCCCCTTAAGCCCCAAAAAAATATTGTTGGTCCATGTGCAAAACATCCTGGATATGGACAAAATGTTGGCATAGTGTGTTAGATCTTGAACTTTGAAAGGCACAAGTTCAAAACCAGATTATGGAAACAAATATTCACCATAACAATAAAAATAGGAGATCATTCGCCTTGATCCAGGTTTAATCAGATTTTCTGGATCGGGAAAAGTGAATACTGAGGCGAATAATGAAGTCTGCAAAGCCAACTGTTATTTTTTAAATTTACAAAAATCATTAAACTATAATTTATAATCATTAATTATTTTACTACTCACTTATAGTTCATTTCCAATATAAAATATATGTTCAAATTATCCAATCCTAACATAACCACATGAAAAATCCTTTCTCTAGAAATTATTCCGTGGAGATAACAGTTCGATAAACGATATAGTACCTTAAGAAGATAAATATATACAATAAATCCAAATTTTATATATTTTAATCTCCACAACCCGCGTTGAAACCCTTAACACTTTTTTTTTAATTTGGGATGAGCATAAACGGCTTAAAATGTGCGAAGAAAAACACGGCGTTATTTTTTTTTATTAATATATGCACACGATTACACTTTTAAAAGAGCGTCATATTTTCACAATAAAAATGTTTTTTGCCCTAACAAAAAAAAAATAATCCGCCCTCTTCCCGAAATTTCGAATGCAACGACCGGGATTTATCGCACTGGTGTTTGTGCTCTCCCCGAAATTTAATCATGAGCATGGAAAATAAAAAAGGCCTACGTCATGCAGTGAAAGCATAATTAAATTTTAATAACACGTAAAAATATTCAAACAATCTTCTTTCTGTAAATATAATCCGTCGCATAATATTAATTTGTTAATAGATTAGCGTGGTCTTTATGAAAGACTTATCGCGGAAAATCGTGACCTTTCCGCGTTAACCCCTTTGTTGCGGTTTGCGAATATTCCATGGATTTTATGACCCTAATTTAAAAGTGTTCTTCCTGCTACTACATTATCTTCCGAGTGGTTTCGAGCGTCCTATTCAAGATGAATTCAATTTAGACTTCAACAAAATTATCTATTTTCATCACATCCTTAAATTAATTAACAGTCAAAACTGATTTGATTGCCTTTTACCTTTGACTTATAAATAATTTTATTATCAACCTTTATCTACATTATAATTGATATATTCTTTTAAAGTCATGCTTACACAATCTATTGTATACTAATTGAAATGGAATTTCAACTATGTTCACAACGATAAGGCATTATGAATCGTCGATAGTATAATTGATGCTGCAATGCAAATTTTTTCGAAAAACTAAGAAATTTTCCAAAAATATTTGAATTGTACAACTATTTTATGTATAAAAATTTAATCCAAGTTTATGAAATAATCAAAAGCATCATCCGATTTGAATCATGCGGAGCAAATTGTTGAATCATTCATATTAAGGTTCGAGATTCAGTGATCAATTAGGCATAGCTAGGTACGAACAGGCACCGCTTTTTTTACAAAACGTGCTAATTTTTTGCTATTATGCCTTAATAAGCACAAAATTGTGTAAATTTTCACATGATTAGGGAGCGCTATTTGGTCCATTTTACCCGCATCATAAAGTATTATCAATAATTCCATACATATAATAAATATAACGTGATTTAAAACTAAGTTAGTGAAGAGCATTCAGTACAGGCTCACAACAGCGCGTCCAATGACGGCAATTAGCCATTTATTAATCGTCGCGAGTTGTTCGTTAGTTTTTTTGTCATGCGAAATGAGTCGGAGCTTAACCCCTGAAGGAGTACTATCCCAGGGCCTGGGACCCTCCCTCCACTATTCAGAAATAGCACTTGTAACGTAGGGGGCCGCTGACTATAGGCACCCCTGCGTTCCTTCGTAGCTGCAGCGGATGCTGCGTTATCCGGATCGCGGAGCCCGGATCCAAAGGTCACTCGAAGTTTAGCGGTTCGTAACGTTCGTCTGGACCACGAGGACGGCGCCGGTGAACTACGGATATTTACGTCAGGATTCTTTAAGGGATGGGATGTTCTGCTCGTTCTGATCGTAGATGGAGATGATGAATTTAAAGACTGTGTGTCAGCTCAACGCATTTATTTATATAAAATGCGGAGCGCACAGTCGTGGATGGCAATGGCGTGTGATGAACTCTCAGCCAGACGAAGTGCAGCGAGAATGGCGATGTATGGAGGCTTCAACGGAACAATCTCCGAAAAGATGTTCCTCGGGCAAGGCCTGGAATCGAACTGACGTCTCTGTAATGTTTCTACAGAGCGTCACATTTATACCTGGCAATTGAAGCCAGGCCACCCTTTCTTATCTATGTAACCGACGCCAGCGTCCTTATCTACATGGAGCGCGTCGATCCAGCCCTTATTGCGGTACTTCTTGTTTCTTGACCGTAAGGACTGGCAACGGCGAAATCCCATGGATTTCGCCGCATGTACACTATTTTTAATTATTTAATTATGCCTCCACGCTACACTCCCCCCGACTTAAGTTTGATCGTCCCGATCAATTCAGCAAAAGATGAACGTGTTTAATTGCCTTGATTACCATCCATAACCGTGCGTCTCCAAAATCACATATTAACAATAGAGTACACAAGAAATATTTATACAAAATCATCAATCAGTAAATAGTAAAATACACAAAATACAATGGAGAAAAACAAATGCAAGTCATTATATATAATACAACTAGGTTTGTATCATCTAGTTTTTTTTTTTTTAATTATAAAATTACGCCTTATAGAAAGGGAAACCGTGTGTTTTCCGCGTTTATAGTGCCGTCCGTAATCATAAATGCTGCCGCCGCTGCAGTATCGGGATTTTTTTTTTTTTTTATTTTCTTACCGATTTTAGTTAAATTATTCTTTTCGTATGAATTTTTGCAATTAACTAATTATTATCGCGAGCTAATCCGGTACCCGGTGAGTACAACTATATAATTATTTTTCCCGGCTTTTCATAGCCGTCTGACGCAGGAGTCGTTCCTGGCCGTTATTTTGGTGCATTTTTAAATGATCATGTATCTATCCTGCCCGAAGAATCAAAGCCTAAGGATGAGATCAAGTGCTCACTAGGAGCTCAGCTGTAGTCACGTTCCTCCCTACTAGACGTCGAGCTCTCTATCGACGCCCACCGCGATTAAACCAGTCAGTCGCAACAATTGCTCACTGATACTGGTGCTCTTATGAACGTACGCGAATGACTTATTATTATTAATTATTATTATTGTTGTTACCACTTCGGCCTCCGTGATGCTCGTGCGATCTTTCCTCGCGAATTTAACAATCACTGTCACAGATTTAGTGATTGGGCATGTATGCCTTATCGCGAGAAGTTTGTTTAAGAATAAATTTTAATTTACTAGACAAAATTATTTTTAATTGCGCGGTTAAGAACATCGCGCGATGTCAATTCATCCGATACTACGAAAACAGCGGCAAACATAACGAAACGACACTTACCAGAGTTTTGCGGGTCGTGTATGCTTACACAAACCCACTTTTGGATTTTCCACTAGTTTCCGCATCGTGGCCAACGCTCCAGGCGCAGCCTGCAATGCGGATGTAGCTCGAGCTGATTGTTGAAACCACGCACAATGCATCGGGTCGTAGGTGCGGGCTTTCAGCGAGGCTGTTGGTGGTCGGCCATCATCAATGGCGAGGCGTCGCGACGCATGCTGCGGGCGCAGCGGGGAAACGGCGCCGCGGCGTCGCCGCCGTGCGTTGGTAGTTCCGGTCCTCATTCCTTGTCGCCGGAAGTGCTTGTTAGGTCCAATTCCTCCTCCTCGGTCGGCTCTGCATCCTCGACGATCGGTTCTGATGTTACCGAATTGCTGCCGTCGTCGGTCCCAATGTGGTCGTCTATTGCGACATTGCGTTTGCAAATGGCCGCGTTTGCCGCACAATAAACGTTGCAGCAAGGCGCGGTGGGTGGTCGGTCCTTCGTTGTTGAGGGGCGGCTGGCGATGGGCGGTTGGAGTGAGCTCGTCTGGAGCGGCTAGCGGTGGATGCTCTTGAATCGGAGCAAGCGGCTGAAGATGAGCGTTTTGAGCGGGCTCTTCTTCAGCGGCGAACGAAGGGCGCTCCTGAATTGGAGCGGGCGGCTGAAGATGAGCTGTTTTGACAGGCTCATCTGGAGCGGCGCGTGATGGGCGCTTCTGAATCGGCGCGGGCGGCTGAAGATGAGCAGTTTGAGCAGGCTCATCTGGAGCGGCGAGTGATGGGCGCTTCTGAATTGGCGCGGGCGGCTGAAGATGAGCAGTTTGGGCAAGCTCATCCGGAGCGGCGCGTGATGGGCGCTTCTGAATTGGCGCGGGCGGCTGAAGATGAGCTGTTTTGACAGGCTCATCTGGAGCGGCGCGTGATGGGCGCTTCTGAATTGGCGCGGGCGGCTGAAGATGAGCTGTTTTGACAGGCTCATCTGGAGCGGCGCGTGATGGGCGCTTCTGAATTGGCGCGGGCGGCTGAAGATGAGCTGTTTTGACAGGCTCATCTGGAGCGGCGCGTGATGGGCGCTTCTGAATTGGCGCGGGCGGCTGAAGATGAGCTGTTTTGACAGGCTCATCTGGAGCGGCGCGTGATGGGCGCTTCTGAATCGGCGCGGGCGGCTGAAGATGAGCAGTTTGAGCAGGCTCATCTGGAGCGGCGAGTGATGGGCGCTTCTGAATTGGCGCGGGCGGCTGAAGATGAGCAGTTTGGGCAAGCTCATCCGGAGCGGCGCGTGATGGGCGCTTCTGAATTGGCGCGGGCGGCTGAAGATGAGCTGTTTTGACAGGCTCATCTGGAGCGGCGCGTGATGGGCGCTTCTGAATTGGCGCGGGCGGCTGAAGATGAGCTGTTTTGACAGGCTCATCTGGAGCGGCGCGTGATGGGCGCTTCTGAATCGGCGCGGGCGGCTGAAGATGAGCAGTTTGAGCAGGCTCATCTGGAGCGGCGAGTGATGGGCGCTTTTGAATTGGCGCGGGCGGCTGAAGATGAGGAGTTCGAGCGGGCTCATCTGGAGCGGCGAGTGATGGGTGTCCTTGAATCGAAGCGGGCGGCTCGTCTGGAGCGACGAGTCGTGGTTGCTCTTGGCTCGGAGCGAGCGGTTGAAGATGAGCGGATTCGGCTGGAACGTCTGGAGCGGCCGGCTCGTCTGGAGCGACGAGTCGTGTGTGCTCTCGAATCGGAGCGGGCGGCGCTTGTGAAGCGGCTTGGGATGCTCGCTTCTTCGCTGCGATCTCGACTTCGCGATTCTGTCGCTTGCGGATGGGTGGCGACTTTGAGTCTCCGAATACTTTGCGGAGGGCCGCAACCGCCGCGGAATAATCATTGCCATTAAATGCCGGATCGTAGAGCATGTATTCGACAGCCTTCCCGCGCATCTTAGCTCGAAGCACTTGCAGCGGTCGCGTTTGGGCGAAATATTTACAGGTCCACTCGTATTCTTCAATAAAAGTCTCGACGTTGGATAATCCGTCGAAAATTGGATAATCTGCGCCGTGAGCAGGTAAGGATTTCATCGTCGCAGGCATCTCTCTCAGCGCTTCTTCGCGTAGACGCGCTTCTTCACGATAGCGCGCTTCTTCAATTTGACGTGCTTCTTCCCGCTGGCGCGCTTCTTCGTGTAGACGCGCTTCTTCGCGTAGACGCGCTTCTTCGCGATAGCGCGCTTCTTCAATTTGACGTGCTTCTTCGCGTAGACGCGCTTCTTCTTCCATTTTCGCCAAAATTTTCTCCATTATAGCCGTGAAGTAAGCCATCTTTGACTGACTTACTTGTGATGCCATCGTTGCCATATTTTCTGCTGCTGCTGCCATTGCTCCTCCTGAAGTTATAGCTTCGGTTGTTCTCCTTGTCAGCATTCCACAATCGAAAGCAGAAATCCCACTTCTTCGACACCACTGTAACGTAGGGGGCCGCTGACTATAGGCACCCCTGCGTTCCTTCGTAGCTGCAGCGGATGCTGCGTTATCCGGATCGCGGAGCCCGGATCCAAAGGTCACTCGAAGTTTAGCGGTTCGTAACGTTCGTCTGGACCACGAGGACGGCGCCGGTGAACTACGGATATTTACGTCAGGATTCTTTAAGGGATGGGATGTTCTGCTCGTTCTGATCGTAGATGGAGATGATGAATTTAAAGACTGTGTGTCAGCTCAACGCATTTATTTATATAAAATGCGGAGCGCACAGTCGTGGATGGCAATGGCGTGTGATGAACTCTCAGCCAGACGAAGTGCAGCGAGAATGGCGATGTATGGAGGCTTCAACGGAACAATCTCCGAAAAGATGTTCCTCGGGCAAGGCCTGGAATCGAACTGACGTCTCTGTAATGTTTCTACAGAGCGTCACATTTATACCTGGCAATTGAAGCCAGGCCACCCTTTCTTATCTATGTAACCGACGCCAGCGTCCTTATCTACATGGAGCGCGTCGATCCAGCCCTTATTGCGGTACTTCTTGTTTCTTGACCGTAAGGACTGGCAACGGCGAAATCCCATGGATTTCGCCGCATGTACACTATTTTTAATTATTTAATTATGCCTCCACGCTACACACTCTTGTACATTGAGCTCGGAGACAGACAGAGACAGAGAGAGAACGTAGCGCAGTTCGGGAGACAGAGACGGAGAGCTTCCACGCATACATCGCACGATTGTATAGATCGCTAGCCAAAATTTATCGAATTGCTTTCTTGTTTATCGCTGCTTGTTGAATGAGTCTTTGTCCAATTATCATTTCCTTCTAAAGCAGAAGCAAATGAATCGATTTTTTGTGTTTTGTTTAAGTAAAAAAATGACGTGGTCTTGTATGCTATCAACAGTGTATGCTTACAATTAACTCTGCCTCGAATTGAAGATTGTCTTACGCTGATGGGAGCCGACAGAAAGTAATCGGTACGGTACTGTAGCCGTACGTTCAAACACTTGGATGATATTTTGGCAGCATCTGGGTGAGCAGAAGTAAGAGCTCTACCTACAAACTTTCGCAGACCTTGCTTTAAAAAACGTGGGGATGTACACAACGATAACAATATTTTGAAAGTCAACTAAAGGCTTGTTCAGACGAGGACATAAAAACCTCAGGCAACAAAACGTCAGACGTGGTAGTAGTGACCGCACGTTAATTCGGTACTATTTTTTGACCTCGTAATCTGAGGGCTGCCAACTCTCACGCGCCGTGACAAAGAACGTTTTAAAATGAATCTACAGGCAGGGCCTTTTCAGAAAAAATGCGACCAAAGAGTATTTAGTATTTTACATACTACGTAAAAGTGAACCTACGTATTTCAAGTCTTACGATTACTTGCCGGAACTCAGGTTTAATACGCAAAATAAATTTAATTTCTATTGAAAATTCGACTAATGTGAAACATGCATTTTTATTTTGGATAAAGATGAGAGTTTAACCCTTTCAGACCTGGCGTGCACAATTGTGGACATAAATATTTTTTTTTATATTCACCTTATTATACTTTAGACACATGGAATTTACAAATTCCATCGGATGAAAAAAAATAATTCAGTTCTGAAAGACTTAATGTTACACCGACGATAAGTATCATATGATATTTTTGAAAATGTAAACATGCTCAATACGTCTCTTCAAGAAAAAAGGTGATATTCTAACAATGGCTGAGCAAGTAACCGTGTTTCGTATTAAAATCGTAATGCGGAGGGAGAATTTAGAAATGTTTCCATCGTTGTGTGAATTTTGATTCCGAAAATGAAATAAACGCGAAACAAATTAAAAATCTTACATCGACACGTTTCAAAAATTTCGAGACAGAGCTTTGTAACCAATTTAAAGATCTTCTTAGTATTAAAACAGAGTTTCAATGGGTCATGAACCCATTGACTGAACATCATCATTCGATTATTACTAAGCATTAAAAGAGATAGATTCTTTCGATACTACTAAGCAAATACAACCACATCGCCCAAATGAAATTCTAATTCAAATTGTAATAAATATATAACTTGATTTTTCACTACACACACAATTATTGTCGTCTTAGTAGTACGCGATCAAAATACTTTGGAGACTGCTGCCTTAAAGATTCTTCATCTTTATTGTGAGGCTACAACAGTAGACACAGGTAGCCCTCGGTTCACGCCGGCTCAATTTACGCCGATCTATAATAACACCGCTACGCAATTCGCCGTCAAATTCTTCGATTCTCGACTTCGATGCTATACTGATTTTCGTTTCAGTATGGACGTATTTACGTTATGCATTCGTTAAAACATTGACTGCTATTGAATACATTTATTTTTCGTGTTTAATATTGTTGGGTATGTATACAATTACATTCAATTGAATTAATATTACGCCTATTCGATTTGCGCGGGGTTTTGTAGTTTGTTTGATTTGATTTTTGGACGAATATATGAATCCTTGTCTATGAATGGCCCCAATTCTCAGAATTCTTATAACAATAAATGCTGTGTAATGTGCAATATACTTTCTAAGCATTTCGTTCAAATTTGTCCACAGCTTGGAAGCCGCTTGATATGACAAACACGCGGCATCGTACAAAATTATTTCTAAAGACTTTAACAATATTCTATTTGTGAAATGAATAAAACAATATTTATTATGCTGCTTCTTCAGACAAAAACATAAATCATTTATTACAAGCATTTATTAACACACCAATTATTTAAAATACTTATGCACTATACTATACGCTTTAAATAATTCTTATTTTACTATATTAGCATTAATAGCAATATAAAATCGCTAGAAATGTGCTGGATTTCTTACTATCACTCGCCCATACGCAGCGGAGTATTAATATTACACCGACAGTGTCCCAGCTGCCAGAACGATTGCTGACCCTACTCGTCATTTTGTTATGATTTTTCAGCCAATGGGAGACGTTGATTTGAGAAGCCCATACAGATTCAAAAGGTAATACGAACACTCGTTTGGCATCAAATGTGGCATTTTAAAGCTTGAAAAAAGTTGGCTGGCCTCCTACTTTGGGATTAAAACATCTCCGAATTTCGATATATAGTGGGTGCAATATACTTTCGAAGCATTTCGTTCAAATTTGTCCACAGCTTGGAAGTCGCTTGATATGACAAACACGCGGCATCGTATAAAATTATTTCTAAATACTTTAACAATATTCTATTTATGAAACGAATAAAACAATATCTATCATGCTGCTTCTTCGGACAAAAATATAAATCAATCGTCGTTTTGCTTGTTTGATTTATTAATGCACCTAAATCTATTTATCACTTTTGGCCTGAATAAATATACCACACTATAAACGATCTTGCTGAAATTATAATTTTTATATTAATAATTATTGTCATTGAGAGTAAATAGTCAAATAATTTCGCTTTGGCATATTGTAGATAAATATTGTACTATATAGTATTTGTAGTAATTTGCATTATTTATGCCTTTTGATATAATATTTTTGTAAAGTCGTTAAAATCGACTCATTAATATTTGCTAGAAACACCATGACAGTACTTTGAAAGTGACACTGTCCCATCCCAAAATAAAGAAACAAAGGGACTTACCTTATTCCGAATCGAACGATTTGATTTGCTTTTTGTTTCGATTATCGCTGTTGCAGTAGTACACGATAGTATTGGGATTCCTCAAAATCGCACGTGTTATTATATCGGCCGTTTATTACGCCGATATAGTGTCCCAACTGCCTTTGCATAATCTTTATCTTCTTAACGACTTCTCCCATTGGCTAAAAAATCATAACAAAATGACGAGTAGGGTCAGCAATCGTTCTGGCAGCTGGGACACTACATCGGCGTAATATTAATACTCCGCTGCGTATGGGCGAGCGATAGTAAGAAATCCCGCACATTTCTAGCGATTTTATATTGCTATTAATGCTAATTTAGTATAGTATAGTGCATAAGTATTTTAAATAATTGGTGCATTAATAAATGCTTGTAATAAATGATTTATGTTTTTGTCTGAAGAAGCAGCATAATAGATATTGTTTTATTCATTTCACAAATAGAGTATTGTTAAAGTCTTTAGAAATAATTTTGTACGATGCCGCGTGTTTGTCATATCAAGCGGCTTCCAAGCTGTGGACAAATTTGAACGAAATGTTTCGAAAGTGTATTGCACATTAGACATCATTTATTGTTATAAGAATTCTGAGAATTGGGGCCATTCATAGACAAGGATTCATATATTCGTCCAAAAATCAAATCAAACAAACTACAAAACCCCGCGCAAATCGAATAGGCGTAATATTAATTCAATTGAATGTAATTGTATACATACCCAACAATATTAAACACGAAAAATAAATGTATTCAATAGCAGTCAATGTTTTAACGAATGCATAACGTAAATACGTCCATACTGAAACGAAAATCAGTATAGCATCGAAGTCGAGAATCGAAGAATTTGACGGCGAATTGCGTAGCGGCGTTATTATAGATCGGCGTATATTGAGCCGGCGTGAACCGAGGGCTACCTGTGTCTACTGTTGTAGCTTCACAATAAAGATGAAGAATCTTTAAGGCAGCAGTCTCCAAAGTATTTTGATCGCGTACTCCTAAGACGACAATAATTGTAAGTTGTACCCCTACAATATAATATATGTGTGTACGTGTGTAGTGAAAAATCAAGTTATATATTTATTAGAATTTAATTTGGGCGATGTGATTGTATTTGCTTAGTAGTATCGAAATAATCCATCTCTTTTAAAGCTTAGTAACATTCGAAAGATGATGTTCAGTCAATGGGTTCATGATCCATTGAAACTCTGTTTTAATACTAAGAAGATCTTTAAATTGGTTACAAAGCTTGTCTCGAAATTTTTGAAACGTATCGATGTAAGATTTTTAATTTGTTTCGCGTTTGTTTCATTTTCGGAATCAAAATTCACACAACGATGGAAACATTTCTAAATTCTCCCTCCGCATTACGATTTTAATACGAAACACGGTTACTTGCTCAGCCATTGTTAGAATATCACCTTTTTTCTTGAAGAGACGTATTGAGCATGTTTACATTTTCAAAAATATCATATGATACTTATCGTCGGTGTAACATTAAACTCTCATCTTTATCCAAAATAAAAATGCATATTTCACATTAGTCGAATTTTCAATAGAAATTAAATTTATTTTGCGTATTAAACCTGAGTTCCGGCAAGTAATCGTAAGACTTGAAATACGTAGGTTCACTTTTACGTAGTATGTAAAATACTAAATACTCTTTGGTCGCATTTTTTCTGAAAAGGCCCTGCCTGTAGATTCATTTTAAAACGTTCTTTGTCACGGCGCGTGAGAGTTGGCAGCCCTCAGATTACGAGGTCAAAAAATAGTACCGAATTAACGTGCGGTCACTACTACGTTTTGTTGCCTGTCGTGTTTATGTCCTCGTCTGAACAAGCCTTAAGTGTAAAAATGTATCCACTTCAAATTTTGTCATTGTGAGGTGTAATCTCATCACTGAAATGTATTTCAACCTAATAATTTATCTCGTTTATAATAATTATGCTATTGATACATTGAGCAACATTATTATTGAATATTAATAGCCAAACCGGTAATCATTTAAAACTGCTGATACATATCTTAAAATACTGGTTTTATTTCAAAATAACACATAATTTAAAATCCATTTAATAGGTGTTATGCGATACGATGAAACTGGAAGATCGACCTTTTTTAACAGTTTTTTTTTTTGCATTTATCAAAGACAATATGTGTATTTTGTTAAAATTGATAAACAAAAATATTTCTCTCGAAAAATACAAAGGTCCATTTTTTTAAGTCCAGAGCTTTAAATGAATATGAATCTGAATATAAGCCATTTTGGTGTATTTTTATGATATGCGAGTATATTTGGATAAGATTTCGATTAAAATCAAAGGCCAAAGTGCACAACATAACATTGATCGATTGCACAGTTAAAATGTCAATACTATATCCAATTATCCCCAAGCAACACTCTCTCTAACAGCAATATCCGCCATGCACATAAATAAAACTATACTTAAATTTATAGAGCTTATTCACATTATTTTCCGATGGAACCTTGTTTTATATCTGTGTTTTCCCCCTACTATCAGAGATGAATTGGCTTGAAACAATCCGACTTATCGCAATAATTTTTTAATACCACTGCAGTACAATAAAAATAATGCAGATAACTGACACGTTGGATCGTTAATATAGATTATCTTTTTTTCGCGTTCCGCATATTCGTGTAACATTCAATACTAAGTAGCAAATAAATGATGTATCATATCAATACTTAATCATTGATTCACTTGTTCGTTCAAATACAAGCAATCTCCGTAGAAAAATTTTCTAGAGAAAAAAAATATTTCTCATAGGTTAAAATAGAATTTTTAGCATTAAGAAGATCTATGAATAAGCAGCGAAATTATCGTTCATTTTAAATGGCATTTTCATTTCTGATTAAAATCCAATTACTTATGAATTTAAATTTATTAATCCCCTCGATATTTAATTTTTTTGGTTCATTCGGGAAAATCAGGATAAACACTTGATCAATACGTTTAATCAAAAATATCAACAGTTCTCTGTCCCAAGTTTGTTGGTAAGATATTTTTTTATCTCGATTTGAATAAAAACCGTTATATTATTTATATCATTTAAAAGAGCAATAACTGGATTTTATAGTGGATGGTTTAATTGTTAATGATTAACCCACATTGATGAATGATACACTTTAACAGGCATGGGCAATAGAGCATATTCATGCAGAAGTAGCACGATGATCTTTTTCAAAGAAGCAATTGTCTTTTCTACTATGATTGTCTTCTAACATGACATAAATTCTCATGCACAAACAGCAAAATCAGTCATGTTTTCTTCTAAAATTTAATGAAGAAATACTGTGATCTTTAATCATGTGCTCCTCAACCGTATACGTTCATATAAAATGCTCCTCTTGATAAAAAAAAAGGAACGATATCTGCGTCATCAATGCATTCAAAAAAGACATTTTTTAGCATGGGCGAAATATCATCCCCGTGCAATGACGCCGTTAATCTGTGTAGATTTAATTCGCCAGATTGACAGCGACATCTTCCGTCTCTCTTTAGGCGCAATTTGTCAATTTAACAGCGCCATCTTCTGTGGCGGTGCGGTCTAGGGAATCCAATCCCGAGCCAAAATTCGTCATCAGATATTTAAATGCTAGTTCGATTTGATGACCGCAAAATTCTCGATTTCCCGAAAAACTATTTATTTCCGCCGCTGCAGATGAATAATTATATATTATAATACACTGACGTGATGCGTAATTATATTACGGAGGAATACAAAATTTCTGAACACCGTATCTATTATATTTCATATCGATATTCCCATTATTAGAGTCGAGGTGTAGTAAATACATCACCGGTAGGAAAATGTTAATATAACAATTTGAAAAACATATATGTACACTATATATATGTATACATATATTAGACAGTTACTGCCCCTAGGCGTCACCTAAGCACGCCAATTAGTAATTACGCCACTGTTTCCAAGCGTCCAGATTTCGGCGGGAAAGTCTCGATTTAGTAGCCTTCAACGTGCTGGTGAGGTGTACGATTTCTGTTAGATAAAAATTTCAATCCCGAATTTTTCGGGATTACGTTTACTAATGCCGGGATTCATCGGCACCTAAAACTGTCCGGAATCCTGGGATTGGATTCCCTACTGCGGACATATGTATGCTATAACGATAGCGATCACTTTTTGCGCGTACACCATGGATAGCCTTGACTGCGGGAGGACGTCCTTTCCGCCGTCTTTGAACCAATCTTCAAAAATCTCCCTGTCCATTCATGTACCTTTCTGACTATAATATGAATAATGAAGTTTCTTTGCTTTCACGATCTATTAATACATGTTACAGGTATTTGTTTTGGTAGTTTAGTCATAGTTATCGCTTTGAAGAGTTTTGTTTCTTTAATCTTGACCTGTGTATATAATAATACCTCATGTAGTGCTCGGGAGTTGCCTCATTATCCGAGTAACACATTTTTTTAGTGTTATGTTATATTATATATTTAAAATATATTTAAAAACACGTCCTTATTGCTCAAAAAAGCGAAGGAGACTATTTTGAAGAAGATCCATCGGAAAAACGACATTATTTATAGGCACCCCTAATGCCAACATGCTAAAAGACCTATCTAATTAATTTACACGGTAAATTGGTTTGCATATGCTAATTTGTTTTTAGCGATTTGCATTTATATATAATTTGCGATATTTAAAGTATTTGCATAATTGGGTCGCTATTTGAATCTAAATTTGGAATATGTGTTTTACAAGATAAATTTATATTGCGTATTTATTTAACATTATATCACAAATTGCCCAAATTGAAATGATTATATCCACCGCCACTTGGGATAACTCAATTTGCCGATCTGCAATATGAAGATGTAGACTTTTCCATAGCTTCTTATATTTTATATCAACAGATTATGAACCGATTAACGCATGAAATGTTTGTTTTTTTGGGATAAGTAAACTATTGAGCGCTCCTCTTGTTAGAAAATTGCAAGTTTGAACGATTTGCGCGCTTGCATTTAAATAGAACGACCTTACAGTATCGAATTGCGGATAGTCACACACACGAAGCGGTCGTATACATTTCATTTCCATCTGAATAATTATTTCAGCCTTCTTTAATATTCATGTCGCCTCTGCTTCATGAAGCGTAATTAGTGATTGCCTCGTGAAAAAAGCGGTGTTTTTCTCATTTTGTCACGCCTTATGAGACAACAGACATGCATCTTGTGGTGTTGGTTCACCTTCACATTACCACAATTCAAGTTCATGCCTCGACAGTCGTCATTTTGCTCAAAATGTGGTCGAAATAAGCACAGCGACAAATTTATTCAGCTGTGCTGTGTATGAGAATTTCGTACACCTACATCGTGACCTTATCCAATTTGTTCATGTGTCCTCCTACGAGGCTTTCATTCACAAGAAATTGTACCATAAAGACATACGTTGTTAAATATTACGAGTCAATTAAGTTTCTATAATTATAATTTCCGTATAAGATTACATATGCCGCGAGATTAATCTTAATATCTCATATATAAAGTTATAATAAAGTCGCTCTATAACATTTCCCAAAAATAAAGTTTATTTGCTAATATTTGAACATAATTTTGAAGATTGGATAGAACTTCTCTTTCTTACATATACTTATGACTATAATTATGAATTATGTGTTACGCCAATACATTCGCTTAAGTTTTTTTCCCAGAATTCCTTTAAAACTTCCCATAATTTCAATAAATCACATTGAAATATTATACATTGTCCCGGATTTTCTTTATTTTTTGTGCTCAAAATCTTATATGACTATTTCTACATCTAAATATGAAATTAAATACTTGAATTACTTATATAAAAAACGAAAATCCCTATGGGTACATCTTATATGTATTTCAACCATGATTTCTACATAGAAAGCGAAATCATGTATTTCAAAGGATGTGCATATTCTTTGAGCAATTTCTTGAATTTCTTGAAGAATTACGCAACGGCTTAAAATATTTTTGAGACCCTATGAATTTTTGAGGCCCGAGGCGCGCGCCTTCTACGCTTTTCGCTAAATTCGCCACTGCTCTTTGCTATTAGCAAGTTACAAACACAAACTTCAAAACAATAATGCAAATTCTTAAATCCGCATAGCAATTCGAATATAATTCTATACATTATGCAAATGATTCTAAAAATATGTGCTGCTCGCCGCTAAAAACGAAATTATTAAAAAAAATTGAGATTTAATTTGGAAATCTGTTCCCCTTATTTGAAAAATAATTATTATGTTATGTTTATAAATTTTCGCAATTTTGGTTAATAAAATAAAAATCTTTAATCTTTTTGTGCGACGTTTTTTTGTGCGATTTCGAAGTTATGCGGTTTTTGTTAAAGCATTTTTTTTATTTAATAAAGAGTACGTATCAAGATATTTTGGATAAATAGGAAATAAATCATCAACACTAACCGAAATTTGGGAAAAAATTATAATTTAGGACTGTGTAAATCATATTGTATCTGCAATCGCTGAATTAAGACCACGCCCTTTATTTTGGTTCAGATTTTTGAAAAAATACATTTTTTCTTGAAACTACTTTTTTCTACACGGTTTCATTTACTTCAAACGGGATACGAATCTTTTCTATGTAACCCAGTATTATTCCTACCAGATTTATGTCAAATTTATTTTTTAACTATTTAAAAAAAATGATTGACTGAATTTTTTTTACGCATTCGTCATTTTGTGATTTATTTATTTTTTGAGTTAGGGACTATAGTGTGACATCTTTACTAATTATATTGTTGGAAAGAGAAAATCAACACCGAATAATGATGACATTGACACCCCGGGTATACTATTTCTTTCGAAGAAGAGAGCGATATTGAATCATATCGAAAATCGCAACGAAAATTATCATAAAGTGATGATAATTTGTAATTAAAATAATAATGTTTGCCTTATTATTTTCCTGTTTTTTATTAAATTTTATTTATGCGATTTTGGATATATTTAATATAGTTTTTTTTTGTGCGATTTTTCGCGGAACGCATCTACCGCACAAAAAAAAGGTTTAAGTGTTTATATTTTATAAAATTTCGTCTGTTTAATTGCAACTTAGGTTTATAAGTATTTGATATTGTAATTCTACAATAATGCTACATCTAAAATAGTGTAAGCGAACTTGTAATTCAATCGTCTTGGTTCAAATATACAGGAGATTATAGTTGGCGATCATATTTTTAAAAACATATATATGCTATAAAAAAAACATGTCAAAATGGTTGGTAATGATCTCATAAAAGGGATTGCTAAAAGCCACTAATGTAATATAATGGTTGTTAAATTCTTGTCGTAAATATTTGGAATCAAATCTTTAATGTGGAAAACATTTTCATCATGCCAATAAGTATAGGAGTTCGATCGTCTGGAACCAAGTTTATTTTCTGACTTAAAATAAATACTAACATCCCTTGCAAATTGCTCATTAATTCTGACCTATCGTAAAATGTATATATTTCAACAATCATATCTATGCTTTATCACTTGTAGAAGGCTTTAAGAATTATCAGATACGATATAAAACAAAGAGAAGAGAAGAAATTTAAAATCCATAAATAATATTTTGAAAGTATTTAAATAACTACAACATCCCTTTGATCATAATTAAGGAATAAGGCATACTTCTATGGGGATCGTATCTCGCCCCTCATAAATTTCAAGCCAATTTATTCCGACACTATCCATTTCTCTCGATCATACGTAAGAATAAGATAAATACATTCAGCATAAACAGTCTTCCGACAATAATATTAAATTGGATCGCAATAAGGAAGTTTTTAGGCCCCAGGTTATCGCTAAACTATAAACTAAAAATGACTAACAAACGGCTAGGTAAACACGAATTAAAATTTAATATTTGGACGACCTTCAGCTGCTTCAGGAAATGTAAATTTAATAAAGCAGTCGTTCTGTAAGGCTCTATAGATAAATTTGACTCGAATGTTTGCCATGTAAATATTATGGTTTTTGTGCCGGCGCGTACCGATTGCTACTACTCAAATGCTCGCTCTTTGTACAAGACGAGTAAATGAATAGCGTCGACGATTCCAGGAATACTTGATGACATCACACTTTAAAACTATGATAAGTTCATTTTAAACACTGTATTTGAAAATTGATAATGAGCGATTGTGGAAAAATGCTGCATAGGCAATTAAATCTGCATTAGCGGTGTTGTATCTGATCAGATAAGTTTGAAGATGAACTTTCCGCATTGCTGCGGAAAGAATCACTCTATTTATCTTGACACTTCTTATTTGATCGATGCTACAAAATATATAAATATAATTAAAATTCCAAAGGCATTGTTGCTCGGATGATAATATCAATATTATTTTCAGAATCGGATTAAGCGAACCGATTGAAATGCTCCTATTTATAGATCTTAAAATAGAAGTTGGATTTGTGAAATAGTATTAGATAATAGGATTATTCAATGAATTATTACGACGATTCGGATTTCCGTCTATATTTAGTCAGACAGTATTGAGAAGCAATGTCAATGATTTGACTTCATAACTTCGTTGTTCTATTTGAATAATGAAGCAAGGAACTGAGCTGATCGTCCCATTCGCCATCTTGAGTTTAACTACATTAATTTTGCACATTATACCATATCGACGATTGGTACGATCGGTATTGAAGAATCAAGTTATATTCAAAACATGTATGTACACTTAAACCTTTTTTTGTGCGGTAGATGCGTTCCGCAGATAATCGCACAATAAAAAAACTATGATTTACATAGAAAAAGTGAAGATGCGTTCTATGGATTTTAAAAACCGCATAACTTCGAAACAGCTATATAAAATATATCCAAAATCGCATAAAAAAGTTAATAAAAACAAGAAAACAATAAGACAATTAAAAAATAACATGTTTGGTAGCATTTAAAGAACGTCTTGCATCATTGGTAAAATTTTAAGGATATCCTTAAAATATGCCATTCAAGTCATTTTTTGATCTTATTTTGTTAGTTTTAATTTAAAAGAAATAAATGTTGGCATAAATTTGGTAGGAATAATAGAGAGTTACATAGAAAAGATTCGTACCCAGTTTGAAGTAAATTATTTGATTTCATAAAAACAGTTTCGAAAAAAACGAGTTAAAAGATTTCATTATGGTAAGATCGGCCAAGTTGCCGCCTCAACAAAATAGCTATAACTCCGTAAGTAATAATTTTGGAGGAATTTTGGATATTCCTTTGGAGAATGTATTTTTAAAAGTCGAAACATTGGAAAAATGGAAAAAAACCAAATCAATTTTTTCAAAAATCTAAACAAAAATAAAGGGCATGGTCATAATTCAGCGATAGCAGATGCAATATGATTTACACAGTCCCAAATTATATTTTTTTTCCAAATTTCGATTAGTGTTGATTATTTATTTCCTATTTTATCCAAAATATCTCTATAGGTTCTCTTTATGAAATAAAAAAAGAAAAACCGTATAACTTCGAAATCGCACAAAAAAAAGTCGCACAAAAAGAGGTTTGAGTGTATTCGTTTACCTTTTTAATTCAACAGTTTAGATAAATATATTATGAACTCTTTATACGATTTGCGATGCGTTTCAACTGAATTTAAATAATATAAAAGGCTTTAAATATCGAAAAATGCCGAAATATTGGATCGAATGCCAAGATATATAATTGTTAATCATGAAATGAAACAATCATCAAAAAATGTTTTGCGAGCCGGCCTTGAGGGTCTCGTGTACTAGTGGTTCGCACGATCTTCAGACCTGACACCATTGGATTTCTTTGTGTCTGGTCAGGTCTGACATCAGATCTGGAGATGGTGCGAGCCAAGGAATAGGACACGTACCCAGGTAAAAAATCCAGTCGTATCAAGTCTGGTGTCATGCGTGTATATGAAGCAGATGTGACCAATTTGAACAAATTTTGTAAATGAATTTAATAAAAACATCTTATACATAAAAAGTATTTTCTTAACCCCGACCCTGCCAAACTGGTACATTTTCAAGTTTAACGACTTATTGAATAATTTATTTGACATAAAAAATGTCGGTCCATGTACAAAACACCTTGTATATTTAATTTTCTATTTGTACTATTTGTACTAGAAATCATATACATAATACAACTTCAGAGTGTGAAATCGCCTTTAATTTTTTTTTTTTTTAATTTTGCTGACATGCCTTTATAAATAAGAAGAAGGAAATGAGCCAACATACTTATATTTTTTCCAATTATGATCACTTTACGCATGCGTAGTAAACAATCCATTTTTTAAGTTTCAGTTAGGATTACACTGGTGTCATATACGCTGAGATTTTCATGAATCATCTGACTACGACTGGTGATTCAAGCAGAACAATGTTGAGACTATTTTTCCTTATAATTGGAACTATTGGGTAAATTTAGCATCCATCTTAACTCATTTTCTGAAATATAATCCATTTCTGAGCGTACCAACCATCTTGTTCCAAAGACATCTATATGCATATCATAGTGGCGCAGGACGAAATAAATATTCGATGAAGTAAATATTCATTCAGTTACTCAAATCAATTATAATTCGGAAGCCTATATAAATAATAAAATACATCACCAAAAAATGTCCGCACTATATATTGGAGCAAAAAATGACCGTATTGCTACTCAGTCAATATGAGTTTAAGAAGAGGGACTAGATCCTATCCCGCTTTCGGCCATAAAAGTTCCCTATGTCTGGAATATCTGAGGAAGCTCACCATTCCAGCGGGTCATATGACGGCCAAATAAATAAGTTATGTTTCGATATCTTACCATTTTTGTTATTCTCCTAGTATAATGAGTTTCTGCAAAAAAAAGTCATTCAGTTTAAAAAAAATAATATTGAGCATAACATAACTTCACAATTTAAGGGCGTGAAGATTTATATAAGAGCGTTAATTAAAATGAGCCCTCATCGAAAATTTTCAGCTATTTCGATCAATTATACGTCAAATATACTGATCCTTGTATCATCTATATGCAGCATAATTCGATATGATTTTTGGAACGAATAATATTTTGATAAAAATTCAAACGAAAATTGCTTTCTAGGATAAAAATAACTTTGGTTCATATAAAATCTGAAGAGGATGGCTCAATACGGCTTTATTCCATGCCTGGCCGGCCATGACGAGGTCTTATGAATTGCCTTTTCGAGCATGGAAGAGACTGCTCATCTTGCAGAACATTCAATATGTGATATAATCATCTTTAAGCAGCCCCTTTTCAAAATTAGTGTCATTTTTGATCACATTTAACAGTTTCAAATACACGAGACATTTGATCGGATTTTAATCCCCAGACAGGGTCATAAATCATAAATAATCTGCCCCGATAAGTTTGTAAAATACGAGAAATTTGATAACATTAAATAGTTTTTTCCGATATATTTTTAACTTTGATAAAAGATTGTTCGATAATATAAAATGAGAAATTATGACTCATGTTAACTATTTGAATTGTCAGACAGCGATATCGTTATCTATCCATGTGTGCTCAATAATCACCGTAATTATCTATTTTTTGGCGTTATCTCTCAGTTACATCCAATATTTGGTAGATAAAAGCACTTCGTTTGCAGTTAGTTATGAAATGATCTACAAATTATGATTTTATCCCCGCACTAATCGGGTCTAATGTTCGTTTTAAATATACTCGATCCTAATCCAATGTAACGCGCAAAAAACGATACGGAGCTCGTACAAAACTATCAGATAGTTCATAAGATGAAGATGAAAATCGCACAGCACAACTAAAAAAAAAACTAAAAAAAAACGATTTTCGCAATTCATGAACGTAAAATTGGAGTTAAACCATCGCTAAAATACAAGAAATTATTATTGCTTTGAATCAATGACATTGATCGTTGACAGTAACGTAGTATGCATAGACTTTTTCTGGCGCAAAAAACAAAGTATTATCTGCTGACGCATGACGGGATTTGACGGCTGTGTACGTCAACAAAGTTAGTAAGTTTGGGTGATATCTAAACATATCTACTATTAAAAAAACTTAATTGCAAAAGCAAAATGGTCTGACCAAACCATCTCATTGACAGAAGGTTTAACATCAGCAATGCCATTAATGGCAATAATAAAAAATCTATTACAGAAGTCTTATAGCTGACTTCTAAAAGAAATAATTTTTATCTTTAACTTTAATTTAATTTAAGTACATATTAATAGCATTTAAATTTTGACTCGCCCTGTGTTTTTTTTCTATTTAATGGAGACCTTAAGTTATTGTATTAAAATCATTGTTTTATCTATTAGATGACATGAAAATATTAAACGTGAGAATGATTGAATTATCTTTCATTAAAAACAATGAAAACAGCGTTCTTGTGATTTTATTCAATGTTCAATTGAAAATTCCATAAAGATGACATCATTAATGTTTACATACAATAAATACTTGGTTACTTAGTCATTGAAATGTCCGGTTAGGTGCACATCGATGATGGCGCCATCTACTTTAACGCTTTGAATCAATATTATTATTCTATGAGTTTCGAGGCAGAGTTAATTGTAAATAAACACTGTTGATAGCATGCAAGACCACGTCATTTCTTTACATAAACAATACAAAAAAAATCGATGCATTTGCTCCTGCTTTAGAAGGAAATGATAATTGGACAAGGACTCGTCACGAAGAGGAAGCAATTCAATAAATAAACACTGTCGATAGCACACAATATTCGGTCATTTCTTTGTGTAAACAAATAACAAACTTGTAATCGAAATCATTATTAGTCGATACATTTGGGTTGACAATCTATACAATCGTGCGATGTATTCGGGGAAGCTCTCCGTCTCTGTCCCCCGAACTGCGCTACGTTCTCCCTCTGTCTCTGTCTGTCTACGAGCTCAATGTGCAAGAGTGCTCTTTCGAATAAGTGGAGGGGGGATCCCAGGCCCTGGGATAGTACTCATTTACGGGTTAATTGCCTTAATGCTTAATTTTTTAGATCCAGGAAATCAAGATAAAGCTGGTTCGAGACAATCAATCGGAATTATGTAACATTTTTTCCACAATCTAGAATCGAAACTGAGCCTTCAGAAGAAGAGTCCAAGGGATCTCTTCAAACTCATTGTACCAACAGCTTGGTCAATTTTTAAATAAATTCATATTAAAAGTATTTTTGAGTACTGCTGTGTGTGATTATCCTGATTTTCAAGTACTCATATCAGCAAAGTAAAACCAAACCGCCAGATAGAGATGAAGATATTAACCGCTGTGTAAATCCCATGGTCGTGCTTGTGGATTTCTCTATTTCTCTCTGGACATAAAGTGTAATTGCTGGAGGAGAATTTTTAAATTACGGCCGGAATTTCGGAATTATGGCCACCATTATTTAAGATAAGGGGTGCGCCTAATATGCAACGGCATTTAAGGGATGCTCTTTCCCCAGCGTCGCTCTTTATTGTTTGCATCATGACGTTTTTGCTCTCCCCTACCCCCAAAGTATTCGGTCGACGCGCAGAAATGAATTGACGTAACTGGAAGCAAATGAAACGAGAATTACTCGGAATATTTAACGAGAGTGTATAGGATTTCCTCGTATATTTATTAAGGAAGCTTTGTCAGATTGCGCCTGCCGGATGTTATTATGTAGCTTTGAGATCAAAGATTCTCGGAGTATGTTAGCGCGAGATGAAGCACACATATGAAATTTCCTCATCGAAATCATGTAATGGAAATTAAGTAGGAGACGATGCGAGGATATGTTATTTTCAGCCTGTATTATTAAATTATTTTTAAGCCACTCTGCGTGGATTATATGACTACATACTGCTTACAACCCCTATTTAAAGATTTAAAAACAAATTACGCCTACATCACGAATGCGAGAGATTCTAATTAAGATACGGCGTGAAAAAGTATCACAACAAACTTTCATCGTAAAAATAAAATTACAGAAATTTTAGTTGTTAACTTTATGAATGTTCACGTTACATCCAAAGAGAAACGGTAATGAGGCTAATTATTTAATTCAAATTGCGCTTTTTTTTCTAAGGTATCATATCCATCATTTAACGTAGGAGAAACTTTCTTTGCTTTTTAAACTTTTTCAAAATTACTTTTCAACTCAGATTCAATATTAGTTGAATATTTTTTTAGATGGCAGTGAATTGCGATTTTCAAAATACTTTCAAATGATCTCAACATTTACTTTTCCAAATTCAAGAAATTAGTCTCCAAATTCAAAAACAATCAGAACATATTTTCGATCTTCCAAGTTCGTTTGTAAGATGATTTTTTTTACAATCTGGTTTGAAACTCAAACCTTTACAATAGAAGTCCCGGTAATGAGGGGCAGTAACTGTCTTATCCAGCGGTCTGGGGTCCTGAAGGGGTGAAACTGGGATCTGGAGTGAAATTGGGGTCCGCGAAAACATTATTGAGGTTCCGCGAGAATATAAACAAAACATTTATCTATACTTGAAAAAGATATTTTCGTCGACCTATTTGCAGAAAACATTGCTACAAACAATGTCACAAGAAGTGGGATGAGTCCTGCAAAAAAAAATTCACGAAGAGGTCCGCGAAAAAAAATTTACTCAAGAGGGGGTCCGCAGACTACATAAGTTTAAGAAGCGCTGGTCTAATCTATGTATACATATGGAGGGCACATGTATGTTTTTCAAATTGTTATATTAATCTTTCCTTGCCGATGATGTATTTACTACACCTCGACTCTAATAATGGGAATATCGATATGAAATATAATAGATACGGGGTTCAGAATTTTTTTATTCCTCCGTAATATAATTACGAATCACACCATTCATCTGCAGTGACAGAAATAAATAGTATGTCGGGAATTTTGCGAGTCCGTGTCTCAGTAGAAAGGGATTTAATCAGTCACATTGATGTTGTTATACGAAAATGAAGGCTCACGTGGACATCAACTCGAACTAGCATTCTCCACCGCTCTCTCGATCCTCCGCTTTCCACATTCAGGTTCCTCCTGTTATTCTTCTGATGTCGTTAGTCTGTCTTGCAGGAACTTCCTTGAACACTTTTCTTCCTCATCAACCGTCGTTTCTACTTGTACTCTAGTTTGCCAATTATTTCAGTAACGTCCACTACTCGAGTTCTTCTTTGGATATCTTCATTTCTGATTCTATCTTTTAAAGACACTCCGAGCAGAGATTTCTCTATGGCATGTTGAGTTTGTTGAGCATGTTGGCTAGTTGTATTACTTGTTTTAGGTAAGTGTATTAATTGACAACCTCAATTTACGTTTCCCCAATGTTTATAAGCCCAAGGATCTGAAAATAATGATCATTTATCATGGTTTTGGTTTCATGGCAAGTGTGGCATTTTAAGCCAACCACTCCACTTGGCAAAACAACCATTTACAATGATATCTTAGAAATATTTTCTATAGGGTTAGAATGAAGACTTTTTCCATGTCCAATCCAAACTGATACTTTAATGTTCCTTCAGGCATATTTTCAAAATAATATTTGAATTTTTTAGTGTTTTATTTTTGAATTTGAAACGAGGACTACAAACAACGATCGCTATTGGCTCATTGATGACTTACAAATGCATAAATAAATAGTAATTTTGTAGTGCATCTTGCTTATAGTGCAATCAAGCAAGAGAAACAAACTTTCGTTTGTCAAAACACACCGTAGCTGTCAAAGGGTTAAAGAACTCGATGAATATTAAAGAAATTTTAAATGTCGTGGTTTTTTATAGATACACAGATTGCTTTTTGTTTATCGTTTAGAATAAATACTGTTTAATGATCAATCAAAGATGACTACAATGTACTTAGTATAAGAATGATACAATCTTTCATTTCAGATGATGCAATCACTAAATCTAAATTACATTTTTTCTACTTGATGATAAAATCAAAACAATATTAATGACACATATTGTCAACAAGACTTTTTTAATGGAAAAATAATATATATAGTGTATAATTGAATTCCTTTCCTGCTAGATTGTATTGTAGAAAGAGATTCTGCACGTTTGGGTGTAATTCAAAATTGTCACAAAGCGTAGCAAAAAGAAAATCTGGCGAAATTGCTACGTTATTATCATCGCTCGCTGAGATATTACGTTTCGGACATTTTTTGTTCGTTGACAGAAATTAAATCGTTAATTTCCGAAGAGAATTGGGGACAGGGCGTCTTGCTCATTGTTTATGGGATGTGTTTGGGGCTCCAGGGGCAAAAAAGGTTAGCAAATTGGTATTTCTCTACGTGGGTTAGTTTCAGAATAATGAACTCATTTCTAATATGTCACCCTTAGGGTGTGACGTGTACTACTAACGTGTCAGCCAATTTGCAAAGATTGATGTCGACAGAGCGGCTGGCGTTAAAGGGAAAAGCCTTCAGATTTTACTCCAAGGCTATTGATCAATCGCTTCTATATACACTCTAAAATTTAATCATATTGTCTTCTCATATTGGATGCCTAAATCAATTCTATTAACCCTTTAACGCCCATCTTTTAATAGAAATATAAAAAGAAATAAAAAATCTTACTTACATGTTTAGATTCGCCAGATCAAATGTTACCTAATTTATTCCATTACAACTGTCAAATTGCTGATAATAGACATGGCGGTGTAATTAATTTTATATTAAAAACAAATATATCCATGTGCATTTAAAGAGGAACACCAACAACGGCTGGAACAGCAATTGATCATAGTAACACAAGCAGGGCCGTAACTAGGGTATGATGCGCCCGTGGCAGGAATCTAAATTGCGCCCCCCCCCCCCCCCTCCAACAAAAAAGGTTAAAAAAACGCCGAAAATGAGATAATTTCAAATAAAACAAATGGATTTCTTTCGGGAAATGGTGACTTTTGGGATCAAAATCATGGACGTAAAAAAATGGATTTCTTTCGGGAAATGGTCACTTTTAGGATCAAAATCATGGACGTAAAATAATGGATTTCTTTCGGGAAATGGTCACTTTTAGGATCAAAATCATGGACGTAAAAAAATGGATTTCTTTCGGGAAATGGTCACTTTTAGGATCAAAATCATGGACGTAAAATAATGGATTTCTTTCGGGAAATTGTCACTTTTGGGATCAAAATCATGGACGTAAAATAATGGATTTCTTTCGGGAAATTGTCACTTTTGGGATCAAAATCATGGACGTAAAAAAATGGATTTCTTTCGGGAAATGGTCCATTTTAGGATCAAAATCATGGACGTAAAAAAATGGATTTCTTTCGGGAAATGGTCACTTTTAGGATCAAAATCATGGACGTAAAATAATGGATTTCTTTCGGGAAATGGTCCATTTTAGGATCAAAATCATGGACGTAAAAAAATGGATTTCTTTCGGGAAATGGTCACTTTTAGGATCAAAATCATGGACGTAAAAAAATGGATTTCTTTCGGGAAATGGTCACTTTTGGGATCAAAATCATGGACGTAAAAAAATGGATTTCTTTCGGGAAATGGTCACTTTTAGGATCAAAATCATGGACGTAAAAAAATGGATTTCTTTCGGGAAATGGTCACTTTTAGGATCAAAATCATGGACGTAAAAAAATGGATTTCTTTCGGGAAATGGTCACTTTTAGGATCAAAATCATGGACGTAAAATAATGGATTTCTTTCGGGAAATTGTCACTTTTGGGATCAAAATCATGGACGTAAAATAATGGATTTCTTTCGGGAAATGGTCACTTTTAGGATCAAAATCATGGACGTAAAATAATGGATTTCTTTCGGGAAATTGTCACTTTTGGGATCAAAATCATGGACGTAAAATAATGGATTTCTTTCGGGAAATTGTCACTTTTGGGATCAAAATCATGGACGTAAAAAAATGGATTTCTTTCGGGAAATGGTCACTTTTAGGATCAAAATCATGGACGTAAAATAATGGATTTCTTTCGGGAAATTGTCACTTTTGGGATCAAAATCATGGACGTAAAAAAATGGAAAATAATGGATTTCTTTCGGGAAATGGTCACTTTAAAAATATCTTAATAATCTAAAAAAAAACATTCTGATTATAAGTTTTATTGATAAAACTAGTATTTTATTGGTTGAGATTGTACATATATATATAAATAAAATGAGAAGTCCTCCAATAAGAATTAAAAATATAATATATGAGAATCATGAGAAATAAATTTTTAGGTTTATTAAAAGGCATGAAACAAGAAGTTGCATTAAAATTAATAGTCCTATTCTTATAGGGTGTTTAAGGAAACTGAATATTATATTTATTATTTTTATTAAATTGATGTCTTAATATTTTTATATTTTATTTATTTTTTGAGATTTCTTTAATTCCTGTTTTACTGTTAATTATTGGTTATGGATATCAACCAGAGCGTATTCGTAAGTGATAATGAAGAAAATAGGGATTAGATAACTTAGTACATATTATAAAAACGGTCAGTTAATCAATATTGGTTCATTGGTTCTGTGTTTTGCGCCCCATGTCCAGTTGCGCCCGTGGCGAGCACCTGCTTTGCCACCCCCTTGTTACGGCCCTGAACACAAGTACCTGCTAAGGTCATGATTTCAATAGATGCCGAATTTAGTGTGTGTGTGTGTACACAGCATAAAGCAACCACTACACCAATAGCTAGCCTATTTTATTATATATTACACAGCACAATGAATAATCATTTAGCTAACAATTTCCATTAACAAATGGAGAAAAACGATTTTTGATAAAATAAAAATGACTTTTTAACAACATTTTAACATAACAGCTACCACCCATAGATTTGATATATTTCAGAGCTTCATTTTTAGGCAGCATGCGATAGGTTTATCACCAGATTCAACGCCTTCGTCAGGTCTAAAAGCTACTTTATAAAATATTGATTTTAAATTAATAATCGAGTATACCAGCTTACTCATACTCAAAGTTGTATTTTCTTCGTTTTTTTAATCCAAAACAATTTCTCGGATGGTCCTTTTATCTACTCTCCATAAAAGCGAACGAATAAAGTAGACTTTTCAATTTCAACCAAGCCACGTTCACAATTTGCGTATGAGTCTTCGCAATTCAGTCGTATCACGAGCAATAAACTAGATAAAATATTTTCTCCCCTCAAGATCGTATCGAACGACCCAAGAAGAGTGTCATATTTATGACTGCCAACGTAAAACATGACAAATATGACACATTTTTGCCAGCAATCAAAAAAGAGGAAAAGCCTCGTTTCTATGCGGCGGTGCTTAAAAAATCGCAACGATCGCAAATTTTCCATTTCCTCAGATAATCAAAGAAGTAAAAAATGTGAGGATCTTTATTTCATCATAAAGCAGGAATAAGAGCCTTATACGCGTCTATTTTTTGCATGATTTGCCTGTATTAAAAAGACGCGCAAATGTTTACCGGCAAATCTGAGCAGGATATTAAGCGTTCAAAATAGGCTTAATTCAACGATTTAATTATTTATTTTCACTGAAATCAACGATTTTATAAACGTATACAGGATGCTTAGTGAATAAGATCAAAGTGAAATTGTCGTCGTATTTTTTTCTTGGCGAGAAGATTATTATTCCAGTTGATATATTACAAAATAATCCTTGGTTTCAATTAATGCTCCTCTGTCTTATGTAAACATTTTTAAGCTATTCAAATATTCTTCATTATCTTATATGGAAATGTATAAAAAAGTATTTAAGAGCGATGTCATTTTGATTTATAAAATTTATGGTTATTTAAGATTCTCATTTAAAAACTAGGACTAAATTATGTTTGCTATTAAATATATTGTATTTATCAAATAAATACTAGCTTAAATAATTCTGTTAAATAACTGCTATTTTCTAATGACTTACTATTGCTAATGCTATTTTCTAATCGCTTAATTTGTATTTTTTGAGCGTTCCTACAGAAATCAAACGAAAAAATATCAACTTGCAACATCCAGCAGACAACATCCAAGCTACCATGTATCTACATATTCAAAACCATACATAAATTACACATGAAGATTCGGAATTTCAGTTAGTCAAAGGTGTTTGATACTATTTGAAATTGATAATCGTTGTTGCTATTTCTATTGATTTTTATTATTTTCAGCAGGATGGCGTCAACAAAATATTATCGCTTACTTTTTTGTACGAGTTCAAATTGGCACACAGCGTAGAAAAAGCAGGGAGAAATGTTAACAAAGCTTAAAAAAGATCGATTTCATTCCTGTAGAACGTCGTCAATTTCATCTCAACAATCTCAAGGAAGACTCAAAACCATCCTTAGTGTTAAAGATTTAAAAGCCTTAATAAAACCTAATCCGAGAGAGCACTTGTTTGTGATCTCGTTTCTATATAGAGGCTAAAAATCTGGATAAGTGAATGCCGCACGAACTGTCAGAAGCGTTTAGGGGTGTGTTCTTCGTTGATGATTCGTAATGATAAAGCTCTAGTTTTAAATAACAACATAAACATGAATTTCCAGGATATTAACCAAAACTTTCAATAAATCAAATCAAATCGTATTTTCATGAAATAGATACATAATATTATATATATTCCACTGTATCTATCTTATTCATTAGATTTATCTCTAGCATATTTTCATGTTTTACATCACTTGGAGCACTTTTTGAGAAATAAAAAGTTTTAAAACCAAAACGAGGCAATACAGGGATTCGACGAATTTATTGGTTTTGAAAGTGCCGACTTTTATAGAAATAGATTAAGCAATTTAATTTCAGGTTTTCTGTGGGGTCGCCAATATATACAGTCAACTAAAAAAATATTCACTATAATGCAAATATTCATCAGCATGAAACTACTTGCAATATATTAATTCAGATGATATCAAAGAAAAGTGATGATTATAGTGGACTTGAAAATATTACAAAAAGTGAAGATGTTATGGAGAAGATATATACATTTTTTGAGACAAAATGCTTGTGACAAAATCGAGCTTTCAGAAAAAAATAGCTCCCCAAGCACGAATAATCCTCGTGATTCACCGGTATGCCCTTGCCAGTAAGACTCTTCCAACTATTCTGCAAGAGGTACTTGATTCGCTGCTAAAAATCATAAATTATATCAAATCTTGAGCTCTAAGCATCCGTCTGTTTAAATAATTATGCAAAGACATAGATTCTGATCACGAGGTTCTTCTTTTCTACACTGCAGTGCGCTGGTTGTTGAAATGAAATATTGTGAATCGTATCTTTGAATTAAAAGATGAAATCAATCAAGGATATCTAGCAGATATAATTAGAACAGCAAAATATACTTGACCTAAAACTTCAGGAAAAGGAAGGAATATAATTACGTTTCACGATAATCTCGGGACATTTTTATCCAAGGTCCAAAACTGGTGAAGAAGAATAAATCTCGGAAATATCATGTTTGAGAAACTCTGCAGTGTGCTAGATGAATCTGAAGGTGAAGTTAACGAAAATTTAAATGAGGGGGATTACTGGGTATCTCGAATCCCATGAAAATGAACATTCAGCGTTACTTCTTTAAGCTGAAAGAAGAAGAAACTACATTGACACGAAATCTATTCTCTGCTTTCCTTGATTTAGCCAGCATTCCCAATGAATTACAAGATGAATTCTTGGATTTGCGGAATGATTCCTTGGCACGTAACTTGTTTAATGAAAATTTGCTCACACAATTACTGCTGTTAGTATGTATCATTCATACCTAAATGTGACGATGCTTACCTTTTGACTTTTAGTTTCATTTGTGTCTATGTATCTCTGCGATAATGGATTTTAAATTCTTCTTCGTTTAAAAACTTTAGAAATAAGTATATTAAATGTTGAGAATGACATGAGATTGGCGTTAACAAATTTTGATTCTGATTAATAAAATGGTATTATATTAGTTACTAAACATAATTAATACATATAAGAAATATGTGCCTAATAACGATAGTCGATCTACAGTGTGCAATGCCTTTGTTATGTCCATGTTGGCTCCTACATATGTTTTTCTTCAGTTTTAAGCATTTTATTCGATGAAAATGATAAGGCTTAAGACCAAAGCGTATTTATTGAATCCAAATTTCGCTCTAAAATAAAAATGTGTTTTTTTTTAATAATCAATAAAAATTATAATTTAATTATAGACTTATTTATATAGGTTGGCTATAATTATATGCGAATGAGTATATATAGGTTATTGTTTGTGTGTGTCTGGCAGTTTGCCGCATGACTACGCTTTTGCTGTTTCATCGCGCAGAAGGTCTACGCCGTAGGCCAAAGAACTACGAAAGGCCAGACATAGGACTGTGGCAACAGGTCGACCCAACAAAGCGCACTATACCAATATGTCTTGCCAAACTTTTTATTCAAATGAGGCTCGAGAGATTTATTTAATACATAACAAATTTGACGTATATCATTTTTCAGGGCGAAGCCAGCTGAAGTTGACAGTTGAATAGAACGAAGATTAGGTTACCACACTATTCATTCTGAGCCGACGAAAATTCTTTACATACACATCCTGGCATGCTAAACGATGGCTTTTGGATTTTTCTTTATTTTATTTACATGAAAAGAAGCCTTACAATAAATTCAGCGGAGGGTACTAATTTGATGGATTCGACTTTCTTATAATGGCGTTCCAAATGGTGACTTGCGCCACGGGTTCGCTTCATATAAACATTTTTTAACTGAACACATATAATACAATAATATCCAAAGAAAATATTAAATAACACCTATGAAAATTTGTATTAAGATTGTGTTCAACACCCGCAGTTTTAATGCAGTATGCAAGGACACAATGCGCATATAAATAGTGCACGCGATTCATGCAAGCACTTCAACAATGATATATAAATAAATTCTATAGATGTTGATCGAAAGTATTCGATAAACAGAATTTAAACGCAGAATATACGAACAATTTGTATTAATAATTGACGATAACCAAGTATTCGGTATGATCATATTTATGGTACGAAATTCTCACTGTCAATAAAACAATTATAAGAGTGTTCAACTCATTAGCGTGTTTTATTAGGGCGACCGGAAAATAATCAAAAATATATAATTGGCAAAAATGTATTTAAAACCTAAATTTTTTTAATGGCAATTGTTAACTAAACGATTACCCCATGTGTTGTGTAATATATAATAAAATAGGCTTACTATGGTGTAGTGGCTGCTTTAAGCTATGTATGGACACACACAATAGAAGCGACGCGGCGCATGCGTATAGCAATTCTCCCTCTCTTTCTGACCAACTATCGCTTGGAGTTTCACTTTTTGTGATGTTCAAGCCAATTTACCCTATCGCTCATATGCAAGATTCACTTCAAAAACGTTGCATGAATCGAAGAGTTGTATTTCACTATGATTTATTTCAAAATATACCACTTTATGGATTGTCTGATCAGATACAATGAATTCGTGCTTGTGCGATTAGCGACCATGAGAATTCCAAATTATTAATTTATTTTGCCTATATGATTGAATTGCCCTACAATGAAGATTGTTAACCCTATCGCACCGGAAATCGTGAGATAGAGACGGGTGTCTTACGTCTCATCATACACTCGTGCATCGATGACAAATTCGTACCGTAAAGGTACCCCTACACGTCTAAACATTCTCAATATTTATTTTATTTTTTATAGAAAGTCGTAAATGTTCATACTTACTATTCAACCAAAAATCATATTCTAACAAATATTTTAACCATCATAAAATTTAGGTATAATTAACTGAAATCGCCATCATCGGATAAGCTCTTTCAACAAATATAAGACGACTTTCGTTCATGTTGTCTTGAGAGCAGGCGTTTGTTTTGATAATTAAGATACTCGCATCATTCTTATCGTTGACCAATTTTTTTATTCCGCCTTGACTGTTCTAGAGTGGCGTCATTAGCTGAGTATCACCACTCCTTTGTAAAATTTACTCCTTAAGAAGTAAACTGGCAGGCTTGCACGATAATTCCTATCCTTTTATTTTCGCAACACATTAATATGCAAAAATAGCTGAACAACAGAAAGCAGATGCCATGCAAGTTTAACTGTTAAGTGGGCGTGACGTATATATACGTCCAACGTAAACTGCATCGAAATTGGTTAGGACGTGTATATACGTCCTCGAAATATATGTTGAGTCCTAAAGCAGGCGGAACTTTTTTTTATTTAACGAATATGTGAGTTGTCGATACATGTATAAGATTCATAGGGTAAGATTCAAAGGCAAAATTATAGTTTTAAAATGGATGGAAAAAAAAGACGTATTGATGTTCAGTTCACACAACATAGTAAAAAGCCAACCTATGCCATCGAAAAACAGTATTACACCAAAACCCTCATGCTTAGTTGAAAGGCATTTTCAAAGAACAAATGAAATGGAACTGAAGCCAGGAAATGTCGAGAAAGAATCTACATGCTGGTGTCCGGATTGTGGGGTAGCACTACATGTCAAAAATATGTTTAAACTCCATGTTTCCATTTTCTTAATAAATAGTTTATGTATCAAAATAAATAAAAAATATATGTTTCATTGATTTTTTTATAAATTCTAAGCATCGTTAAAAAACATATGAACTCACGCCAAGTGGGCGGGACGTATATATACGTCCTATCGAAAATGTGCGCGCCCACTGTATGTTGCGTTATTGAAAAGGAACTACCCCGCTTAACACGTTAAGAAATATTCCAAAGAAATTAACGAATATTATGTGCTATCAACAGTGTTAAGGTTCATTTATTGAGATTGGTTCATCACCAAGCTTATTACACGCTGCGGTGGAGCTGACAGAAATGTGTATGTACATTAGAGCGTAGCATGTCTGCTCTCCGGTTCGAAAGGGTTAACAACGAACAATCAAACCCTAATTGACAATGTCTGATTTTTTGATGGTAGGCTTGATAGCAACCAGAATATGCTCATTCAATGGTGATTTATGTGTTTAAATGTATTGAATAATAAGTTATATATTTGACATAAGTAAAACTTCAGTATCAAAATGAAACTCGGACAGCTCGACGATTAGTTAATTTTGAGCTTCATATTCGATATACGAACGTGATGAAATATGTTTGTTATTCAATTACAAACATTTGACCAAACGTCGCAAATAAATGACAAATTGGTCAAATGAATGGAATAAATTCTATTTGTTCCAGTTTACTGAAATGCTCTCTAATCAATTTATTCATCACGATGCATACTTGATATATAAAGCTTTCACAATGCTCTTAATTGTCTAAATTCATATTTATAATTATATTAATGCTATTTTATTAATATATTATATTTAGACCAAAATAATAATTAATATTTTGGCGATAATATTTATATAATTAATAACTTGTAATGTTGCCGCATTGCGGCGCTCGCTATCTTTCGCTCGTTGATTCGATATTGTTCAAACAATATTATAGCAGGTTTATTTCTAGACATTGATAAATATTTTTAGATACGAAAACACATTTTTATTATACAACGTCAGTCGCGATCAAAGTGATTTTAAATTAGAAAATGTGCTCGGTATGTTGTATGAAATCCTCATATACATACAGGTATATTTACTTTATAAACTTCGCCTACTATTTTACAGTTTGCTCGCATAGTGGAGCTAAAAGGTTTTGTTAGATAATTACTACAAATATGTTGACTAAATCCATTTAGAACTTCGGTGCTAATATGGAGGATCGGCGATGACGAACCAGAACTTCCTCCGAAATGTGAAAATATTTTATAAATAAATATTTTTGGCATGAAAACTCAAAACATTTACATTGTAGTTGGGATTTTATGTGCGTAATGTGTTGGCAATATCGAAGCAAATGGGCTTATTGAAGGGACAAAGAGCCGTAATGATGAATACATTATGTGTCTGCATAGCATCATGTCACTTGGTCGCTGAATTCATGGCAACATGAATGGTCGAGAAAAACATCTTTGGACTATTTCCTGAGTCGACGATCGTAACTCTGGAATTCCACAATTGCATAGGGCATCGCCTGAGGACGTGTTTAGCATCAGATCCAAAATAAGGACGGCTCAAATATTTCATTCCGGAACATGAATGAAAGAGAGATAGCCTCGCTTCAAATGTTATAGCACATCATGCATCCAAAATAAGCTTTAAAATTATCATCTTATTTTTATAATATCGCACATACTACTCTACAACATACACTAAGTGTTATCAATATAAAACACTTTTTTCCGCATGCCATCATGTAATTTCTGATGTTTATGTGCCATAGGCGCCGAAGGGTAAATTGACTTGAACGTCACAAAAAGTGAAACTCCAACTGGCATTTAGTCAAACAAAGAGCGAATCGTTTGTAGTGTGTCCGTGGCATACATCATAGATACGCTACGCGCATGCGCCGCGCCGCCTCTGCTATGTGGGTTGTGATATGTAATATAAAATAACCACTACACTGTTGAAATTATGTATAAAAAACATTTTTTATTAATTTAGTAGCATTTTCAGAACAAACTGTTTGCAGAAGCATGACTCACATGTAGTACCATCGACTGTTCGATCATGGTACAAATGTTGTACCGTAAAGTATTCAAACATATATACTCAAACCTCTTTTTGTGCGATTTCGAAGTTATGCGGTTTTTTTGAAGCATTTTTTTTTTAATTTCGTAAAGAGTACATATCGAAATATTTTAAATAAAATACGAAAAAAATCATCAATACTAACCGAAATTCGGGAAAAAAAATTATAATTTAGGACTGTGTAAATCATATTGCATATGCTATCGCTGAATATACGACCACGTTCTTTATTCTAGTTTAGAATTATGAAAAAATTGATTTCGTTTTTTTGCATTTTTCCAATGTTTCAAACTTGGCCGGTCCTACCATTATGAAAATCTTTTAACGCGTTTTTCTTTTTAAATTATTCTAAAATTCTTCTACTATTTCTTCTTTGAGTCATATCGAAAATCGCAACAATAATTATCATATAACGATGATAGTTTGTAATTAAAATAATTAGTATTTCTCTAGTGGATGTCTGGCATTTGAGATGCCAGTTGTAAGACATCCTAAAAATATTACCAATGATGCAAGACGTCCTTTAAATCTTACTAAAAATGTTATTTTTTAATTGCCTAGTTGGTTTCCTGTTTTTTTTTTTATAAACTTTTTTTGTGCGATTTTATATAGCTGTTTCAAAGTTATGCTGTTTTTAAGCCGTCATAGGTTTTTTTTGTGCGTTTTTTCGCGGAACGCATCTACCGCATAAAAAAGGTTTAAGTGTATTTAATTTGAATATTAAATGCTATAATATATCATAGAGGATGATGACTTTTCCTATAGCAATGGATCTTCTTCTTGAGGAGTCATAATCGTTATCGGATATAGACGATCTCCATAGGATATTTTTTAACGAAAGCATCTTTCATATGGTGATTTTCTTCCACATATGATTAAGTTAGAATTGGATTATTTGAATCGGAATTTTAAAAAGGATAGAATCTATGAATGAATAACGAAATCATTATTTTTTTTATGTTCCATTAAATTAGAATAAACTTAGATCAAGACGATCGATCGAATAGTATCGTAGTATTCATAGAGACAAAATCAGCTCTGGATACATTTGAATTCGTATTTGATGATGGTCATGAATCAACAGCTACATTCCGATTGAATTTATATGAATCCCAAGCAAACCCGTTTGGTTCCGGAATCCAGTGATCACGTAAAGCGATGAATGTCTATATAATATTATCGTGTCTGAAGGTTTAGAATACGGTAGTGGAATTTGATCACGCTCTCTATGGAATGACGAGCGGTTACACGCGATCGGGATTCGAACCACGAAGCTTCGATTCTTGCACCGGCACGTTGCAATAGAGCTGCAAGAACAGTATGCAGTTCCGAGTTCACCTTCAAGGACACCTGCCCTTTGCAGTTTAAAATAGAGTAGAAGCATTTTGATTGCACATAGAATCTCTTTTGGTAGAGATTGCATCATTAGCTATTTATATTGGGCACGTTTGAGAGAGAGAGTGAGAGAATGTTAGACAATGTTTGTCACAGGCTATTCCTGTTGTACTGTGCGGACCTGCACGTGTGTTAAATGCTTTAATTAAATATACATGTCCACAGTGACCGCATGGAAACTTCTTCCAACGCGAAACGCTCATTTGCCGATCACGATGAGGTCGGAAACAATTTTCAAATTCATCAATTCGGTCGTGATTTTCAATATCGTTTCAAAATCATCAGGCATTTCCTTGACATTATGAATAGTAGGTTTTCAGCGCTGAAAACTCGACTGACTCATATGAAATACATGAATGTCAAACGAGCTGATGTGACAAGAGACGACTATTCGGCATTGACTTTTTTCAGCATTTCAGCATTCCACCGTGATATATTATTACATATACACATCGACTTCATATTTGCGCAAAATAAGGTTTCCATGCAAATACCTCTGCGATACTACATAATGGACATGAAAAATCTATATTTGACATATAACACTTGTTATATAATCTGAAAACGATTCCATGTCTTTATATTCAATTATACCAGAACTGACCATATGGGCGCTTAACTTTAACTACAGGGTACATCTCTCTTAAATATTGGATACAAATTATTTGTCAGAACTCCGATCTAACGGCTGTTACCCATCGTCGAACAACTTTTCGGAGGTCTACTATGGAACAACTTTTTGTAGTTAAACTATTCACCCAAAATATGTATAAATACGGTATCGTCTTCCATCATATTTTTATTGGTGTTTACATGGCTTACGAGAGCATCAACCTGGGTAAGCTGGTTAGATGAGGCTGGGATAGACAGGTAGACTTAGACACCGCACGTCTGGGTTTAGGCAATTGGATGGAGGAGGCTCAGGGCAGACAGAAATGGCGATGTGCGCTGTCAATAAGCTACAAAAGTACGAATAAGTAAGTAAATAAGCATGTAATGAGTGCCGTGAAGTCATCCAGCGAATAGATAATTTACACTATAAATGACGATGACACAACATATGTGTCATAACCCGAACAACTATTCATAACTAATCAACGCTCCGCCAATTGTTAATACAAATATATGTTTGAATCATAATAAATTTTTAAGAATAGCTACGCAATGTAGGCTATATTGAACTTTATCAACCCTATAAATATCACTAATAATTATTAGAAAAATTGACAAAAAACTATAATTTAAAGAACATTTATTATTTATAGAACATATTAAAACCACCGACATAAATTTATACTTTCTCAAACAGCGACTGGGGAATCCAATCCCAGGGAAACAATTCAAAAATAGATAAACAAAACACTAAAAATTTCAAATATTAAGTGAAGTAACATTAAAGCATCGAGTGTTTCGTCATTCAGTTTGGATCTGATTTTGGAAGCCAGGCAACTTGCTGCTGAAAAACACTCGTTGGAGGTATCGTCATCAGATATTTAAATGCTAATTCGAGTTGATGACCGCGTGAGTCCCCATTTTCGTATAACACCATTTGAGCCTGCTGAGACACGGATTAAAACTCACAAAATTCCCGATTTCCCGACAAATTATTTATTTCCGTCGCTGCAGATGAATACTTGTACACTATAATACTTTGATGTGATTCGTAATTATATTACGGAGAAATACAAAAATTCTGAACCCCGTATCTAATATATTTCATATCGATATTCCCATTATTAGAGTCGAAGTGTAGTAAATACATCACCGGTAGGGAAATGTTAATAAAACAATTTGAAAAACATATATGTAATGTACATATGTATACATAGATTAGACCAGCGCTTCTTAAACTTATGTAGTCTCATCCCAATTCTTGTGACATTGTGTGTGCAATGTTTTCTGCAAATAGTTCGACGAAAATATCTTTTTTAAGTATAGATAAATGTTTTGTTTATATTCTCGCGGAACCTCAATAATGTTTTCGCGGACCCCAGTTTCACTCCAGATCCCAGTTTCATCCCTTCAGGACCCCAGACCGCTGGATAAGACAGTTACTGACGATCTTCCAGATTTATTAGCACAGTGAAAAATTATTCCACATTCCAAATATTAACATCACAAAATTACCAATCAGGGTTAAGAAATCACTTTTTATGTTTATGATGTTTGGCCACATCTACTTCCTTTGGCGATTATCCTTTCAATTAGGATTTCTTTTGTGAGCACCTTTGTCGTGTAAATTAATTATTTTGGCAGCCCTCTTCCGTAACTCGCATGGTCTCCAGACCTGACACCAATGGATTTTTTTGTCTAGGATCTATGGCCTATGTGTGAAACTCCCAAAATAAAAATCGGATCATGTGCAAAGCACCCTATATAATAGAAATAATATGTTGCCACAATTGAAGATTAAAATACGTACGATAGACAGTTGATAAGATGTTTAAATAGTATAAATACTTGACGTCTGAATCATCTACGCTTTGCAGACGGCGTTATTACAATGTTATAAATAGTTGCGAAACATGGAGAATGAATGCTAAATTATTCGTTCGTCAGTGGACTATATCAGACGGATGATAACGATGATGATGATGGAAAATACTAGCATATGTGAGCCAAAAATGTAACAATAAACGACAGATTTATGAATACAATAGAATACATTTTAAATGATCTAATTTTATATTTAAAAATAATCGCATTTATAAATAATTTTTATTCAGGTAGAGATGTCAAAATAAAAAGCGAATGACTGAGCGCGCCTCCTGGTGGATATTTTTGTATTAATATTCAATACAATTGAGTTCAGGCGTCGATATTTTCGTATCTCTCTGTCATCTCACGCATCCGAAGCAATGATCTGCGAGGGCCAACAACAAAATGCTTGGCCTGCCATCATTCTGTTGGTCTTGTTGCTCTAAAAATTGCGCATTTCGATGTAGATCGCGGCTTGGAAGTGGTAATTGTTGAATCGAGCCATAGTATTTATTTATCCATTCATTATATGCTGATGAGTCGCGGATGATTTCTTATTAGCTACGGACTTGTAAACAATTCGAATGAAAAATTCGTCTTGAACTTGTAAACATGGAATTTGTTTCGATATGCCGCAAGATAAATCATATTTCGTTTTTTTTCTCGGATGTTCATGTCGAGATGAAGATCAATAAACAATGGAGATGAGCCGAAAAATATTTTTAAATTTTAGCATTTAGCTAAAAATACAAGTCTTTCGTGGTGTCAGACGAAATAAATATTTGATCAATACATTTTTGTTGCTTCGTGTGAACCGAATGAAACGACGCATGTGTCATGCCCGCATGATAGTATCGTGTACGATGATTTTTTTCCGATATGGCAACACTTTTGTTCAAATTATGAATTTGAAAAGTTGGCCATAACGCGTCACAATATGTACTGCATTAGCGCAAAATGGCGCGAGACCTTGGACCGGAAGTGGCCGTAAATATTTCATTGTTACGGTGATGCCGGCGACGCTGCGGAATAAACCCTCGGCCTTCAACCCTTCCTGTTAAAATTAAATATAATATCGTTTGCGTTGCAGTACCAGAAGCCTTATCGTGTCAAATTAATCGATCAACCAATTCGAGCGGAAGTCATCCCGTACCATTCAAATAAATTACCCAAACGCAAATAAAACTTAATAATATTGCGAATGTAATTTTATAAATAGAACGGCGAAATCGCTTTCGCATGATGCGTCATCGCCATTTTTTATTGTGGCAACATTTTATCAACTGTCAAACGATACTAGGTCTTAACATACACCACGGAAAAAAATAATGTCGAACGAATATTGCTGTTTTCGACTATTTCTACACACAAAAACCACGCTCTACGAAATAATTAAAAGGCCCCATTTTACACGTGAGACTTGTTGAGGCACGCAATCAAATTTTTCGTTTTAATTATGTGCTTAGACCGTTTATTCGAAGACCTTCAGAAACATATTTTGGTCAATTATCATGAAAACGAAGAAATTTTAGGGATGAATTTGTAGCCTTGGCAACTATGCAAACCTTTGGGGATTTCAAGCCATCGAGAAAAATCTTAAGAGCGCTGCTCATATACCAGATTAAATATTAAGGAATTCCACCGGGATATTATCGTGATTAATTTAATAACGTCTATTAGTCAATAAGCTCATTTTTCGCCAGTATAAATCTACATGGAGAAATTTCAATGAAATTTTATTATTTGAATTAAAAATCTAAACTCAAAAAATAAATAAACACAATATCGAATGTATGTCTGTCTGTTTATCGGTTCTACACAATTTAAGACATTTTTTACAATTCAAAAATACATCATCAAATGTAGACAATCTCCTTAACCCCTAAAGGAGTACTATCCCAGGGCCTGGGACCCCCCTCCACTTATTCGAAATATCACTCTTGTACATTGATTTCGATTTCAAATCTGTTGTTTGTTTAGGCAAAGAATTTACCGAATATTGTGTGCTATCGACAGTGTTTATTTATTTAATTGCTTCCTATTCATCGCTGATTGTTGAATGAGTATTTGTCCTATTATCATTTCCTTGTAAAACATGAGCAAATTAATCCATTTTTTGTGTATTGTTTATGTAAAGAAATGACGTGGTCTTCTTGTATACTATCAACAGTGTTTATTTACAATTGACTCTACTTCAAATTTAAGATTGTCTTACGCTGATAGGAGCTGACAGAAAGTAGTCGGTGTAAAGCGATTATGGCATCAATGACTTCATCGATTTTAAATTTGCTCACTCCTCAAAAGGTTAAGAGACTTTTATACGAAAAGGTATATATAATTAGGCCGACGAAGATAAGCTGTATTGCGCGAAGCTGAGGAGGAAAATTTAAAAGCGTTTTTCTTGAAACTACTTTTTACAAGCTCACGGAAGTACTTCCAAATACCCCAAATGAGTATTCATTATGAAATTTGGCAGACAGGTGTATAATAAACGCCTTCATCGTGGAGACTACAATTATCTAAAAATATTTAAAAGTTTTTATTTAATTAACAAAAAACTACAAAAAATGTTGGTAAAATCACAAACTTTTTTTTGATCGCTCACATTTTTTTTATTTTTCAATATTTCTTATTAATTGTAGTCTAAGCTATACACAATATTATACAAAGTAAAAATTTGTTTAATTTATTTGCTGCAAATCACGTGTTCAGGACTTAGGACTTCCATGATGAAGAATGTCATCGCTCGCGTACCGACACACGTGGTTCTCTCCCACTTCCACTAGCATACTTTGTCAAACTTTTAAAAAATATTTTTATGTTCAATAAAGATCGCTTAGTCGATACACTAAATATCAAAATTCTATATTTAATACTTTTTACACAAAAAAAGTGTTAAAAAATCGTTCACTTTTAGGAAATTTTAAGTTGGAGGATCATTATTTTTAAATATCGTTTTAATTAATGTTACAAATCTAGACACTTTTAAATCACCCTGTACGATTCTATATTTATTTTCCAGATCCAGAAAATCAAATTAAGCTTGCATCGAAACAACATATATTTTTTTAAGATCCTTTATAACAAATAAGCTAAACTTAATCACCCTACCTTTTTCTACAAAGATATACATACAGTACTATTTCCTACAGAGACACTAGCCAAGTAAGTGTTTTCAGAAGTATTTTCAACTGCTGCTTATCTTTTATAGAGAATATCAACGAGAGGGGCTTGAAAAAAAGGGCTACAACTAAAAAATGGACTTCTCTAAAATATTGTTTATTTATGCTTTCACGATACTCGGTAACAACCCCAAGGCACCGGTGCTCAATATGAGGCGGAGTTTAGTTTCGTGGATCAAAATGGATGCGGCGGCGGACGAACAAGCAAAAATTCGACCCGCCAGACACACTTCCCCCTGCCAGACAAATTCTGACATTAACGGACTTTTACCCCATTCTTTTGCAAACTTTCAGCGCACACAGTCTTAACAATTTGCTTCTAGCTCCGATTCTTTATATAATAATAACATAGAAAAAGTTATCATGTTGATTAAAACCGATAACTAGCAACTTAACAAACAAAATGATCTGCGCGCGCATTCAAATTTCAAAGCAAAAAAGTCACACGCACATATTCATTTTAAAAAGCTCTCTTTTTAATACATAATCGATAAAAGCTGCCTCGAATACAATTTTCTTCGACATGTATAAGATACCATGTTTCAAATATAAAATAATTCTCCCTCGGGATACTTTGAAAACTTATAATTGGAAGACGTTGCAATAGAAAACGTATCCGATATTAATGGTCTCATCTGTTTACATTTTCCGCCAACTTCAAAATCTGCTATAGTAATAAAATGTACTATATATTTAATGTATTATATGTAACAGAGAGTGATTCATGCTTTTTATCCCCTTTTATTTCAACTTAGCACGTTGTTATGTTACTGGACTCCTTTTTATTGCTAATAATTTCCGGTTTCTTTTGAATAAAAGCCTGTATGTATCGTACAATACAAATGTTGACAAAAGGGCCCGGCCATATTATTTAGCTGGGGTTGAAAATTCAAAATGTATTCCCAAGGGCTGCCCAGTGCCTGAACATCGTACACATATGAGGGTTTAAATTGAATTTCGAGGTCGCATACGATGTATCCATTGTTTGGTCCTGAGAAACTGAATAATTTCTGTTATATCAATAATAAAAATTATGTACTTGCGTATAAATCATTTTTTAAGTCCTGTTAATACATATTGGCTTAGCCATGTTGATATGGTTGCCAAAACTTCTGAATTATTGTTATAAACATAAATAAATTAATTTCGGGATATTACTGTTGGAATAACTCTTCTGAAGCCGTTTTGCAAATAACCCCAAATTTATGGATCATTATTAAAGAGATGTGGCATTCATAATGGACGCAATAAAATGATAAGTGTCTAGAATTCGGCTCACATATTAGATCCACTTCAGTTGCTTATATGAAATAAGCTCCGGCGAGCTTTTAATTAAAAACTCTCCAGTAGTAATAAGGTCGAATTAAATCAGTGACGAACTTCTTTTCTGCTTAAAAAAGCTCGTTTGAAATGTAAATTGGAGGGATTGTTTAACCAGATTAAATTTTTCAGAAGTTTTCGTCGAAGAGGTTTGAAAATTAAATATCAATCTCGGACATTAAAATCAAACAAGGGGATCTCGAATTTAAATGTAAATTTTCATCCCTAAATTGTCATCGGAAGGATTCCATTACTCTTAATATTTCTTTATCTTGTGAATTAATCCAATATTTCGTACCTTCTTAAAGGCTTTTGAACAAAATTAACAATCATTCAAGTGCTACACAAATATTTTCTCGCTAATAATTTACTTAGCGTTAGACATTTATTTCGACTAGTTTGGAATTATTATTGTGAAAAGCAATTAAATAGATTATAAGAGTAATCGAAATGAGTTCTTTGGGGTCTTTCAAAAGGTCAACAATTCAAAAGATTACCATACGACGAGAAAACAACTCAAGTTCGTCCATAATAATCAATTTTTCATGTGCCGACTAATTTGGGACATTTGAAATATTAATTTCATCATTAAATCATCTCGATTCCAAATTGAACAAATTTCTTATTTCTGAAAATATGAAATACTGAGGCGAATTTATTATTTTTATTTATTTATGAACTTTTATTAATTATGGTTTAACAATTTAAGCCTTAGATTACTATCCTTATCTTAACTACAAATATAAATTTTATATAATATGAGTTAATTTAATTTTGTATATAGGGGAAGATATCATTCAATAAGTTCGTAGGACGACTAATAAAACATCAAATTTTAAGCAAAATATTTAACGTTGTTCATCAACATAATCTCCCTCAAAAACGCTATCTAAATTCCAATACTTCTTTATCATTTTGATGCATTTTTTGTAAAACGATTTATCTTTGGCCTCAAAATAGACTTCAGTTTCGGCAATCACATCTTTATTGGACACAAATCACTTTCCCTGGAACATTATTTTTAGGTTTACAGACAAGTAGTAGTCGCTAGGAGAATATGAGATAGATCTGGAAAATACGGTGGAAGAGGAAGCAATACAAAGTGCAATTCATGCAATTTTGTCATTATTGCGATCGACTTGTGACACAGTGCATTTGGTGAAAAAACACTTTTTTTTCTTCATTTGGGATCGTTTTTTAGCAATTTCTTCCGCCAAACGCAACAATAATGCCCTATAATATTTGCTATTGATAGTTCTTCTTTTCTCAAGGTAAGCGCTGAATAAAATACAGGGCACATCCCAAAATACGGAGGCCAAAACCTTCCTACAAACTTATTGAATAATGTGTTATTTACTTCAAAAATTTAATTTCTAGATCATTAAAAGTTCTTCTCCTATCTAAAATTTCCTATTCAAATAGCCTAATTTATACTATGTGATTTCAGGAGAGAAATTGATTTTAAGCTTAATAAATTATTAATACACGTATCCTTAATTAATAGCAATATTTCAATGCATAAATATTAAGCTGACTTAAAATATCAATACAAAATTCTATATCATTGGTTCATAAAAACAGTTCAGTTCAACGTTTTGGTAATTAGTATAAAAATATACTAACTACACACTCTTTTGATTGATCACAAGATCAATATTTCTCGATTCTGTTGCTATTTTGATATCATAAAATATATCTTTGAAAATCTTCAATAATAAGAACTGGTACAGTTTTATCCTCTTCGGGCTGTGATTCGAATAAGTTTTGCATGCTTAGGATTCTCCTAAATAGCGGGGCTAATAAACAGCTCGGGTCAGAGGAGGATTCCCATGTTCCTTTGTTTCAGATGTGAAGTGATGGACCCATGTTTCATCCTGAATTGATGCAAAAACTCGGCCTTTTTTCTGTGAAACTACCAAACGCTCGATTGAAACATCATCGCGACGCCGTTTTTATTCCATTGTGAGCAAACGCGGCACTCATCTTGCGCACATCTTTCTCATGTCCAAATTTTCAGTCAATACGCGATGTACACAATTTTTTGAAAGGTCTACAATATCTACTAGCTTGCGCATTTATAATTGACGGTCATCTAATACCAGTTTGTGGATTTTCTTCATCATTTCTGGGGTGGTTACCTTATTTGGTCAACCACTGCGCTATTCGTCATGGCAGCTCGTACGGCCTCGTTTAAACTCCGCCACCCAATATCTTACCGTTGTAAATGAAGGAGCAGACTCCCCGAGAGTAGAATCAGATTTGATATTAATTGGACAGATTTTTCAAATAAAAGTATTGTATCACTTAACGATAACATTTTTTTTATGTTTAAAAAGTTACCGAGAATACCCATTATTGATGGCTGCCAAACAAATACTAAACAACGTAGCTTCTTGAAATTAAGCTTTATAATGTAGACACTTTCTATCATAGTATTTTTTTTGAACGACAAAAAATGTGATTCTATTGGAAATGAAACTGGTGTACAACTGGAGCAAATATATTGACACAATATTTTATTTGTATCCAAATACTTACAATAACAGTTCAATACTCTACCCTTTATGACAATATTTACTTTGGCTCACATATGCTAATTTTAAAATCGGAGAAACATTTCTATTTTGGACTCAATGACAATCTCAATTTAGATTGTGGCATCTATGAATACATTAGGCTGCTTTTATCTCACAAAAACAAACATTAAATGTATTTTTACGTTCATCCATTATTAGATCATTACAAATATAAATATGGTTAGATAATATAGACGATTTCATATACATAAGCTGTACACATAAGCTATATAATATAACAACCTTTTCGATCAAGGATATGAAAGAAAATAAATTTTACAAAAACATGAATCATGATTACGTGACCATAAGTATCGCTTTATCGAAAGCGACTAATTTATATGCGAAAAACTGGTTTAACTTGTAAAATTGTGGAGTCATTATAAAACCTGCAAGATGGTGATGATAACTTCAGGGCACTTTCTTGTAGTGCAACAAGAATAATTTCGATAACGATCGATCGATTTCTTAATTTGTGTATGCTTATGAATTGAGGTTTTACTGACAAGTTTGTAAATGTATCATTGGTTCAATAATTGAGAGTTAATTTAGATACATGTAAGTATAAATTTTTGAAAAAATATTTGTTTCCTTCATTTTGTATGGAAGCTCTGGAGGATGTAAATAATTGATGTAAAGGGGAACTACTTATTTATGAAGCAAAACGTATTAGGAACGAAATGTCATCCAAAGTACCAGGTGTAGACGTGCTTATTGCTTTTTGTTCACACGTGATTTATTAAAAATGTAACAAATTGTTTTATTCCCCAGCTCTATTGAAAGTAAATTCTAAAATTCGATCTGAAAATTTCATCGGTGTCGTAAAGGACGCTGGGGATCTGAGTCATTTTTACAACCCTTTTACGTTTCCATCTCCTAGAGATCAACTGCATAAAGGCGCATGCGCTTTAAAATGCTGCAAGATTCCAGGAAATTTAATCAAACACAAGATTTATTAAAGGACACATTGCCCTCGCATCGGAGAGGGCGTGTTTATGGGGACGTGAGCGCGATTCTTTTTAATGTCTTGATAAAAAATCCGACTCGGATTTGAGCCACCCTCGCAAAAAAATATTCCCTGGGAAAAACCATTCCCATGGGATATTTCGTGATAGAGAAGCGAAAGACAAAAGTTCTCTTTTTTAAGAAACTTTTTTCGTATTCCGTGAGAAATCGAATATTGCCCATTTTAAATCACAGCCCCCGAAGTTAGAGATTCAAAAACTTTTATGAGGTAAATTCTGATACAAACTTTCCATTTGGAATGTTAAACAGCAAAAGAATATTGAAGTTATTTGCCTGAAGGGACTTTCTTCTTGATGCTCGGCGTATATATTTTTATTTTCGGCATACTTCAATCCATTTTTATGGTTGAAAATTCGATTGGTCGCAATGCATGCGTTGCCTTCGCCCATAAAGACATTCATCCATTATTATACTTCGGTGACAAAATATCGTTATCACTTCTCGAACAACATTTCTTTCGAGGTCAATGCTGCAACGTATTTACCATTTTGACTTGCTGCTGCTAGTTCCACCTGCTCCCGTCTTATTTTCAATTTATCCTGGAAATACTCTTTGAGTTGGCTTCTCCAACTTTTATGTCTTTTTCCACTTGGCTTATGAAGACTTTCATGTTTCCACAAAAAAAGAACCGTATCACTTCTCTACATTAAATTCTCAAACGAAGATCGTCGAGGAAACTCAAACATATGTATTATTGTATATAGATCATAGGTTTCCAACATTTTTCGGGTGGCGACCCCTTTTTATAAAAGCCATATAACCCGCGACCCTATGCAATAGAAAACCGAATTTTCAATAAGAGAATTAAACATATTTTTAGTATAATTTGTCAACGCCAACCTCATGTCATTCTCAATATTTAATATATTTTTATTTCTTTAGTTTTTAAACAAAGAAGAGTTTCAAATCCACTCTCGCAAAGGTAGACACAAATGTGACTAAAACTCGAAAGGCAAGCATCGTCATATTTGGGTATGAATGATACACATCACAGCAGAATTGTGTGAGCAAATTTTCATTAAAACGTGGCGAGGAATCATTCCGCAAATCCAAGAATGCATCTTATAATTCATTGGGAATGTTGGCTAAATCAAGGAAAGCAAAGAATAGATTTCGTGTCAATGTAGTTTCTTCTTCTCTCAGCTCAGGGAAGTAACGCTGAAGATCGTTTTCATGGGATTCGAGATGCCCAATAATCTCCTCCTTCAAATTTCCATTAATCTCACTTTCAGATTCATCTAACACACTGCAGAATTTCTCAAAAATTGTAATATTTTCGAGATTTATTTTTCTTCGCCAGTTTTGGACCTTGGATAAAAATGTCCCGAGATTATCGTGAAACGTAATTATATTCCTTTCCTTTTCCTGAAGTTTTAGGTTAAGTATATTTTGCTGTTCTAACTATATCTACTAGATATGCATATTTCAACCAAGCTTTGTCGTTAAAATATACCAAAAGGTCGTGTTTTTCTTGCACTTCCAGGAACATCTTGATTTCATCTTTCAATTCAAAGACACGATTCACAACATTTCTTTTCAACAACCAGTATTGACAAAGAAGAACCTCGTGATCAGAATCCATGTCTTTGCACAATTATTTAAACAGACGGGTGTTTAGAGCTCCGGATTTGATGTAATTTACGATTTTTATTAGCGAATCAAGTACCTCTTGCAGAAGAATTGGAACAGTCTTACTGGCAAGGGCACACCGGTGAATCATTCAGTGGATTCTACTTGCTTGGGGAACTACTTCTTTTACTTCTTTCTGTAAGTCCGATTTTGACCCAAGCATAAATGGTGCACCATTCGTACAAATCCCACAGACGTTTTTCCACTTTAATCCTCCCGTCTTAAAAAACGTACATATTTATCTTCTCCATAATATCTTCACTTTTTGTAATAATTTCAAGTCCACTACAAAATAAAAACTCTTCTTTGATATCATATGAGTGAATATATTTCACGAAGACAAGCAAATGAGCACACAAACTTACTTCTATTGTCAATGTGACTTCATATGATATTTATCGTTAAGATGTTTAAAATTGTATATTTGGAAGTGATTAATATGTCGCTTACGGGATTATTAACTATCGAATAATATGAGGAAAAATATCATATAGATAAGATTGATAAGATTAAAATCATTGCGTAAATACTTCAATGAGTTTTTCCTTAGACTCGGTTTGTTCAATGTTAATTTTATTGGTATTGATTAGTTTCAATGATCATATCTTCGGAGTGAAGCTGCTATCGTCAATGATTCATTGTTCGATCTTTTAAGGGTACATTTGTCTAAATGCAAATAACGAAATGATTTATGACTCAATTTAGTGCTATAAATTTGCATGATGTTTCCTAATAGTGGTTCATATTGATCCAGCCGACTGTTAGCTTGAATATATTGTGTATTATAAGTAGTAATTTATGCTTTTAAAGGTCTTTGGGGCTATTTTGCACCGTTTGATGTCAAAAGGGTCAAGAATTTAATCGGCCGTACAGGCGAGCCTAAATTTATGTTTTATAAGCAAACTGTCGAATTTCGCTGTTTGCTTTACATTAAAAAAACTGTTCATTTGGAAAGTTACTGGTTTATAACTCGTTGTTGAGTTTAGTCTGAGTTTTGAGAGATATTAAATTTCACCGCTGAGGGTTAATTACGAAAATTGCCTTCGGAAGTTAATTGGTAGAAACAGTTTGTTTTAAAGTAAACAGTTCTCGGTTCCTAATTAATATACAGGAGTCGTATCGGAGATTCTGATTTAGTGGCTTTGCAGAATACAATTTGAACTTTTGATTGCGCCAAATAATCGCGATGAAGCGTGATGATACAGTCATTTGTGTAATTATGTTTTCTTCTCTTCTTGTGTTAACGAAATCTAATTTAAGGGTAATGACAAACGCTTCATTCTCTTTTGAAGTTCTTCGGGGCTAATTTGCCGAGTCTGCGATCTTCTTACCTACACGTTTGCGAATCAGGGCGCATATTAACTAGCTCATAATTATTCAACGAGGTAAAATAAGGTTGGAAAGTAAAGTAAACATTACTATTGCTTCACTCTTAAAATTCTGCTACGGGCTTTTCCATTAATTTATAATTTAGCTTACCATCCTCCGCGTCTCGCTTCTTAGCTTTCCCAGTCAAGCATTCTTGGCTTTCCGTTTTAAATAGGCATATCGAACAATGCTTCTTTATAAATAATAAACCCTTTACGTTTTGTGGCATAAACCCCAACAATGTTCTCGTTCAAATGAAAACCGTTTCAATTCAAAGCTTCATGGATGTGAACTCATGCAGATCATGTCGAAATCGTCGCCAGCAGTGTGAATTTTGCCTAGCTCTCCATGACAACACAATTATTTCACTCTTGTAGATCCATATACAGGATGCCATGCACATCGAAATAGAAATATTCTAAGAATAAAATAAATAAAAATATTTTTTTGTTTAGCTCTACAGAACAATGTGGTTTCCGCACCAGTGCTAGATTATCATATAATGCAACATTATTACCGGTGATTCGTTACCACAAAATAATAACACATCAGCGATAATACAATCGCTATATTTAAGCCTGTGTATGCGTTTGATAAATATTTCACATAGCTCGTGGGATATGTTGAGGTTTTTTAGAAACAATGGAATTGAAAGCAGTCAAAATTTAAAAATTCACATATGGAAATGTGTGTGTGGGATTGAGATCGTTTGCATGATTATGAGTTTTTATATGTCGGCACGTTGCTAATTAATTACATTGGCATTGTTACACTAAGCGTCATTAAAGGAGTAGAATTAAATGAATTAGTAGGTATTAGAATAATTAGTGTTTTAAGGAAACAAATAGTAATCAGAGGGTGCGAAATCCGGCAAATAAAGCAAATGGGGTGGATATTCTAGAACAAATTCATAATTTATTCGGTGCTCTAATTATTGGTTATATACTGTTGCCATGATTATTTGATCAACTTCAAGCGATTCAAAATGAATGCCTCCGTTGATATTCATCATTCGTAATTGTTAATGATAGCATATGGATATATAATATAAAAGAAAGAGGTATCTAGACCGAAAAAAACGATTGTTATTTTAGCAAATATTAATATAATGCAAATAATAATTCGTAGCAAACAAGAATCTATTTCATATATGGACAATCAAAATGCACATAATATCATTCACTGCTGTTATGCAATTAGCGACAATTCATGGTGAATCCACTAAGACCATCGCATTCTATGAATGCCATCAAGGTGGAAAAAAATCATGTCTCCTGAACCGTATCTCAATCAAAAATATAGTTATGTGAAACTCCAATTATATCATACATTTGATTGCATATATAGTGTATGGAGCTATTGGTATAATGTGTGTCAGTTCGTTTGTCGGTCTGTTTATCTATTCTAATCCGACTTCTTTGGTTGATCTAAACTTAGTTTTTTGCAGTTTCTTTCTATGGAAGTGAATTTATATATAAATCATATAAATAACTTCATATTTGTTCATATCATTTCTGAAAATTTTGATCGTGTTTGGTTATATTTAATGAAATCGATTTGAATTTTACAAGATTTCTTGTTTTGATTTTTAAAAATTGAAAACATCGCTTATCTACTGGCGATAGTTTGGAAAAACTAGGTCGCTCTCTAGGGGTCGTTTCCATCTATATCATGGGTTCTCAACCTATAGGTCGCCAACTTATACAATCAACTAAAAAAATATTCACTATTGCAGTTGCAATTAGTTGCAAAAATCAGAGACTCGATCGAACATGAAGTTTCAACAAGCATCATATGAAGTTGCATTGAAAATTGACAAGCAAAAAAATCTCACACAATTGGAGAAAAACTCATCAAACCCTGCATGTTGAAGATGGTGAAATTAATTCGTGGGGATTCTAGTAAAGTAAAGATGCATATCTGACTAATAATGCTATTCAGAGGAGTATCTCAGAACTATCCGTAGACGCTAAAGAGCAGTTTTCGAATGAAATCGAAGAGTTACCATTATTTTCTTTTCGAGTTGATGAATCAACAGACGTATGTTCTAATATATGCATTCAGATGATTTCAAAGAAGAGTTCTTATTTTATAGTGGAAGACTAGAGGATTAAAGTGGAAAAACGTCTGTGAGGTTTGTACGGATGCTGCACCATCTATGCTTGGGTCAAAATCGGACTTTCAGAAAGAAGTACAAGAAGTAGCTCCCCAAGCAAGAGGAGTCCACTGCATAATTCACCAGTATGTCCTTGCTAGTAAGACTCTTTCAACTCTTCTGCAAGAGGTACTTGATTCGCTGCTAAAAATCGTAAATTACATCAAATTTGGAGCTCTAAACACCCGTCTGTTTAAATAATTGTGCAAAGACATGGATTCTGATCACGAGGTTCTCCTTTGTCAACAATGGTTGTTGAAAAGAAATGTTGTGAATCGTGTCTTTGAATTGAAATATGAAATCAAATTGTGTCTGGAAGTGCAAGAAAAACATGATCTTTTGGTATATTTTGACGACAAAGCTTGGTTGAAAAGAGTAGCATATCTAGCAGATATATTAGAACAGCAAAATATACTTAACCTAAAACTTCAGGAAAAGGAAAGGAATATAATTACGTTTCACGATAATCTCGGGACATTTTTATCCAAGGTGCAAAACTGGCGAAGAAAAATAAATCTCGGAAATTCAATGTTTGAGAAATTCTGCAGTGTGTTAGATGAATCTGAAGGTGAAATTAATTAAAACTTGAAGGAGACGATTACTGGGCATCTCGAATCCCATAAAAATGAACTTCAGCGTTACTTCCCTGAGGTGAGAGAAGAAGAAACTACATTGACACGAAATCTATTCTTTGCTTTCCTTGATTTAGCCAACATTCCCAATGAATTATAAGACGCATTCTTGGATTTACGGAATGATTCCTCGCCACATTTTAATGAAAATTTGCTCACACAATTCTGCTGTGATATGTATCATTCATACCCAAATATGACATGCTTGCCTTTCGACTTTTAGTCTCATTTGTGTCTACATACCTCTTTACTTCCCTAAGCTAAAAGAAGAAGAAACTACATTGAAAATCCATTCGTCATTTTCGACGAATTACAGACGAATTCTTGGATCTCTTCTTCATCTCCTCTATATCACACGATCACTTATATGTTTGATATTGAAGACAGCATGACCTGCGAGTTTAATTTTAAATACACCACCTCGATATGGAATATGTAACATTGAAAAGGTATTCGAAACGAATACATTGACTTTTTTTTTTTAAAAAAAAAGGGCTTTCTGGAACACATGGAGTCCAATTCTTCCTTTCCCGCAAGGATTATGGTAAAGACATAAGCAACGCTTAATTGCAGCTCAGGTTCGCTCCTATACCTTTTTCTTTTTAATATGGGGTTGTTTTTTTGCAATTTATTCCATCAAAGGCACCAATAACGCTTTATAATATTCGCAATTGATGCTCTCCCTTCTTTGGACGGTTTTCGCCGGTTGTTGTTCACTCAGCTGGCTGCCGACTTGATTCTGGGTTATAATGATGGATCCATGGATGAAACAGCTCCAGATAGCGCTCTGAATTGTCTGCGTGTTGTTGTTTTTGATCAATTGTAAGCAAACGCGGTACCCACTTCGGACAGAGCTTTCTCATGGACAAATGTTGATGCAAAATAGTGAATAGTCTTTATTCAACGGTCGTTTATGATCATTCCGACGTTAGCCACGCCATATATCCTGCCTGCTATTATTTTAACGGCATTTTGGAAAAAAAGGATTTGATCGTTTGTTACTTGCGAAGCTGATTGAAAGACCATATATACGAATTAATTTTTGAATTGATCCGACATGTGGTCCAATCTCACAATTACAAATTTAAATGGAAACGGACTTCCGGCACATTGAAGACATCTGGTTACGCAAGTCTGACCACATATCTTTATTGGGTTACAATTACAACGGATCAGCTAAATGTTGAATTATATTCAAACCATGTTGAGTGGGTTTGCATTGACGGCATTTATTGGGTTAACAGATCTGCGTTTAATGGATTATTTTTGGATGGTGCCACAAAATGGTGTTTTTATTTCATCGTTCGGAAGCAAAGGGCAGCCTTTCCATTTTATTCGTCCTGGCATTTTAAAGCCTCATTCTGTGTTATTCAACATTTAAGCAAATATTTTATTGTAGCATGACGCAAGATATTTAGTATGGGTATCCTCAATGAGACGGGATTTAAGGTCCTTACTTTTGCCATTTTTATTACTCATTGACGTCGTCGTGGTTAAAGAAAAGGGAACCACGGCACGGGGTTGGTTGAGGCCTATTTATGGTTTTGGTATTTTTTATAGTCGTTGTAAAAAGCCATGAATACCACAATCGCGAAACATATTGCAGCACTTAATCCTTGGAAGTAATTTGTAAATTTTGCTCGTGCAAAAACACTTACTGTTGAAATTACTTTTGAGGTTTTGCTTATGTTGAATTCAGAAAGTTCTCACAAATAAAGTTTTTTTTTTAATATAACGTATCCTTGAGTCAAATATTTTCGTGAAACTTCGACAAGTTTAATGGTAGTAACTTTGCTTAAAACTAATTTTGAAACAACGTAATCCTCTATCAACTTCGGTATCGATATTAAAGAAGAAACTTGGTAGCAGAGTTAAAGTGGATACGATGATGGTTCGTTAACAAAAACGAAGCCTTCAAGAAAACAGAAGGTCGACTACTTTAAAGCATGATTCAGTATATAAATGTCAAAAATATAATACAACTGGTTGTGGCTACAGAAAAAAAAAATTGCAAATCATGTAACATATAAATTTTTAATAGGGTTGAGAAATTCATGACCTTTTTCTTTTAACAGGAATCCATGTATAAAAGATTTCATGATTATATTCCAATTTTAGTCCAAATAATAGAATAATATTCTGAAAAGTTTTATGAATTTGAAGAACATATTCTCTCAATGAAATTAGCATTTGAAACAACATCCAGTTGATATTTCGAAGGCACCCAGTGAACCACAAATGGAATTGTTTGCATAATATGATGGATAACACAGTGGACCAAAAATCCCTTTCTATGGAAATAAATGTATAACTGTATTATTCATTATTTTTTAAGTTCAGTTTCATACAGATCGAAATACATCAAAATGTTTTCATAACCGAAAAGAAAGAAAGGGTTTTTCCAAATTTGACGCCTAGATGTTGACAAATCAATATGATTCAATTTTGATCATAAATAATCACTCATCATAGATTGGTATCGTTCAGCATTCACAATAACAGCATCTTCGAAGAAATCAAGCAAAATACAAGCTTTTGGGAAACTTCTAGTCTGGCTTTCCATAATACAAAGATTTGCCAACCCTGATTTACGGTACTAAGTTGATAGCAAATAACCAGTTGCAAAAATTATCAGTCATGCAATTACGACTGAAGATATGGAAACGCGTGTGAAATTTAACAAACAAACGGATATCCCTCGACAAATGCAAATATAATGACTTCCACGAGCATAATAATTAGTGTCGATTGATTTGATCTGAAAATATTCATCTTAAATCATCATAAAACGACTTTATAAAAGCAAACCACTCGTTTTACATCATGATCGCTTTAATAATACGAGGCATATTCAGAAAGTAAGTGTACTAGATTTTTATATTTGTATTTGAAAAAAAAATACAGTATATTGTTGATGTATACTTGTTGACTATTTTTTCATCCCGTTTAATGCCTTCCTCGAAGAACTCTCCCGCCCTCTCTTTCTCCCCATTTCAAAACCTCTTTCTGCACCTGTTCGTCGGTTGAACATTCAATTCCAACCATGTGTGCTTTCAGGAAGGCGAAAAGATGATAATCTGAAGACACCAAGTCAAGGGAATACGGGGGGTGATTCAAAACATCCCAACTAAATGAGTCCAAGAGCTCTTTGGTGGCTAAGACTGTTTGAGGAAATTCGACCAAAATAATGCCTTTTCGGTCCCAAAACACTGAGATCATGATATTTTTGCATTAAATTGTGGTTTTGATTTTTTTTTTCAAATGAAGATTGATCCTCATCTGCCACTCAATTCTACCAACCCTCAAAAAACAAAAAAAAAAATACCACCACCCGTTATGGCCACAGTACACTTAATTACTGAACATGGCTCGTATTTAAGTTATACACGTATCCATTGATTGTTCCCAATGGCATACCTATCGTGATTCATTGCTAACATGTAAAGCGTTTTGTCACCGATCGTTTATAACTGTTCGATTAAAATGAAATTCGACACGCTAGAAAAGATAAGGAGTTCTTCGAAATATTTTCAGCAGCGTGATATATGATATGATATAACGACATTTTCACTCGCGAATATCAATTAGAGCATGTTTTTTCGATCATCGTGCGATGTCATAATTCAGATGAATCCGCTATGCGGCGCTGCGGTTTAATCGTGGCGGATTGAATCATGAATACTCGGAAATGCAAAATAACATCACTGTGTATTTACTCATTGGGGATTTAAGGATGATTGAGACTATTCAATAAAAAATAGAATATTGAATAATAAATATATATCCCCAAGTGATAAAACCAATACGTTGATGTTTGAGCTCTCGATCATACTATTCAAGGCCTTTGCGGATTTAACGGATCTTCCTTAAACGTTTCGAGAGGAAAAAATGCAATAAACCACAAGGATTTAAATGTATGACATTGCTGATTTTGTAAAGCTACGAAAACAGCTAATACCATATTTGATTTAGGATAAAAAATCGTTTTCATAAACACATAGCACAAAGCAGATACCATGCAAGTCGAAAATTAAGAAATATTCCGAAGAAATGAACGAATATTGTATGATATCAACAGTGTTAAGGTTCATTCATTGGTTCATTATCAAGCTTGTTACATGCTGCGGCGGAGCTGACAGAAAAGTGGATTTAAATTAGAGCGTAGCATGTATGTTCTCCGGTTTGAAATGATAAGTAAAGGCACAAAAGGTCCTTGCATTCATTGTTGACGAAGTTAAATCTTCTGGTTATTTCAGTTTGTCCATTAATTCAAGATCAAATCTATCACAAACCGATCAGTTAAGTATTGTAATTAGGTTCATAAAAGAAAGATAGTCTATTGAACGCTCTTAACTTTTCTGGAAATAAAAAAACTATCCATCGAAAAAATGGTCAACCAAACGTTGCAGTAGAAGGTTTTAGACTATATGTTAAAAGTCTAACACGTCTGGTCGTTTTTATACGAAATGGGAGGCATATGCTTTTTGTATGGCAATCACAGTAATTTTGAAATCAATATATAGCTGAAGATCAATCACAAAAGGGAGATGTGATGAGAATATTGCAGATAAGATGCAAAAGTAAGAACTCGTTTCATACTTGAATATTTGGAATAAAATTTTGCAGAATTTTCACAGAGTTACTTCTGCAAAATGAGGATGTGAACTTAAAAACATGTGCAGATCTGTATATATTATTATCTGATCAATTATGCACTTACGAAACGACTTACATGCAAAATAAACGTTAGCAGATGTTGATTAAAAGGCAGCTAAACTCGCAAACGTATCAGAAAGAAGCAAATCTGAACGCCGGAGATAAATTTCGTATGAGGACGCAAAAACCTTGACAAGCTTGCAGTTGAGATGAAAAGAAAAGGATATAAGAAAACATGCAAAGATTTTTTTTTAAATATGTAAACAATCTATCCTCTAAGACATGTTTAGTTATTCTTTTGGCGTTAATGCTGCTGACTCGTGTAGATCTTCATTAATTAATGAAGCCCTTACGTTCATTCATTTGAATCTTTTTCTAGATCATGGACCATATATCTTTTCAGCCTACGCGTCTCGGAGGTTTGGTTGGTTAGCTCTTCGACCAGGCGGTTGGGGTGTGTGTTTAGTCTTCGTTTATATTTTTGACTATAGCTTTCAATATCCTGTTTCACTGTAGATATGTTTAGTTCCCTGCGTGTGATGTCGTTTGTCACGTATAATGGAGCATTGCCTATACGCACTTTGAACTGAAAGCGTTGGTCAATATTGGAGGTCGATGCAGTACCCCAGAGCTGTATTACGTACGTCAAAGCAGGTTTTAGTATGATTTTCTATATAAGTATTTTATTTTCTAGGGACAGGACAGGGACAGAACTTCTCCGATTTTTGGCCCATAAGTCAATATAGCATTCTCATTTTAATTTTGAGTTGCTTTATTTTCTTACTGATGTGCGTTTTCCATGTTAAGCGACTGTCCAAGTGCAAAACGAGATGTTTTCTACGTCTGCTTGTGGCAGTGCGCAGTCATTTAGTGAGACAGGAGGACATTTCTCTTTTTGGAAATCATTATGAACAGTTATTGTGGAATATTACAGAGTGATCTTGTCGACTGCAATTTTTTCACCCATTACACTTAAAGACCCCGGGTGACCCGTCCATATTTACCATTCATCACCGACACAAAGTCAGAACACATTGGAAGCAAGCAGAGTGGAAACATCGGTACATTCGTTGCGAAATGAGCTACGACAGCAGACCGGCCCGTTTAAATTTACAACTTAACAAATTCAAAGAACCTACATTAAAACACGCCATAGGAATTATCCGCGTCGAAGATGGCTCGCACAAATCGGTCGAAACGCTCAATCGGAGCCCGCTAAGAAAGGAATTCGGTTAATTCGAACATTACAGTTGGGCGCTTGGCAACAGGTAGCTATATGTACTGCCGCGGCGCGAGTTCGATTCCGTCACCTTTTATTAACCATCATCTCGTTTTAGGGCCGGGCTTAATTTCGAGGTTATGCTTTTTTTTTGGGGAGCTTCGAAGACGATTTAATATTGTTCGCCATTCTGCGCCGAATCGAGATAAGACGACTCGATTATGCGCCCACTCGTCTTCCGAATAAAGAATAAACGGAGCGACAAACAACGCCACGAAGAATATTTTAATCGAGTCAAACGGGAAAACGATAATTATGCAGACGAGAAATTGCCGGAAGACCGAGTCGATGACCTATTTCAAATTGACCTGACCTGGACGTCGAGCTAAATGCGCCCAGGCCTCGCTCAGCTTCGTCTCCAGAAAACACACTCATCCTCGATGCATTCGAATCGAATACAATTACAAAAACCCAATCAAAAATGACACCCAATAACAAATACAAACGCGTGGCCAAATGGTAACGCTCGTCCTTATTAGATGCGTTTAATTTAATATGCATCATTCGAAATGACTAATTTGCATCAATCAATGCTCGACAAACGTTAACGATGACTTTTACCGTTACCATATGGTTACACTCGTGCGATTAGATATAATTTTGTACAAAGCAAATACGCTAATCAATAAATAAAGAAATATTAAGCCACTGGATGCGGTCATTATTCGTAATCGCTCACAATAGACCCAGCGCTTTAAAGGCACAATGAACGCTAATCAAGTAAAACATAATGCCAAATTAGAATTTCGGATTTAACAATCAGCGCTTGACAATCAAATTGTAATGGACTATTGTGTAAAAATTGCTGATTTGACATTATTTAAGCGCCTCATTAATTTTATTTAGAATACCCCCCGGGGAATACTTTATATCTTGAGTCATTCGCTTCCATACATCAAGTTGTATTAAATCATCGTTGTTCTGACTAGGGAATCCAATCGAGAGATCCTGGACAGTTTTAGGTACTCATGAATCCCGGGATTAGTAAACGTAATCCCGAATTTTTCTGAATTGAAATTTTTATCTAATAGAAATCGTACACCTCACCAACACGATGAAGTCTACTAAATCGAGACATTCCCGCCGAAATCTGGACGCTTGGAAACAGTGGCGTATATATTAATTGGCGAGATTAGGCTACGCCTAGGGGTAGTTACCGTCTAATCTATGTATACATATATGTTTTTCAAATTGTTATATTAACATTTCCCTACCGGTGATGTATTTACTACACCTCGACTATAATAATGGAAATATCGATACGAAATATAATAGATACGGGGTTCAGAATTTTTTGCATTCCTCCGTAATAAAATTATGAATCAGATCAAAGTATTATAGTATGTAAGTATTCATCTGCAGCGATGGAAATAAATAATTTGTCGGGAAATCGGGAATTTTATCAGTCACATTGATGGTGTTGTACGAAAATGGGGGTTCACGCGGTCATCAACTCGATCTAGCATTTAAATATCTGATGACGATATCTCCAACGAGTGTGGAGGCTGAGCGTGCATTTTCGGCAGCAAGTTGCCTGGCTTCCATAATCAGACTAAATGACGAAACACTCGATGCTTTAATTCGGGTATATTTTCAAAATATTTGAATTTTTTAGTGTTCATTTATCTATTTTTTTTTCAATAACAAATGCAATCCCAGGATCGAAATTTTGGCTCGGGATTGGATCCTTGTTGATAATTTAAATATGGCGGGAAGTTTGACGTTTGAGGCCCTGATCGTTTCAAAAGCGACCATCAACTTTGATGATTTAAATTCATAAGACAATAATGACATATATAGCAGGATGAGCAAAGTGACACCGCATATATTTGAAAATGACGTTTCCGTCGATCGCGATTAATTCGCGCCGCACATTCGAGTGCGTGACGTTCGAACTTTTCTTTCGGCGCCTAAATTTTGAAAGCGTTCGAATGCGTCCGGCGGAGCGCTCCGGCGCCGGCCGGGGCGCGCTCCGGGGCGGATTCCCGCACGGGGGTCCCGGGGGCCGCGGAGCCGGGCGGAAGGCGGCGGCCGTACCGGTCTCCGGTTGAATTTGCCGCAGCGCGGGTCCGCGGCGCGACCGCCGGGGGCGCGCGCCGCCGCTTGACGCATTGCAGGTGCGCGCCCGCCAATCGGCGAGCGAGCCCGCCCGCCGCCGAACGGCCGCACCCACCCGATATAAAACCGTTCCCGGAGAGGGCCCCCCGTGCACTCTTCCGTCCCGAGACCGCGGCACCGGTTTCCGAAAAATTAAATCCGCGAGACGGCCGCAAGAACCGACCCGTTCGGCCTCCGGATTCCCGGCGCCGACGTCGAATAGTTCCCGCGCGCGTTCGGGCGCGGGTCGGCAGCGCGGCGCGTCGCGGCAGTAGTGTGTCAGCGGCCGACGCGACCGATCGTGTCGTCGCCGCCTCTCCTCCAGCGCAGCCCCGGCTAGACTCTCATCCGCCATGGTGAGTGCCATCCGGCGCTCCCGGACCGGGGGACTCCGACGGGACCGTCCTCCGGGGCGCCGTCGACGTCTTCGGCGGATTCTTTTCCGGATCGGCCGCTCTGCCGCAATGCGGAACGCCTCCGCTCGGAGGCCCCCCGGAGGCGCCCCGGCCGAGCGGCGGGCCCGGCCGTCGGACTCCGGCGGGCGGGACCGCCGCGGGGGCCCCGGGGCGCCCGCGGACAACGGCGACCCCGGCGGAGGCCGCGACCCGGCGCGGGGCCTCCCCCGCGACCCCGGCCCCGAGGCCGAGGACCGCGAGCGCGTCGCTCTCGGACCACCTGTGCGATCGCCGGCGAGCTCTCGCGCGCGGGCACGCCCCCGCCCGTCGTCTCCGGACCCCGCGTCCCCGGCGGCGCCCGAGTCGAGCTCGACCGGAACCGGAAACGGCGTCGAAAACAAAACAAAAAATCGAACATCGACTCGCTCAGCTGTCAGCGCGGTCCGAATTCAAACTCGGACCGTTACTCGGACGCCGTCGGCTGACGTCGCGTCGTTCGCGAACGTCCGACGATGTGTCATTCTCCGTCGGCAAATTGCGCACCCGACGGGCCGATCTTCACGCATTCGATCGGCGAAAGTCTATTTATACGGATTCTCAAATGTCGAAAAGAACGCCAGTGACATCACACTATCTGCAATGCTGACATTAACCTTATATCTGATAAGATAAGAGCCGAACCGATACGTCCGAGAGCCGAACGCTCCCTGCACTGCGGCGGAGGACTCCGAACGCGAACGTCGCCCTCTCGACATAGACCCGATATTCCATAACGATGACGATATCCGGAAGCGTAAATACTTCCCGATCCTCGGAGAGACTGCGCCTCGCCCGTTCCGCATCCTAACATTTAATCTTTCGTTTGCAGGCCGATCAACTGACAGAAGAACAGATCGCCGAGTTCAAAGAGGCGTTCTCATTGTTCGACAAAGATGGAGACGGAACCATCACGACGAAAGAACTCGGAACCGTAATGAGATCCCTAGGCCAAAATCCTACCGAGGCAGAATTACAGGACATGATCAATGAAGTAGACGCAGACGGTGAGTCAATTTCGCCCAATTCCTACGATACGCTGCAATTATATATCACATTACCCAATTTGACAATTTATTTTAACGCTCTACACCGAGCAAATCTTCCGTTTTGAGGAAACGCCGCAACGGAATGCCGGGCTGCATCACCTTAATACAGAATAGACACGTCACTATCATTTCGCACGGAGATCTTTATCCGATGAAAACAAATTCGCATTAAATGCTAGCTTTTAAAATTTGCCGTTTTGTACGATAACATTATAATCATTTTGTAAGCGTGATCAGTGATAAGTATATTATAACGTCCGTTGAATTTTAAGCCGTGTTGCTGAATAGCTGATAATGGATTTTTTTAAATTCAAATTTATTTGTACTGATATTTTGTGACAATTATGCATATATAGATCATTGCTCAATATTGTTATTTTATTAAATGAGTATTAGACTAATGATTGTCAGTCAATTAGAGACACTATTGCAATCATAATCTCGTTTTATTGCATTTTGATCATATTAGGGTAGTATTACCTGTGACAATTAGTTGTATTAAAATGCAGTGGCGGATTTAAAGTTTCCATTTACGATTTAATTATGCATCATCATCAGGGCAGTTAATGACCTAGTTTTTAAATTGATGATTGGTATTTCGACCCTTGAATTGCGCCCCCAGAATTCTGCGCCTTATTAAATCCGCCACTAGGAATGCTATTTGTGCAAAAATTCTCAGTATCCTTGTTGGTTTTTTGACGATTCCGCGAATTCCCGTGATTTGTTCAAATTGCAGAATCGCGAGTAACGCGTATTATTTTACGTTCCGAGAATCACTGAGAAGTTTTTTTTTTTAATATTTGATCGTGTCGATTGAATGCGTCGCCGGAGATCGTCTGAGACCGGTCGTGCAGACGTCGTGAAAGTTTGCGGATGTCGAACGATGTATTTTTCCGGCCAAACAGCCTCGGCTTGATGATTTAGTAATTGACCGAAATAGACAAGGTCATCTCCGTGTGTCCGAAAATCCGCACCGCAATGCGTCAATTTGGAATGCAATTCTCGCGTCGTCGGCTTTGTTGACGTTCGTACGAGAGGTCCAAACGCGGCGACATCTCCCGGCGCAGCGCCGAACTACCGGATTGCATCCGTACTAATAGCGTTATCTTGAAATTGAATGTTGCGCATATTTAGAAAACGGGAGGATCGGATCGAAAGGGTGCGCGTCGCAAAGTAGGTCACCTCGGCCCTGCTCACCTGGCCGCTTCCCCAGCGAGATCGATGTTGCATAAATACGCGCCCGGAAGCGGGATCGCATCTCTGTTAGAAAATGGCGACTCGTCGATCGCGAAATCGGAAGCGATCTCCGATGCGCGCGCCGCACTCGTCGGGTCAAACGGCCGACCTGCGCGACCGGATTGTTTTTTTTTCGCGGATGACCTTCGAATTACATGTTTCGCGATACCCACACGCTCGAGATGAACGCGATTTTTTTTTACCGCGACGCGATTTAATATTTCGAAATGTCGAAGATGCAGACTAAAATGTGCGTGCAAATTCTCCACAGGCAACGGTACGATAGATTTTCCCGAGTTCCTAACCATGATGGCCAGAAAAATGAAGGACACCGATAGCGAGGAGGAAATTCGCGAAGCTTTCCGCGTCTTCGACAAGGACGGCAACGGCTTCATCTCCGCCGCCGAGCTGCGTCACGTCATGACCAATCTCGGGGAGAAGCTCACCGACGAAGAAGTTGACGAAATGATCAGAGAAGCGGACATCGACGGCGATGGCCAAGTTAATTATGAAGGTGAGCGATTTTCGTTGTTTTTTTTAATTTTTTTTTTTTATATTCAGTCATCTGTTTGAGTTAACACGTGTCTGATGTATCATGACAAACGCTTTGACTGTTTATATAAAATTCACAGATTCGAAATAAAAATTGTAAGAAAAACCCCACCCCACCCACTGATAATTATTACAGTTTTAAAGAGTCAAATCTAAATTTAATATAAATAGGTGGTTTGCGTGTTTTTTTGCATGTATTTATTAAAAATAATGCTTCACCATGCAAATGATCCATTTTTGCTTCTTATCCGTTACCGAAGCTTATTTTGCTAATTCGTTATCAAATTCGAATTATAATAAAATCTCAATCGAAATGATTTATCAAAAAGACAACCATTTGGTTTTCTTCAAATTCCGTCCAAAATATTTACATCTCGGATATTCCCAATGTTGAAATTTTTAAATTTGTGATTTCACACAATAAGAATTTTATTTGGAATGCAAGCGATTTTAGGAGTTTTTTAAGCATTTTCTAAATGTATTTGAAATATTTATAGAATGTTTTTTTATTTTTATTGAATGAATTTGTTCTTCTGTCCTTTTTTTGTTTTGTTTATAGTCGATGAAATGATACGAAGGTGACTTTTGTTTTGTGAAATTGTTGATATTTTCGAGTAATGGTTTTTAGATTTTGCGTTCTCTCCGATGGTTTACTTTTGTTATGTGTATGTTTGATTTTATTATTATGATTTTATATTAACGTAAATCGCACGTCGAGGCTCTCGCCCGTCCGAAAAGAGACTGCTGCAGCGGTATATGCAACAGTTTGGCGTGTTTGTAAATACGCTGGATACGACCGAATCTGGCAGTCTTCCAGATATTTTATATATTTCCTGGTCTACCCGCTGCGGCCCGTTGGTCTAGTCGAACTTTAAATAATAATAGAATACTTACGGTTGCATGGGTCAGGGACATTTGATTTTGATATATTTTACATTTTCTAATCATTTTTATTAATTTATTTTATATCGTCTGAGTTTCCGATGTAAAGTTGCATAGATTCTTGACAGTGAAGATCGTCTCAATTTGTAATATATTATTTTTATAAATCGTGCAGCATACTATGATTTGTTCGATCGAGGTTGATGATAATAAAACAGTTACGAATTGAAGGTGCACATTATGACCTCATTTTACTCCTCTTCTTCCAGATTTCCATGCTCTAGCTCAAATAATTTTCTTGAGAAGTGGCAGAGAGTGCTAGCTAATAAGTTATAAATTGTGATATAAAATTAAAATTAAGCGAATGTATTTAGTAGGTCAGTCTCTATGTGTCTTCACAAACTCACCGAAAACAAGCATAGGTACCACATAACAGATATATATTCCATAATCTCTATTGATTGCTGCTCGTTCTCTGTTAAAGCACCTTTAGATGACTCCTATCCGTTACTTGACTCCCCCTGTCTCTGGCCGTTGATAGCGTTTTAACTGTAACACGCTCGGTGAAACTCACTACAATGCACAAAATGAATCTATATTTTAATGCCAGCGTAATGAATAAAATCGAGTGAAACTCTGTAGATATATTATTGACTTAGTAAACCTTTTTACATTCCACTTTTGAAATAAATCAATTTCACGGTTCACCTTGTTATCATCATGTATGTGGATATTTCCGATATACACCGCTCAAAGTATTGTGCGAAACCTTCTAATTATTGCAATTTGTAGTTTTTATCTTTTTTTTTATATAATCAAAGCATGTCCCGGATCCCTTTTCATATATATTTTGAATTTCTTGTAAATATTTTGTGATACACTTCATTGTTACTCATAGAATCATCTCCAAACGATTAAAAAATACATTTTGTGCATTATGTCGCTGGAGATCTTCATCGAGATCATATTATTGATGATGCCTGCTAAATCTGTCCTCTGAGCCAAATTCCTCCTTTGTGTTGTCATTGTTAGACAAATGTTCAAAAAAAAAAAAATACGACTCATTATTGCTTCTCATTTTCATCATGTGACCATTCGAAAATTTATTTTATATCGATACTGTCAGTTTCTTAAATAGTTTGGGATCATATTGACGATGCGGAGCAATGTTATTTTAATTGTAAATACTGTATAGACATTGCTCTCGTGTATATTTCGAGACATGATAGAAATTACATCAGGGTTCCATTATTAGTTGGATAAATCGAAAGATTTGTGTTGCAAATGCATTTATTTATTTTTATTTTATCCTTCTCTGCCGTATTATTTTTAAACATGCAATAATTCATATCATTGGTCTGCTAGGGTATTACTGTTTGCAGCCTACAATTTCTCCACTGAGCAAGGAAATTTGGAAGTATTAAGCATTTACAGGAATATGAGAATTCGCTCTTTCAGTATGGATAAAGCTGTACCAACGATAAAGCTTGCCTGAATTTTATGTTACGAATCAAAATGTTATTTTATTTCTTGTTTTCCTTTTGATGATTGAGTTCATTTATTGTGGCATGAAATTTCGGAATATGATTTGGTTTAGCTTTTATAAATGGTTAAAAACCCTTACCGATGCATGTATGAATATGTTCTATGAGCATGTGTAGTAGGAAATATGCCATATTGTTAAACTGTGTAGCTACTTGTGTTCTAAGTATTCTCAGACATGACTTGGACTACTCTATATATATAAATATACCCTTCAAAATATGTATAATTGTATGTGTTAATCGAGTATGTTGTCTGTTTGTCATATGAATTGATAGCATGCTCCGGACGAAACTCTAAAACGAAGACGCTAATGTGTTTTTGAATTTTGTTTCAGAATTCGTCACTATGATGACGTCGAAGTGAGTTATCTACGCTTAGATTGTTGTAAAAAAAGAAAAACACATTTTTCATGACACAATACCATCAATATTTGGACCTGCATTTCTCTAGTGTTTGTTGGAAAGCCAATCGTGCCAGTTCATTTCCACCGATCTGTGAGCGATTTCTATGCATAGACTCTTCGCTGGTTGGTTTTAGAGTGTAAACTGTAAGTGTATATTATATAAGTGTGGGCATTTCTCCCCCCTTTGCGCCACACACGCAGAATGAGTGATTTAACTAATTGATTAAATTAAAATATATTATTATAATTGTAAAAGGTAATTTTAATTATTTTAACACCATTTTTAATTATTAAGTATGAAATATGCGGAGAGATATAATCAACCACTTTACCGTCTTTGGATCGATTCGTGAAAATTTTTTGTAAGATATAATGTTGACGGACGAGCCCACTCGGCTCCCCGGAACATCTTATTCCCATTTTTCTCATAATTGTTATTTTTAATCTTATCTCGGTGTCGACTTTGTCTGCAACTGCGCTCCGCCACCAATCCGACGCCTTTCTTAATCGATTGTATTGTAAATGTTCTTTTGTTTTTCAAAAAATATCGAAGGTAGAATAATTCATAAAACATTTAAAAAAACATTAAAATATTTAAAACCTGGTTTTGATGAAGAACAAAAAGCATTTTCTAGGATGTGCATTGCTTCACAGCCAAAATGTCAACTTAATGGGAATGAGTCAGAATGATTAAATTTTGAGTGTAATAGTATTTTAGTTTGGTATATACATAATACAGATCATAGTACATTTTATGAGTAAATAAATTTTAATGCGTTATAAGTGTACACTATAAATATTGTTGGTGAATTAGTACTCTCTCAAAAAGTACTCTGCTGTGTTATCTTACTACCACACTGATTATTCATTCTGTTTTCAAATTATACAAAAGACATACAGAAATAAATGTTTCTTCATTTTTAGGTCAATAAAATTTGTCTTTTATTTGTAGACACTTTCAACCCTTACCGATGGACGATTCCTGTCGCATAAATGTTATTTGACATCCGTGATGAAATAAATTTCCTTAAATTCCAATATCTCCTAATTCCTGCGTTCTTAAAAAAAAACGAGTCCGCTATTAAAAACTGTAGTTATGTATATCAATAAAATCACTAATTTTTGGAATAGTTGAAAACATTTCTATAGTATTTAAGCCTTTTTGTCTGTATTTGATTATTATATTTTTGCTCACTTATGAACAGTAAAATTTAGTATATTGATGGTGTGTATAAAAAAAAAAAGGAAACAACGCATCAGTAAAATTTCAGGTGTAATATAATGTAACATTGTATTTGAAATATTCTGGTTGTTCTATGATTTCAACGAAATTGCTAATCGATCACCATTATAATTATACTAGTTTTCTGTCTAGTCAGTATTGAAACACTTAATAATTTCTGTTTCATTTTTGTATTTACACTGCAACTACAAACGTAAAACAGAAATTATCAATATGGTTAAATCTCAAATAAAATGCTTACAATTAATATGAATAGTTTACTTATTTGAATTCAATGCATTTTAACTGTTGTACTAATGATCTTTAAAATGAACCCGAAAACATTCAGCTGTAATATTTGAATTACGTATAATCTAAAATGATATAAGGGGGCGGAATGTAAACAAATGTGGTCAAACTTATCTAGGAATATATAATCAACTTCCTATTACTTTTAATTATAGTAATGAGTGTTTAGAAAAATATGTTATCAGCTTTTAAGTACATCCTTCCTAAGTTATATAATAAACCTTGATTAAATCGAACGAACTTGTTTCTATTTTATTTTGCTGAAGTTCCTTAGTACAAATTCAATCAAAAAATCGACATCCCGATGAATCTATTCAATGGATGCTCAAAATAAGTGAGCCATTGCCAAATTTCAATCCCTATTAAATATTTCTAATATCTATTAAGGTTTATATTCTGAAGGACAAGAAAATATTGATGTCGTAAGTGAATAGACTTATTTAGCATTAGTGAAGCCCTGATAGTAACTAATCTAATTCTATCGATACTGGCCTAAATAATGAAAAACAACAATAAGACAAATAAACATTTTTATAATGATTGTAAATGTATATATTATATATGGATAAATATTCAAAATGATCTGTGTACAAAAGTTAAGTACGTGTAAAGAAACAGCCAGAACTCCAAACATATTTTATTTATATTTCATATGATCGAGAAAAAAGATTGTTAAGGTTTATTCCAGCATCACTTGTTAAATAGTCTTAATCGAATATCTAAATCTGTTCGTAATTGTCTTGATTAGAAAAACTATTTATTGTAATGAAATTTAAAATAATCACCTTATTCTCTTTAACACTATCACGGCCAGTATTACTTCAAATAGATGAAGCATCAGCAGTTGCAGATATAAAAATTCATTGACCGTCGGCGCGATCATGATGCACATGTGGCATCGTGCAGTCACCAATGTCGAACCTTTGACGATGCAGCATATGCACCACCGGTCATGAAAGTGTTAATACTGCATATTTATTTATACATAAACGCTTCATAAACAATGTTTTATTTATTTACAAAAAAACATGCAAGTAAAGAAATCTAATAGCTAGATAAGTCTGCTGATTTGTAACATATTTTAAAAAGTGTTAAACCAACATCACATGTACAGATCTCGATTATCTGGATGTAGATTATACGTGCCTGAAAAATATAATAATTTTTGATACTCTGATAATAAGTCCATTCCTGAAGAGTACTTAGGTGTTATATACATGGATATAGAGTAAAGAAATAAAACTCTTTAAAGCGATAGGGATGATGCTTGTTTATTATTTACCAAAACCTTGTTTATTATTTGCCTTAATGTTTTAATTACATTGGTTTTCAAAAAAACCTAGCAAGAGTTTGAGAAATTTTGTTATACGAGGCAGAAATCACAACGAGAGTAACATGAAATTTTAACCTGTATGGTAGGATGATCGTATATTTGCGAGCGAATTCCAGCGATTCAGAGAGCACTCTTGTACGTTGAGCTCACCCCCCCCCCCCCCTCCCGCAGAATAAACCCAAAAGTATCCGACCTAACGCATAGATGGCGATTGTTGTTTTTTTTATTCAAATGATGTGTAAAGTGTCTGCCTTATAAACCTTAAATTTCAAGAAGAAAAAGGAAAAACTAGCCAGATTTTGTAGCTTAAAACTAGCTAAGATATGTAGCTTAAAACTAACAAATCAAAGGCTCCGGGTATGCATTTATCCACGAAAATGATGCAAAAATCTCTTAAAGAGGACGAAGTGGCCACAAGGTTTGTGTATCCATCCGGTCCGCTTTTCGGATCGTTGACATTAAGAATAAGCGCCTCGCGGTTGGACCGTGCAATTGGCCTATTTTTTAAGCGATATCGAAAAAAAGAGGGATTAAACAACTTGGTACATATTATAAAAACGTTAATTAGTATTGATCAATGTAGAGTAGAATGGTCAATGTAAAGTAGAACGATATGTGGCGCATCTTTAGTCAGGCGTTGTTTTATATTAGATTGAAAAGCTTGACTCTATCATTAGTCAAATTAACAAAAAGTGAAGATAAGTAAGTCCGAATAGACAATGGTAGGAATGCAAGTTTCGAAATCGATCTCGAAAGATATGTAGACAGTTATCATCTGGAAGACATTATAGAAAGACGTTCGTAAAGTTAACATTTGCAAGTCGTTATAGAAATGCGTAACAATGAGACGCTGGATTCGCTTTTCGGAGACTGGGACTTCGGTGACGCGCATATCTAGTGGACGCAGCGACGAACGAGTTAAATAAATAAACATTGTAGCACAAAATATTCGGTCATTTCTTCAAGCAAACATAAACAATACAATTGAAATCGATTCATTATATTATTCACACATCATTATTAGTCGATGAATTTGGGTTAATGATCTATACAACTGTGCGATGTACGCAGGAAGCTGTTCGTCTCTGTCTCCCATGCACAGTTACCAAGCTTCGTCTCTGTCTCTCCCCGAGCTCAACGTACAAGAGTGCACTTTCTGAATCACCGGAATTCGCTCGCAAATATGCGATCATCCTACCATTCAATATTTAAAGAAACAGCAATATTTACAGATTAAATAGTGCATGTGGCGATGTGCTTTTATCAAAAATATTTTTTGCCATCTAGTAATAGTCTCGGATTCTAACTTTAAACTCGATGGTTGAAATCTACGATAGTAGCGTTTTGCTGAAAATAACGACTTCATGTAGACATTTGCAAAAGACAATGCCATCTGTGATGCTTTTCCAGCAAACACTTTTATTGCGTTAATCCGATCTTTTGACGTTTTCCCGAAGCTTTTCATTTGCTAAGTTGTGATTTTTATAAATATTTTTGTATCAATTATTTTCAATGTTTGACAAGTATGTTCTTTGTTTAAATATTGAAATAAATCGTGTTGTCATATGGGAATGTAAATATTCAATAACAGACATTCGATACAATATGGAATTTGTATTGTAAATATACAGTAGTTTTATGCGATCACATACATTTATTAAAATTAATATTTGTTCTAAAATGGCTCATTAAATTTACACATTTCTGTAAAATTTGTTTGTATGTGATCAACACACATCGACTACATAAAATTGCTGTAAATGTAATAAAGCTTTGTAAATCCTGTGTATTTTATTTTTTGGTAAGAATACATCTGTGAATAATTCCGTTCAATTTTTAATGTTTTTCCAGATGAAAAGCACAAAGTGCAATTTTCCAAATGGTGTAAATCCACAATATGGCAAGAGTAATCTTCTTTACCGACCATGGAGGTATTAATATTTGATATTTCGCGCATCCAGAGTGCCCCGCGTCCCTCTATCGATCCCTATGCGGAAGTGGCATTGTCTTTGTTCGGGTCCCGGTGATGGTGACGTCACGGGCAACAGCCTCATTGCGCCTGTCCATAACCACGTGCTTCATGCAAAACTTGAGCGTTAAATGCCGCTTCAAGAATCCCGTCGATGCCACAATAACGACCAAATGCGGCATTGGGGAAGGTCACGGGAACAAAATCGCGCCATTGCAGACCTCAACAACAATAAAAATAGCTAATGTCCTCCAAATACATAATGAATTTAACACCCCGAATAGGGAAACTAAAAAAATCAAATATCATTTTGAAAATATGCCCGAAGTAATATTAAAGCATCGAGTGTTTCGTCATTTAGTCTGGATATGATTTTGGAAGCCAGGCAACTTGCTGCTGAATTCCCGATTTTCCGACAAATTATTTATTTCCGTCGCTGCAGGTGAATACTCATATACTATAATACTTTGATGTGATTCGTAATTATATAACGGAGGAATACAAAAATTTTGAACCCCGTATCTATTATATTTCATATCGATATTCCCATTATTAGAGTCGAGGTGTAGTAAATACATCACCGGTACGGAAAGATTAATATAACAATTTGAAAAACGTATATGTACTGTATATATATGTACATATATATTAGACAGTTACTGCCCCTAGGCGTCGCCCAAGCTCGCCAATTAGTAGTTACGCCACTGTTTCCAAGCGTCCAGATTTCGGCGGGAATGTCTCGATTTAGTAGCCTTCATCGTGCTGATGAGATGTACAATTTCTGTTAGATAAAAAATTCAATCCCGAATTTTTCAGGATTGCATTTATTGATCCCGGGATTCATGAGCACTTAAAACTGTCCGGGATCCCGGGATTGGATTCCCTAACCTCATTTAATAAATCGGATGTACTTACAAAGCATAATTCATTTCCAAAACAGCATCAATTGACCAAGTCTCGCTATTTTGCGTCATTCATACAATAAACATGGTTATATTCCATGTTTATAGCATTTTATTGTGCAGGAAATTAAATTTAAGCCAATCATTCTCAACGCTACCAGTTTCAAGCGTCAAAATTTATGGCTAGATAACTTCCACAGTTATTGCAGCTTAATGCTTCATCTCCCATAAAGTTTCAACTTTAATGGCATAATAAACAATAATCATCGAGAATGAGTTGACTCTATTTATATACATATTAACCCTTTTGATCCGGTTGTCATAAATATCGCTCAGTCGAATCATTTCACAATCCAGCTGTACTAATAAAAATCAAACATAATAAATTTGATCATTCGATTTATTGTTTTTACGATCCATAAACAATAGCATTGTGAGTTCACTGGCTATTACGACTATGGCGATCGTGACCCCACATTATTTGTATTCTGATTACACAGAGGCATCGAGTCACATTGCATAATGAGTGTTTGGATGCAGATGGCATATTGACTCTTATAAAAGCCGATTAATCGTGTCAAGGCAATAAAATACACATTGAATAGTTGCATTATTACATTTTGGTTGTATATATATATATTTAAAGCTATATAAAAGGCATTGATGGATGTTTCGCCTCGTTGAATTCCTTATTTATAGTTGAATCATTTGGGATTTAAGCGTTTTCCAATCAGGGAGATTGCTAAAATAAGAAGAGTTCCATCAAAGGGGTGCATCATACCATTAGAAAACATTAAAAGACTTAGATTTTGAAAGACAGGAAAAGACCGGGCCGTCCAAAATAAAGCTGAACTGCGAAAATCACAACGAAAATTATCATACAGCGATGATAGTTTGTAATTAAAATAATTAGTATTTCTCTAGTCAGACATCCTTAAAATTTTATCAATGATGCAAGACAATACTATTTTTTAATTGCCTTATTGTTTTCATGTATTTTTATGCGATTTTGGATATATTTTATATAGCTGTTTCCAAGTTGTGCGGTTTTTATAATCCATGGAACGTATCATCACCAAGTCATAGTGTCTTTTTTGTGCGATTTTCATCTACCGCACAAAAATGTACTAAGGTTTTTCGTAAAGTACTAAGCGTTTCCAAACTTGTTGTCCGTAGTGTATACGAACGCCCGTATTTTGAATTAATAAGGAGTATTTAAGAGCAGATTGCGATATGAATATTGCGGCACAATATTAATGAACTATACATACACAGTAATTAAATTACAGGCAACAAATTACGTACGATCCGTCATGCCATTATGTCACAATATAGTGTAATTGTATTTCAGTACACAAATTTAGCATGTTTAATCTCTTGACAAGGTTTAATAAGTGAACGGCGTTGATAAATAGGATCATATGTTGAAAATCTTCTGTTCTTAGCTATATATAAATATTTTTTCTGAATTTTATCCTGAGTTTTAATTAAAGATGCCACTGGTTCGATCTCCATTAACCCTTTGTGTCTTATCATCCGTACAAATCCATTTATCTCTCAGGAACGTCGCACTGTGTATGAATCTTGTACATAAATAAATAAGTACTATCGATGACACAGAATATTCAGTAATTTATTCAAGTAAACATAAACAATACATTTGAAATCGATTCATTATATCATTCACATATCATTATTGGTCGATAAATTTAGGTTAACAATCTGTAAAAAATCTGTAAAATTATATAAAATTTTGATTGTTTTCTGATTTTCTTAATTTCAATGATTACATATTTTTATGGGTTCTTTATATCATATAATTACCATACAAAAGCTACATCTTAATCGCACATTTATATCAAAATTACCTCGGGTCACGAGTTTAATTCGTTCCGGAAGGTAGCTCGTAAGCCGAAAAACTCGTAACCCGAAACAAGTTTTCCCGTAGGAAATGCAATTTATTCGTTCCAGAGCCCCAAAAATACTATTAAGAAAAAAGAATAATGTTAATATAAGTATAAAAGATTAAAATAATTATTTATTCGTGCTACTTGTCGTCACTGAGGTCCTCGCTATGCTCTGCAATGAGTTCTTCGATATCAAATTCGTTTACATCGAGGTCTAAAAAATTGCTCAGGGACACAATTTCTTCGATAGGCTCCTTTTCAACCGCAAACCCTTTCGAAGTCTCGTTCTAAAACCACCTCAGGCAACAACTTTCTCTGCGCAGAGTTTAGTGTTCTTCTTGAGACACCCTGCGAGTTTCAGGCACCCTACGATATCGATGTGATTTTTCCAAAACTTGAAGCAAAGCTTGAAAAGCCCCTTCGCATACAATTTCTTGAAGTTAGAGACAACTTGATGATCCATTGGCTGCAGAATAGAAGTTGTGTTGAGTGGAAGGAAGACAATTTTTATAAAACTAAATTCCTCCAAAATATTATCCTGAATTTCTTGGTGTGAGCAGGAGCATTATCCATAATTAGCATATTTTTCAGAGGACGATGATTATCCAGCATGTATTTTTTTATCTCAGGACCAACAGTAGAGTCTATCCATTCAGTAAACAGTTGCTGTTTGATCTCCATATAACAAACAGCCTGTCGTTTTGCATTTTGTACCTCTTAAATGCTCGCAGATTCTCCGAAGAGTAAACAAGAAGAGGCTTTATATTTTTGTCGCCACTCGAATTCTCGCCCTATGCTCGTTCATGCGACTCGTAACCCGAAATTTAGCTTGTAAACTGAGACAAAAAATATGACGAATCTCAGCTCGTAAGCCGAAAAACTCGTAACCAGGAACACTCGTATGCCAAAGCTCCACTGTATTTGTCCACTGTATGCTGGAACGGTATGTAAATAATACATTAACTAACGAGTCATTAATAATTAAAGAAAATAAATTCGACAATAATATTCATGTAGAATGTTTATTATAGAAGAAAGAATATAATTATTCAAATTATGCTAGAAAATATGTTTTTAATATAATTAAAAACATTTAAAAAAATGTAACCACCTGGAGAAAAACCAATAAAAACGTTATTTATTCCGGAACGAAAACCGTAACAGAACCGATATAAATATTAGGAGTGTAACCGAAACGAAGCACGTTTAAATATTATCCCAGCTGAATACAGCTATTTATTACTCCTCAATCTAAATGTTTTATTAAACTATACCATAGCGATTATCGAATTACTATCAATTCTATAAATATAATATACTTCATCTTTAGGTACCATGTTTCGTATCAAAAGTGGGAGATTTTTTGAGGGAAAGAATTTTTCATGTAGTAGTTTTCCATTATCTTTCACATATTGTCAAATTAGGATAAGATTATTTAGAAAGGAATTGTAGAAATATAGATAGGATTTATGAATGAATAGAGATATTATTAATATTCCTAAACGACAATTAAATGATTGTTGCAAATTAAGCCAATCATAGGCTGGCTCTACAATACTTTTTTATTCATCTCAGTATTTGCTTCTCAAATCCAGATAAATATGGTAAACCTGGATTGAGATGATACTATCTGGATTTGAACCTAACTATCGATACTAGATTAAGTATTTCTATTAGCAGTATCTAAACAATGTGGATATTGTTATGATAAAAACGATAAATTTGATTTATCTGTTGCTCATATAAAAATATGAAATTGAGTGTTCACAATATTCGAAAGACATGTTATTTATGAGTGTGCAGATAGGGCGGAGAGGGCAAAAAAACACAGATTACAGCATCTCAAAAGGCCACAAAAAGCTGATGCCAGAAATACGAGGCGTTTAAATATAACAGCGGATGGCTGTTGATTCAAATCTACAATCTCAAAAACTAAGATCGAGGAAATCTAAATTTTATAAAATGTGCGATTTTGCCAGATGTGACCGCGTAGCAAAATTTTTGACATTTTACAAAAACGGCCGAGTGGGCGCGTACCAGTGGTCATGGAGCTTCTGCTCATATTTTTACCATACGTTTATTTTTTTTTTTTCATTTTCCTAAAACGAACATAAAAATGGACAAGACGAATGAGCGACTCGTCTCCCAAAGGATTCCGCTAAAATGCTGGTAAAAAAAGCGCATGCGATGAAAACGCGTACACGCCGGGGGAATTTTAAAGGCAAAGCTGAAATGTAAAAATGGCATCATAATTATTTTAAATCTAGATCTCTTAATTCCGTAGCGAAAATCATATTTTTCTCTTGTGTTTACAAATTTTCCTCATCCACGATGATTTAGTAGCCTTCCAACAGTCAATCATCCAGGCGCTACCCAAATACATCACGAAACTATTTATTTATCTATCATTCAACGACTAAAAATAAATCATTATACACTCGGTATAACATGGTTATTTGGTTCCGTGAAATTATGGTTTCATTGTTTCCGATCCTATGTCTCACCTGTTTGAGCCCATCGACTTTTTAATGGAAGCTATCGCTCATTTTTATATAGAGGACAAAACTTTTTTTTTATGCGAATGCGCATAAAAAAAATCTAAAATGAACACTAGTGCAAATTACAACCAGTGAAAGTGTGTATAGAGCGATGAGCGAACGGAATTGTTTTTAAATCTGACAATTCGCATCAGCTTGAAAATTTTTCTCAAAACGATTTCCCATATGTGGAAATCGTGAGACAGAAACGGGTGTCTTGCGTCTCGTCATACAATCATACTATATATAATTAACTGAAATCGCTATCGTCAGATAAGCTATTAAGCTATTTCAACAAAGACGACTTTCGTTCGTGTTGTCCTGAGAGCAGGCGTTTGTTTTGTTTATTAAGATACTCGCATAATTTTTATCGTTAACCAATTTTGTTATTCCTCCTTAACTATTCAGGAGTGGCGTTATTAGCCGAGTATCACTACTCCTTTGCACAATCTACTCCTCCAGAAGTAAACTGGCAGGCTTGCACAGTAACCCTGTTCTTTTATTTTTATAATATATTAATAGGCAAAAATAGCTGAACAACAGAAAGCAGATACCATGTAAGTTGAATATTAAGATATATTCTGAAGAAATTATTATAAGAACACTAGAGAATGAGCCATTAATTATACTTGAAGTTTGGAAAACGTTTTCAATTTTGAACTGTATAAATAATGTTTCATGTGCGATGTCTCAAATAACTTCACACACTTTAAATTGTTGTTGAAAAGCAGTTTTCCCGAATTTGTTACAGATTCTTGTATATCGATGAATTGCTTAAGGATACTCCCTTAAATTATGATAATATTATTGGTTTGATTTTACATGGCAGTATAGAAATAGAAGACGATATTGAAGTAAAAGAAACTGTACTGTACATGACTCAAATTCGAGCTTAGTTCTAATTGTAAGAAAAACTTGCCTTCAACTTCAATGAAAAAAGCGATCTAAGCCAAGTTCAAAAACCATTCTGAGGATTTTTGGTACATTCTATCACATTGATTTGAAGTTACGCGGTTTTAAAAATAATGGAACCTATCCCTCTTTTTTTCATTTAGCTCGAGTCTTTTTTATGCGATTTTTTTTATATACGACTCCCCGTGGAATATATCTATCGCATAAAAACAGACTCAAGTGTATTTCTGTCCAGTTCAACGTCTATGTATCGCCAGGCCGCACTTTTGGCGGAAATTTCTTACATATATATAACGCTGCTTTGCACTCAAACAGTTAAATCATAAAAACACTAATATAAATGAGTTTGAAACCAGTTACGATACTTACATTTGGGTTCCTGTAAACCCAACGCGATTCTTCAGGGTTTAAAGTAGCAGCGATGAATCAGATTTTGGATCAAATACATCTCTTTGATCAAAATCATTGCCAATAGTAGTGTATACACAATAGTGTGTACTATGGAAAGATGCTACCGACAATTTGCTACAAACAACGATGCTATAAACAAGTTGGTATCTCGACTTATTAGTGATTTATCATTCTAGTCTTCTATCCAGATCATGAGAATTTTCTCCATATTTTCTTTTATTACCAGTTGTGATAAGCAATATTTTGTATCAATAGACGATCTTGCACAAATTGTGAATTTTATTTTGTACGTTTTAGTAATAGATGACGATCTCACAGAATTTTCCAATACAGATTTGTCTTCAAATCTAATATGTAATATATTTTTTAAGCCCGTATTATACTAATATGTCATAGTTCATTGATCGTGTAATTCGAGGGTCGAGTGTATATGCAATCTTTCAGTTCACACACAAAAAGAATCGACAATGAAAAACGACGTCTAATGTTAATTGATGACTTTCATTGTATTATAGTACATATCGGTCTGGAAATTTCGACGGTATTTAATTCATCAAATTCGCCATCATCACAGAAAAGGTCTAAAAAGCTTCTCATAACGATTGAATTTTTATTCCATCATTAAAACTTCATAAAGCTATGTTTTAATTACAGCTATGAAAGCTTCTGATGAATCAAGTTTTCAAATTTCAAACAACTAATTTAGAAGAAAATGTATTTTAGTAAAGTTGAGCAATTAAAACGGACGCTAGAATTTCCAAAGCCATCAACATAATTAAGAAACTCCCACACAAGTCAAGAATATGATATATAAATATATGATAATTTGGAACTATTACCCATCTAAAAACCACTCAAAGTGCGGGATATATTTCAATAGCATATGTCGCCTTGATAATTTTGAATGCAGTTTACATTTGAAGGCAAGAATAATATAAAAATAATACACGAAATAAAACCATTATCTGGATTAGTTCTGGTTCAAAGTATGGTTTTCCAACGTTCTATAAATGGTGTGTCGCTCTATTTCCGACTGTCCTGGACGTCTACCCATCAACTTAAATAATTTACCAACCCCTCTAGAATAATTGAAGTCTTCTATTTGCGAATGGCTTATTTTAATTTGGAAATGGCAACTTCAATCATCTGTATGCAACGAAAATATATGACTATATGGAAACAGTTGGACATTATTTTGCTTCGGTTAATCAGCATTTTCATCTGAAAATCGGACTAAAATGAAAATAATTTAAGACTTATATATTTTATTTTATTTGGTTATATAATGAATTAGACTTGTGTATTTTTAATGTTGCTTTTATTAATATGATTATATTTTAATGTCAAATGTTTGCGTGACAGTAATGCTTGTTTAACCATTGCCACATTATTTTGCGTGGTGATTTCATTTTTATTCCAGCAAATTTATATTTCGTACATAAAAATGTGTGTGAATTAAAATCAACTTTTCGTTTAGTTAAAGAATCTAAGGCAGGGCTTAAAAATATAGTTAATGTCTGCCTAAGGGCAACTTTATAACTGACAAGAATGACAATGAAATGAACAATGTTTGTATCATTTATGTTTTTGGTATATACACTACTTATAACATAAAAATATATCAGAATTATAATAACCCACTTAATCCTCTGATTGGATATTTTTGGACTTAATTTGTTGTTTTTGGACAGCAGACAGAAAATCTTGCACGTTGATAGTCAATAGAATTGTGCTAATATTATACGTTGAATTTATCTTCTATAAATAAGAAATAAAAGGACACACCCTTGTCAAATTTTCAGCATTATCTTCTTTTTCGCACTATTATTCTATGAAAATTGGCAATTGTGATACTAAACTTAATCTTGAAAGTATATCTGAATAATGTGTGCATGCTTCCTTATCATCATCATAATATAAGACGATGTATAAATAGTCTTCTATTTACAAGGCTCTTAACATTCATATATTGCATCATATTTTTAACGCCTTTAAGTTATTTAAGTTAACTTGAAATAGTTTTTATGATTGATGATCTTAATTATAGAAGAATCTTTACTTTCTTCTGCTTTAATATTCATATATGAAAATAGCAATAGGAATCGTCATATAAATATGTATATTATCCTACATAAACTGTGTATTATCCTTAATGTTTCCTGGTTTCTGGTTAAACAATCTATATTTGAGAGTTTGCTATTTCATATTCTATTATTCTGTACCTTATTCTTTTTTATAGTCAAACCCTTCCTTGCCAAGGAATGTGATCCTCACAAGAAATTCTCTTGGGGAAGGATTTTTATGACTGTTTCCCGTTTTCTTGAAATATGATTAAAACTAGGATAAAATAAAGTAATTTTGTTATTATTTTATAAATATGTTCGCAAATGTCATATCCATTTTTATTACTGCTTATATATAAGGAATCATGAGTGTGTGTGTCTGTGCAAAATGGCAATATATGTTTGTTTAAAATCCATTATAGCAAATAACTTGGTATGATATAACACTAAAAAGGTTAGCCTCCACTGACCTTAATAGTACTATCTAATGACCATAAATATCACCTAAGGACAACGGTAATATATATGAGTTATAAATTATAGATCTCTATTATCAACGCTGCACTTAAGTACTTTCAAATCTTAAATCGAATAATCGAAATTCAATGGATTTAATGCATTTTGTATTCAGTATATCCTTAAGGGTGTTTTATTATGTAGATAATGTTATATAAATTCAATTGCAATGAATAGAACTTGGTATCATTGGGATGCATCTGCGCAAAAATCAATGAGAGCCATCTCAGAAACGGTGGAAATACAAGGCGAAATATTTTCACAGATATTTTAATGCGTCAATTTTATCAAGGATCAAAATGTAATGATGCAGTATTTATAGCATACTTTTCAAGTATAATTAAACCTGAATTTTCAGGAAACGAATGCCATTATTTCCTCATTAATATAGTTTTAATGGGCCTTGTGGAAATGAGCCTTATTTAAAATTGTGTATGAGGCAATTCTAACACGATTACGGAATAAAATGTTTGATTTGAATAGGACCCTAATGTGAATCTGATTTCTTAAATTATCATCGACAATGCGTTTTTTAGTAGTGTTAGAAGTGTTAGATATTATTTTTAGTTTTATCATAACTACGGCGCTCCATGAGGGTGTATTAATTTTGGAAAATGCTGTTCAATGTCGAAACATGGTTGAACCCAATCGATTGAACGCAATTTACGGAAGGTTCTTCGCGTGATAGCGTAATCTACATAACTTAAACTAAAACTTTGGGATTAGACGAAAAATTCAGTAATCAATCATTCCTTTCATTGGTACATTTTGAAAATTTTATCAGATGAATACAAAAAGAGTTTGCGCGAATACATAGTTACGATACATGTGGCCCGTGGGTAGGTGGTACAACTTTTCCGTAAAGGCGCCCCTGCACGCTCAGCACAATATCGAATTTTCTTAATGGGCCAATATAATTAAATTAAATATATCATCTTCCATCATGAATATTATTTTTTTAGGCTTGATGTATATGTCACATTATATGATAATCAACTACTTTTGTGAAGAAACTTATATATATACGAGATAATTATATACTCGCACATCACTTTGACATCTGTCACTTTTCGACACCATACATCCATTTGGCTAGATCTACTAGAAAAATATATATTTTGTCATACAAATTCATATTCATATATCATATGTATCATCACAAGTGGAATCGCATTTCAAATTTTCAGCGAATGATTGAATTAAAATGAGGAAAATTGAATAAAAAAATAACGCCCTACTTCATTAATCATATCAATATTTGTTTTTTTAAAACATGAAAATCTAGCATAAATTGTTTTTAAAGGATCGGATATTTTCAGATCATCATATTGTTTTATTGGCTAGTTCTTAACCTTCCCTTTACTGTGATGTATTTACTACAAATCGACTTTAATGAAGTTGTGGTTTTTAAATTAGTTTTTCATATGGTGTACCAAATACATATCATCGGAGTGCGCGGGTGTTTTAGCACAATAAGGGAAAACTTACACCAAGTTGTTGTTTTCGAGTCGAAATGGCAGCTTAAAATTTACATCCATTTATTTTTCCATTTTATTTAAACAAATGTTAAACTACTTGAAATAGCCATTGTTTTTAGAATTTCTTTATTATATCACTCATTATTTCAATTATCTGTTTTAACACGATTTTCGAATGCAAATTAATTATTCCTCAAAGTCGTCGTCTTCTGAAATAAAACAGGGCTCAATTTTTTTTTAGGTATGTAAAAATTCATTTAATTCACCTGAGTTTCATTTTGACATTGGTATTAACCCTTTTGTCAATAAGATTGTTTGGCCAGACCATTAGGATTTTGCATTGAGTTTTTTTAATAGTAGTTATTTATAGATCTTACTAAATCTCCCTGAGTTTGTCCTTTTAAAGGTTTTACAGAATTTAAAATTTATAAAAAATCTGGATCCTTATGTTTCGGGAAAAAAAGGATATTTATATTTATGTACCTAGAGCCTAGATAATTTTTTCAAATAATTTACACATGATATAATGTTTTTCTTCACTTTTTGTAAATAAATTTTAATAATTTTGCTCCATTAATCCCTTAAGTGGATATGACGTATATATCCGTCAAGACCAAAGTCCATGCAAAGTGGGTATGACGAATATATCCGCATTGTGAAAGTTAAACAAACTTTGCAAAAACCAGATTAGTATATTTCATACGATAGCTTTTTTTACCTATTTAATTGACAGAAGGGTTCATTTAATTTTTTTTAACGTGCATGATTTTTTTAAATTTTTGCTTAAACTCATTAATGAATTAAATGTATTCGTCTAAATTAAGCCATTTTAAGTGTATTTTTTTATGTTTTGCCAATGTTTTTATATTATTTCTTGAAACGTCTCAAACACTGGAATTTGGACATTGGATATTTTCTGCGACTTGTTGATAGAAAACTGATTCTGTATGTCTTTTCGGTCGTGATTCGACACGCAAAACGAAGATTCGGCTTAAAGTAACCTTTTTGAACTTGGCATTAATATATTGAGCGTGTCGGGGCCAAATGGGCCAGTAGCGTCTGCGGGCTTTGAAATTCCCCGGCAGTGACGTTCCGCAGGCGGCGGAGCGCGCTGATGCTGCAGCGGCTCCTCCTCGCTCTTCTTCGGCATGGAAGCGGGAAAGTGTGTGTGTTCAAATCATGAGTGACAGGAGCAGGTTCAGCAGGATCTCCCCGTCTCCGGGGAGGAACGGCAAGGGACCTCAGTATGGGTACACGCCCTGCCCGAGGTCCGAGGAAGTTGGCACTGACATCTTGGCGATGACACTCTCTTCGGCCTCACATGAAGGTAATTAATCATTGCCGATTCGGATCTTCACAACATCTCGCCATGTGTTTTCCTCGCCATCGACATCTGATGTTGACATCTGGACATGAGCTCGCTTCATCTCGTTGCCATTATTTACATCATGCGCTCACCTGTATCATATCTTATTATACATGCCAAATTTCGACATACTCGAATTCATTCATGTATTATTTTTACTTTTATTCCATCCATACATTTTATTATAACCACACGATAAACAATCTATTTTTAAACAATTCAGTACAGACATACAACATTTTTATATAACCATATAAACTTCATATACGATCCTATAATTAATTTCGAACGGGTGATGTTAATTTTATTAAATTGAAAGAAATTATAGCCAAATGTCTATTGGTATCACTCCGTACCACTGTATGTTATTTTTACCTCCATTGAATTCAAATATTACTGAAAATTTCATATTGTGTATAAGGTCATTGATTCCAAATATAACAATATTCTATCAAACTTTTAAGCTTTTGTATACTAGTTGTTTAATCTATAACGCTTTATACAATTGTAAAAAATGAATAATTCATATTACGCCGGTTGTGTTTAAATCTATTTTCATTTAACACAGTGCAGATAATAAAAAAATTACAACCAATAGTAATCGGCATTTCAAAAATTTTGGCAACATTTTTAAAATCTACAGGTTGCCAATATTTTACTTCGTTTTAACACTCGAAAATAAAAATTCAATCTGATAAATTCGCCAAGATCAAAATGCATCTTCCATTAACAAAATCCAACTTAAACATCCACAACCCATTGTATATTAATATCAATTTATTTTAAATGAGCCCCCATTGTCTATTGCGCTTTCACTCATTCGCACAAGATGATGAATGGATCCATCCCCTCTAAAAGTCTTCATCGTCCCTTATTTTTAGATAATAATTATTTTACGCGACGTTTATAAAATACGCGTCGTTTCGACTAATAATGCCATTTTTCTCGCCCCGCGAGCAAAACGCTGTTTGCTGCAAACGAAAAAAAATATGGAAAAGAAGGCGATTACTCCATTTTTGGAACAATATTCCTCCCCCCGCAGCGCCATTTTGTATTTATTTATTAACGCCTGTCGGTGTATAAATAACATTTCGTTTGGTCGAATCCTGGCAATAAAGTACTGTAAATAAGAACGATGCGTACAATTTACATTGTACATACGTGGACCCGAATCCAACCCTAAAGTTAAATAAGCAAGAGTCAAGAACCGGAACCCGACCTTTGAAGCTGTTTTCTGAAAGGAGTATTTATAATGAAACGCTTTAATGAAGTCGTAAATTTTGAATACGGCCTTATTGAAAAGATATGTTATTTTATGCCGCGCACAAAGAACAACAATGATCCTTGTTCGGTTCTCAATCGATTTCACCCCCTTTTTATAATATTTGGGTATAGATTGATCGGCTATCTTTGATATCAACGAATAATGTGTTTGATGGACATAAATAAATAATGATTTATTTGTAATCCAAGTTTCCTATCGTTTTGGTCTAATGACACTTATTTAAATCCCGCATGCCCCAAACAAATCGAACCTGAATCAAATCCAGACGTTTTCTGTAGAGATTAAACCTTTATAATTGATTACTACACATTAAGGCAATGTCCTTTTCATTTGGTTTGAGTAATACAAAGTGCATGATTCAATTGGATGGCAAGTACACAAAATAACTTTTGTCGGAGTTAAATCGGACTTATAGTCTGGAATAAGTGTGTCCTTTCGAGATGTTCATCTTTAGTTATGCTTAAAATTATTATATATTAGGTTGTCGCATAAGTTTCTTTCGCAAATGAACACAGATCTAATCATAGCCATGTTTGAAGAAAACCCGCGATATACTGTTCGCGAAATAGCTAACAAGTTAGAAATTCCACGAACATCCGTCCATAATCATCTGACAAAATTGGGCTACATCAATCGTTCAGATGTGTGGCTTCCTCATGAACTGACTGACTCAAATAAACGTCAGCGTATTTCAACATGCGATCTTCTTCTCCAACGACATAATGGCCAACCTTCTTTGAAGATACTTGTCACTGGAGATGAAAGTTGAATACTCTATGAGAATATCCAACGTAAACGGTCTTGGACCAAGGGTACAGAAGCTTTAGCTGTAGCTAAACCTGACCTACATCAAAAAAAAAGTTTTGCTATGCACTTGGTGGAACTTGAAGGGGGTAGTTTATTATGAGCTATAAAAAGTTTGTGCAAAAAAGCGTAATACAAATTATTGTTTATTTTTTTCTTAATATGAAAACGAAAGAAACTTATGGGACACCCTAATATTATCCAGCTTTCATCCTCAATGACAATCTGATGATAAAAGTTGACGATTTATGCGACAAAGTCATCGAAAATTGGACCTCCCGAATACGTGCCACCAAGCAAAGCCGCGGCAGACATTTGAATGATGTTATATTTCATACTCAATGCCATAAAATATTCTTTCAAAAAAAATAAAATATAGTGGATATTTTAAATTGAATTTTTTTTTGTGCGGTACATATATATGTTCCGCGAAAAATCGCACAAAATAAATCACACAATACAAAAGCTATGACTTACATAGAAAACATGAAGATGCGTTCCATGGATTTTAAAAACCGCATAACTTTGAAACGGATATATAAAATATATCCAAAATCGCATAAAAAAAGTAAATAAAAAACAGGAAAACAATAAGGCAATTAAAAAATAACATTTTTTGCAACATTTAAAGGACATCTTGCATCATTGCTAAAATTTTAAGGATTCTGACATCTGGCATCTTAAATGCCAGACATTAGAGATATGATGTCAACCGCGTTGAAAAACAGTAGTTTCGAGGAAAACGCGTTAAAAGATTTCATTATGGTAGGACCACAGTACGCGTCACTAAAATACCTATAACTCCGTAAGTAGTTGGAATTTTGGAAATTCCTTTGAAGAATATTTTTTTAATAATAGAAACATTGGAAAAATGTAAAAAAAAAAACGAAATAATTTTTTTTCAAAAATCTAAACCAGAACAAAGAGCTTGGTTGTAATTCAACGATAGCAAATGCAATATGATTTACACAGTCCTAAATTATAATTTTTTCCCAATTTCGGTTAGTGATGATGATTTATTTACTATTTTATCTTGCTTATTTCGATACATACACTTTATTAAATAATAATAAAAAAATTGCTTTAACAAAAAACCGCATAACTTCGAAATCGCACAAAAATATGTTTGAGTGTATACTATTTGCATGTATTCTGTGTATAATATAAAATTATGAAATTAAAATAATATTTTGTCGACTGTAGAGCATATTCATTTGTGAACAAATTAGTCTAACGAAGAGCTCTCGACTATAATGTAATCATCCCCTCGTCTACGAGTCAATTACATTTTGACTAATCTTTTATACATGGGGAAGTGAAATAAAAATATCCTTGATATGTCCCTCCAACAGTTACACAAAGTGTGAGGATTACGTTCCAAAATTAATTAACAGACCGATCCCGGTCGCAAAATCACATTGTACATGGTCCCCTTTTAAATCGAAATTTCAACGTCCGCATCCGATTTGGAAGAACTCAACGACGCCAAAAAATACAATTCCCAAATGTTATCGCCACATGAGCTCGAACAGGATCAGATTCGAGTCGAATGAGGCAGTTACTTCGGACCTTAAGCCCTTGACAGTAACGCGCTTAAAGGCTAAACACACATTAATAATTAATAGAAGCTCTGCTCACAGTCTTCGCTTTAAGACTTTAAGCCTTGATAATACGCTTTCGCACGAAAAAAAATATTGGTTGCTTAATCGATCAACTTCCCAAACATTTCGGGCTGGGCATCTGCTCCCCAAAAATGTTCGGATATTAATTATGTCTTATGATTTTATGGCTACACTAAGCCTCCCCAAAGTTTCCATATTAAGCTTGTGTGCTCGAAAAGAGTAAATTTTCTCATTCGCTCGTAATCGGTTCAGAAATGTCGAATCATTTCGCATTTTTTCTCTGCAAGCACACGTGAAACTGTGATTTATTTTCTAGACGCAGTGAAATTACGACCTCCAGCAAACATTGTTGTTATCTCTGTTCGTGTAGTTTTCCCAACTTTCCATCACGCAAGTCGTTTAAATGGTTGTAATTAAATTTGAGTTCGAATCCAATTTTCAAAATTCGAACGTCGGAGTTCGTTTGTCAATCAAAATGTTTCGGGACGTAATAGCGGCGAATTACATTTATATAGTTAATCAATTTAATTAAGGCAATGAGTTGGTTTCGCTTGGCAACTTTGAAAAAGTTTCTTATTTAACCAGACATTGTCTATAATATTATTCGCTAGCATCATGATTGACCAAGTGTTGGTATAGTGGCTTAGATCCTGGACTCTTGTTGCAAAGGTTCGGGTTCAAATCCAGATTGTGGAAAAAAATTTTCACCGTACCAACAAATTTTGGGAGATCGGAAATATTAATATTTCTGATCGATCGTCTCGATCCAGGTTTACCCTGATTTCCTGGATTAGAAAAAGTAAATTCTGAGGCGATTAATAAAGTCGTGCAGGGACGCCCATGAGTGAGTAATTGAATTTGCAACAATAATTAAATTATCATTTATATATATAATGATAATTTCGCTACTCACTCATAGATTCTCTCCTCTCCTACCTTTCCAAATAATCCTATCCTTACTTTACCACGTGTGGAAGGCAACGGGAAACCACCACATTAAATCATCTCCCAAGTAAGATCTCCTATGGAGATCACCCTATATCCGTTATCGGATATGACACATCAAAGATTCATGCTTTGATGGACGTCATAAGGATTTAAAAAAAAAGCATCATGATCAATTTCGTATATATTTAGCTATGTTTAAATTTCGCAAAAAATATTTAACATTTCATCAGACTATTTGTTTAAACGTGTAATAATGATAGACCTTATGGTTAAATATTTTAACAAATATTTTTTGAGCAATTCATTATATTGCATTTGTAACGTTGAGGCGGGGGAGTCCCCGGACGGCTCCCTGCCCCCACGTGTTCGTCGGGATGGCCTCGCTAGCGCACGGGTCCATTCTTCTATCGGACCGTGATGTTGTTGGATGAATGGATTGGAATAGACGGGCGTCGAATAGAAAGACTCTCTTCTCTAAATAACGATTAATTCCTCACGAGAGAGAGAGAGATCTGGCTGCAGGAAGGACGACATCCCGCAGCCAAGGCTAACTGATGACTCTCCCGACTCCCGCCTCCTGCGTGTCACTATCCAACCGGCAACGGTGCACGCGCAAGAAGCGATCCGTCGGTATGCAGATGCAATGTCTCCACAGGGCCACAAGAGATGGCGCTGTTAAAATAACACATTGCATCTGAAGCGAGATGGAAAATATCGCTGTTAATAGCATTATTATGGTAGGAATATTTGAATGGGAATTTTAGAAAGGAAAGAATCCATGAGAATAGCAAAGTCTTCATTACTTATCAATTATATTTTAATTATTGTTGCAAATCTAGTCACTCAAGCATATCCTTATACGACGTTATGAATGCTTCAGTATTTAGTCTTTCACATTTGGGAAATCAGGTAAACCTGGGTCAAGACAATTGATTGGAGATATTAATATTTATGATCTTCCAAATTTATAAGGGCCTTAATTGTGGTTTAATAAATTCAAATTAAATAAATTATTTAAATTATGAATGACATACGTTTAAATGGTGGACTTAAACAATTTTGTTATTGTTATTATTCAAATATCAAATTTCAACTGTATGCTTGTATCACACGTTCCTAATAAACGTGAGCGTAGCCACATGGTCACGCTCATCACTGCTGCATCTACACGTCTAACTAATCTTATAGATTTGAATTCAATATGTTTAAATTATCCCATCCATTTTCAATATTTATTTGTAATCCATCTAATTACTCTATTTATACACACTATAATGTATATACATATTATGTTTTTTCTCATGAAAAATCCTTTTTAAAGAGATCAAATTACAATAATAATGAAAGACTATATCTATTCCATGGACATTATTTTCCTGGAAACTGACTTGTTGTTATTATAATGATGATTAATAATTTTAATGATTCATATTCTGAATAAACAAATTCTTCCCAATTAAAATAATTCAACGCTGCAAAAACCGTGTGGTCCATTGAGAATGATCTCGAGTGCTAAAGTTGAAAATCGCCCAACAAAGAGAGAATTCCGTAAATTGAGGAATAGAAATAGGTCAACGCGAGCTCTCTAAAAGAATCTTGTCTTAAATAAAGCTACAAATTGAACCCTGAAACTGGAAACTCATAGTGATGCATCCAAGAATATAAATGGTGTATGAAGCAATTCGCAGTTTTACAAAATAAAAAAAGCCATCGAGTGGGCCATTTAAATGGGTATCACGTATGAAAAATTTTTCAGGAAGAATCTCAAAAAAGTGCTTCCAGCGGAGAAGAGCACCTGAGTGTTGGAAAATCAATTGAAAGAGCTTTTGTGAGAATAACTTGAACCCAATCCAGTTGCAGGCCGAGGCTATAGTCATGAATAAAGAAAGCATTCACTTGAGAAGAGAAGTCCTTGGCTCGGTAAAAACGGGATGTAATATTAATGATAACACTTTGTAAATTAACATGAAAAATTTGTTATTTTTCGCCATTAGGTGCCTACGCCGATGAATAATTCAACAATGGACTGTGTGAAATTATAGCGAAAGTACCAATTCTAATTCATAATAAAACTTAATGCTGAGAACGTAACGAAAAGGCAATAAATTCATATTAGCAACGTCTTAATATATCTCCGCTTGAATTAAAAGGAACCAGCTTGAAGGTAGAATTTATTGCATCACCAAACCTCCAGTAGGAATAATGAAGACACAGAGGATTGTATTTCGGGGAGATCTTTTCAGATGCAACATGCAAAATATGCAAATTTAATATTTTCTTAGGAAATAATTCAAATTAAATCAGTTTTTAGAATTGCTTAAATTCGTGCTAAAATGTTCATCCTTATATACTTTGGATACTATTCGTATATTAATAATATTTTTCTCTTTTTTGAGATTATAATTCAATATAAAATGTTTTTTTTTATGGACAATATCGTGTGAACCGCGTAAAAAACGGCATACGCTCATACGAAAGAAATAGAAAAATGCTCTTTGATTAGTTACATGTTTTGTGATCAAATCCATGGTAAAAATAATACAGATTTAAGTTCAGACTCTCCCACGCAGTGAGTACCATCCAACTCATAGATGAACAAATTTAATTAATTTTGTTGCAATTGAATATTGTAATAATTGTAAAATTTCTATCATCACTAGAAGCAATAAACCATATTTTTTGACTCAATTATCAAATCTGGAAATATATCTACAAGAAATTTTGCACATGGATCGACAAATTTTTTTTTGGAGAATAGGTTTTTTTTCTACGTTTTACACATAGGCCCTATGTCCTAAATGTTAGAGTTGCCGAAATGGAATTTGTTTTTAACATTTTTAAAAAATACCCAAAATATCACCTTTAAATCGTCAAAGCCTTTTCATCTGTAGTCTAAACAGCATGAAATAACTGTTTTTTTTTAATTATTTTTAAACGTATTTTTGATCTAAATAAATCATTATTTTATGCATTTGGTTAAAAAAATAAAAAGTCATAAAAAATGTCAACTTCTAAATTCTTTAAACGATAAACTAACAACTATTTTGAACTTAGTTTATTTTTAAAAAGTTCTCTAGATTCCCTTTCCATCGATATGCTACATGTTATAAAAATCATTCAATAAGTCGTTAAACTTAAAGATGTACCAGTTTAGCAGGAGCAGGGTTTTGAAAATACTTTTTATGTCTAAGATGTTTTTATTAAATTTATTTACAAAATTTGTTAAAACTGGCCAAATTTGCTTCTTATGCACGCACTACACTTTTTTATTATTTCAATTGTTGTTATCGACGATTATTCTTTCAATTAGGATTTCTTTTGTGGGCACCTCTGTCGTATAAATTAATTCTTTTGCACATTTCTAGACAAAAAAAATCCAATGGTTTCAGGTCTGAAGACCGTGCAAGCCACGAAATAGGGCACGTCTTCTTTAGGCAAAGAAATTCACTGGTGTCAGATCTGGAGACCGTGCGAGCCACGGAATAGGGCTGCTTGGATATTTTTGTTTGTCCAATATTGGATATTTTTTCAAAATGTATAAAAAAAACTATTTCGATAACCTTGATATTTAGAACATAGGGTTTATGTGTGAAACGTTGCAAAAAAACCCTAACCTTTCAAAAAAAATTGTTGGTTCTATGTAAGTAACCTTTTCATTAAAATAAATTTTCAGCAGGATCGTTTGTCCAATTCCCATCAATGTTCATTATATCTATCTGAGAGATCTCGCCTGTCTTTTTATGCAAACATTGTGATCGTACCATTGGCATAGTTCTGAATGTTAATTCTTTCCTGCCTATGACTATTTTTGTTGCATTAGCCATGAAATACTCGTTTTGAGCATCTTCATTTTGTGCTTCAAGTTTCGTAACATGCAAATTTCTTGACAACTGAGCGATTTTTAATCGCTTATTCGAAATATCCCGACTTGAAAGCAGCATATAAAAATATAGATCGCCCTATATTATTTTTTGATGCACTTTTTGACCTCGTTCAGATACGGAGTGCGCCATATCAAGTGTTAATAACTTCGCCTAATTGCGGCTGGCAAAACTTTATTGTATTGCTTCGAAACCGTACGTTTCTTTCTGATTCAAAATGAAAAATTGATATTGATTTGGATAGCATATCTAATCAAAGTGTGAATACAATCATTATGTATCGTTTAATCAATTGTTTTAATAGTGCGTATTGCCAATTATATTAATGGCGGCCCGAATAAAATCATACATAAATCAATACGTATAACACTTCTGAAAATGAGATGTTCACCAATAATTTAGATTAAAGTGTGGATTTGTTTAGGTCGTGATTTCAATAGCAGTAATAATCCAAAATGGCTCTTCTTTTATATTTTTCGTTGCGTTTTAAATTTACATATTCAGCTAAGTTTAGCATAGGGTCTATCTCTATAGTCAGAATTTTTGGAATACATATTCAAAATCCTATTTACTTAAATGCTACAAGCTACAGCAATAAACCACTGATGATACAATGAGAGCCTACACGAACGTGTTTATTATCACACGTGATATTCCACCCACATTGTTCTCACTTACATTCGTTATTTCCGCCCTCTGATTTTTTTATAGAAATCTCCGCATATATTTTTTTTATTTGGCCCAAATACACACTTGCCTGGATGATGAATACGTCTCTTAATACGTCTCAAAAATTCAGACAGCGAAGAAAAGCAAACAAGAAATATTTAGTAAGAACATCGTTATTCAAAAAAGCGCTTATCTGCATTTCTTTTTAATCCCCATTCAAATTTAGTGATTGTCGATTGAATAAAATCCTTAATTAAGCCTATGAGCAAATCAAATGGTCAAAATGTCTGCTCAAAGAAGCAAAGCATCAATGAGCACTTCGCAGCAGCTGTTTCCTGATAACAAGGTCTCCCGAAATGGGAATGTGTCATGGCCTGTAAAATTGCCGGATACGATGGGTTTATAATTTCTGGTGGTATTGTGGAGGATTCAAATTAATATATTTCCACTCGAGAGTTTTCATATTAAATTTTGCACAATACCCGGATCATGTAATGAAAGGGTCGAAAAAACTCGATTAAATCGTTTCGTCCGTGACATTCAATCCACTAGTCCAATCTGATATTACTCGCTCCAAATTGGCCTTTAAATAATGCACGTCTTCCTGGTAAAATTGAGTTTTTCAGCCACGGAAGTCTAAATTGAATACGCTTCGTGAAACTGTAAATAATTAAAGCGGGACAGTACTAAAATGCACCCCCTACGAGACATGGCCTCCGACAAAAGGACGCTCTGCAAGATAGCATTAAATATTGAAATTTATAAAATGTCAAAGATCAGCTGGATTTAGGTTTGATATATTTGATTCAATGTCTTAAAATATCCATCCTATATATTTTTCATTGGATTTATAATATTTAAAGCATGGATTTACTTATATAATGCCAAATTTAAGTAATATAATTTAATAAAATAATAGTATTTATTTATTTATATAAAATCCAATTTATGTCTGTCTGTTCTTTCTATTATACAACCTTATGTTGATCAAATTTTATACAACTCTCCTTTGAATCCCACACATTGCACTTACCCCATGTCAGAATTAAATATTAAATTCATCGTTGCTCTTTAGAGTCTGCACACAAAAATACATTTTTGCATTTCTATAAAATTTTAAAAAAAATATGAGAGGACTCTTAATCTCTTAATTATTCTAAAATACTTAAATACAAATTGAAAATCACAAAAAATAACAATCGAAATTTTAATCAAATTCAATTATACAGCTTCCAAAGTCATACAACATGAGAATGAGAAATGTCAACTTCTAAAGTCGTTAAACTTGAAGAGTCATCAATTTGCCAGGGTCACGATTAAGAAAATATTTTTTATGTTTAAGTTTTTATTAAATTTCCTTTAAAAATTTGCTGAAAATCACCACTTCTGCTTAGTATGCAAATATTACATATTTTTTAAATTTTAATTAGAGTTGTTTAAAGTAGTATTTCCTCTTTCATTTTTGCAAAAGCGATGATTATTCTTTCAATTATTTTGCACGTCCCTAGACAAAAAAATCCAGTGGTGTCAGGTCTGAAGACCATATGAACCATAGAATTAGGGTACGTCCCCAGGCAAAGAAATCCATTGGTGTCAGATTTGAAGACCGTGCGAACCACGGAATCGGGCACATCCCAAAGCAAATAAATCCAGTGGTTTTCGATCTGGTGATCGTGTGAGCCACGGAACAGGGATGCATTTTCTTGCATTGCTATTTTCGTCGAATTATTAACAAAAAAACCATTGTAAAACGATCTATTTTGACCAATAAATATTTTTTGAAAAATTAAGTCACAAGGGTTGGGATGGGTCCGCAAAAAATTATATACACGAGAGGGTTTGTAAAAGAAATTTTGCTCAAAAGGGGGTCCGCGGACTACATAAGTTTAAGAAGCGCTGGTTTAGAGGATTTAGAAATTGACATTTCTCATTGGTTTGCATTTTTTATGCGACTGCGAAAATAATGATTTATTTAGATCAAAAATATATTGCAGATTAAAAAGTAATGACGATTTAAAAGTGAAATTTTGGGTATTTTTTCAAAATACAGTAGAACCTCCATTATCCGGAGCTCGATTATCCGGATTTTCGATCATCCGGATTGTTCAAAATAAAAAAATACAATTTGCTGAAGAATTGGAGAATTGTGTTCACTTTTGCTCGCGTATACAAAAAAAATACATAATGATGAAGAAACAATTATCAGTTTCCACAGGAAAATAAACTAAAAAGACTGTTGCTACATGTCAGCAGATAGTTGAAGTTCATTAAAAGTGTCAACTTTGAAAAATTTACGGAACAAAATCTTAAAAAGACCATTAGTAAGTCCCAGTAAAGCGGTAGAATCTAATATAAAAGACGTTGTGGAAGCAATAGCACAGATTTCCATAAGTGCTGAATGCGACGAAGAATATGTAACCAACTGGTTTAAATGCGATGCAAACGATCCTGGATTTCAAATTTTGAATGATGAGGAAATAATTGAAAAAATATCTGACTCAGAAGAACAAGATCCAGAAGACGAAGAAGAGATTTGCGAGGGAGGAGATATTGGTCCTAGACGTTCTGAAGCTTTTCAGTGTTTAGATATCGCCATAAAATGGCTTGAGAAGTAAGAAGAATTTAAATCAGAACAACTTATATATCTTGAGAATATTCACGATTTGGCAGCTTCTAAAAGAAGAGCAAGCTTTAAGCAAAACTCGATCATTGATTTTTTTAATAAAAAATAATTTATTATTTAAATCTAAATGAGTAAAAATTATTCATACTTTCCCTGTCAATTATATATTTTTTTCGATTATCCGGATTTTTCGTTATCCGGACTACTTTCATCCCCAATTATTCCGGATAATCGAGGTTCTACTGTATTGGGAAAAAAAATCTATGTGCGAAACGCAGCAAAAGATCCCCTTAATTCCCAAAAAAAAAATTATCGGTTCATATGCAAAATATTTTATTCCTCCCCCTACTCTTTTAACTCTTCTCAGACGTTAAAAAATATTATATTTTATCACGAACACAAATATTGGACTTATGCTATTATACTGACGTATGTGCAGCGTTATATCATTCATGGCTGAATTGCTATAGCGATTGATTGATTATCAAAACACGATTGTCTGTCAATGTCACCAGCATGCAATATTTTTATCCAATTTGATTTATTCAACCGAATGCAGAACATTGTGACAAATTTGATCTTTGGGTCAAATATGACCGCCTTCAGTGCTCGACGGTTAGAATAATATATTTTGAAAATATATTAACATCAATAATCATACATTTTGACTTTATACGAAAGCAATATAACGCATCGCTCATTTGGGGCTATTTTTTCGCAATTCCTTGAAAAAAAATCCTACGAATTTATTGAGCGATGTTAACTCAATTAACTATAACAGCCGATGTTATAAATGTCGTCTTTTTTAATTATAACTCTTTTACTTTCCCTGGGTCAAACTGCTTAGGTTATTTATATGAGCAGCTTTCTTGTTTTGTCGTGTCATCAAAATAAGTTTTATCGCTTTAGCTGAGAGACTATTATACATTTATTACGATACTTGATACATTCATCAAATGATTCAGCCAAAAAAAATACGTTACACACATATGACATGCACGTTTTCAAAATACGTTCGCCTCATATATGATATATATCGTTATCGTGGATATCGCATCATGAATGTATAAATATAAATTTGGTAATATCCCATTTAATCACTCGATGCTAATCGTCTTCATCCCCATTCCATCCCCGTTCTGTTTGATACATCGATCATGTTTTCACGCATAAGTAGCTGTTATATTGAGTTCAAGCAAAAGTTTGTGGAACAATTGATAACTCGTTTATGATAAAAATACGTCAATAATATTGCCATCATAAGAGAATATCAATTTATTTATTGATTCCGGAAATGTGGTTGTTGACTTATTGCTTTTGCTCGAAATGGTTGATTAAATTAATTAAATGTATGAAACTCTTGCTTGAACTGGATCATAGATGATTCGATATATTCAAACTGTATTGTTTGTCAAAATTCATAGGTGAAGGCCGATCAAAAATGGGGATGGATATCTCGAGGTCGAGCAACATCAGGCAACCTCTTCTTAAAAAAGAGATCCCCCTACCGATTTCATTGCCCGCAGGTTTGTCCCTAAATCATGATAGTCTTTCACATTAGACATAGAATTCGTAGTACACCAAAAACACAATTCTTAAAATTGTCTTTATAGAATAATAAAAATTGGATCCCTGGTCGGCTAATTTAAGTCATCTGCCCTATGAGGATGATATTGACATCATGATGAAAATATTTTTGAAATTCATGACAGTATTTATGTGTATCGAAACAAACAAATGATCATGCAAGCAAACTATTCTAATGTTTGAACCAGGACAACTTGAGAGAGAAGGCTCAGGATAGACATAAATAGCGAAATATTTTGTAAGTGACCGAAGATATTAGATAGAGCTGTGCAGTCTACTTATATATGCATGTACACCATTAAAGATCTTAAATGTATAATGAATGATGTACAGTATCTCCCCAAAGTGCAACATTAACCAACTTCCACCCTTAAAACGATGATATATCACAAGTTTGCTATATGCCTCGACCAATTTCATCAGACCACCTAAGCACTGCCAATGAAACTGTAAAGTTAAGTGATTTTCCCATTACCCCTGCTCTCATTTCATCCACCGTATCGAAAAAATTCATTGTAAACATTTTTTGTCCCAGGACCTTCGTCAAATTTTTGTCGCTTTTTGTTTTCTTACACATGTACGGCGAGTACGTCGATTCCGCCGCGGGATGTTTTGTGAAAGAGCTTTTTTGTGCCAAAAATTGTCAGGCATCATTATTCAAAAGGTTCTAATAAAGAGGGAGCGAAACTGATTTCGATATTTTTATTCAGCGAGAAAGCTCCTGATAGAAAGCTCCTTTTTTCGAGCCACTTGATACGTTTCACACGCCACAAACTCTTTGAAAAATATTCCTGGCAGGTTTTCAGGGCTGTAACAATTCAATTTATACTTGTTTTTAACGTTCGGTGTTCAAACGAAATTTATCTTTAATCTGATAAATTCTCGCAAACAATACGCATATAGGTTGCGTAAATATATATAACCCTATTTTTAATATATTGTAGCATGGGCGATTTAATATCCCCACGCAAAAGCGCTGTTAATCTGAGCAGATTTAATTATACAGATTAACAGCGACATCTTCCATCTCTCTTCAAGGTGCAATGTGTTATTTTAACAGCGCCATCTCTTGTGGCCCTATGGAGACATTGCACTTGCATACCGACGAATCGCTAATTGCGCATGCACCGTTGCCGGTTGGGTAGTGACGCACAGGAGGCGGGAGTCGGGGGAGTCATCAGTTAGCCTTGGCTGTGGGATGTCGTCCTTCTTGCAGCCAGATCTCTCTCTTGTTCAGTCGTTGCATCTACTACGCATCTACACTATGATGATGATGAAATATATATTTAACAAATCAATATTATTCGACATAATATATATATATATATATATTTTATACATAATAGTAGATAAAAGGTATTTTTTCATAGTTTTAAAAAATATTTATTATAATTTTCATAGTAATTTACAATAATTAATTTTATTATTTTTAATACGTTTCTGTTGTTATTGGAAACATTCAATTTAATATGATCTAATTTATTACATTTTAACGGCGGGTCCCTAAGGCCCCACTCACACGGGGGCGCTTTATGTAGGAAGTCCTCGGGTTCATTAATTATCGAATCAAAAAGATGTCTCAAAAATTAGAAGATGATCAAGTCCGATGCTGGTTGAACTATAAATAAATATCTTGTCCAAGATACCACAGCTGCGAGACTTCAATAGCGGGAGGAACCTCTTCCTCGCGCGTGGCCAAGGTCAGCCCAATAATGGCGCAGTGAATGTCTTCTCTTGAACACGGTTTCCCACTGTTTGTTTATATCTTTCGTCCTCCTTAGAAAGTTTTTTCATCTACCAGGAAGAACTGCGATTGCGATTATGAGTGTCTGCATAACATCAGGATTTGCCGCATACATCGAGGATGATTGCATTTATTTTTGTTTTACGATAGAGAGTTTTCGATATGAAACAATAATATAAGAACTCCATCACCATAATATTATTTCAAATTAAACCACTTTAAATATGCGAGTAAATTGATTCCATACATTTTTATATGTGTAAAATATTTTAGATTCAATTGCCAACCATAAGACCTTACGTATGTTCTGAATTCGTAAGTAGCATATCTTGATCCACCATTCGTAAGAAATCTCTTTATGACCTATCAGATTCAATTCGTTTTTATTTCGGTTTGGAGTTTCTAGATATTTTCCACGTGGATTTCCATAGCGAACGAATGTCTTTGAAAATTTCCTTATAAATTCGAACATTTGAGAGAAGTCTCAATTACAACACTAAAGATACATGAAGCGTGAATTTTGTTGACAATTATATTTGCTGACAGTGAATTTACTAACTTGAAATTTTACTCTAATAAGATCTCATATATTGGAAGGTATATAAATAGTGTTATTCTCCGCGGTATTGAGTTTAGAACTTCGGACGTATGTCATATAAAGTTATGGACACGACAAGTGCTTGGGAAAGTTCTTGAGGAAATTTATAGATGCTTCACAATATCTTTATTTAAAATGTTATATTAATAAATACAAATACCAAAAATAATTCAAGATTGATACTTTTATGTCCTACTTTCTTTGAAGGAATCAAATTCATATTCTTTCAATTTTTCACAGTAATCTGACTTTGACTATGATCAATCATGTTTTTATTATATTTCAGCAAAAAAGCAATGTTAATGAAGCTTTATTTTTAGAATTTATCCAACAATATATTGTTGATTTAAATGCCTCATTGAATTTATAATACAACAAAGCAGACCCATACGAATTAAATTAAATGTCTGTTTATCGTCGCTCTAGCTCTGTAATAAAATCATCTGCGATATGCTAAACGAATTTAGATAACTCAATCTAATACAGCTCTCTATATTAAAATAGCTAGATCCTTCTTAAATAGACACGGAGCTTTTCGCCGGGAAATTCAAGTCTTAAATTGAAAGCATTCTCAAATAAAAATATATTCTATTGTGTTCAATAGAGCGATTTTTTTACGACGACTGGAATACAGATTTTGTACCATCTTTAGGAAACTGTAATTCCAATACGCTACGTATTGTTCATTCTAAAAGAAGCATATTGCGGATGTTACTATAAATATTTTCTTATTGAATTCGCACATAAATTAATTTAACACATCAAACATACGAACGAGTAAATTTGTCCTATTAATTCACTTATTGAATAAAGCAATTTGATTTGATTGATCCACGTCGGGATATTGTAGGGGAAGAATGGAGATATTTCCACCCTCTAACTTTTTCCCATCTTATCTCAGCCATATGTGATCTCATATTATGATAGTGATAGATGATGGCAAATGAGTTCTCTTCTTGCTATTACTACCGTTTTTCCGCAACGTTTGCGATATTTTGTTCTCAAAAAACCTTGATACAAATTTGATTTGAAAATCCACGATTTTCAATGTCTTCAAATGCAATAAAATACGATTTTACAATCTGGAGTACGGATGTTGCGTTATTATGACAGATGTGGATTTTATATCGATAATAATTGCCGATAGAATTAAATATTTATATATTCATATTTCTTCCTCGCGTATATTTACACAAATGATTCCATTTAGTTGTAATGTAATGTATCTTCAAATAATATTTTTAATTAGACATAAAAACATAATGTAAATATGGATATTTTTGGTATAACTCGGTTATAACGACCACGGAGAAATTTCGTCTGAATAATTAGCGAAATCGTCATATTTTTTATGCTGATATTTAAACTATTAAGTTGGGGAATAAGTTCGTAGCGTTTTTATCAAAAACTTTTATTTGAACAAAAATCAATAGTTTTAACAATAAATAAATTAATTATGTATTCGCCGTTGCTGTTTACTACCTCCTCCCATCTCTCAAACACCAATTTGTTGATGGCGTTCTGCCAAAAATCGCCCGGTATGGTATCGAAGAATTTGTTGTGCCAGTTTTTAAGATCGTCTTCATTGTTGAACGTAACGCCTCTCATATGGTTCGACAGGGAGCAGAAAAGATGGAAAGAAAGGCGGATGCTGAAGGACCTCCCATTCGAGCTCTTGGAGTGCGTCTTTGACGACTAGTGCAACGTGGGGCCTGGCGTTGTCGTAAAGGAGTATGGTTTAGCCTTGTCAATAGGATCTTTTCAGTTGAATAGCTTCTTTCACACTATGTAGCTGAGCTTTATAAAGCTCCTTATTGACCGTGGCATTCCTTTCGAGCATATCCCAATGCACCATGCCCTCCCAGTCCTGCCAAGCGCAGATCATCTCCTTCTTTGGATGGAGGTCAGGCTTGACTCTGGGCTTTGGCATATCTCCTGGATCTACCCATTCCTTTCTTTGCTTCATGTTTATGTATAGGCATCATTTCTCATCTCCCGTGACGATTCGGTACAAAAAGCGCTGTTTATGACCGCGTGTTGCTCGATGGCGGGCGAGATGTTGAGAAGCAATTTGAAGGCAATTCCATTTTTAAAACTCAATGGTAATAAAAAATAAATTATTCAAAAAAATGATTGACACAGATTTGTAGAACAAAAAGAGCTTAATCGAATGAATATTATATACTTTGTCAAAAAGCAAAAAAAAAATGTTGTAATACAAAAAAATATAAAAACGCTACGAACTTATTCCCCAACCTAATATTATTTAGGCGATCGATCGAAAATATTAATATTATACTTACGAACTTCCAAATTTATTTCTTTTACAAATTTAAATCTGTAATTGAGCTCACCTGGCTTCCAGTATTATAAGAGAGAAATCATTTAAAATGCTGTGATCATATGCTTGCTATTTTAATAGTTATTCCCCAATTTTTCGCTCGTTATAGCCGTGGTGAATACATTTATTTGAAAATTTATTGAAAAGTAGCCTTTCTAAATATTTATAGCAAAATTTCTTACCAAAGTCGTGATCTAATTATAACTATGAATCTTGTATTTTGATCCATCAGTATTCACTGTGATAGTACAGGCGCAGCGATATTTTTAATGTAATCATTCTTACAATGCAAAAATATTGAGCCCTGTAAATAAATGTCTTATACTTACAAGATGATAGCTATGCTGTATCTGCTTATAATAAATATTATATTTACTTAATATTGCATTGCCTTGTAAGTTGCAATACTTCAATCAAGTTTCTGCACTATAACTTTAGCCACGTCAACCGAAGCCTTAGCCACATTGTATCGTAAGTAGACGATGTTTATTTAACAATAATTAACGTTAACTACTTATAGACAAAAAATCAGCTTTGTAGATTTCAATTTAATGCCGGTGAATGGATACCAAATTTCGGTCACTGCCTCTTGTATATTAGATATTTTAGCAAATCAATAGCTTACATTGTCCCTGCCTAACTTAATTAATCATCGTTAGTATTTATTTTTTACATCCAGGAACCAGAACCACAATCATAAATAATCAATCGAATATATGTATACTTCCAACCACCAAAATACCGTTGATATGTTAAAATTTTCCTATACAGTTTAAATTCAAACGTTATCATTTACTCTTTCAGTTTATATTATTTCAAAAATTCATCGATATCGATGACATAAATTGCATTGAAAATAAAGAGCATTTCATTTAAATGCCCATCAAATTACACCTGACGATACGGAAATTGGAATATTGATAAACTGGAATTAAGCCACATGGTTTCCACTCTATAAATCTATCAATAAAATATTTACTACTCGCCACATAAGCGTTTACAGTGCCGAGCCTGAATGACCCACAAGTGCCCATTTTCAAACATTCATACGGGACATTATATGTAAATTTGTCGATAAATTTAACTAGCACGTTCAGCAGCCAAACTACAGGTTATATATATATAAATACATGTTATCTTATTTCTTCTTGGCATATACACGTGCTCCATCAGATGCCTGCGCGGCTGCATTAGAAGTATTGAATTCGGGTGCATTAGAGATGCATCCGCACCCACGTTGCAATCGTGTTTACCATCTAATGATTAATACTTGTATAACGCTTATCTAAAATAATATGTATTTCTAACACTCTATTTCGGGAAGACTTTTAATATGCTCAAAAACCTCTTTGAATTTTTAAGGGCGAAAATTTAAATATCCAAATCCGCTTGAGCTTGGAAAATTTATGAGGGCAAGGTTTAAGCAAATTTTCGGGATATCAATTTTTTTATGAGCTATTCAAATATATATTTTTTATAAAAATATTTAATTTAAGCCCGACCCTTCGAGCTTTCGCTTTGGAATCGTTTCGAACGTTGAATCGGGTAAATTGTGTTCTTTGCACAAGAACGCTTTGTAAGAATGTCTTTCGTTCTCATTGATTTCTCAGCATACATTTTGGAAAACTCGCCATTCGTTCGATCATTTAGATGCTAGATCTGGGTATCTGCATATGTGGAAAATATTTTACATGATAAGCCTTCTTATTCCATATTTTCAATACTATCCGACTTATTGTATTTATATTTAAAAATGATTTCTTAAGGAGTGCAATCCTTTTAGACGCTTGAAAATGAGTCATTTTTCGTGATTTTTTTTAGTGCGATAAAATAACCGTATCATTTTAAATTTTTGGCATTATTTTACTACAGCTTTAAACTGCTACTTTATTTCATTAGGTGTCTTTTCTCGTGATATCAAACGGTTCGCCACTTATCAAAGGTTTCATGTTAAATTGAAACCAAAAATATAATTATTTTACCATTTTTCACCCTAAAAAATAATTTATTTAAGCGAAAACCTTAATAATTTAGCTTAGTTAACTAGATGATATTATGTTGAGAAACATCTCAAAATTTCAGTCAGATCGATCAATAGCTTTTTAAGCTACAACTGGTGAACATTTTGAAAATGCAGTTTCGAGATGATCTCGTTTAAAGTTTCAATGCGATAAAACTATCAATTTTAGTGACTTACATATCAACCAATGATTCCAGGCGCATATAATAGATCTACAGCTTTCTTAAAAAATTGATTATCTTCGACTAGCTGTTGTTTTCGGGCTATACGAGCTACTTTTGTCTCAGAAAGACTCTTACGATTTTACCTCGCTACCCGCGCTTCATCAGTATTTTCAGCAAAGACTTTATAGTAGGTGCCAATAATTATATTTAATGAATTCATAATTAAATATCTTCAAAATTAAGCTATAGTCCCTATTAAATATTCCCAGCAGCAATATATATTGATATTTCAATGATTTTTATACCAGAATGCAGGTGCTTTGGAAGCCAGTCGCTAAACCGTCGAGTTAAAACATTCAATAGCATTTTGGGTATGGTCACCCAAGCATCTTTGAAGTAATTAATCCCTAGACAAATCATTATAAATTGGTAAGAAATGCTGTTATATTTATTATGAAGGGGTGCGAACCCTCAAGAACTAAATAGTCTTTCATGAATGGCTATGAATATTAAGTAACGTTTCGTGAATATATTCTTTATAAATACGTAGTTTTTTGTAATTGCAATGATCATTATATTTATATATTTACAAGCGATATTATGCTAATTTTTAAACAAAAATCTTTAATAAAAATAATTTATTCTAAAACAATGTAACGTAATAAAAACATAATATAAACTATGGAATAGAGAAATTTGAGAAATTCTCTAACGGAAATTCAATTTAAACACACAAGAGAAAAGGCAATGAATGAATGTTATTCACAATCCCTAAGGAATAACGATATATGCAAAATTTAGCCTGAATGGGGGGTAACTATATTTTCTTCAATGCCCTAGAGCACATCTGGAGAAAATATGATACAGACACACTTTTATATATAATAAAATAGGAGAGGGGAATTATAACCATATTTTATATAGAGTTTTCAAATATAACTAATTGAAACCTTTTTAAATCGACTAGATGAACTGTATAGAAGTATTGAAAACCGGCAGACATTAAATTTGATCCAAATGAATATTATCTATTTAACATGTTATTCTGCTATATTCTCCATTATTCAAAGATATAACGAAAAAAACTCTCCAAAATATTCCTTTTTATTAAAAACACATATGTATTTAAGAATTCAAGAGACAATTATCATTGTTTTATCCAGAATTTATAAAGCTGTAATAAACAGTCAGATATACATTTACAAATGTGTATATAATAATCCTAAGCTTCATTCATATTATGACCTTTGAAGCTTGAAAAATGATACGTGCATAGAATTTTTGCTCAAGAATGTTTTTATTTCCTTTATAAGGCAATATGCTTTGTTCTACATTTTAACATATAACAAAGCATCAACTTTTTTTTATGATGAAACCAAAAAGAGTCAATTGTAAAGTATTATAAAGCAGCGGTTAAGTTCAGAATAAATTCCCTGTGACCCAATTTAACGGCTTTTGCCGACCAACATAATGTCATTGTTTTAAAACCCTATTGTTGTGTTAGTGATGCTATTGTTAAACTATTAGACATTTCTTATAAATTGTATCCAAATTTAACTCTTTAAATATTTCATATGTATTTGCTTCAAGATGTCAACCCTCTTTATTTGCATCCATTTGATAAATGTATCATTGACAATTTTGAGCGAATCGCGAACGATTGAATGATGGATATATTTATGCCAGATAAAGGGTCATCCAAATGATTCAACATGCGATACAAATTAAATATGTATGTACATTTCTATGATGAAAATATTTTTTGTGATATCTTTTATATGAGCTAATTTATGTACATATGTTAGTTTCAAATAGCATTTCCGTGGATATCTTCCGATTGCCAAATCAAATTTCAGCTGAATTAACATACGCAATGTTATCCAAAAATAGGAGCACAATGCTCTTGGCACGAGGCTACTTTGATATTAGCGAAAATGTAGAGAATGGAAATCCCATGTCACTCAGGAAATAAAGTAACCTTTGTGGTCGATTTGCTTTCGAGTTAAAATTAAATATGCATGATGTGCTTTGACCACTTTTAAGCATCTGTTGGAATGCGTATTACTTTTAAATGCTAGTGCCATGGAAAAGGTATTATTTTATAGCGTAAATATTATTGTATTTTTTTGGAACCTCGATGTAATTTTCTAAATACTAATATCATTGCATTTGACGATTATTACAATAAGGAGTCGTTTGGTACAATTATACTGCAGTGCGACAAAGATAAGGGAAGCTCCGTGGCTTGAGCTTTCCATAGCTCCACTTCCGCTGGACGAGCTTTCATGTATGTGTGTGCCCACACAGCGAAATTCTCCAGATATTCTTGTGAAAAATTCACGCCTGGATACTGACATAAAGCCTCCTCCACCTCCAGGATCTACCATCTCTGCAAATGCAAACAATCGGCAACCGAAAACCAGTTCCGATGTTTTATTCAGCATAATACCAAAACACAATTGATCCATTCGGACCCCTATGCGAAAAAACAAAGTGTCCACACCCGAAGAACGATTTGCATTTTAAAAATGACACGGGACTATTCAATCGCTTCGCATCGATATAAATTTTACTCAAATTATTCAAGAGCTTTTCCTGCGACCGCCATTCATTCGACGCGTCTTCCGCGCTACAAACAAGATCCGCACAATTCACCTTTGTACACTCGTTTTCCTCTTTGCCGTTTCACTTCTTAGTCGTTAATCTTCTCGCTTTAGCAAATAGCCGAAAGAAGAAAGCATCAAAAGTTTCATTATGGGCTCACTTTTTTGCCGCCCACAAAAATACTACATAATTTAAAAGTTCTATGCTACACAAGAATACGCCGTGCGTACATTTCAAATCTATATCTCGTACCAGGATGAACGGCGCGTTTGGGTTTTGCTGAATAAACTACGAAGGCTTTGTTGGTGCGGTGAGTTGTGAATTCAATTCTTCCCGGAAAAAACACACATACGACCGAATTACATGTATATTTTAGGCCAAATTTATATGGCAAAAAAATGCTCATGAATAAATCTGCATAACGCGATATTTTGATACGGCGGCGTGAAAACCTCAATCGGCATCTCTTGCGGCATGAATTTACAATTCAAAATCGAACATTTGTACGATTTTATTCGAACTCGTTTCTGCATGTCGATGAATCACTTTTCAATTGTACGCTTGATCGATGCATTGTGTACACGTAAAAATTTGTATTTTTGAAACTGAGCTTTATACATGTAGGATAGCGTTGGTTTTGGTGATGAACGAATTGCTCGCTTTAAGAACATGGTTTTATAACAAGTTAGTCTTGTAGCTTCATTTAACTGCAAATTTATAATGATATAAATGTACGTGCAAAAAGTACCTATTTGAGTCGGTATGATCAAAATCGATCGAATATATTAGGGTGCTCCATAAGTTTCTTTCCTTTTCATATTAGGAAAAAAATAAACAATAATTTGTATTAAATCAAAAATTATTGAATAATATATGATCCATTCTGTTCTACAATATTACCTTTCTCCATCTCTCCAGAAGCCTCATAGTGCCTTCTTGCCAAAATTTCTCAGGTTTGTTGGCAAAATATTGATCAAGGTACATTTTTATATCATTTTTAGATTTAAAACTTTTACCACGTAAAGAATTTTTCAATGTATGAAATAAGTAATTATCTGAAGAGGCAATGTCCGGAGAGTATGGAGGATGAGGTAAAACATCCCAGTCAAATGATAATAATTTATTTCTGACGAGCAAAAACACATGAGGCCTGGCGTTATCGTGATGAAAAACAACACCTCGTCTGTTCGCTAATTCTGGCCGTTTTCTGGCAATTGCATCCTTTAGATTGTCTGGTTGGAAACGATTTTTTGTTAAATTGATCGTTTCAATTTGCTGAAGTAGTTCATAATAATCCAGTCCCATCAAATGCATAGCAAAACTTTTTTTAGATGTAGGTCAGGTTTAGCTACAGTTAAAGCTTCTGTACCCTCGGTCTAAGACCGTTTATGTTGGATATTCTCATTTTTTAAATTAAATATGTTTAAATCGTTTAAACAGCTTTTATATTTAATCTGTTAAGTGGGCGGGACGTATATATACGTCCAACGTAAACTGCATCGAAATTGGTTAAGACGTATATATACGTCATCGAAATATATGTTGAGTCCTAAAGCAAGCGGGACTTTTTTTGTTTAACGAATGTATGAGTTGTCGATACATGTTTTGATCCACTTCGCTATTATGTTGGGGTGGACGTATACTTAGTAAACGGTGACTAGTAGCATAAGGTAAAATTCAAAGGCAAACTTATAGTTTTAAAATGGAAGAACAAAAAATGTGCTTTCGTTTATTGTTTTGTATTTTTAAACTTTTCTATATCTTTATGTATCTAAATAAATAAATAAATATATGCTTCATTGATTTTTTTTTATAAATTCTAAGCATTTAAAAAAATATATATGAACTCACGCTTGGTGGGCAGGACGTATATATACGTCTCAACTAAAATGTGCGCGCCCACTATATGTTGCGTTATTGAAAAGGAACTTCCCCGCTTAGCGGGTTAATATAAAACTTCCATATCCGTTTTTGGACTGAAAAACCCGGAAAATGCTGATTCTCGACCGATGATTTATTATTTTTTCTTGGTGTCAGATGTAATAAAGTTTCCCAACCGATGTCCTTAATTTTTTTGCATCATATCAGCCACATGAGGTCGGGCGTAATCATGTTGCAGGATTATGTTACGGTTGTTCATCAAATCTGATCTCTTTTGACTCAAACAATTAAATTGTTCACAATAAAACTGTACTTTGACCGTTTCGCGTTTTTTCAATAATTCAAAATAAATTATTCCATTTGCATCTCACTACACACAAAATAGTTTTTTTTATGTAATCCGGTTTCGGGGTTGGGACTGCTTTTCCTCTAGGGGCTAACCACTGCTTTTTCTGTCTAGTATTCGAATAAAGAATCTGCTTTTCATCTCCAGTTGATATATCTCTAAGAAACGGGCGATTCTGCTCTTTTTATCGCAATTATTTCCTATATTGCTATAATCCTATATTTATATGTTGAGAAGTCTTTTTGCGGTCAGACAGAGCGTGTACCTTTACCTATTTTTTTCCTATTATCTTTGAGTACTGGACCAGGATACATTGGTTTTCTTTGATAATTCGCCGATGGTCATTGTTGGATTTTCTTCAATTTGAGTTTTTAGGACCACTTCATTTATTTGACTCCGCCGTCCTCTTCCAAGTCGATGTTTCTGATTTGTTTTTCCTAAAATAGAGAATCTTTGCTATTGAAGAGATGCAATGGCTTTTATTAATCTAAGATTCATAAATCAAGATAGTTATCCTCAAAGGCCTGTTTGAATCGTGCCATTAGTTCCCGATAATGAAGGCTAATGTCTTCTTCAAATTCATTTCGTATTGATCTCTTAGACAATTAAAAACAGTTGGATCAAAGACAAATCTATTAAACCCTTTGTTCTAAATTAATTTTTAATTTTATTTTTTCAACAAAAGTTCAAAAGACAAAAGTTCAAGATAAATGATGTACAATTTAAATGACATTCTCGCATATATAATCTTAGACATGGATTTATAACACTTTTTTTAATGTCCCTGAATAAAATTTCTGGGTTCGTTTTGTTTGATATACGGTCTCTACAACTTCTACAAAAATAGTTTCACTAAAGACTGTCTTAATTTAAATATCAAGCATGAAATTTTCCACCCCGGCATGAATTTTGCAAGAGGGCGAAACGCCGCACTGCTTTATTTATGCTATTTATTCATACAATATTTTGGCATTCTCATCGAAATATATTAAAATTTAACTTTTAAAAAAATACACAAAGGTCGGCATAATAAATGTGCGCATATATCCGCAGAAATATGAAAAAGTTCACGGGCGAAACCTTTCAGCTTTTGGTCGAGCTTATGGTCTATCGAATGGACCTGAATAAGCCCATTTTCATTAGTATGTATGGCCTTTTTATGCGAAGAAGTGACCCCTGTCGTATCTTATTCTGTTTTATAATTTGACTTTTTCATCATTCTCCGAAATTATATTGTATCTGCAAATCCGTACAAATTTTTGGTATAGGATTTATTTCGTAAATTTAGATCTAATTAATTGTAAAATAGACCGCGAATCGGCTCTTTGGCTTAAAGTGTCCTTAATGAAAAACAAGAAGATTGATTAAGAAAAGTTTTTCAATTCAACTTTTAAAAAAATACATCTAAAGGCTAAACAAGGAAAGAGTTGGATGAAATTGAAATTACTAGCGTAAATGACATGGGACTAAAATGCTATAAATTAAAGAAAGTTTATTCCAAAGTATTACTTAAATGAATTTATTATATTTTGCTTTATAATTATTTTGTTATCAGAGTGTTGTTCCTCTAAATTTTTAGTTTTTCATCTCTACGTGCAATATTTAAATGTCCTTAAAATACTTATTTTAACATATTATATTAATCTTTTAGCTTACAATATCGTGTAAAATGCGTGGTAATGGATTCTTGCTAAACATAAAAAATCATTAGTAGAGACTGTGATTCATTTATCGGTATAAACATAATAAACACGATTCAGGTTCGTTGTTCAAGTGCCACTGATGCCTTTTAAATAAAAGTAAGTAATACTAATTAATTTTAATTTTGAGAATCCTTTTGCGCGACGCATTCAATTATCGCGTAAATATGTTTACATGCGTTGATGGGTATATGAGGTGTACCAGATGAACATATGAAGGGTGTTTGGTACTTTGAACACTTCGTTCTTAAGGGACGTCTCTACTATTTTGGGGGATGAACGAGTGATGACATTTTTCACTATGGAAGTCCTAAGTCCTGAACAAGTGATTTGCAGCAAAAAAATTAAACATATTTTTACTTTGTATAATATTGTGTATAGCTTAAACTACAATATAAAAGAAATATTGAAAAATAACAAAATAGTGAGCAACTGAAAAAAAAATTGTATTTTTATCAACATTTTTTGAAGTTTTTTGTTCATTAAATAAACACTTTTGAATATTTTTAGATAATAATAGTCTATACGATGAAAACGTTTATTATACATGTGCTTGACAAATTTTATAAAGAATGCTCATCTAGGACGTGTGAGAGCACTTCCATTAGCGTCGACTTATAACATTGCGAATTTCATTTTTATCGACTTGAAATTTACTGAACGTATTCTTAAATATTGATTCATTCCGATACCCGAAGAAAAAAAAATTGAGTCAACAAAGTAAAAATGTTCCTTAATTAACCAGAAGAATAAAATTTGTTCTGAAATTTCTAATATTTTTATCAAATTTTAGCATTTCATATCAAATATAAATAACCGGTTAATCAATCCTTAAAGTTATGGTGACTTAAATATGTCATATTTCTATAAAATATAATAAATCTCGGTTATAACGAACGCCGATAGATTGGCATATGTTATAGGTAATTAGCGATACGAATAATTTATCAAAATTATTCAAAATACGCGTGAAAAGTTCTAATTTATTGTTAAAGAAATGTAACGATTTCTCATGAATTAAAGCCGATAGCCTTTTTTAGAATAAAAGTCCCACAAAATACTTTTCTCCCATAAACTTAAGGATAAATGCCGAATGATAGCTTATAAAATAGCCCAAATTAGTCAGCATTCAAGATGTCACATTCAGGATAGCAGCTTCTTGAATTTGATCACATATAATCTGTCCAACCCTCTGTTATCTGTCTATTTACGTCTGCCTAATAAGTTTAATTTCTATTCTCAAATGTATCTCGCTAATGTTCTATTCCAAATCTGTTTATCTCATGTATTATTAATATTCTTTTATGCTTGTGTTTAAAAAATATCATCAACAATGGAGGATCGTTTGGATCTTCTATTTATTATCTTCTTATGTGCAGACAATATCCATTGATAGGAGAAACTAGAGATTCCAAGATCTAGCTTACTATTGTATATCAACACATCATATAGGTGTTAAATTTTATTACTGCTTATTCGTTCGTTATAATCGTATAAATTCGAATGTTCATAGAGCAATCATGAAAATGAGCTCTTGTATTGTTATAATTATATCATCGTTGTGCTTAAATATCACGCATAAATGCTTACATGTATGGCTGTAACAATTGATTGATGCTCAAAGCTAAGGGATTAAGCCAACATACTCTATCATAATTACATGTGTTAATAATTTAATTCTTGTATGGCGAGAAACAATTTACATCACCTACATTAACACCAATTAGGAATAATTCATTTCTAATGCTTTCATGATATTTTCTTCGCTCTTCCTATTCTACTTCCAAACCGTATTAATAAATTGATCATCTTCCGAAATTTATCTTTAACAGGAGTCATCTTGCATGAGATCGTTCCATACAGATTTGCTACAGAGAATTTCATTCTATGAATATTTTCCTTCCAGCCAGCAATATTTGTCCCTCTTTATATGAAACAATATTTTGCATGCAAATATATTTTGGTTAGAATATTAATTACGTTGGGCTAAAAATATTTCTTGCGTGCTTCAAATAGGATTGGACGTTATGAGTTCGTTGATATTTTTCATTTAAATTGCAATGTTCAATATTTTAACATTAAAGGACCACCTCATAAAAATAAGTCACACGCAATATTAAATCTGAAATTTTCACGATATCCCCGATATTGATCCAAGCCCCAAAACCCGAACCAAAAGTGTATATTTAGCCCCGAACGTATGATATATTATAGGATCTTTAGCGCAGTATGTATTCATTAAATTGTAAACTGTTATAGTTTAACCCAATTAAGAACGATTACCATATGAAAAACTCTTGAACCGTTGTACAATAAATATTTCAGGTTGGACTGAATTTCAAAATGTAATTCCTTCTTGACCTCGTTTAGTCCCATTTAACATTTGTATACCGAAATATGTAATTTCCTCTGTCTTTAGATTAAAATATTATCATAGCCCTTATTTATACACAGGAATTCGAATTAAGCCCGAGTTGAACGTAAGTTGTTTCGAGATTACTTCGTTTAAATAAAGTTTTATGTTTCTTGATAGAATATTGCGCGATTAAATCTCACATAACGAGCTGAAACTTTTTCCATCTTCAAAAATACTAAATATAAATCCTCTGAAGTCTTTGTGTATGATGATATGACATGAAGTTTGTTAAATTTAAGATAAATATCCCCATCGAGTTATTAAAGGATCATTAAGCCCTGAAAAATATGAATCCATTAAGCGGTAACTCCATAACTGCATAGACATATCATCATATTTTACATCATTGCGAATAAATTCGTATGTGTTTATATAATAATTTCCATAATATTTCACATGCGTTAAGTTCAAATTGCCAAAACTTTTTGGTCGTCCAATCCTACTAAAATGTGATTTATTCGGCTTCATTAGACGATATCACTAAAAAGGCAGTAAAGTCGAACGGTAATGAGCATTTTACTTCGCATAGCGCCCAACGAATAAAACCTATGCTTCCGGGGGGATACATGGGAGCTCGTAAGGCAATTCAACAGTTGCCAGTTTTGTGCCATAAAATTTAATGGGAAAGAAGGTCGATGAAGTGGAAAGTAGCGGAGATAACTTTCATGCACTTAAATAGTTTCGGATGCTTTATGATGACATAATGTTGAATAGTCCTTGCGAGGCGAAAGTTTTTACGCGGTCGCCGAGAAACTCAAAAAACTTTTCTATTCTGGCCATCGATCATTTTTGACATTTTTCAATTTTCAATTTGGATATAGTAACAATTGTAATCCATTGCGAAATTAATGCTAATACTATAATCGTCAAATGGATTTGTGTATACGGTTGTTATACTCTCATGGGAGAACTAATTCTAAAGCTATGATCACACAATTTATTATCCGCCATTGCAGAATATTGTATTGAATATAAGGTTGTCTTATTTTTTAAATTAAATTTGATATTTAAGATTGGAATGTTCCTATTAATTGCATTTTATTCCGAAGGTCACAATTTTTGCCTAAAAAGGTACTGTAAAGATTGCCTTCCACGCACAATTAAGTTTGCTAGAATTATTTTAATTGGAATTTTAACTAAGAGAATATTTATGAATGATTAAAAAAAATACCATAATTTTTAAGGGACCTTTTTGGCTTTTTTGGTTTAAAAATTTTTTTCTTCGTATATCGGAAAGAACCAATGTTTAAGAACACTATCAGTAAATTTCAAGTCGATATAAATTAAATTCGCAAAGTTATAGGGCGATAAGGAGAAGCTGAAGTGAGGAGAGACTTTAAACTCGTTTTTCTTGAAACTACTTTTTCCAAGCTCATGGAAGTTTTCCCAAGCACCCTAGATGAGCATTCTTTATGAAAATTAACAGATACGTGTACAATAAACGTCTTCATTATTTGACTTATAATTATCTAAAAATATTTAGATGTTTTTGTTTAATGAACAAAAAACTAAGAAAAAAGTGTTGGTTAAAACACACATTTTTCTTTGATCGCTCACCATATTTTTATTTTCCAATATTTCTTCTTAATTATAGTCTAAGATATATAAAATATTATACAAAGTAAAAATATGTTTAATTTTTTTGCTGTAAATCACTTGTCTAGGACTTAGGACTTCCGTGATGAAGAATGTCATCGCTCGCTACTTTTTCGAATGTCATCGCTAATACTTTTTGCATAAAAAATCTTAAAAAACGGATCCTTTTTAATCACGTTATTATTTGCTTATTCAAGTAGGAGATCAAACAATGGATATTTCATAGTCTGAATCTAAGCCCAAACCTTTATAATAAAAGTCTAAGAATTTACCCAATATAACAATACTATTTCTTTAGAATGTCATTTTTATCTGTAAAATATTGCAAATAAAAATTCTATAAAAATTGCATCGATTTACCTTTGAGCTAAAATTATTTTTATCAGTTAGCTAAAGGAAACTTTGTATGATAACCATGTAATGTTTAAATTTAAAAAATAATCGATCATTATCGACACTAAATTAAAAACATAGACATTTTCACAATTTAACATCAAGTTCCAACTTCAGCAATATGATCGGTAAATTAATAAAGATAAATGCTTTGATTGTATAGCGTAAAGCTGCATATATCAGCTTCCTTGCCAAATATGTGGCTTTTATCAGTGCGACCATTTTGATGGAAAATATTTTTTAATAATCCAGCAACCATATCGAAACTTTAATGGGCTCGTAAATTTCTCAGAGCAGCTTTAATGGACAGTCAGAGATTACGCGAATGTGAGCGAATTTGCGCGAATGAAGCAGTTATGTTTAGCGCAATGGTCAAACTCATCGCCTCCAGAGATAGTGCTATATCTCCTAAATTCATTTGTGCGAGCGAATCCGCTTGCCAAACATGTTAGCGTACATTCGAATTTATTAAATATTGTGTGGATGCAGCTTTAGCTTTTGAATTTCAAAGCAATCGCCAATATGGTATTCAGACATGTGGATGCTGTGCAGCTAAAATGCTCGGCTTTCACTCTTGATTTGATTGTGTACATCCCTAATTCCATCATACGTTTACATCATAAAGGATGACTGGAAGCCAATCATTTATTTTATTATTATTTGCAAATATTAATTAAAATGAATCAATACTTTTCGGCTATTTTTTTATCCTGTATTTAAAAATAATATTTTACAATACTTCTAAATGATTTTATACCTCACTAATATTATTTTAATTTTATTTCAGTAATGGCCCAAACTAATGGTAATCAGAGAGTGCGATATCTGCTAAAAACAGGGAATGGGGTAGAAGTCCTACACCAAGCTCCATTTTCAGTGTGCTAATTTTGCATAATGAGGTTTGGCATTATCTTGTTAAAGCAGTATTTTTATGTTATTGACCAAAACTAATCTTTTTCACGAGACCTGTTTTATTTGCTCTAATTGTTGATAGTACATTACTGCTGTGGTTATCTGTACCAGGTTAAAGCAATTTACGTTGAACTACACCGGCAATATCCCATCGATCTGTGCATTTTATCAAGTTGTACAGAAAAAAAAACACCAATTTATTTTTATTTTTACATGTTATATTGCAAATATTATATAACTATATATGACAGCAAAATATACATTTTTATAGCAAAATATAAGGTGCGGCAGGGAAACTACCTTATTAAAACAATGAAAAAGTACGTCTCTGGTGTGAACTCACGCCATTTATTATCAACCAAAACCATTTATTAGGTTAATATTTTTAATTGATTGACTCGAAGCTAATATGCTTGGATTCTGATAAAATAAATAGAATATTAAGGGACGTTTTTAGGGACGGAAAGAACCAATGTTTAAGAATACGTTGAGTAAATTCCAAGTCGATGTGAATGAAATTCGCAAAGTTATAGGCCGACGAAGAGAAGAATCTTTAAGTGCATTTTTCTCGAAACTACTTTTTCCATATTCATGGAAGTGTTTCCATACGTTCTAGATAAGCATTCTTTATGAAATTTGGCAAGCATATGTATAATAAACATCTTCATCGTATAAACTACAATTATCCAAAAATATTTAAAAATATTTATTTCATTAACAAAAAACTACAAAAAATGTTGGTAAAAACACAAACTTTTCTTTGATCGCTCACATTTTTTTTATTTTTCAATATTTCTTATTAATTGTAGTCTAAGCTATACACAATATTATACAAAGTAAAAATTTGTTTAATTTATTTGCTGCAAATTACATGTTCAGGACTTAGGACTTCCATAATGAAGAATGTCATCGCTCGCGCACCGACATACGTTACTCCCCCTACTCCCACTACTATAATTTGTCAATCTAAAAATATCTATGAAACTAGCCTTGTTCTTATTTAAATAAAATCCACCCTTATAAAAGGGAGAGCACTACGAAAATCCATATTTTTTTAAATAAAGGCTCAATAAGATTGAAAAAAATTATAAATATTAAATCATTGTTAATATAAATAAATCGTACATTTATGGCAGTAAATATGTCCTAATAAATTAATAAGAACTTCAAATTTCAATATGAAATTATCTTCCTAAATAAAATTAGAATAAGTTCTTTAAAATATTCATCATATGTAAAAATAAAAACTGTTAAAAAATCATCTTGATCCTGAATAATATACAGGATTTTTTGCATATGGATCAACCAATTTTTTAGGGGTTAGGAGGAACTTTTGCTACGATTCACATATAGTATCTATGTTCTAAGTGTCAGAGTTGTCGAAATAGAATTTTTTTCAACATTTTGAAAAAATACCCAAAATTTCTTCTTTAAATCGTCATAACTTTTAAATCTGTGGTTGTAATAACATTAAATAACTGTTTTGTATTTTGCAATATATTTTTGATCTAAATATATAAATTATATACATAAAAAGTATTTTTTAACCATGACCCTGGCAAACTTTTATCTCTTCAAGTTTAACAACTTATTGAATGATTTGTAGCATATCATTGAATAGCATATCATTGAAAAGAGTATAATCTAAAGGATTTTTTTAAATTAAATTAAGTTCAAAATAGTTGTTAGTTTTTTGTTTAAAGAATTTAGAAGTTGACATTTATCTTTTCGTTTGCATATTTTATATGATTTGGGAAGCTTAAAACTAATTTTATTTAAGCCAATTACATAAAATATATCAAAAATACATTGGAAGATACAAAAACAGTTTTTTTTTTGTATTATTGCGACCACTTGTTAAAAAGTTATGACGATGTAAAGATGAAATTTTGGAATTATTTTTTAAAAATGTTGAAAATAAAATCTCTTTCGACAACCCTGACACTTAGGATATAGTACCTATGTGTGAAATGTAGCAAAATACTCCTTTAATTTCCAAAAAAAAATTGTCAGTTGATTTGCAAAACACCCTGTATATATCATAGTTAATTGGTCCTGAAAAGATGAAGATTGCGCCCGGCCCGCATTAGGATGCTGCATCGAATCCAATTGAGATGAATTGATTTTTCAGGTTGAACTGGAACTGTAAAATAAAAATCTAGCTTTAATCTCCAACTGAGTAATATTCTGCAAGCTTCCGCAGCACAACCTATTAATAAATTATATGTTTATACGGAAGGACTGATCTCATTGCGGCTTAGCTTTTACGACCCCATATTTTTTTATTCCCACATCAATGCGCTATGAAAATATCACCACAAAAATAAAATCCACAGCTCAGAAGTATCTGATGTAGGGAAATCGGTAACGGCTGTCTGTAAAACCAGGATAATGTGCACGTATGCCTTTGGGAAATTCTATCTGAGGAAAGGCTAAAGCTTTTTCCTGGCCGCTAAGAACATCAACTGCTACTGCAGATACCTAAAGCTCGTGTAATGTGATTTCAGAAAAAATGAGCCCATGAACCCGGCCACGGGTGAAGTACACCCCAATAAGGCAACGAAACCACCTTCGGGGCTCTAAAATCATTTAACCTCACATATTTCACCCAAAACGGGCTTATTCCAGCGCTGATCTTATTACACGCGCGGAATTAATATTAACGACGAACTTTGTAATGGCCGCGCTGAAAAATGCGTCCAAATTGAATCGAATATGCGGACTCGTTAAATTATAAAATCGATTAGGCTAAATAATGATCCGACGCTCGGGAAGAGCAAGCTTTATATGCCAAAGTTATATGAGGCCAATTTATTCGCGGCATTTCCGATAGGAACAGTTGCGACCCTGTTTTCGCGAAAATATTTGGACATTTATCTCAAATCAATATAGAAAATGCGCATACCTCATTTAGTATTCATGGGCGATATAATATATACGGATGTCGCGAAATTAATGCGACACGATACGTCGATTTATCAGGGTAGAGATTATGCGGGATGTAGCGTACTGATAGCATAAATATTTAACACTCGGAATAATTGCATTGCTAAGTATCTCTTAATCGAAAAAATGTGTTAAACATCATATTGTACTTATTTGGGATTGTCATAAATTATCATCTTGACCTATTAAATGAGAATTATCGACAAAATTATGTATGGTGGACCAAATGTGTTAACATTTGTTAAAGTCCTCAAAATATTTAATCTGTATGTGTTGATACAATGGATTTGATCTTGGACTTTTATTATAAAAGTTCGGGTTGAAATTAAGATTGTGGAAAGAAAAATAAATTATCGTATTGATTGATAACCTCAATACAGTTTATATCCCACCCAAGCTTAACCACATGTGGAAGGCACCTCATTAAAATCTTTTATTACTAGGAAAATGTCATATGGAGAAATACATTTTTTTCGTTGATTATTATCATCAAATGCTAAATATTTAAAATAGGATGTAAATTACAGATGAGATTTTAAACAAAACACCCGGTTTAACCGCATAAATGTGTTATTATTAATATTTGCATTAAAGCTCTTCAACCTCAACTTCCATCGGCCGCAAATAAGTGGCCAATGTATTTTACACAATTCATTAGGATTATATCTATATTTTTACACAAATAAAAGATCTACAATACTTTATAGTGTCAGCAAAACATAAATCGTACAGATGATATGAAATGCTGCTTTTCAAATGTGATTTTGGTTTGCTTAATTGATCGTTAGTAATGTGTAATTAACTAATTATATTCCGCATGATAAATGCTAATGAAGCATACAACTATTATTTTATTCGAACATAGACCCTGTTGAAAAAAATAATGGTCTTTCAAACACTTTGAAAATATGACTAACAAGTTTTTTTTATTTAAACAATTTCATTATATAACATTTCACATCACAATAGTATCCAGGTTAATATTTCAAACAGGATTGAATCTTCACGTAAATAAATTTTATTCACATTTTAAATGATATTTCGGAGGTGGCGTTCATAAATTGAATTCAATTGCTATGAAAAATGATATGGAGACTCTGGATAAAGTGTACCTCATTCAAAAGAAATGGGTTTATGCCCACGAGATTGGACATGGGCGTTTATTCTTAAAAGGCTATCCAGTTTTTATGCTATGTGTGATATTTGACAACTTAACACACCACTTAATAAGTTCGTGGGATGACAAAATAGTCCACATAATAGCATTTGCAGATCGTAAATTTAAGTTGCCTGAGATAACTGAAACCTTAAAAATGTATTCACAATTTTGCATCAACATTTGTTCGTGAGAAAGCTCTGTTCGATGTGGGTACCACATTTGCATCAAAAAAAATTCAGAACGCTGTAGCTGTTTCAGTGCAATAAAAAGGATTTTTTCATGCGATGAAACATGGATCCATCACTACAGTCCAGAATCAAATCGGTAATCCAACTGAGTGGACAGCAACAGGCAAAAGCCACCCAAAGGGAGCAAAAATGTAAATATCAGTTGGTAAGGTTTTGGCCTTTGTATTTTGGGATGCGCACAATATTTTATGCATCGATTACCTTAATAAATTAAGAACCATCAATAGCAAATATTATATAATATTATTGGTGCATTTGTTGGAAGAAATTGCGAATAAACGACCCCAAACGAAGAAAAAAAGTGTAAAATGAAAAAATCCTACGAACTTATTGAGTGATGAGTAAATATGCTATTTTTAATAACAGATTTTAAACGATTCATAATAATGACTTTTTTTTAAGTTTAAAAATACATCAACCATTTTACATATATTATACTCTAATTAAACAGATTATTTGTATGTTTTGTAAAAGCTGTTTCTTTATTTGTTTTGAAATTGTCTTCAAACAATGCTAATTTAAAATGTTACCTTGAGTTCCAACCGAAAACAAATTCATGGGTTCTTTCTGCCAAAATAATGATACAATCCACTCTTTGATATTTTCATATATTATGTTATATAAACACGAGTCAATTTATTTTGTATGGGGATAGTTCTTCGCTTCGTTGAATTGTTATATGGTAAAAATATCAATATATATATCAAAGTCTTCGGTCAAAAACACGTTAAGCTCCGACGTATGATAACCAAAAAGATGTCTCCTTTGAAGCCTTTGAAGTCAACGCCTCCATTTTTCTCACTTATCTTTTAAACGATCGTGATAAAATACTAACTTTGTAACATTGCAAAAGGACATAAAAAGACATACATGTCTTTACAAAAGTTGGAAAGCTCGACGACGAACTTACGATAAAGAAAAATAAAGTCTGCCATTAAACAAGGGCTATCGTCGCCGACTTGTGTTCCGGAGACTTAAAGCTCGTGACAGCCCTGAAAAGAAAATCCATTATTCAACACGATTTATTATTCAAGAAGGAATGCATTCAATCGTTTCAACCTGTCACATGCTTCGACATTATTTTAAAACTAGTTCTCAACAAGTAGGACACCATTCTTTTAATATATATCGCTCTAAAAGTATACATACTAATTGAGCTCATTAACGAATTTTATTTGGAATGTTTACGAATAAATACATAATTTGTCAGTTAGTTTATATCACACATAGATGACATGCGACATATCATTAAATTACTTTAGTTTATTCAGCGCTGAAACGTTCAATACGATCAAATCTAACGGAAGTATCGTTGTATTAGCACACAATCAAATATATGGGCATATATTATATATTAAATGCCGCACATTTAGTATTTATATGGAAATAGGAAAATGTGGGTTAATTATGACGCAATATATTTCAAGTTTAACTTTTGAAAGTCTCGCTTAAAGAATAATTTATGGAAACGAAATTAGTTTCAGGAGTATAAGCACTGTCATACCAATGTAGGTCGAGCTTTCCATAGCCGCGAACGAGCTTTGCTAATTTTTATACAATAAACAAATTTGCATTTGAAATTAGCATATATGATCTGAATAAGTTCGAAAAAAGCTCATTAAATATCATCAATTAGCCTGATATTGATCATATATATTAGGGCAACCCGAAAATATTCGCCAATTTTGCCTTATGTTCCCAAACACCTCAAAATTTAATTGTCATTGAAGATTGGCTGTCTATAATAATTTAGGATATATATTCGTCGCTTGGAAAAATTGCACAAATAAGGAATATGGGTTCCTGATGATTTATTAGGGCGACCGAAAAGTAATCAAAATTTATTTGAAGAGCTCTTTCGCAGTTAGTTTGTATTGAGACATTATCCAGTAAATATATACGTTCTATAAGAAAATCTATCAGGGGAAAGGTATCAAAACCAACCACAGAAGCAGCGCTCTTACACCATTTTATGCTGATTTGGTTCGACCGAGAAATGAGACAAGAAGTGGGTGCTATATAACAATCCTGCGCAAAAAAATAACGCATTTTCTTCTGGACAAGTACCTGTTTCGACTCCTCAACCAACACTAACAATAAAGAAGGTCCTTCTTTGTATTGGGTGGGATTTTTCTGAAGTTATTTATAATGAATTACTAAAAAGATCTGTATTGGACGATCGAAAACGAGAAGTTTTAAAAAATGTTTTTCAATTAATAAGCTGAATTTGATTTTTATTCAATATATGTCTGTCTGTTCTCAGTATAATGATATATCCTCTGATTAAATTACGTGCTTTTAATTTGTGTCTATTTATTATTGTGAGTGACTGCTTTTGACCTTTTTAGGCTAAGGTTTTTATCAAACAATATTAAAATAGATAATCCAAATACTCTATCTTATTTTTATGGTACTATATTCATTGGAAGGATATAGATGATCTTCATAGGAAACTTTTCTAGATGTCGGATCTTCATGTGTTGGTTTCCATTATTTAATCATTATTGCATGATGAATGATCAAGATTTTGTAAGCTCGAAACTTATCCTTCACAATGAATAAATATAGATTTTTTTTAAACATTTAAAATTATTTTCCACTGCTTTTTAATATTAGACAAGGTTAAATATGTGTTCGTTTCTAGATTGATTAATAATTGTAATTAAAATGTATTGCTTTTCGATTGAAATTATTTATTGCAATCCGAGCGGCTAATTCATTACCATAATTGCGTCCACCGCACCCTTAATTGGTATCGATAATTACCGAAACGCCATAAAATTGTTGTTCTTTTGCACAGCGCTTTGTTTATTTGAGGCAGTCATGTGCAAATAATTGTACAGCCTAATGGCTTAACAACGAATCAGTCTTCGGCGAAGCATGACACAATGGACCGTTTCTCTATTTATATATTTTTTACTGGCCATATCGATCACGCCCCAAAGCAAAAATTTCCAATTTAATTTCGGTGAAAATACGCCAGATTATTGTGCCATTTATTTGCAGTCGCCATTTATGACACCTGTCAGAAAGCGTGATTTGAAAAATCTCGTTCTGTGCGGCACGCACCCAAAACGAGACACGTCCTAGATTTTCTTTTGACAAATTTCCATCACTGTTGAAATGACGCAGACTGTCGTACGAATGATACTATTGCTATGGATTTCAGCTGAAGAATTTGTCTTTGATTGACGGGGTGTTAAATAATGCGGCTGTGTAGTTGGTATTGGTAGACGACTGCACCCTGCGCAGACTTCAACCCCCCAAAAGTTGCAGCGTGGCTGTGTCCTTGACAACACAGCTCTAGACGCGCAAGCGCAAACCCCCAAAGGCTTTGTTTCCGGAAAAAGCTCATCGCAGTTTTGCTGTGAAGCCCCTGGAAGGACCTTTACAGCAAACTGACGAACAACAAATATATACATAACGCTTATTAAAATTCATCAGGTGCTGAAGAGCGTCTTTCTCTATATACAACGTATTCATTTTTATGATTTAACACATGAGCCCCTTTATACTAATTTTGTTTTAATCAAATTTGTATCGAAATAGGGAATACTTTTTACAACACTAGGCTTACCGATTTTTTTATATTGGTTAAATCAATAGCTATACGAAGTTCAAAAAAGTCACGAAATAAGATTTTTCAATAATATACAAATTGATTATCGTTTTCATTCTGTTCTGGCAAGTTGAAGTCCAATTTCATTCGTAATGTATATATTAAGGTATATAATTCAAATATTATTTTGAAAATATGCCCGAAGTAACATTATAGCATCGAGTGTTTTGTCATTTAGTCTGGATCTGATTTTGGAAGCCAGGCAACTTGCTGCTGAAAATGCACACTCATCCTCCACACTCGTTGGAGGTATCGTTATTCGTATAACACCATCAATGTGACTGATAAAATTCCTCTCTGCTAAGACACGGACTAAAACTCGCAAAATTCCCGATTTCCCTACAAATTATTTATTTCCGTCGCTGCAGATGAATACTTATATAATATAATATTTTGATATGGTTCGTAATTATATTACGGAGGAACACAGAAGTTCTGAACCCCGTATCTATTATATTTCATATCGATATTCCCATTATTAGAGTCGAGGTGTAGTAAATACATCACCGGTAGGGAAAGGTTATTATAACAATTTGAAAAACATATATGTACTGAATATACATAGAGAGTTACTTTAGACATAGACATTAGACAGTTACTGCCCCTAGGCTTTGCCTAAGCTCGCCAATTAGTAGTTAAGCCACTGTTTCCAAGCGTCTGGATTTCGGCGAGAATGTCTCGATTTAGTAGCTTTCATCGTTTTGGTGAGATGTACGATTTCTGTTAGATAAAAATTTCAATCCTGATTTTTTCGGGATTACGTTTACTAATCCCGGGATTCATGAGCACCTATAGCTTTCCGGGATCCCGGGATTGGATTCCCTTGTCGCTACCAAGGTTAGAATTTTAATTTGATAAAATTAAAACACTGTATTAACACTTTTAATATCAAAATCATTTATATTCAGAATACAAGCGTCGATTTTTTTGTATCAGGATATTTCTTTCCGTACTCTTTTACCAACAAAAGCAAATATTGTTTTTGATTTTCATCGATTGTTATCAATTTATTATATTCTTCCATTAAGGCAACACCATGTTCAGCAATATCATTCACTACCCTCATAGAATGAGCAGCCTCAAAATCATGTTTCAACATCTTTATTTAAAAACTGTGATGCATCTGGAAGTATCTGGAAAAATCATAAAGAGTTTACGACTTTAGAGTTTACATCAATGCCTTTTCTTTTTGGGCAATGTTATACCTTCAATTCTTAGTGCATCTACCATATTTTCTTATAATGAACTGAAAATTCGACTTCAAAAACTGATAAAGACACCAACTCTTCTGATAAGTATTATAAATTGCCCAATATTTTTTCATGGCGACTTTGGCCATTGTTCGCTTTATATTTTCAAAGGATGCAATTTTTTTAATAATTGCAAGTCGTTTCTCAGTGCTGAATATCCGACAGCGGTTTGAAACAAGTATTTTATATATAACAAGACTGTGAAAATATATAAGCTCAAACTGCAAGCAATACACAGTGAAGACCAACAGGCTTCCTAAATGAAGCTCCTTTTTCAGGAATTCTTCCCAAGTAAATGATAGAAAGATTTAACAACTCTTTAGAGTCATCTTGAAGTGTCCTGAAATTGTTTTTGAACAAAAGAAATTCTGTCTGCAGCATCATTTTCTATAACTTTTGAGGGCGTGATTTTATAAATTACTGTTTTATAATCAATCAAGTCTTTTTCTGAATTTTTTAACCGTATGGTAACCATTAATACTATCATTGTACTATAAAAAGCCATTCATTAATCTGCAATTGTAACATGATTTTAACATATTATTCAGTTTAAATTGTTAGTATTAACTTTATGATAGTGAAATTTTAAGAACGTGGAATGTAAAAGAAGAAACTAATGAATTTTATGAAAATGGAATCTTGGATAATCCAAAAGTCAGACGGAAATATAAATGAAAATGTAAATGGAAACTATGCAATTGTTACAGATTTTGTCACAGAAGCATAGCGAAAGGCCTAGATTTGGCCGAACACTGAATTTTTATTTTTATTTTGTGTACTACTTTTAATGGCGTAGTTTTTGTGTTATTCATTTTTAAAATAAGTCAGTTACCCTAATACACCTGTATTAAAAAAATATATTTGTTTGAATTTTGCACTTACGTAGCAAATTTGGCATACATAATCTACATGCAATCAAACAGTTTTACACTGCCACTTATAAGAAAAGCAGTTTTTCATCTCTTTAAAAAGCGGCTCGTTCATTTTGTTCGGCTTTATCTCATATAAAGAGATAGTAAAAATGAGGGCGAGGCATACGTGTCTATCTAAATTTAAGATCAGAAATAATTTCAAGTGTCTGTTTGATATGCGAATTAGTATTTTTAAGGCCATAAGCAAAATATTTAAATATTTATATTATAAGTTCGCATTGTTCATCATGGTCTCTTCTTAAACAGCTGTTTTGGAGTATCGCTCAAGTGATTGCTTTCGGGAGGAACACTTTCCAGATGAATTTTTTGTGCAAAGTTTTTTTTAATATCTGCTATAAAATGGCATTTTATACAAATTAAAAATAGTCGACTTTTCTCGAGAGAAGAAAAATAAATTTATCGGATTAAATTGGGTTGTTTTATTTCGCCTTTTCTGCAATGTAGTGTTTGCTGGTTGTATTAAACGTAAGAGCGTGACTTCGCAGCTAGAACAATGTTTTGTATATAAATTTGGCGAAAATTAATGGCCCTCAAAAGCGTCAATCATCTAACCGGTTACCTCACAATATGACCACAAATTCTTGTCGCCATGGTAAAAACCCAGATCGCTGAAAATATCGACCACAAATCCAGCCCGATTTTGAGCGCGTGCGAATGGCGTGAAAAATAATAATTTGCTCGCATAAATATAATTTCCACACAAAAAAATATAATCGGTCATTGAACGACCTCACGACATCCTAATGCTTCCGCCAAGGGTTAGCCGGTGAGTTTTCCGCATTGAAATTTGCAGGTCGCCGTTAAAGCCTTTATTTTGTAGGTAAATTAGAGGTGTGCGTGCGGTTACGCGTGTCCCTGCAATACGGCATACTTGCGAACTTCCATTCGACGAAGGCTTCGATGGCGAAGGTTGTGCGTTAGGGATGATCATTAACTTCGCCGGAGCCGGGGTGTCATACGACCCCGGGACTTTCGCATGAAAAATTCGATCTTGTTACCGCTGCGTTTCAGTTTACATCGCTATTTAGTTAACACCCTTAACCCTACTTTGACTGAGCGCTTAAGCTTTGAGTGCTTATAAACTGTGAATAAGGTATTCGCTGATAAGACCGTGCCGGCGTAGGCAGTTTCGTCTATCTGAGCTTATTTCATTTATACGACCTAAAAGAAAACGTTTATGTTTAAATTCGATTTTATTGCAACGAAGACGGGAGCACTTTGGGTCTTACTTTAACGTTTGTCTTCGAGCTTATTTACTTCAGACTTTTAAAAGAATATTGCTCAATTTACTCTATTTGAATTTAGATGATTTTAGTTTTTCGCGTTATATTTAATTAATTAGACGCAAGATGCGGATAAATTCTATTATGTGGACCTACTTCCCATTTGCGAATTTATCCCACATTGTACAACAATTTTTACGATCATAATCCAAGTATTTCCATATATAAGCATCTAAGATCTACTCAGTGTCTTGTTAACCGATATTAAGCTTTATTTTACGCAGGCTCCGTTTTTATTAGAATTAATTTTCTTATTGAGAAATTGAATCCGTTATCAGATATAGGAGTATCATCAAAATAGGCAATCAATACGTACAAGTTCCGACGACAGCGAAATCGAACTGTATTAAAGCGAAGATGAAATTGAGATTCCTGAATCTGAAAGTGAAGAACTTTTTTTCAAACTCAATGCCAATGATATATATATATATATATGGAAATCCTTAGATTTATATACGTATTCAATAGAAACAACGATCTAAACGCTTACATGTAAATAAGTTTGCCCTTATATCAGAAACATGTGCGAAAATTATAGACAATAGCCAAGCATTCCATACGAAAATATAATATTTACATAATATATTTATAATTCATTCCTTTAAAACTCAATGAATATTTACACAATATATGCCAAATAAGACACAAAATGTTGGCATATAATTTTGCCTCATCACCATCTTAGAATAAATGTGACACAATGATTCCATTTGTTCAAAATGCACACCAAACAGGAACTTTATTTTAGATATTGATATCTTTCTTGAACAACACGAGAATTTTCATCTCCTCAGATAAGATAATTAACCTCGTTATTGCAATATACATATCTGTACACGGTTATAATTGTACTATTTTATACTAAAATAAAATGGCTTATATTATTTGAAAAAATGTTGCATGTAGAAATTTTATAGTGCTGACATCTAGGCGTTGCATTTGAATGACTCTTTATTATTCCCGTGGACTTTGTTTCTTTTGGAAAAACTTTGTCTTTTATCGAATATAGGCGATCTCCATTTAAGACTTACTACCATATATATGTGGCTATATTTAAATAGAATAGGATCTATAATATAAATAAAGGGCGAAATAAGCCTTATTTTTAAGTGATATTTCAATGGTTGTTTCAAATTCAGACACTCATAGACAACTCTGTCTAAATACATTAACCATCTAAATACATAATTTTCGATACAGGAAATCAGGTTGAACCTGAATTGATATGATTGATCGGAAATATTATTAAAATATATTATTTGCTGATCTGCACGTGAAGAATTGTATCCACTTTGGTTCACGTACCTGATGGATTGCATATTACGATGTGTTTAATATCAGAAAATGGAAGCTCAGAACGAAAAGTTATGAAAAAATCAGGAAATACCAAAGTTGAAGAGTGTATTTTTATGTGGTACAAAGATGATCAACTGGACAGCCAATATCTGGTCCATTATTGTGTGAAAAAGCAAGTTCGAGCTGGCTTGAAAAAAATCGAAGGATGACATGATATCAGGGAACTTTATGTTCACGATTGACACGTTGATGCTATTTGTGGAGAAGGAAAGATTCGATGAAGAGTTTATATACAATGCTGATGAGATCGGTTTAAATTGAAAAAAAAATACCCAACAAATCCTAACAAAACTAGTAAAGAACGTGTCATTGGTATGTTCAAATGCAGCAGGCTGACACAGACTGCCACTACTTGTCATTGGAAAAATCAAGGAAACCCAGCATTCTGGTTGAATATGATGGTCAGAAAAAAGCCTGGATTAATGAGGAAGTTTTTAAACGATGTTATGAAAAACAGTTCATAACAGAAGTGAAAAAATATCAAAAATCCATAGATAAAAGAGAAAAAACATCTCATCCATCTATAGAAAGTTTAAATCAGAACGATGAAATGTTTATGGTAATACAATCGATGAATCAGGGTGTAATTGAAACATTCAAACGTTTATATAGAAATCAGATGCTTCGACGATTATTGCTAGAAGACGAAAATAATGAAGAAACAGTTATCAACTTCCACAAGAAAATACATTTAAAAGGTTGTTGCTACATCGCAACAGATAGTTGAAATTCTTTAAATGTATCGACTTTGAAAAGATCATGAAACAAAATTTTGAAAAGACCATTAGTAAATTTCATTAAAGCTGTAGAACCTGATATAGGAAACATTGTGGAAGCAATAGCACAATTTTCTATGTGTTCTGAGTGCGACGAAGTAGATGTAATCAAGTAGTTAAATTCCAATGTAAATGATCTTAGAATCTAAATTTTAAATAATGAGGAATTTATTAAAGAAATATCTGCCTCAGAAGAACAACGTTGAGAAGACAAAAAAAAAAACAATGGAGAAGATATTGGTCCTACACATTCTGAAGCTCTTCAGTGTTTAAATGTCGCCATGAAATGGCTTGAGAATCAAGAAGAGGAAAACTTCAGGAACACTCAAACATCTTATTCGAGTATTCGCGTTTTGGTAGCTTCTAAAAGAAGAGCTAGCATAATAATTTATTATATGCTATTAGTATTATATTATAAGATAAATTAATATAATAAGCTGATATTCACATTCAAATTCAAATGTTATAGTGTAATTCCCGAGTGTCTGTTGTTCATGAGCTTGAACATCTAAACTCGAATAAAATGTTTTCGTATCAATCGTTTCAATGGTACTAGAAACATCGCAAAACGCAATAATGGTAGCTCAGAATGCACAACAACTTTTCCGGAAATGTTCCGGAAGATAATGGACCGAATTGAGTGAACCTCTAAAAGCAAATCACGAAAAAGTTCTATTTCGCTTTGAAGCACTGAAACAGTTACACACAAGTACACACATTATCTTCTTGAATGTGAATTTATACAGCATCCAGTAGTTTGTCAATAAATACAACAATTATACTGGATTAAAGGGGAAGTTTATCAATAATTTAAAATTGTATCTGACCATGAAAAAACGAAGACTTGCTCAGATCATAATATTAATCAGCCAATGAAAATTATCATTTTCTTCTATATTGAATGTTTAGACTCGGACATAAATTCAAATCTATTTACAAAATGTCTTAAACAAGATATATATTACTGTGTTAAATGTTAGAGTTCCATGAGTTTCTTCATTAGACATATTTCGAAGATAAAAATATCTTATTACAAGATTAGAATGTAGATAATTGGAAGGCGAATTTAAACAAAAATAGAAGCATATTTCGAAGAACTACGTTCGTATAGCGTATGTCACCATATGGACCAAAAACCAATATCCAGCAATACTCTCAGATTCGTATATTGCTAATATTTTCTTATTTTAATATCGAGCATTGAAAAATCATTGACTTCCAATCAATTTTGATTCTTCTCCCCGTAGGGTTTCTTTATCTGAAAGATAAGAATCTAATTCTGTCCATTATTTAATAATGCTGAAAATACCTCGTTTGGAATGGCTCAATGAACTTACAATGCTAGCAAAATTGTTAAGCCTAAAAATGATCGATTTTTTAATGCAAAAAATATTAAATATAGAATGTTGACATTTAATGTGTTGACTAGGCAATCTTTATTGAATATAAAAATATTTTTTAAAGTTTGACAAAGTATGACAGTGGGAGTGAAGGCTGCCACGTATGTCCTAAACAAGTAATTTGCAGCAAATAAATTAAACATATTTTTATGTTGTATAATATCATGTATATCTTAGACTATAATTAAAAATAAATATTAGAAAATAAAAATATAGTGAGAAGTCGATGGAAAAATTGTGTTTTCACCAATATATTTTGTAGTGTTTTGTTCATTAAATAAATACTTTTCAATATTTTAAGATAATTGTGGTCTATACGATGCATTTATTTATTATATACGTGTCTACCAAATTTTATAAAGAATGCTCATCTATGGCTTATGGGAGCACTTCCATGAGCCTTAGAAAAAGTAGAAACGTCCCTTAATATGTCAAGATATCATCGAATTGTAATAATTAGAGTGGTCTCATTTTCGCAGTGGACTGTTTGTAGTTATTCCAGGAATACTAATGTATTGTAGATATAATAACCATCAAAAATAAACGGGGAAATGTGTTAATTAACCCTATAAATACCGTGCGCACAGATCTGTGCGTTTTATCATTTCAACTTTAAACACAAAAAATAGGTTGAACTCAATTTTTATTCAAACACTTGTAAAACTATCGATGATTGTAGACCGCCTAAATCGTTATGAATCTTTTTGTTAATTGCCAAGTAAGTACGGCGTAAGATAATTCACAATTTATGATACAAGATAAAACCGCAAGAACATTCAAAAGTTCATCTCCATTATTAATTGTGGGCCAGGCAAGTGGTAAACATTCAAGAAAGCTAAACATCCAGAGGTGGTGAAAGCTTTGTATATGTGGTTTCTTCAGGAAAGAAACAGACATACACCTATTTCGAGCCCCATATTGGGTATGAAAGCAAAGTTGTTTTACAGGGCGATAACAAAAAAGAAGACTTTTTAGCTAGAAAGGGATAGTTAAAATGCTTCAAAAATCATTTATGATGTTAATTCTATAATATGAAACCTTGTATTATATATGTATGTCTCACCATTTTCTGAATTTTTAAGATTATAAATAGGCAGTACTCTATAGTCCGACAAATTCGACAATCCGACACTGCCTTGAAAAAAAATTCAAAAATAGATAAATATAACACTAAAAAATTCAAATATAGAAAATATGCCCGAAGTAGCATTAGGGCATTGAGTGTTTCGTCATTTAGTCTGGATCTGATTTTGGAAGCCAGGCAACTTGCTGCTGAAAATGCACGCTCAGCCTCCACACTCATTATCATGTATCGTCATCAGATATATAAATGCTAGTTCGAGTTGATGACCGCGTGAGCCCCAATTTTCATATAACACCATCAATGTGACTGATAAAATTCCTTTCTGCTGAGATACTGACTAAAACTCGCAAAATTCCCGATTTCCCGATAAATTATTTATTTCCGTCGCTGCGGATGAATATTTATATACTATAATACTTTTATGTGATTCATAATTATATTACGGAGGAATAAAAAAGAATCTGAACCCCGTATCTATTATATTTCATATCGATATTACCATTATTAGAGTCGACGGTGTAGTAAATACATCACCGGTAGGGAAAGCTTAATATAACAATTTTAAAAACATATATGTACTGAATATATATGTATACGTAGATTAGACAGTTACTACCCCTAGGCGTGGTCTAAGCTCGCCAATTAGTAGTTACGCCACTGTTTCCAAGCATCGAATTCTTACAGAAAATTTGAATATTTTACTAAAAGTATTCATTCCAAATTAGGTTTTGTCCTGTTAAAGAGATTCATGTTTTTTGTCCAAATTCCCTTATTCATTAGCGATATTTATTGAGTGGATTGAGTTTCAACGAGGGGAAGCTTCAAAATATTACAATATGTTTGAAAATATTTTGTGGGCCCTCCTCCGTCTCTACGATATTATATTACTTCCCATGTATATCTATCCCGCGGTGTATTAAATAACTTGTTCAGTATAAATATTATGAGTTCACGTTACATAATTCTTGCCGGCACTCCGAATAATAAATAAACTATTTTTGGATCACTTTATGTGCACATGACGAATATCGTTTAAGAAAAATAGAAGCGATTTCAGCTTTATATAACGATTTAACACTCAGAATAGACGTAAAGCATTCGCGTTATTTACAGCATGGATTTCGTATTTTATTTTCGGAATGGCTTTCGGCACCGCGGGTCTATTTATACCCCACTCGAAATAAATAGGGAACCGCCAACGCAACAGAACGATGTCCAAGATTTACTGTGCTAATTATTCCATATGTTTTATGTTTTTTAAATGGCCGCCCCGTACATATGAATACCGGCGGTGTCACATAAAGTATCTGGAATAACATTGAATAAATCAAATTATAATTTATTTTTTACGTCATGGAGGGGTTAACATATCAATCCACGTGTGCGGCACACATGTGTGATAAAGGAGCGCCGACTGTAATCATACGACAATGAGCTCTCTGGAGAGGCGCGTAACGATCATATTCCCGCGACATGATGTAGCCTCAAATTAATATTCTTGTGTTAGGCGTCATGTTATTAAAACATATTTTACAGGCTCTTTAGAGAAATTGCTCTCAGTATTTGAGACATTGGGGTGAATATCATTTTCTCGTACGATCTATTAAAGCGATCGTTATGCGTTACTTACTTTTCGTTGATAAAAAAAAATACATAAATTATGATCGTATTATTGTTATTTCGTTTAATGCGATGCTGAATGATCATTTTTTTACATATCTGATGTACATATCAAAAATTCGACATGGAGGAAATTGGTTTTTCACGAGTATGGAAAATCGAACGAAAGCTCGTTACTTTTATTGCGACAAAAATACATCATTTATCTAATCTTGTATGTCAATTTTTTATGTCGATCAAATTGCGAGTTGTAAATCCAACTACTAAATCATGACATCAAGATCATGTTTTTGGTACGATGGGTTTATTCCTAGACTCTTCAAAATCGGAGAAGATACACGCTGACAGGCTTGCGTGGGTTACCGTGACATCACTCCAGAACAGTTAAGGGAGAATAGCAAAATTGGTCAACGATAAGAATGTTGCGAGTATCTTAATTATCAAAACAAACGCCTGCTCTCAAGACAACACAAACGAAAGTCGTCTTATCTTTTTGTTAAAAGAGCTTATTCGACGATAGCGATTTCAGTTAATTATATCTAAATTTTATGACAGTTAAAAGATTATTTAGAATATGATTTTTGATTGAACAATAAGTATAAACATTTATGAGTTGCTAAAAAAATATATTGAGAATTTTTATACACGGTACAGCATGACTTTGCCATCTATGCATGAGTGTATGATGAGACGCATAGATTTAAAATTAAACAGGGTTGTTACTTTTTTATTCATTTTTAGTGGTTTAAAAAAGTGCATCTGTAAAAAATATTGAAGAATGTAAACATATTTTTCACATTTTGCATATAGACCTAAATACGTACCTAATTAAACTACCATAATTTTTGGACATATCCAGAGATGTCATTAACGAATAAAATCTAAAAATATAGTAACCAAAATTAAAATATGATGTTTGCGGCTATAGACGCATGTGGCCTGTGGAAACATATAGCTTCTATAAGAACTTATAGCACTTAACTAATTATCCACATATGGAAAGCAATTCAATACCATCCTGGGAATAAAAAGCTGTATTTAGATACAATAATATTTTAAACATTTTTATAATATACCTAAATATAAATAATTTTTGCACCCGAAATTCTAAAAATCCTCAATGAAAAATTCATTAATTGATATTAAATAAAATATTTAGTGCTGTACGAAGTAAAATCACCCCAACACACAATCGCTGTTGTATTCTCGAGTTGGCTTCGGCTATGCTCAAAGAAGTGGTTCGTCATTGGAGTCTCGCAGTTGGGAGCTCTCACTATTTGACGTTGTCGTTAATATTTTGGATATACTATGTATGCTATGTATCTTCATATGTATGCTAAGGAAGCCTCGTTTCTACAGTCCGATTCCACAATGGATCTTATATTCATGCTATGACGCTTTAAAAATGGAAATACATGTCATCATTACAAGAATTGGTTATGTCATTTTTTTGTTGCTAGAAATCGCGTGATCAATGTTTGTTTTTTTTTATACGTAAATTCTATTCTTTTCGTGTGTGTCTTCATATTGTGTGCAAATATTTCCCAGCTTTCTTTGGAATCTGAGAGCACGTTTCACATTTGGGTCAATATTTAACATGACTTTCTCCAATTTCCTACTCGACTGGGAAGGCTTTGCTCAATATGGATTCCAAATAAATAAAAGTAAATCTATAGATTCATTGTCGGGACATTAACGCATGTGCGTATGAAAATAAGAATAAATTAAAGGCGCAATTTAAAATATGGGCTTACAAGCCATCAATTATATGTAAATACGAACAGCCATTCTGAATCCTTCTTAATCTGATCAGCCTAACGTAGACAAGATGCCGGCGGGTTTGTTTTAATTGAAATCTGAGTTTAAGATGGCTTAAGAAACTCTTTACGGTGGCATCTTTGTTATTTGATCTGCTAATGAAAAACAAGCTATCGATCGATGCTTCGCCGTGCATGTCCATGGCTTCCTATTTCTTCATAATTGACTGAATTGATGTCTACATAAATCCGTGATTTTGTGATTTGGATTCGTACCCCAAACATCTTGATTAAATTCCACTGAAAATATAGTTAGTGACCACATTTAAAAAAAAATTACACTTGAAAAATATTGTCAAATGTACTAACCACTTCTCACAATACCATACAAGTTTGCAGCATACACTCGCATATACACGCTCATATTATATTTTATAAAATCGTATAAATCCACCTGCGTCACTTTTTAGCCTGTCACATAATCATTTTTCACGTGAAAGCACGTGCTTTTGACCAAAATCTAAGTAAAATCACTCGTTTTACGTGTTTTTAATGTAAATATAAATAAATATATAGGATTAAATGCTTGAAGACTTTCCGCTTGAATGAAAAAAGGACAATTCCAAACAAATGGTACGGTGTCAGATAGACAAAGACTAATGAATGGCATACTTCCTGATCCTCTCGGAAGACTTTATTCATTGCGACGATAGCAAAATTGCACCTGCTACTGTTTCCTTCCTCGAAAACTATAGCATTTATGCATCACTTGTGTTTCTAAACACAAATCCCATCGATTGTTCGTTCACGTTACATTATGTTATTTAGTCTGGCCTATTTTTGTATCGGCAGGCACTGGCTAATATCCCAACAGGGAATAATTGACAGGAGCGAGCATTATTCAAGGATGTACATTATAGATCCATCTAGCAGAATCCACAAGTAGTTCCATCTATTTCGGTGCTTAATTCCCCAGAAACCATTTTAGGCGCACCCCCGTAAGCTATGATATTTAAATGTTGAGACGAAATTTTGCCTGTTCCGAACGGCTTTTGAAATTCAAACGAGGTGCTTAAATATTCAAAAAAAAATTGTCCAACTTTTAAATCTCCGAGTGGTTCGCGAGACCAATTTGGGTGCTTCTAAATTAAATCAATTTACATTCAGTACGAGCAAACCGCTGAATATTTTTTTCTGTGGGTTCGTAAAAAAGAGAGCAATTTATATGGAAAAATATTATCTTGTCATTGAAACTTATATGGGTAGTGTTCTTACATTTTTCAACCGCGCTGCCTTAAGATATATTACCTGACGACAATATTCATGTTCCGTGATGATGGGCAATAATTCAATGTGGATGTTTTTATCTTTTATGCCATCAAAATGATGATACAATTCTGTTTTTATTATATTATTTATTGTAAAATTAGATCTTAATGAGACTACATAATGTTTGTCTTACTAATATTATTACAATACTTATTTCATAATGAGTATGCAAAAGACCTAAACAAACAGTAATCAGAGGGTGGAATATCCAGTAAATAAGTTCGATGGGCTGAATATTCAAAATCTAGCTGCGTTATCTTATTTAAGTATTATTTTCCGTTATTGATTAATATCAATCTTATAAAATATTTTCAAAATGCCAACAAATTTGAGATTGGAGTTATTAATATTACCAATCGATCGTCTCAATCCAGGTTTACCCTGATTTTAATGATCTGAATAACAATAAAAATATAATTATATAAGAGTGTTTTTTAACTTATTAACATAAACTATCTTTTCGCTTAGTATTATTGCACAGTAACCAATTCTCTTTATAAACTACAATTGGCTTTACAAACGGATCGAAAGATTCTATGATGTTCTTGTGCGATTAGCGACATTTCAAATGGAAGCCTAATTTCTTGTATATTAAATTTTCCTATAAAACGACGATGTTTTTTGACTTTTGATCATGGACAACCACACTTAATTGATGAGGATCTGATTTCATCATAGCCATTTTTCTTTGGTTTATTGAGGTTATTATTTCAATTTTTTTACCTATCTATATCTCTCTGTACGTATCTATATTTTTTTAGTTCATCTTATTTTTCTGGTCGAATAAAAACATCATATGATGATGCATATCGAATTCCCAGGGCAAGTATCTAAATCCGCCCCCCTCTAAAATTATTTTTTTAAAGTTAAAACCCCAGAAATTATGGAGAAAATCCACAAAATAAAATGCTGTACATCGCAAATTGACTGAAATTTTTGACATGAGGAAGCTGTGCGCAAGATGGGTGCCGCGCTTGCTCACAATTTAACAAAAACAGCGTCGTAATGTTTCAATCGAGTGTTTGGCGATGGTTCATAGCTCAAGCTGTTTATTAGTCCCGCATATTTTGTAACTTAAAACTAAAAAAAACTAGTTAAGATAACAGCACAAATTAGTAAGATAGATAAGTATCATTCGTGACCTCATTTGGCATGAGTCACCTATATAAGCTAGCCTCTGAGGGATCTTGCGTCTGTGTGTCCAACCGGTCCGCTTTTCGGACTGTTGGCATGACGAATAAATACCTCGTGATCGGACGCCATACCTGAACATGTACACAGATCGTTCTTGTAAAAATAAAAACCATTTTCAACTTTCGACTGGGTCGATATTCTGCGTTTTGCGCCCCAAGCTCAGTTGCGCCCGTAGTGGGCACCTACTTTGCCATGCCCTTGTTACGGTCCTGTTCTTACTATCTTATAATATTTAATAAATAAAATAAAATTTAAATATAGTGTGGAAGAAATAAAGCTCTGTTTGTGTAATATATAATAATATAGGCGCGCTACTGGCATAGTAATTGCGTTGTACTATATATAGACACACGCGCGCGCACACAGTAGAGACTCCGTTGCGCATGCGCATAGTGTCTATGATATATGCAATAGATATGAAGAGAGTAAACGCGATTTTCCCTGTCTTTTCGACTGACTACTGATTGGGTTTTCACTTTTCGTAACGTTTAGGCTAATTTGCTCTACTGCACTTTCGATAAGTATTTATTTCACTTCGATAAGTATTTATTTCTTGAACCGTGTCTTCGCGTAAACTAACACAAACATAGGTAAAGTGTGCTACAAGTGAGAAACAAAATTAGGACAAGAACTCTATATTTATTCCGGCGTTCAATGACTACCTCAACATTGTCAATATTGCAAATTTTTGTTATAGGATTTTTTGTTCATTCATATATAAAATAAAGTAAAGAAATATTATTTTTTGATGCTTTAATTGCATAACTATGCGAATTTTTCATACGATACTATACTTCATCAAAGTAGGACCTATCAACTGAACAAGTCTACATTAACGTCTAAAAATGATGTTGATTATTTTATATATTATTTTTTATAGGATGTAAATTATATATATTTGAACACTTACATATCTACATATTATGTAAAATGTAATTTGTAAATATATATATATATATAACGACAATTTTAGTATTCAGACAGAATAGGACGAATAAAATAATAGTTTAACAATGATGTTTATTGCCGTATAGTAACGCTCATCTCTAAAAGGCTAATGCGAATATTTTAGCATATTTATATAATATATTTTAATATGCTTTCAGCCTTGTTATTAGGCGTGAGCATGATTGATCTTTGAATATCATTTATAATAAGCGAGTCCATAAAATATTTGCAACGCACGGTCACAGCAACGTCAGAGGTGAAATATCGTGCGACCACATATATCATTGGGAAAAACTAACTTCACCGACATTTATGTAAAACACGCAATTCAATGGTCTCCATTCGCTATGAATATACACAGGGTACAGTCAAAACACGCGTCCTGAAATATTACAAGTTTCGCAATACGCTTTGTCGCAGAACCTTTGCCTCGGATTTGCGCCGTACAAATGGCGGCAATTTAATTCCGAGCTTCACTTTACAAACTGTCTTAGTTAACGACACTGAATGTAAATTCATCCTTTGAAGTAAGATCTGATGCTATGAACGCTATGAAAAAGCTCTTGATAGTGAGTATTAGTTTGTACAATTCTTATATAAAGCGGAAAAATGATATTTTCATATGTGTGATGATAAGAATCTAGCGTATCATTGACTATCTTCAAGTTAATATATCACTGTTGGTTTTAGCCCTATAGAAAGAAATATAAAGGACAGAGATGTATTGATAGTATTTCATGATATTTTGGTTTGGTAAGGGTTTGAAAAAAAATTCAAAATCGAGAATTCTTACATAGTCCAAATATGAAACTGAAATAATTTCTTGGAAAGATTGTGCTTGTTGATATGAAATGGAGCATAAACAACACTAAAAAATAAAGGAAAGCAGTGGCATTTTATACATCAGATCTTTATTTCTATATCTCTATTATTATTAACTTTAAAAAGTTCATATTTTGTGTTTGATAAGATGTTATTTGCTTGTGTTGTTTGATGAGTTATTAAGACTATTGCAGCATAAAGTATTGTGCTCAATAAGCCATATTAAAGACATCAATTTCGATTTTAAAAAAACATATACGAATTTTAAAGTAGAACAATGCAAGACCGCAAAATTTAGAAAACTTCATCTTGAAGTTCTGTATAATCCACCATATGAAATTATCATGTCTTTTCGCTATGTACTTTTATTATATGTACATATATTGACATTTCTAAATGTAATTGGATTTGTATTGCCAGCTTTTGACCTATTTATTTGAGGAAAACGCTTTAAGAATAAAGATTATGTTAATAAATAATGGTTGGTACTCCAAAGTACCGAATCCCAATACCGAAACTAAGAAATTCGCTCAGAAATGAGGAGATTGCGTGGTAAATAAAATTATTCTGTAATTACAGTCGAAACTTTTCATGAATATCCCCATATTTTTCTATTCAGACCACAATATATATATTATTCAAATAATTTCATGGCTATTCAGCCTTAAAAGCAAAAACAGTTGATCCCTATAAAACGATAAACACCGTCTAAATCGGAATAATTCATATTTACGTCCTTCGTATTTTAGCCATTCCCTACATAAATATCACCTAAAATACGATACAGTTATGCTCAAACTTTTGCCATAACACTTAAGCAACTGCGGAATCATTTTTATGTCCAATTTTATTAACAAAAGCGAGACCCGCCTAAAGGGCGGTTGTGTCCAATGATCATAAACCCCGACCACTTTTTTTAAGTGCATCTAGCAACAACCCCAATCCACGATATCGGACTATTTAATTTTTAATGCAGATATAATTCACGTGCTTAAAGCTCGATAATGTCCGCACGATATCGTTCATTAATATGATATGTATTCATAGATAGCAAAAATCGTTTCAGATATCAAATCATTGTCATTGTTGATTTTTTTCCCCATTGAAAACAACATTAAAATCGATGACGACCTCGAAACACGCTAACCCCATTTTAAAACTAAAATATTATATTTCGTGAGTTATAATTTTTAAACATGAGAAACGCCTAAATATGAATGAATTTGATTAAAACCCATTTTTTTGCATTTGAAGACGAAGCCTTAATTTTTCACTAAATAATTTAATTAAGTCCGAAGACCTCCTTTTAGTTTATTTAACCTATTTTTTTGACACACGGACGGTTCTTCGCTTAAAATAATTTAAAATTAAAGACACTTTTATATAAACTCTTTAGAAAATTATAGTATAGTCGTAATAAATTCTTGGATTCAGGGATTAGTAAACGTAGTCCCAAAAAAATCGGGATTGAAATTTTTATCTAACAGAAATCGTACACTTCACCAGCACAATGAAGGCTATTAAATCAAGACATTCCTGCCGAAATCTGGACGCTTGGAAACAGTGGCGTAACTACTAATTGGCAAGCTTAGGCGACGCCTAGGGGTAGTTACTGTAGGGGTGTTATCTATGTATACCTTTTTTTTTTTTTTTTTTTTTTTGATGCGCAAGGAGGAAAAATCTTTTAAAGACACGTACCGAGCCCGTACTCAGTAGTAGTGTAGGAGTCTGGATATACCTAACTCTATATTACTACTACGAAATCTTCCAAAGTGGAAGATCAAGATCCAATACCCACTAAAAAACCCCCCTTGACCGTCTTTTCGTCGCGTCTTACAGGTCGCTAGACATAGTAAAACGCGACTCTCAGGCTCCGCAGGCCCGTCATTTCTTACCTCTTGTCGGGTAGAGGTCTCTACTCACGTTCGTAGTTCTCTCCTACGTCCTTCTCTCATCCTCCGTGTCTCGATGTTCCTATTGGTCAGGGATCCATCCTCTCAATGGCAGCTCTCCGCCTCTTCCTCTCGTTCTCCTCCTTGGAGGTGATCACCTTGGCAGCGAAGTCTCCCTACGCCGTCCATTCATCTTCACTCTTTAACATAGAATTCATTAATCCGTTCTTCCTTACACTTCCTTCCTCTGTGGTGTCGTGAGGGACTCGCGTCGTTTCGCGTCGCGTCGCGTCGCGTCGTCGTCGCGTCGTCGTCGTCGCGTCGCGTCGTGAAAGACTCGCGACACGTTCGTAGTTCTCTCCTACTTTCTTCTCTCGTCCTCTTCCGATGTCTCGATGTTCCTATTGGTCAGGAATCCTCTCAATCCTCTCAATGGCAGCTCTCCGCCTCTTCCTCTCATTCTCCTCCTTGGAGGTGATCACCTTGGCGGCGAAGTCCTCCCACGCCGTCCATTCATCTTCACTCCTTAACATAGAATTCATTAATCCGTTCTTACTCACACTTCCTTCCTCTGTGGAGTCGCGAAGGACTCCCCGTTCCTCCTCCCATGCTTCGCATTCTATCATCGTATGCTCCGCATCATCCGCCTCAGCCCCACAGTGGTGACACTCCGTGGTGTCCTCTTTCCCTATCCTTTTCAAATACACCCCGAAACAACCGTGCCCACTGAGGAGCTGGGTCAGATGATAGTTCAACTTTCCATGTCGTCTTTCACTCCACTTTCTTACGTCGGGCAGGAGTGTGTGAGTCCACCTGCCCTTCTCCGAGCTGTCCCATCTTATCTGCCATTCGTCCATGGTCGTTTTCCTCGCTTCCCGTTTCTTCGCACCTGCGTATCGAGCTTTACGCTCAACAGCCAGCAAATCCACGGGAGCAGCCCCGGCTATCACCAGCACTGCATCCTCGGATACTGTGCGGTAAGCCGCCGCGACTCGCAGAGCGCACCTTCTTTGAACGCTCGCCAACTTTCGCCGGTACGCCGCGACGCCCATGGCGTCCGCCCAGATGGGCGCAGCGTACAACATCGTGGAGTGCACGACTGACAGCAGGAGTTTCCTCCTACTGGTCTTCGGTCCCCCGACGTTCGGCATCAGTCTGGCCAGCTGTTCAGAAGTTTTGGCCGCCCTCTCCGACGCCTTCTTGATGTGGGCTGCAAACCGAAGTTTGCGGTCCAGCCAGACTCCGAGGTACCGCAGTGTTTCCACATATGGCACATCGAAGCCGTCCAGCGCCAGTGACGGCGGACACAGTCGCCTCTTCCTCGTGAAGAAGATTGCCTCAGTCTTTTGGGCCGCAAGTTGCAGTCCAGCCGACCTCAGCCAAGCCTCCACACGACAAAGAGCCTCGGTTGCAGACCTTTGCAGCTCTGCGGAGGTTTTCCCAACGACCATGATGGCTATATCATCTGCAAACGCTACTATCTCACATTTGTCTGGCATTCTTTCATGAAGCAGCTCATCATACATGGCGTTCCACAGTGTCGGACCGAGGACCGAACCCTGCGGAACTCCCGTTGTCATCCTTCGCGTAAAGCGCGCATTCGTTGTCTGGTACTCCAGCTTTCTTTCGTTGAGATAGCTCTCAAGCAACGCCATCAGATAGCCAGGCACACGGAAGCGTCCCCCCAGCGCTTTGAGAATTAGATCCCAACGCGCCGAGTTGAACGCATTCCGTATGTCCAGGGCCACCATGACGACGTGACTGCTCGCCCTCACGGACCCCTCCCATGCCGTTAGCACGATATCTATGTATACCTATATATACAGTACATGTTTTTCAAATTGTTATATTAAACTTTCACTACCGGTGATGTATTTACTACACCTCGACTCTGATAATGGGAATATCGATATGAAATATAATAGATACGGGGTTCAGAATTTTGGTATTCTTCCGTAAATTTCGGCAAGTATTTTTGGCACTATCGATATTATTTTGTTGAACTGAATTATTTTTGATGCGGATTTAAATGAACCCCTTTAAAAATATATAAAATCATTGTATTCATTGTGAAGTTGAACTATTTATATTCATTCATATTCTCTTGTACGTGTATACATATTAAGGGATGTATTTTGGAATTGTCTATTAATTTTAAATAAATTGTATCTCGATTTACGCGATTTTTAAATATAATTGAATGAAATACCAAAAATATTTATAAACCACGCATTGAGAAGATATTTTATTGTACGGGATGCGACAATTTTCAGGAACCTTAGGGAGCAATTTACTTGTAGAAAGAATTTTTATTGAATGTGTGCTATTTTTCCGTAGCTATGATACAAGAATTTAATCGCATGTCATCACACGAACCCTTAGTTTACTTCAATAAATAATATTTATTTTTTCATGCGAAATAATCAACCCTGATAAAATCTCCTATTAAAGTTGTTTTATTAACCATATGCAATTTTTATTCAAAATGAACGTAAATCTTTTCATAATTGAATCACTTATCCAACAGCGTTAATGTACTTTGTTTTTAAGCATGCTTATGGAGTAAATCATTCTTTCTTCCCCGACATAACCATAATTTGCTGCAATGTTAACACGAAGAAAATTAATTCATGGGAAGTTGTAAACAAGTATGAACATTTCTCATGGCGATTATAAGTGCAAAGAAAATTACGGCGATTGCACTCGCATGCAACTTAAACAACCGAAGCTTAATTCTGCTTGCATAAAATTTAATAAAAACGTATTCACTATTTTTTATTATATTACCATATTACAAAAACTGACTTATGAATTCATAAATGACATGCGAAGTAAATGTGTTCAATATTTACACAGCATATCCCGATTGAATACAAACTATTCGATGTGAGACGCTCATCTTGTAATTACAAATTGATGACACACGATGGATGTTCGATAAGTTTCTGGTCTTCTAATTAGTGTATAGTCAAAAGCTACCCAATGTGACTTATGTAATTAACCCAAGCGCGCCGAAACTGGATCGATTCTGTCCCAGACAAATCTATTTAATATCACCATTCATTTATAATGCTTATTTATTTATACAGCCTCCAGACGTAATATTACCATTTTAAAACACCATAGTTTTGGACATTGTGTTCGATGGTTATTAATATTTATGTTTTATAAATCTGAGCTTATTGTTCGACGTTGGTCTTAGATGATTGAGTTGATTTTGATATTCAATGGAAATAAATACAAGCTAATGTGACTCTATAAAGTACGTTTTATTCTCGTTGAAGACCTTTTTAAACTGTTTACATTGGTGGTTTTATGACCCAAATTATGATCTAAGCTAGTCTTGAAAGTTTTGAGTGTATGTCAAGTCTTACACTTTTACATCTAGAATTGTATTTGGGTCTAAATTTTTATTATAACTTGGAAACAATACAATCAACTAAAATTGACCAAGCGTTAGAATAGTGAACTTTACCCTGGACATTCGATTCGGGTTTAGTCTGATTTCCTTTCATAATTTTCTCAATTTGATAATTTCCACATACACTCGAACCTATAGGGAGATAGTTTATATATGTATGTATTTTATTTTTTTAAATAAACACATATATTTACGAAATTAACGCATTCGCGGACACGGATTAACGACGCAATTCATTATTATATAATTGAGTAAAACAATCAATAAACACACTATTACTATTTCTCGTCTCGTTTCTCTTCTCATACCTTGCGAAAAATCAAAAGCAGTTGTTCTCAATCTTTTTACTTTTAAAATAGCAAAACCCTAAATTGCAGAAATCTTATCGCTTTTTCCATTTTAATGCGATTTAAAATCCACGAAATAAACACTGTCATGTCTAACAGATGGAATATTATCTTTTTATAATTTAAAAGGGTTAGAATTCGAAGACGTGAAATACCAAGGCTTAGGATGGGGTCAGTAAAAAAATGTCGTTCAAAAAGGGATTAACATCGGAATAAGGAACATATTCATCATTAGAAAAGGACATCTATTTTTAAAAAATATTTTCAGTTACATTATAACCAAAATGTAATTATAACATAAAATCGGCATAATAAAGTCGTAACTTGAACATAACGGGCAATGTTTAGGAATGTCATTGGTGTAAGCTAATCACATCTGTCTGCAATTGCAGACGTGTCCGCGAATGCGTTAATTAAAAAATATATAATAACATATAATATACCATTCATTCATCATCACTATCACTTATAAATCTCTATGCTTTTTTTTCGAGATCTCTTTTGGCTTTCCATCATCAGAGAACTATGGAATATTTCTGGTTTGAACCGTAAAAATCCCGATTTCTCGACTAATTATTTATTTCCGCCGCTGCAAATTAATACCTATATACTATAATACTTTGATGTGATTCGTTATTATATTACGGAGGAATACCAAAATTCTGAACCTCGTATCTATTATATTTCATTTTGATATTTCCATTATTAGAGTCGAGGTGTAGTAAATACATCACCGGTAGGGAAAGGTTTATATACCAATTTGAAAACCATATATATACTGTATATATGTATACATAGATTAGACAGTTACTGCTCCTAAGCTCGCCAATTAATTGTTACGCCACTGTTTCCAAGCGTCCAGATTTCGGCGTGAATGTACGATTTCTGTTAGATAAAAATTTCAATCTCGAATTTTTCGGGATTACGTTTACTAATCCCGGGATTCATGAGCACCTAAGACTGTCCGGGATCCCGGATCTGATTCCCTAACTGCGACTGCTTTCTGAGTCGTTAATTGTCGTAGATTCATCTAATATTTCAACAAATTCTTCTTCGTTTAACGTAGATCCTCCAATATTTCTTGGATGCTATGAATAACCATGTCATCAAAACCTTCTCCGCTAATATCACGACAAATGTTTACTGTCTTTTGGTATACATCTTCTATTGATGGTAAAACATTTTCTCAAGAGATTATTTCTGGCCACAGCTTTTTACAGCAAGAATTTAAAGTGGATTTTTTTTGCCATACACAACTAAATAATCTAATATATAAACATTAATATCTGTTTGTTGCCGCCATACCGTTCATCAGAGTGTAATAAAACTTCTTTAACTTATTGCTAAATATTGCACGAGTAACATAGGCATAGTCTAATATATAAAAATCAATGTTTGTTTGTCCGTATTTAATGCGCTTCCATACTGTTTATCCGATTGCGATAAAACTTTGCCAACTTACTGTTTTTACTTGCAGGAATAACATAGGCATAGTAAAAATATTGTATGGATGCACCATGTTGGCGCATATTGGTACCTGAAACAATAAACCACGTACTGCGTTCTTTTCAAATAATTATTAAGCATTTATGGCATGCCGGTATATGATGAATGCATACGCGTATTTGCGTATTTTTAGATCCTTCTTCTGGTTATATTTGAGTTTGTCAACATATATCTCACATTACCATTATTCCAAGAGGACCGTTGTTAAAACGTTAGGCGAAAAAACAGTATTGTTGTACGTGTTTGCTTTCGCCATAAATAGCCGTGTAAGGCTACACCCTTTAAAATTACTATCCCGAATTGCGTTATAAATAACGACTCGAATTTGTAGCTTTTACACATGAGACGCTTTCAATATTTACTTTGAAGCTATCAAATTAAATAAATGTAATGCTCAATCAGCGCGCCTGATCAATAATGCGCCCGGCTCTAATGCTGCACATGGCTGCCGAATTTAATAACGCTGCTCCGCATAACGAACATCATGTTTTATTCCGCACAGCAACGTCGATTTTATTAAATACATTTATTAAAGGCTTTTAATGAAATTCCTTAAAAAGAAGCTCTCTGACAGAATAGCAAAGGTGTTTATGGGTCACGTACACTTGATTTAGTTCATAATTGGCAATCGTATCAGACACGCAATTTCTCTGTGCAGGATTTTCAATTTAAGGCTACGCTTGTATCGCGTGATGTACCAAACTCTCCTGGACTATTTGCTTTGCGGCTAAATTTTTAATATGGCCGTGATTGGAAATGTACCGGGCTGAAATATGATCCTGCAGAAGCGTTCCAAGTCCCTAACAGCACGTACGAAATATCTCGCAGCCGAGAGCAATATTAATAAAATGACAGCATCGATAAAAAACGATGTAACCCACTTGTTTTTGGGGTGGAATTTATTTTGTTGTATTATTTGTGTGCACAAAATCCCCAGGGATGATCATAAAATCACTTGATGACAATGCTTGCGATGTAGATGCAATCGCGCACAATTTTTCAGCAGTCCTATCAGATTTCAGCGCAATGCTATTTTATTTATATTTATTAATAATATGGTCAGGTGTTGGTATAATGGGATAATTCCTAGACTCTTAATATATATATTAATTGATCCAAGCTTAGTCTAATTTTCTAATTCATAAATCCAAAGATACATAGATACTTTGCTTTTTTATTTGTTAAAGAGAACTGTTAGCTTAAAGTTGAAGCTTTGTTTGTGTAATATATAATAAAATAGGCATGCTACTGGTCTAGTGTTTGATTTATACGACGAAGACAGAGAGATTACAGAACAATTCTCCCACTCTTTCCGACCAACCCCGTGACGTTTAAGACAAATTACCCTACCACAAAGTTCTACTTTAAAAATCTCATCTTCGTCATTGTCCATAGAGCAGCCGCATGCTTTCCAGTCCAGTATTAACCCTTTGAGTAGTGAGCTAATTTAAAACCATCATAAAGATGCTATATTTGCTTGTCAGCCACTTATCGTCATACAAAATCACTTATCTGCCAGGACCGTCGCAGAGTGTATTAAGCTTGTACATAAATAAATAAACACTGTCGATAGCACATAATATTCGATCATTTATTCAAGTAAACATAAAAAATACACTTGAAATCGATTCATTATATCATTCACACATCATTATTAGTTGATAAATTTGGGTTAACGATCTATACAATCGTTCAATGTACGCAATATACTCTCTCCGTCTCTGTCTCCCATTCAAAATCTCCCGACTTGCAAGTCAATTTATCCGTCTCTGTTTCTCTCCAAATTCAACGTGCAAGATACTATCCGTCTCTGTCTCTCTCAGAGCTCAAAGTGCAAGAGTGTTCTTTCTGAATCACTGGACTTCGATCGCAAATATGCGACTGTACCACCATACGGATTAAGTTTGGAGTAAATAGGGCTCAGTTTTTCTTTTTCACTATTTAAAAATGCTTCATCTCTAGATTGGAATATTAAACATCTCCTATGGTGGGCTTGTAAAATAATATTTTTGCTTAATTTTATGACCCACTTAAAATTTTAGCAATAACCTAATCTACATTTTTTACACCGTTTCATCCCTTTGCATCTCAAATTTCCACTAGACTTGCTTCGTATTTTATGTGGGTACGCTTATTTTTTGTCACCGTTGAATTCCCTTTGGGGCCTTCTGCTCCTTAAAATTTTCCATAAGTTTGAGCCTTTTCTACCTGGCATTTTTTAATCCTTTCATCGTAGATTGCCTGACATTTACGGTTTGATAATTCACCCTTTCTAAATGTTATTTTTAATTAAACGCCGTCCTAGATTCTCTTTTGTGTATCGCATGGGGTTTTTTTTAATCCTCTGTCCTAAAGTTAGCACGAATTAGATGGCGAATATTATTTTATGGAAATGTCCATTTTATTTACAAGAATTAAAAATAATTATTTCCCTCTTAAATGGTATTATAGGGCTCATTTCTACATAGTACGAGCAAATAAAACAACGCCATCTATTGTTGATTATAAAAAGCTTTTTTAAAAAACTTTGAATATTTTTTAAAAAATATTTTAAATAATATATTCGTATTTCCAAAAAATATGTGAAAAATTCTCGAATCTATGGCTTTCTTATTACTTATTTTTTTATAAGTGGATGAAATTTATTAATTCATTAATTCATCTTGTCTTGCATCCAATATTAAAGATATTTGATATCAAAATAATTGTGTCTTCGTTGGAAGATCTTTTGAAAATAAATCATTACGATCATTATATATATTTTTGAAATTCAATCTAAATTCACAATTAAACCTTAAATGCTATGCGCAAAATAAAATAATGTTAAATAATTGAAATCCTTGCATAAGCATTAACCGATGTTTATTATCCAAATTTCCCTGGTTGTGTTCTTCTGAAGTTTATTGATTGTGCAGGAACGAAACAATACAAGCACTACAATGAAACCGACAGCGAACCATCTGTTGGAAAAACCAGAAACATTCCGCCAAATTTTCCGCGGAAAAATACTTTGGAGCTTTCTTTTAAGGCTGAAAGATGGCAACAAATCGCTTAAAAATGAAAATTACTAAAATAACACCACGTCATATGCTGTGACAATGCTATATATTTGTCATCTTATGAACAATTCTTAATCGATAAATCAAATGCATTTGTACCTCAACCCATTTCTTCGCGTTTGTCTCTCGCAATTATCAACCATTCTTAATATATTCCCGATTTAATGCCAAGAAATCGGGAGAGAAGAACACACGCGTTCCCTTATTAAAGCCGTTTTATTTCGAGATCGGCTTTATTCTTAGATTTTCAACCAATTAGTCGATATAATGACGGCGAATTTGAGGGATGTTCAAACTTCACAATGGAAACTGTCGATAATTAGCCATTAAATCTTTTATTCTTCTTCATTAGCGCTCGATCCACATGTAATGATTCCCCGAATTGAATTACCATGTTGGATGTTTTTGCTGTTATTGTATATGTTTAAAACAAATCAATTGAGGGTGTTTTTGGATTAGCATTAAATAAATATCCAATTACCATGTGGTATTGCTGAAAATCATAAAAACAACGCAAGAATAATTTCTTTCTGAAATGTATATTTTATCGATATGCCGGCGTATTGAGCGTGTACAAAAGTTTTTTCGCATTTCCGAGAATATTTCCTAAACAAATTCTCTTTTGAAAATTTTTTTTTTCAAAGAACTCAAATGCATTGAATTTCAGATTTGATCTAAATGCAATGCTTAGATGTCGGCACGGTACAATATTTACACGTGACATCTTTTCAAACAATATAAGCCATTTTGTTTTAGTAAAAAGTCATACAATTTTAACTATGGACAGATATACAGTGTCACTCAAAACTGTTCAAATGTTCTCCAAACATTTCACTTCGTTTTTGGCCGAATCACACCCATTCATATTTTAAATAATATTATTTCTATTATATTTGATAATGTATAAGTATGGATTTCATTGAAATAAAAAGTAAGACAAAAAATAGTAAAAAGCATTTGAACAGTTTTGTGCACACATGTTGATATTTAAGGAAAGAAAACTAAAAATCATTTTCAGATGGCTTGATCCCAGGGTAGTATCAGATTCTTCCTGACTAAACCCCTCCCTTGCTCTTCTCTGCCCCCCCCCCCCCCAAAATTGTTTATCACATTGCGGAGGAACAGGTAGTCTGGTCCTGTGTCTGACCCTATTCTAGAATTGGAGAGCCACTCACCGTCTTCCTCTCTCACTGCGCTCTTTGGCGCTCATGATTTCTTCAACGTAATCTCGCCAAATGCCCCAGTTCTTCTTGCTCACCATCATGCTATGGACCATGTTCTCGACATTGAACTCCGCTACCCCGAGTGCTTGTTTCAGCGTGTTCCTCTGGAGAAGTCGAGATCCTGCTGCGTTCCAATATGCCCTACCGAGTCATCATGAACCACATGGGAGTCAGCGTTTGCTCAATCAGTGCTATTCGCAAGGGCCTGTCCGATGTTTGTCCAGAGAACAAAGAAGAAATACGGCATCCGTTATGTATGTCGGGTGGAAACTCCACTCTGCTGGTTATTACTCTGTTAAAAATGGTTAAAAGCCACTTCTAGCTTCGCATCATTGCGGAAAAAGCTTGAATTTACAAAAACCTACATCAATTGAACTTTTTTTCCACGAAGGGGAGAAACCTTCAAAAGACACCACTATTTCGTGGCAGTGTGAGATTTCTACCCACTAAAACCCCCTTCTCTTCTGCTGCCACAGTAGTCGGCGCTTTAGAAGTTCTTTTTCGCCTCTCGCGTTCGGCGTTTTTCTTCTGCTGCATAGCGCACTTTGTGTACCTGCACCACGCATTCCATGCCCTAGCATCCTTGAGCATTGAAGGGATCATGTTGTAAGGTATGAGCGAGACTCCCAGATCCTCACACAGGGTATATTTTTCAACGCTCCACGCTGGGCAGACGAATGCTATGTGTGTAGCATCATCATTGCCAGCTGCGCAGTGATGACATTGCAGGCTTGTCTCTTTTTCTTATTCTCTTGAGGTAGCTACCAAAACAGCCATGCCCGGTAAGAATCTAGGTCAGATGGTAACACATTTGGCCATGTTGCCTGACACAATTCCTGGTTTGGTGCAATTTCCTAGTTTATGTGTCCACCGACCTTTTGTGAAGCTATCTCATTGAGACTCCCACACTTCCATGGTATTTTCTCTGGCTACCTTCTTTGTTTCACCTTTTTGTACCGCCAGTCTCTCCTGGGCGAACAGGTCAACCAATACCAGGGGGTCAGAGAAGGACAAGGGGGAGGTTTAGTGGGTAGGCACGACCGATCAATCGTGAATCCTACACTACCCAGATTCTCTGGGTGTCTTGTGAAGATTCCTCGCCCACAGGAAAAAAAGGTCACCTGGACGGGTTATCTAGTTAGATGAAACGAAGGTCAACCGTATCCTATCAGATGATTTGCAGAGGAACTGGTTCAAGGCTGGAAGAAGTCCCGAGATCAAGTCAAATCAACCAACTGTCAAGCATGTAGGTGAACGAATCATAGCTAATAGAGGGCAACATGGACCAAGAGTCCTATAAAAGCATTCTGAAAAGCGACTTGAAAGAAACAGGTCGATTTTATGGATTGAACAAAGAAAGAATTATATTCCAATACGATAAAAACCCCAAGCTCACTGCCCATTCCGTCAAAAAGTGGTTGAAGGAGAATAGTTGGGAAATCTTCCCTTGGCCTGCTCAGTCTCCTGACTTGAATCCAGCCAAGAACATCTGGTATCGAGTCAAGTGTGCCTTGGCTCGATATCCAACCTAGGCGTCTTCTTGTGCAGAGCTTTGGACTCGGTTCTAAAAGGAATGAGACCAAAAAGGTGGCCTGATAAAGTACTGAACAAAACTGTTCAAATGCTTTTTTCTTCTTTTTGTCTTACTTTTTTGTTCAATGAAATCCATACTTATAAATTATCAAATATAATAAAAATACTATCTTTTAAAGTCTGAATGGGTATGATTCGACAAAGAACGAAGCGGAAAGAAACGTTTGGAAAACATTTGAACAGTTTTGAACGGCACTATACAACGAGAGATCCATTTTTTTTAATAATAAAGCTCATTTCCCAATGAATTTATTAGTCAAAAAACAAAATTATCACATCTGAGATGATGAAAATCTTCGTGTTATTCAAGAAAGATTTCTGATGTCTTTTTCTAGCAAGACGGCACTACATGTCGCACAACTCTTTTTTTATAAATAAACTAAACTAATTCAAAATATAAATAACCCAAATCATCCTACATTTTATTAACATCATTTTTCAGGATGCACGATTGATCATTTTTGCATAGTTCAATCACGATTTTTAGTCCAATAGCTTTTTTAAATCCCACATGAGCAAATCTAATGAAATCCTGGTTTTTTTGTCACATAGTCGAATTTTACACAATTGGCTGTTTCTGTTTTTCTACACTCCCATACAAGTTTAATCCGCTTATTTGAAATGAAAAGCTTTCAGCTTAAAACTGGAATCAGTCAACATTCTACTCGTATGCACATTTTTTGGACGGTACAACGATTGCATGGATTAAGAGTAAATAAACTTTATGTATTATAAATATATATCTTATCATCATCAGCTGATGAGCAAAAAAAAGGAGATAATCATTTGCAATGTCTTCGTGTTCGTTGTATATATCATAGGGACACTATGCGCATGCGCATACGCCGTACGTGTGTCTATGCGTAACATAAAGCAACCTCTAGACCAGTAGCGCGCCTATTTTATTATATATTATACAACGCACGACTTAATATTTTTGCACTCTTCGTCGTCTATCGATTATGCGTGTCTACATACTTGGTATTACTTATAGAATATGCATTTATCTGGATTACATACGGGATACGATACTTCATAAGCAATATATATTATACTCGTGTCAAGGATTAAAAGGTGTTTCATATACCAATCGCGAGGTATGCAATGGATTTACCTGATATGTACTGAACTATAACAATTTTACTCTTCCATAGCCTTCCCATTTCATCCCCTTAAATGTGTATTATATTAGATGCTTCTTTCTGTTGCAAATTTTCCTCAGGTGCACTTTAAGACTTTGAGGAAATAAAATAACACCGACATTGTGCATCTCTGGACCAAATCTTATAAATATTTTACTTTTAGGAATAAATAAATTATGAACACATTTTGTAAATGGTTCGATATTATATTTACATTAGAAACATATTTTTTGTCGTGGTAGATGAGGGCTAAATCTAGATTATTTTAAATTTATATCTGCGCAATAAAAACAGCTTTTATTGTTAAAAAATAGCATCACATCTATCTCTTTAAATTAAAACTAAATCCAAATCCCGGACAACAGGGCGTTAGTACAGCCTATATTAATTGTAAATAAAGCACTGAAAAACGATAATATATTCCAGCAGACCCTTTTTCGTATGAATGTCATAAAAAAAGACCTTCGCGTGAGACACCCTATTACACAGCACAGAATGCTTAATGTTTGGAAATATATTTTATTTTTCTTTCATAATCCCATAAAGATTAATAGTATGGCGAAGGGTCTTTGTGCCATAATGATTGTGAATCATTTTTTTAAAAAATGCGTATTTTCCCTAATTTACAGCGAAAAAACCACTGTACAAATGATTTCGAATGAGCATGCACATTATTTCGGGTTTTTAGATATTCAAATTTAATTCGACCCGACGATGGGCTGATATTATAAGGCGAGATTTTAAGCATCCCGATTTCGCAACATTTCACAATCGCCCTGGAAAATGTACTAATTTTAATATTCGGACTTATGAGACGCTTTCCCACTCTCGCATTTATTATAATTTATGTAATTTATTCAGGTAGCTTATTATTTCGTTGACAATAAAATCTGTGCCTCGGACGTAGACCGCACGAAAATAAAACGACAGAAGTTACTTAATGCATGGAATCGAACGTTTGCCAAAACTCGAATCTAACTCGCGCGATTTCTGTTTAATATAACTATAAATTTTGACATTTGGCACCGGTACAAATAATACAGTATTTCATCTATAATAGCTTTCGAATATATGCTCTTTATTTTTTTTTTTTTGTTTGCTGCTTAATGATGAAAACGTAATGATTTTGAGGCGCAATAATTTCTAAGCATATCCAAATTATATTTTATGAATATCGTTGTACTTCAAGGAGTTGAGCAACGAAAGACATGTTTATAATTAATGATGGCTAAAGATATATATACAAGTCGCTATGCTAGAGAAATACATTATTTTCTTCCCTGAAAATTATTGTATAGTACTATTTTCTTGTCGCAATTCCTTGCAAAAATGGGTCAATTTCATATCTAAATATGAAAAGATGCACAGATAGTTTGTCGCCTTTTTAATGCTATTAACGACCATTCATGAACAATCCAAATATACTCAAACCTCTTTTTGTGCGACTTTTTTTGTGCGATTTCGAAGTTATGCGGTTTTTTTTAAACCTATTTTTTTATTTTTTTAAAATTTCATAAAGAGTACGTATCGTCAAGTACGTATCGTATCGTCGCAGACGGAATCTACCGCACAAAAAAAGGCTTAAATGTCCTTTATTTATTTATCATTCCTAAAACAACAAAGTTACTACTGAACTATTGATTATAGATAACCAAACTTAGTTGACAATTATCTGATTGTTTAAAGAGGATCTGATTCCATTAATAATATTCCGATTACTGTGCTCCTAATACTATTTTTTAACCCAATTATGATACTTTTTAATTTTTAAATCTCCATTTGCATCTGTATTTAGGGTGGTTCAGGTTCAAATAATTTAATTTCTCGTTAACAAAGATTATTGAAATTAATGGAGATTATTAAGATTGAACAAATTATGTTTTGTTAATTTTATGGTACTAAAATTCTCACCTATGAATTCCGAATGTTCATATAAAACGCCCCTATAAAACAGGATTACTACCAATTTTCTTTCATGCACATCATTCAATAAGCTAATATCTTTCCTCTTAAAACTTTTTTTCTTCTTCTTTTGATGTCGTTTTTTCGCATTTTTTTCCAAAAACAAATCCTACAAACTTATTGAGTGATGTGTTATGCTGTTTAAAATATATCAAAGTCTCACATTTTAAGAACACGTAGCTCTTTAATACGAATTTTATAGAAGTTTTATGAGTATATGGAGAAAAATATTGGTTTCTTTGAACATTTTGGATTTTTCAAAGCATTTTATATAAAATACGTGAATAGGTTTAAAAAATCAATTTACAAATATTCTTCATCAATTATTGGCCTAAGTGTTATTTATAAATAATGCTTAAAAAATAGTTCCAAGCGAGAATATTAAATATACAACTCTTATTTTATAATAAAAATAAAAAATACGTGTTTCTTGAACCGTGTCTCGATACAAGTAATACCTTTTTCTTGCGTGGGAAAAAATCCATAGTCTAGATTTGAACCCAAACTTTTACAATAAGAGTCACATTGTTCTATAATATACAGATATACAATACATAACAATATACACTTAAATATTTTTTTGTGCGATAGATGTGTTCCACGGAAAATCGCACAAAAAAAGCGATGACTTACATAGAAAAAGTGAAGATGCGTTCCATGGATTTTAAAAACCGCATAACATTGAAACAGCTATATACAATATATCCAAAATCGCATAAAAAAAAGTTAATAAAAAACAGGAAAACAATAAGACAATTAAAAAATATTTCCTATTTTATCCAAAATATCTCGATACGTATTCTTTATGAAATTTAAAAAAAATGCTTCAATAAATTTCGCATAACTTCAAAATCGCACAAAAAGAGGTTTGAGTGTACCAGAATAAATATGAATAATATATTGTATTAAGCTCGAAGCTCAAGCGTGGGAGTTGAGATAACCCTTCAATATTACGATTGATATATCCATACGAATTTTTTGACTTGCTAAATACTTGGATCTGAGATCAATTGAAGCATCGTCTATTTACCGAATCATCCATCAAACGTTTAAAGCAAATATTTAGCATAAACGGTATTCCTTGTAAACTACAGGAATATCATCCGAGGCCTCGTTCAAGCTGTGTTTGCTTATTCGCGATTACTTTGAGATCAAAGCAAAAGCACGAAATCATAAAACCACCACTAAACATATAATTGTTATACGACAGCTTATTTCGGTCTTCGAAATTAAATTTCTCATACACAGCTATAAATATATTTATATATGCGACGCTCAGGTGAAATTATTTATGGCAAGTGTATTTTCAGTGGGATTTTTTTTTAAATTCGTATTCTTGGCGCTTTGTAGTCGCTATTATTATCTATTTTGAGTCGTGAGGTGCTCTCAACTTGCGTCTTGTGCTTGTATTTTAATCGGACCATGAGCACTTGAAGATGGACGCTTTGAATCAAAGCAGTCTTGTTGGGGCACACCTTTGTGCTTCGTTTAATGTCAGTATTTGAACTTTGAAGCTGTATTTGGAGGCGTAGTGAGATAATAATGGAGCTTTAAAAATGTTTTAATATTGCCAAGGGTCGACGATAGATATTTATTTGATTCTCCTCACTTAACATTCATATGTATTTATTAAAGAGTTTCAGTCAAAGGGATATAGTTTTGAAACTTTTTTAGTATTCCCGTTATTTTTATTGTATTCCAATGTCATAAATGGTTCATAAATATCAAATGTGATGATTGAAGTTGGAGACTCAAAATCAGATGACGCCACATCAACTCATCAATGGTGTCAGATCTTTACAAAAACATTTTATATTTATCTTAAGTTCTTAGTTATACCTTAATCAATTGGGAAAAAATCTGGAGGAAAATGTTGGTACTGGGAATCCCAAGTAAGCTGGTGAGGCTATCGAGGATGTGTGTCTGAATTGGTCAGTAGAGGACACTCATCTCCCGATACTTTTCAGCATATTCTGGAAGCGGTTATGAGGAACACCATCAGAAAGGAATGATCATGCAATTTGAGGTCAAAAATTATGGGAGCATTTACGTCTATCAATAAAGCTGCTTTTAGTTAACCTGTTGAGGAGCGAGCAAATTTAAAATCGATGAAGTTGTTGATGTCATAATCGCTTTACGCCGATTACTTTCTGTCAGCTCCTAATCAGCCTAAGACAATCTTCAATTCGAGGCAGAGTCAATTGTAAATAAACATTTGATAACATACAAGATCGCGTCATTTCTTTACATAAACAATGCACAAAAAATCGATTCATTTGCTCCTCCTTTAGAAGGAAATGATAATTGAACAAAGACTCATTCAACACGCAGCGAAGATCGGCAAGCAGTTAAATAGATAACACATAATATTCGGTCGTTTCTTTGCGTAAACAAATAACACACTTGAAATCGAAATCATTATAAGTCGATAAATTTGGGCTTAACGATCTATACAATCATGCGAGGAACTATCCGTCTCAGTCTCCCGAACTGCGCTAAGTTCTTTCTGTCTCTGTCTGTCTCCGAGCTTCAATGTGCAAGAGTGCTCTTTCTGGGGCATAAGAATTAGGACGTACATGTACGTCGAAGCTCCCTGACAGCTTAATAACCTCCATAATTTAAGACAGTATTTAGTGTTTGGCGATATGTTGAACCTAAAAGAGATCAATTTTTTAACATTTTTTTATGTGAAACGTATTAAATGTAGAATATTGATATTTAGTAGGTTGACTAGGCGATCATTATTAAACATAAAAATATTTTTTAAAGTTTGACAAAGTATAGTAGTGGGAGTGGGAGTGAGCCACATATATCGATGGACGAGATATGACATTCTTCACCATGGAAGTCCTAAGTCCTGAACATATGATTTACAGTAAACAAATTAAACATATTTTTAATTTGTATAATATTGTGTATTGCTTAGACTACAATTAAAAAGAAATATTGGAAAATAAAAAAATAGTGAGCGATCAAAAAAAAGTTTGTATTTTTACCAACATTTTTTTGTAGTTTTTTGTTCATTAAATAAAAACTTTTAAATATTTTTAGATAATTGTAGTCTATACGATGAAAAAATTTATTATGCACGTGTTTGCCAAATTTCATAGAGAATGCTCATCTAGGGCGTATGGGAGCATTTCCATGAGCTTGTAAAAAGTAGTTTCGAGAAAAACGCGTTTAAAGTTTCTCCTCTCCTCAGCTTCACGAAACACATTTTTTTGTACGTAAATGCTCATTACAAGAAAATAATTGAAAAATTGTCTAATCTATAGTAAAATATCATACAAAATAATAGAAATCTTGCGGAATAATATCGTAAAGTGTATTTAATAAATTGAATGCTAAAAGAGTTGGGTTAAATGCGACCCTAATTCGGGGCGCAACGGTTAAAACTAAGAAACTTGACATGAATTTATATAAATCTGAACAAAGTTACAGACTTGAACAACTTTAAACAGTCATAAAAGTAAAAATGACAGTGTGTTTATGATTCTGAGCGCATAAATCTCTTTAATGACCTTTTAATTTTTCGGTTAAATATTATGCGTCCCAAAGCATCCCATCAAAACTTTTAATTTCTTGTTTAATATTTCGATGTTTACTATGCACAATAATAGGATTTGTGAGCGAAAGAACTTAATTCATAGTGCTTTCATAAATCGAATAGATTAATCAGCTCGATTGGTCCAATTGGTCATGGCCCTTACAAGAAGCTCACTATAAATAATTGATTCTGCAACCCAGTTACGTTGGCCATTGTCAAATAAATTCGCCCACTGATATCGTTAGTGTTGCACTATCGAAGACGGCTATCTGGTCCGGTGGGTTGAAGAACACTTCCATCATCAGCCACGATGAACTGTGCCGATGACATATCTTTGGAGGAAGGCCGGTCTTCTGACGCAGGCGAGTCCACAAATAACCAACACCTCAGATTATACATTTTGTCGCGCATATATTTATAATAAACATAAACTCCTTCCTCCTCCACTGGTCACTCTCGCTTCTTTTTTTTCCAATTTCCAAGAGCGTCTGGAATGAGCAACCATTTCAACGGAGGTGATCGTCACCATCATCATCATCATCACTCTGCAACACAGCACGATTCGACTGCCTTGAACTTCCGACATAAATTCACATCGAAATGTCTATTACGGCATTGTAATAAGTCATCCCATCCTTTTTATTATACTCTCTTGTCACGTACAATATCAGCCAGAACTTATTCACTATCCATTATTGATTTTTTAACCTTCTTCACGCATATTATATAATGCCATGAAAAATCCAAGATGTTCAAAGAAACCCATATTTTTCTGCACACATTCATAAATCTTCCATAAAATCGGCAAGTAAGAGAGCTGCTAAAATTTGAAACTTTGATTAATTTTAAACAGTAATCGCATTTAAGCACGCGACGAAAATGTGATACGCTTTGATGCAAATCTATCATGCGCGCGCATTTGTGCATGAAAGAAATAGGGCGTACCACATGAACATTCGTATTGAAAGTCATTGAAAATAATTGAAATATCAAGAATTACTCCATATTTAAATACAATTAAAGACTACAATACCTTTGTAAATTTCAAATAGTCGAACTTGTTAAAATATTGCATAAAATCTTTCTCAATTATGCTCGATCTTTGACTAACATAAAATCCGAATCTTCATGTGATGATAACAATATTATGTATCAATCATCTAGGCTAGGATCTCATCAATATACATTAACAGGAAAGGGTCTCATTTATAGCATTTATATTATATTAGCTGGTACCCGGCGCGTTGCTGCCACACTTTTCGTTTGAAATTTGAATTATAAATAAGAACAAACATTGATTTTTATATATAAGATCTATTGTAAGTTAATTTTATTATACCTATATTATTTGAAAAAGTACAAACAATAAGTTGACAAAGTTTTATTGCAATCGAACGAACGGTATGACAGCGCATGAAATACGAACAAACAAATATTTATTTTTTTATATTAAACTATGTTTATATTACTTGCACAATTCTTAACAATAAGTGAACGAAGTTTTATCGCAATCTAATGAACGATATGGCAGTGCATTACATACGAACAAACAAATTTGTATATGTTATTAAAATAACATCTATCAAATTTGCTCAAGTGAAAAACGTTTCACCAAAAAAAAATTCTTTAGCGACGAGGCCCATTTTTGGATGAATGGATGTGTGAAAAAGCAAAATTGTTAGATTTGGGATGATATTAACCCACACGAGATATATCAGCACCAAATGCATCCCAAAAAATTAATTGTTTGATGCGAATTTTGATCTGAAATTGAATATAGTATGCCTTCTTAGTTTTATTTTTACCCAGTCAATAATCTGAGTGTTTTTTGATTAACAAACCCTTAAAAACTTTACTTGGAAGGTAGAGAAAAAAATTTGATTTAATTGTGTTTGATTGTACTGAAAATAGCTTTTTGAATTTCATGGAACCCAAACTATCCTTTTCTTGCAATGGTATAGATGTAGAATTATGTCATTATAATTATAAATTGATCCAGTGTTAGTATAGTAGTGTCCGGAAAAGAAGTCCTCTTCTATCTAAAATTCCTATTCGAATGATCTTATCCTAGCTTAATCCCGTGTGAAAGGTGTTGTAGAACAACTATATGACATATTCTTTCATTATATAAGTTTCCTATGGAGATCGCCTATATTTAATAGCAGATATATCACCCAAAGTACTAAAAGTAGCTTTTAAATCAGATCACATTATTTTTGATATAAACACATAAAATGTCCCAATTCGTTCGTACTTAATAGAAAAGCGTCTTAATTTATTCCATAAATCGACCCTAAAGACATTGAAATAAATGTCAAAGCCATTGCTGAACTTTCACGGCGAGACTCAAAATTGTGAGGTCATTTTTCCGGGAAAAATATACTTTCGAATCGCGTACGTAAGGTTGAGCATGGCTTAAATAGGTGATATACCTAGATGGAGTCCGAGGGTCGTCTGGAAATAAAACTATTCAGTTTTCACGCGTCTAGCGTTTAGTCGAACGCTACCACTGACCAATTCACGAACCTGTCCGATGGGGTTCCTCCGGTTTTCAACAGTAATCCGAGCGCAAAATTAAAACGTCCGATTATTAAAAAAAATGCAATAAATTCAACCCTTGTTAATAATATAATAATACAACAAGTCATGGGTAAAAATACAATGAGTGATGTGATAAATGTTCATCGGAAAACATGGGATGCTTTCAATATTCCGCGACATTTAAACATAAATAAATCGAATTTATTTGAATATTGTGCATTTTATTATTTTTTTTGCATTATATTGAATCGCATTATAAATTAATATTTGCGTGATTTTTTATTTAATATTTTATGCTTCGTTAAATGTGTTTTAATTTTTTTTTTTCATTAAATTGCATTTTTGTTTTAATTTATTGCCAAATATAAATTTGGTCGTCGATCGACGTCGCGATTAATTTATCCGCTATCGATTATCAGATGGACGAAATAAATTGCGTTAAGTCCACCCGCGCGGCCGCCGAACAAATGAAATCAGATTTGTGATATTTTCAAATTTATTCGCCGTCATGCTGCAAAATATTTCATGTGCGCCTCGAGGATTAAAATGTCTTCGGTGACCTTAAGACTTTGTCTTGTATTATTTTGTGACCTAGAGCCCTCCGAGCTTTATAAATATCATTAAAATCAATAAATAGATCAAGGCGACTACAAATTAGCTTCATCGATCGAACTGTCAAATTACATTTCAACTGTCCGGTTTCATGTACTATATTCATTACAGGATGGACAATATTTTATATGATTTATTTTTTAAATTCCATTAAATAATTAAATTTAGCTTCTTTGTGTTTGAAATCGGAATTAAAATGCACAAAGGTCGTTATATAAGTACATACATCCGAAATACAACATGACCATGAAACCTAAGGGCGTTTGTATGTAAATAGTATTTAAAGTAGAACAACGCCCCACAAACGTCCGCTTATCCATCGCGGGAATGCAAATTTCTTTTGTCCCTCAATAGATTCCTAGCGAAGCAAAAGAGCTGAAAATCAATGTCGCTTTTTGTTTTGTTTCGCATGAAGACTTCATAGTAGTTTGCGTGGTTAACAGAACTACTGAGCTTATCGGCCTCACGTGCCTTTAATGTGTCAACGATGTGCTAACATACATCCGCTGCCAAATTTCCACTCTGCTCTCAAATACGCTCCGAAACATGCTTCACCAACTCGCGTGACCAAGATTGTTGATAAATATTGTTCATACACACTAACTTGTAGCTACCGGCGATATTTACACCCAGAGCGAATCGAAAACACGATGTAAATCTGTTGACATTTCAAACATTGCCTAAATTTGCACCGCTTAATATAACATCTGAACAGATCGTAAATTCAACGTCTGCTGAAATGAAAAAAAAACGTGGAATATTCATGGAGAGTCAATTAGAAGCCGGTTGTTTAGCGCGTTTTATTTTTTATTCGTGTATATATCAATCTCACGAAGGCGTGACTTTCTTAGATATTGCTATTTACCTTCGATGTAAATATTAAGTCCAGCTACTGTGCTTTTGTTTCGCTTTTTTTCGTCTTGTAGTACGACTTTATTGCAAAGCAATACATATAAATGTCGTAAAAAATATATAACAAGAATTCCCCGAGCACTGAGACAAGTCTGCTTACGCTAACAATGGCAGTATTAAATGAAATTCGTAAAAGAAATATGACACTATTATAATTCAAATACAATACAACGCAATAAAATTAAATAAAAAAGTCATCATTTATTTATAACTTATTTAACCCTTCTTTTTGATGCACTAGTCAAGTTGTTTGTTCTGATATAATTTTATTTCAGTCCTTCCCCAAAAACAATTTTAAAATACCCATATACGAGCAATAGAAATATTGGAAAGTATCTTTAATTGATTGGAAGCATTAAATTGGGTATATTTAAAAAATATCACCATGTCAACAAATTTAGGATATCAGGAGCATTAATATATCTGATCGACTGTCTTGATACAAATCAGTCAGGGTCATGGAAAACCATCATTTTAAAATACTTTATTTCAAAAAATCACTTCCGTGTGTGTAGATAACGGATATGAAACTTTAAGAAGAGGAAGTATGCATATAATGGAACACTGCTTTTCTAATCTCTTTATTATTCTAATCGTAAGATTGACATCTTCAATCATGTCTGATGCATTAATTTGGAATCATTTTTTTATTTGGCACCCTTTTATTTTATCATACTCATCTTTTTATATTTAATTTTGTAGCTCTGTACTGCTCACAGAATCGATTAGCGTTTTTAAGGCGCATTCTATTCTTCGACATTCAATCATCAAGTGTTACAAAAAGACATTATGTAACTATATAGACTTTTGTGATTCAATTTCATTGAAAGTAGTGTATTTGCTGAAGTTTGTTTATTATATTTTTAATTTTCTCTTGATAAATCTGCATCCATGATATTCGTATGCGTATAATATCTAGTACGAACGAATGCATTTGAGCATAATATAATAATATTGTACAACTATTCCGAATGTGTGTTTTGTGGTTGTTGGCGATATACGTATTGTAGAGTTTATCCAAGAAAATGTTATGCTGGAATAATAGAGCACATATAGAAGCCATAGTTCTCTCGTCTTCATTATTCCTGTATGAGGATAGAATGTGAACACTAAAAGCAAAGGGGCTTAACATAATGTATTCCTTTGAGATGTGGTGTTGATGCTTTATCTCGAGTATCCCACGGACATCTAAAAGAAACAATCAAATTTTCGTCGAACAATTATAATAATTGTATTTATATACTAGATTCATATCATGCTAAAATGTATATATTAGGGCAGTGTTTTTTTTTAAATTTATATTTTCTGTATGCAAAATTTTTGATGACGGTGTTGTCCATACGTAACGAAATAGTACATCAATGACGCTCCACAGCGTTCTATCTTTGTAAAACCATCGAATATCAAAATGTTGTCACTTTATATTATTTAATTTGTTTGTATTTGCATTTGAGAAACTGTGTTCGATACTGCCTATACAGTAATTAGTGTGATTTTGTGGGGTTAATTTAATCTAGTTGCAGATTAAAGCTAACCGAAATGATCTGCAATAATCATTAGGGTCAAACCTCTATTTTGAAACCCTATGACCTATTTAATATATAAATATATTTATTTTAATAAATAAAATAATTAATTTATTTTATAATCAGACGAAAAGCTAACATGCAAATCAGCCCTTAATTATAATGGAAATTAGTTAGATATAAAGCGGACATTCCTGTTAATTAAAATGTCTTTCAAGTAATTAGCTTCAACTATTCCATGCTGCTAGATATTTTTAGTGATAGCTCAATGACAATTTATGCTCATTAATATTGATATGGTATTAAATAAATTAATTTCTTTCTATCAACATATACACCTATTACAAATCTAGAATTCTAAGTAAACTTTCGATTTTAAGCTACTCTTTGTGGTATTTGCTGTTCTAGCTTATACGTTTTAACCCTTTTAAACCGGAGAACATACACGCTACGCTCTAATGTAAATCTACGTTTCTATCAGCTACGCCGCAGCGTGTAACAAGCTTTTGGTAGCTAATTAGATTTTGCAAGGGAGTGGTGATATTCAGCTAATGACGCCACTCCAGAACAGTTAAGGGGGAATAACAAAATTGGTCAACGATAAGAATGATGCAAGTATCTTAATTATCAAAACAAACGCCTGCTCTCAAAAGAACACGAACGAAAGAGCTTAATAGCTTATATGACGATAGCGATTTCAGTTAATTATACCTACATTTTATGTCGGTTAAAAGATTCTTTAGTATACGATTTTCGTCCATCATTTTTGCTCGCATCCAATCTAGGCGTAACATTCGGATGACTCTATATGAAAGCGCATGATAAAAAATAATCGAATCGTATCTATATCGTGACTCGGAAAACACACGCTTCTTTACATTTCCAAAGGGTCGATACTACAAAGCAGCATTAAACTACCCTTACTTGCGTACACCCCGATAGCCATTTATGTTGCACACTAAATCAGATGGAGCGAAAAACTACCCATAGTTGAAGTGCTGGAATCGCGCTAAAGCCTCCAGCGAATATATTATAATGCTTCGATCGACCTTAATTCGAAGTTCGCGTGTTAATTTGGCGATTCCAGTGATAATCTGGCGTCACGTATACGTGACGCTCTGAATGTGCACTTAAAATCCAATATCAATCCCGGTCGGTTTGCGTCTTAATTTTCGCACATTCGAATCTTCCTTTTATAACTTGATTCATTTCCCTTTTTTATATTTTACAGTCTCTATGTGTGCGATGACATGATGGCTATTGGGTTCTTCGAGATCCATCTATCCTTCATCCTTTTTATGGACTCTTCTTTGTATTTGAAAGTGCTAAATGGCCATTCTTGCCGATGTGCAATCCGTTTCTTGTCGTTCGAAATTAACGACCCCATAAAACTCGTTCACAAAACTCAATATTTATCACGTATCTGTAATTTAGGCCACATTTATTCAATTATATAAAAGCTGAATACCATAACGTTCAAATTTGTTCTTTCGTGGCTATAAATGAGTGCCGCACGAATTGAATCGGTCAGATGATGCCTTGAGCGAATCATCACATGTGGCGATCTATGGATGTTTTTATACATCTATCGTCTATATAAGCTGATTGACCAACTCATTGTACTTTTTTGAAGGAAGTTGATTCAATTATGGCAGATCAATATTGTCGTGTCCCTTGAAATATTGATGAGTAAATGAGGCATCAGACTAAAGCCATGACTGGTATTTTTATATGCAAGGACATTTCAGTTTTTTTAGGCCCTTATGTTTTTGTCGATAAACATATAGCATTGACGTTATATATTATAATGATTGCTTCTGTGATCGATGGCTTTATATAAAGGCCTATTTTAAAAATAATCAATAAGTTTTCAGTATTTATTTGAAATAATAACATTTATTTTGTTAATGAAAATAGTTTAAATAACTTTATTGTTTTGATTTTTAATATTTTTTATTCCTTTCAAACGGTTTTGTGGAAACTTATGCAATAGGCCAGCAGTTCTTAAACTTATGTAGTTCGCGGACCCCCTCTTGAACAATTTTTTTTGGAGGACCCCATCCCAACGTCATTCTTGAGATCTGACGTTTTTGATTGACTGTGAGCAAACACGGTACCCACTTCGAACAGAGCTTTCTCATGGGCAAATGTTGATGCAAAATGATGAATACATTGCCTTTTGATATTTTTGAGATGTCAGCTATCTCACGCAACTTCAATTTACGATCCGCCAAAATTATTTTGTGGATTTTTTTTATGTTCTCTGGAACAAGTGCTAAACAAGTGCCGCGTTTAAAAATCGGTGTACCACTTCTCTACTATTTGTCTAGATCAGCGGTTCTAAAACTGGGAGTCCGCAAAGCCTTTTAGGGTTCCGCGAAAATTTATAAAACATTTATCTATACTTCAACAAAATATTTTCGTGGAATTTTTGCAGAGAACATTGTAAGATCTATTTTGACCCAGAAATGTTGGTTTGTTAGAAAAATTAAGTCACAAGGGTTGGGATGGGATCCACCAAAATAAAATTTATTCAAGGGGAGGTCCGCGAAAAAAACTTGCTAAAAAGGGGGTCCGCGAAAGAAATCTTGCTCAAGAGGGAGTCCGCGAACTACACAAGTTTAAGAAGCGCTGGTCTAAATGGCGCAGAGTCCAAATAACACTTGTCAAGTCCATTGCTTTGAAAATTACAAAAGTAGCGTTACTAAAACCACTATAACTAAACATCATATGGATTTGTCAATAAGGGCGCCAACTATATGTCATCCTATGAACTTATTGAGTGACATGTTAAATGAAAATACATTGGAAAATCTATGCGTTTCATAAAACGGACAAAATTGTTTGGTAAGCCAATTCGGGAAATGTTTCATATTGATCCAAGATCCCAATAATACCGCGTTATACTGACACAGCGTTAAGCGGAGCAGCGTTAAGTGAGGTCTTATTGTACAAGCTTGTATCGTACATTTTATCATGTAAATTCGGACATATTATATAAATAGTGTCAATTACTTGATAGTTTTTCATGATATTTTATGCTGATATAAATAATTGAACGTCATCGACAAAATAACCCCATGTTAAATATATGTTTTTCGCAACCAGGATGAACTTAAAGTTAAATAGAACGATCAAATTGATACGCCGGCTTAAAATTATGTGATTGGCCTAAACGCGAATTTGAGATCCGGTTTAGAGATAGTGTGCTAGTGAGGTATTCCCGGAAGCCGTCAAGATGAATCTGATGATCCGGAAGAACTTCGGCGGAAGAGAGCGGAGCGGCGGTGGGGGCGGCGGCGGCGGCGGCGGTGGGCGGGGGGCGAAGGGCGGTAAGCGCTCCCGAGAGGCCGCCGCCCCCACACGCGGCTACACTTCCATGGACGACCGCCACTACCGCACGCACATCTTCTTCGGCGCAGCACCCAGGGCCAGCTGCACTCTCAATCCTGAAGGTCTATCAGCTAACAATCGCTTCCTTCTTCCCCTCCACCCAGGATGCAATTGCATTCTTAAAAAAGCATCCAACCGCTGGCAGTGTTTGTCAGCACCTGTGACATGACAGTGCGTTTCCACGCCGGGTACAATCACATTCTAAATTTAACATATTTTTAAATCAGCCCCCCCTATTCAAAACAGTGACACAATCACAGTGATAACATATTAATACAACCAATTCAATATTATTTGTATTGTACAATATAAATATACATTTAAAACAGATTTAATCAAAGTTTCCCCTTTTGATTTAAACTGAAAAAAATATTTTCCATATAAAATTAATTTCATTTATATTTCATATAAGATATATATTAAATATAATTTAAATCGTCATGTGTGCAATATTATGTTCCTTTTATTTGATTTTTATGCGTGATAAAACATTTTTACGCCGCTCGATTTTCTTACAATATATGGTCGTATTTTTATGCGTTATTGTCAAAAACGTCATTTGACAGATCTGTCATTTCGTGCTTGAGTGCATTTTCAAAAATATTTTTAACGAACGACGTATTTCAACGACAATGCAATCAAATGTATGTCGATATTATTTTAATATTTATTTACAAATATAATTTAAACAATTAAACGCTGAATTTAATGAAAATCTATTGATTCGCTTTACAAACATTCATATTGTTCGTAAATGCGAAGACCGCATGATTTATCATTTTTTAAATGGATAATTATATGTATTGTTTTAAATGTTATTTATTTAAGTATTTTATGATTGATTTGATTTAATAAGCCATGATATACTACGATATAATCAAGGCATTACGTATGTATAACAAAATTTGAATTATAAACACCAGCGTGAAGATAGTCACTCATAAAAGTCATATATGCTCAATATTTTCACTTTTCGCCAGTGTGAACGAATAAATATTTTCAATACGGGCATTAAATTTGAGTAATTATTGCAAAATAAAATATTTTGTAAATACTTATTTGTGCTATTTAATTATTCAGCTACCCATTAATGTTATTTTCGACGCGGTCTCACGTTTTGTTTTCATTCGGCTCACCAGCTAATTTTCTATTTTACAAATTCTATATTTACATGTTAACATTTTCAGCACAATATATGCTGGAACTGAGCATGCAAAGTGATATGGCTTTCTGTACATTCGATCCAATCTCAAATCGATGCCAAAAACAAATCTGGTTTTGACTACATAATGGCTTCTTAAAGTACAGAAGATTATTTTTAGCGAAAACTAAATTCACTTCTGAAGAAGACAAATCCACTGTCTTCCTAAGCTTGTTGAGCTTTTGGGATTAATCTGCTTCCGATCTAGTTGGAATACCTGTCTTTTGCCACATGCAACCACCAGTTGCGAAACCACGACTCAAAAAATAGTCCGTGAGCAGCGACCATAAAATTAAACAAAGTGCTCAGTTCTGAATGCCATAATAGCTTTTAAAATGCCAACTATTTAAATGCATAACATTCGAGGAAGCCCTCAATCTCAACGGTTCCATCGTCTATTAATAAATCTGGACACATTCTTTAAAAATTTCTTCCATAAAAAATATAGTTTGGGTCGTCTTGACATTTAGATGACATTATTCGACACTTTCGTGGTTATTTCTTGCTCCCGAGCCGATCATCGCCCGAAAAAGACCATGTCGTAAACCATAACATTTAAGAAACGATGTGTACTAAAATTGCGCATAAATGTGTTATTTTCTTTGTTGTCTTCAAATGTCGCCCAACAGTGTCGTGTGTTAACAAGCACGTTCGTTTTTAGAGCAAGAATTTGGCATAAGTCAAATAACTATTGCCCAATGCTCATCAGGACAGTCATCGAGCTGGCAATCTGATTTATATGCTCAACTTGACGTTCTTACGGTTAAATAACCATGAAAATCGATCGACACTAACTCATAATATACTCATCTTTCCATCAACGCGTTGTATTTAATGAAAACCGCGTAAATCAAGCTATTGAAGTCCTGGAAAATCGCGCAAAACGATTTAAATATGCTGCATAATTTCTTTGCCAGCAAAGATATATTTCGATCAATAAATAAAACCAAGCGACAAATTTGTACAAAGATTTTTCTATAGTGTATGAGGGCGCTTACCGACTTCGCAAGTTCCCGTTTCGTTGCCTTCGCCGCTGCCAATGTTTCCGACTGTGACGTTATTCGGCCGCGAGGATGCACCTCGGGGTCATTGGACACGCTAGGGCACTTCGTATGCCAAAAAAGCGCCTCAAAATATAGAAAAGAAAGATCAGTTGGCGAACCAATAGTACGCGTTCAACGTTTAAATTCTATTTTATAACCGATTCGACCGCCTTTCCGCCAAATCCGAAGGTCTTAACAACAAAAACTATGACCAGCTTTTAGCCGACCAAACTGTCAACGGCAGAACATTTTGGTCTACGTAACAATACAAATTATTTTTATGCATACAAATGTCAGCCTACCCGGAATACATATTTTTTAGAGCGTCCCCTTTTTATCACCCATTATTCTAATTTCTCGCTATAAATGTTGTGAATGTATCTTTTGTTAGTGAAAATGAATGTTCATACACGGCAAACTATATTTTTTCATAACAAAAAAGTCTTATTCTTACGTAAAACAATCTTATATATAAAACAAATCAATGTTTGTTTGTTCGTATTTTATGCGCTGCTATATCGTTGATCCGATTGCGATAAAACTTTGTCAACTTATCGTTTACACTTGCACAAATATCATAGGCGTAGTACAAATATTGTTTGTGTACGCAATTTGTTATGCGAGACGTGTAGCGGATGCACCATGTTGGCGCCTATTGATCTGGTGAAATAAATCTTGGGCCGCGGGGATGGGGAGGGAAAGGATGCGCACGCAATACGATGATTAAGATCCGCTCACGAGATAGAGGGAGACAGTAGATCTTCGAGGCGAGAGCGAGTGTTTGCATGCTTTTGGATCCTAGTCCTTCGGCCCGCGCTACACGTGGCCTAAAGCAATAAACCTCATTTTTCCATTAAAAAAATTTAAAACAAACCTTTACAAAAATACATTCCAAATATGTTTTTAATATGTTGACTTATGATATTTTATAAATTTTTAGTTTTTTGTTAAAATTGTCTAATCCTTATTTATTGAGTTAAAGAGTATGTGTATAAAAATTATATATATATCATATTAGTTATTATATTTAATTTGTTTTTATTTTTTTCCACCATTTATAATCCTAATTGATCATATACATCGCTTTTGAACAATCGCATAAGCTTTAATACCTTTACGAATAAATCTTTATTGGTGTACAACAGGTGGTTGTACTGCTTTTGACCATTTTAAGCACTTCCATTAGGGCGTACCATATGAACGTTCGGAATTCATAGGTGATAAATAAAACACCATAACTTTACAAAACATAATTTATTCACTCGAAATAATATTCGCTGGCTTTAATTGCATTTTGCCAACGACTTGTTGGAATTAAATGACTTGTTTATATGTTTATAAAAATCCTGGTTTTGAAACTTTTTATTCCTTAAAATGTAGTCCAAATGCTCAAACTATTTTATGTGGATTGGCTTCCACTATGACTTTTAAATCTTCATCATTAACGATTGTTTTGAGTCTTCTTCGAGGTTCATTGTTGAGATTCATTTTAATGGAATTAACCGATTCATCTCCGAAAGCTCTGCTGATATTTTTATTTGCTTTCGCTGCGTTGTGTCCCAATTTAAACTCATACAAATAAAAGAAAGCTGAAATCTTTTGTTGACGCCATTTGAAAGTCATATAAAACAATAAAAATAGCAACAATGGCTCCCTATTTAAAGAGAATGGATAACTACAGTACTTTTGTCAATTTCAAATAGTCATACTTGTTAAATATAGCATAAAACCTTTCTCAATCAAGGTCGATCATCGACTAACTGAAATTCCGAATATTCATGTGGTAGTATGTCATATCTATTATACATATCATTTTAACTTATTTTTCAATATTATATTCAAGTATAATTAATTAATTCCATTTGACTAAATCAACTCTGCATCAAATGCCTCGTCATTTCTATAAATTAAATTCACCATATCTGATTCCCCGACTAACAGACGTTTGTGTTCATTCACCACCAGTATAACTCATAATTAAATTTAGAATTGTCAAATGATATGCTGTCATATGTTTTCACATCAGCCTTGTCTAAAATTAAATCAGCTTATTAATTAGAAATATACCGGAATGGCGTATGTCCTATTTATTAGAAAAGGCACGTTGAAGCAGCGATGAAAATGTATTTGTTCAAATTTAATCCACGTGCATGAAAGTTAAATATCATCTAAAAGCTTTTAAACAAATAGATTCTAGCATAATGTGAAATGGGAACTAAGCCAAAAAATAGATAGTCTTTTGGATGAATGCAAATCTCCCGCAGCGCCAATCGAGACAACGTCTATTTTCAATAATGGACTTAAATAAAAATATATCCAGAACGTGTTCTAGACAGGTACAATATGTAAACGTAGACAATGCCATGGAACAGAATAGATTCATATTGAAGTATTTTTATCCGTGATCAATGCCGACGTTTAAATCCATTAAGAAATTTATAGACAATTACAAATCTTTATTTCCATCGAGTATTTAAATCTAAACAAATTTTCTTAGTCTTTTTAAATCACACATATAAATAGCATTCACCATATGTACGTGGAATACTTAATATGTTTTTACAATTTTATCTTACTACATGAAAACACGTGGTGAAATCTGGTGAACAGCCAACAGAATATTTTCACTGACATCAAAACACGCAAAGCATATGTAACGCACGGTGAAAAACTCAATTAGCAGAACATTGACATGAAATTTTTCATTAGATTAAAATAACAATTTTATTAAATACAATCATGCAAAACATTTTAATAAAAATGTCATCATATTCATTCGGTATTTTATTTATATTCATTTTGAATCGCTGAATATTAAAATGCAATATTGTGTCATTACAGAAAGATGTGGTCCAGTAAGCAGTGCGCTGGGACAAGTGTCCGGAGGCGGAGACATAGAACCTCCGCAACCACTGGTAACAAGAAGACCTAGCGTAAGTCTTCCGAAATGGGCCACACCTGCTTCTGCTCCAGTACCTGCTGCACGTCTCCAACCACTTTCTTTAGCAACGCTGGATCGCGATTGTTTCATCATACCCGTGCACAGTCTCGATCGTTTTCTACCAGACGGAGTCAATGTAAATGCTTAAATAACATAACTAATGGTATTTTATGCAAATTTGATCGAATCCTATATCATACTTTAATTTTATTTCAGTTCCCCGTTCCGCCTCCACCGGTCGAGAAAGGCACCCCAAGCAAAGCGGTGACCACCAATCATCAGCTGAGTGTTTTAGAAGTTGCCGATCCTAAACTGTGTATCTTAGCACATCTAATGAGTCCCCTAGAAGCAATCGAACCGATATTAGAATCTCCCCTGGCGAGACCGCTGCAAAAACAGAGAACGGCCGCCTGTGAGCTTTTGACCGATGTAGCCCAAGCGAATACGGCAGTAGGAGGAATGCTTCTCGCTAATATGGAAAAGAACTCTGAATTCCCATTCATAGCGTACTATGTCATTAACAGTACACAAACGGATCCGTTAGCTTTTTACAACAACATGAGGGGAGCTTCGTTATCTAAATTTGATCCGAAGTCAATGAGATATACAGCGGCACACACGTTGGATTTGTACAGTGAGGTCGCGACGATTTGTCGACCCCCTTTTCATGATTTGACCGGCGGTGTTAAAAGATCTCATACTTCCACCACGGGATATATCATCAGCGTATATAAGGTTTGATAGTTTTGCGATAAAATACATTTCATATATATATTTATATATATTATTATATAGTATAATATTATGTTTTTAATCACTAGGTCTTTGAAGGTGACGACGGAGAAAGGTTTGAAAGAAATTGGCTTTATTGGACGGGAGCTAGAATGTTATACAGACATTTACCAAGAGCTGCTGGACTTAGAAGAATAGCACTACATAAGTAATAAATTTATTAATTTATATAAATATGCATAAACATTGATATTATAGAGTTGATTTGTTTAATTTTTAGATCTGTAGCAACGCGAGGTGATCGTATGTATCTTCTAGTTTGCGAATGCGGAACCCTTCTTCAAGATTTATCAGCTGCTGCTTTATTAGTGCCAGCATTAAGAGCGAGGCTTTGCGGATATACTGGACTATACAGACCCATTGAAGCCTTTTAGTGTTTAACGATGAATACAATTTTGTATAGGTCTATCATACTTCTGTGAAGTAATCAATATTCTAATCTATAAATCGAGTAGTTAAGCGGATCTTGCATATCTCTTCCTCTTCGCTATAGATTTTAGCAGCTAAAGGGAAGATATTGAATTCAATCTAACAACGGATTTGTTATATAAACTTTTCATCAAAACAGTGCCTTTTTGGTACGTAATACCTAGTTAAATATGGAACTGAATGAGATTAAAACAATAAACGATGTACATGATTTACAATTGATATTTTGAAGGAAAATATCTGAACATGAAATAATATAGTTAATACGTATCTATGAGAACATATCAAACGAACCTTCAATGAATTTCAATACATTTAAACGTACAATAATCAATAATACAGCATATTATTTTCCAATTATTTCGATTTAATTAAAACAACAAATTTTGGACTATGTTAATGTGAAGAAATGAACATTGTACTGTACATAACATAATAACCGGAACATATCAAGACTTCAATTTTCATTTTGGTATTTAAAAAATCGTTTTTATTAATTTTGTATTATAAATGTATTAAATCACATAAAAAAAGCAGTGAATATGAAAGCTGTTTAGCATTGGAAATAACAATGTGAATTATTGTTACAATTTAATTGTTAAATTGGACGATCTGTAAATCATTAAAAATCAATAACAGTATTGAACGTTCAAAAATACATTGTCATTCCCTTGTGGCTATAAAATTATTTTAAAAGATAATTAGTTCATATTTATGCCTTCCTAAGATAAATACTTATAGTCAATCAAATTGAATACAAAAGGAGTTGAAATGTAGACACATTTTTGATACTTATCTAGTAATAAAGAGTAATTAAATTGTAATAGAAGCAAAAAATATATTTAAACTATGTGAATTTAATGATAATTGACTCGCTTTATTGTAATATTATCCATAAAGTATATGTTAAAAGTCTGTTTTGTAGTATCTTATAGTATTGGTTCACACGAGGAGTATTCATAAACTGCCAAATAACCAATATTTGTTAAAATGATAGGCAAAATGATTATTTTTTCACTGTTTTTCTTATCGATATTTGTCTCATATTTTAAGACTACCACTGTGTATAAACACAACCAATTTTTGACCGTTAAAGTTGCCTTTGCTTAAGAGAATTTTATTTTATGAGATTAGTGCCAAAAGTACCCGGTCTAAAAAAGAAAACACAAAAAAGTTGGATAAGGACATCTTTATTTGTCAACATAGTCTCCTTTCAGCTCGATACACTTTTCTTTTTAATAACTTCTATACCACGTTTATAGTGAGAACCGCCGAGCTCCTCGAAATAGCCATCAACCACTTCTCTATATTGTTGGCAAATCTTTTACCATCGAGCCATTTTTTCAAGTTTAAATTTTTATCTTTTGATGATAATAACAACAATAATGGATGTGTGAACTGGTGCAATGTTTTGATTCTCCCCTTTCAGTCCGCTGTTCCTTTGTCTTAGGTGTGAAGTGATGGACCCATGTCTTTCTCATGTCCAAATTTTCAGTCAATATGTGATGTACAGCACTTTTTGAAATGTCTACCATATCTGTTAGTTTGCGCACCTTCAGTCGACGGTCTATGCTCGATGGGAATCTAGCTCGGCTTTGATATCAGTTAGACTGAGACCTTTCAAATAAAAGTATTGTATCACATAAGGATGACCAATCTTTTCCATATTTACAAATTCATTGCTAACGTTCACTATTGATGGCTACCAAACAAATACTGAACAATGTAGCGTCTTCAAATATTAGGTAGGGTATTTTTGGAACTACTCTCATATAAAATAGCTTATTCAATAAGATATTTTAAAATGTTTCAAGATTCAATAAATCTGGTTGAAAAATCTTTAGTGCTATATAAGCATTATGCATAAAGGTTATTGTTTAATTAAGATTTAGCTAACAATTAGAATTAGGCTAAATTATTTTGATTATACTATTTATAAATAGTTTGAATTTTGCATAAAACCAAATACAATACATGTTATAAACAATTTAATAGTTCATAATAAAAACATTTTAAACGTGTATTATGTGCTGCATTATATTTGCAAAATGTATGATAAAAAGTATTTTAGCCCTGAATCTTCTATAATATTTATCAGATTGATTTAATTGTTAATGTTAAAATAATAATTTGTTGGTTAATATCGCAGTTGATGGCACAAATCACGCTTAAAAATATTGAATTAAATATCATTGAGCTTTCACTAAATAAGATTCATAGTTTATTGCATTATATAATAATGTTGACCAAAGTTCATCTACGTTTGTTTGTCGGGAACAATTATTTAGTACATATTTATATAGCTAATTCAGATTTAATTTTCATCTATGCTTAATTTTCAGCGTCGTTTGAAGCCGAACAAAAGTTTTGCTCGCGTCTATGCCTGATATAGTTCAATGATAAAATAAATTTGTTGTAAAATATGAATAAAATCTGCCACGAATTCTCGATTATAATAATGAGTGAACATTTATCGTACGGTGCAATTTAAAAATTACAACATAGAACCTTGTAAAAAATTAGTAGCCTTTAATATTTCCTATTAATTTTCCTAGTATTAATGGTGCTATAATTTTAAGTATTTCAAATACGTCTTCATTGTATATACGTATGCCTTTAACGTTAATATTCTATATGTATTATACTTTCCATGCTTTTAATTTTTACAAATACACTTTCTTCTTTCGTATTATAGATGTAATAAGAATATTTTTAAATCGTTCATATCAAACGTATGATTTCAATGAATGATAACGAATAAACAATATTGTAAATTCATTTTATTCTTATTTCAATGATAGAATTAGGAAATAGCTTAATAAGCATAAGGAATTTTAAATTTCTATGGTTTACAATTTTTTAACAAAGTGTGGCCATAACTATCTATTCTTATAATGATATAGTTTGTCATAAATATCTTTAAATATATATAAATAGTGAATAAGTTAAGATTTTATCTTAATAAAATGTTTTTTTTTATCTAAAACGAAAGTCACAAAAGAAATGTTTGGACCAAATCACAATCAAAAAGATCAATATAGGATTGTTTAAATATATGCTAACATCTGGTCATTTTTCAATAAGACATACACAATTTCATGGGTTGTGAATTTAAAAACGTCTAATATAATTTAATTATCGACGTGAAACTTTCTTCTCGTTATTTTAACTGTTAGAAATGAATATAAAATTACACGCCAAGTATAAGATTTTTAAAATCTCACAAATTCAATGAATTAGATTCATCGCAGATTGTAACGAATCACAAGATGTTTTCATTTTAATTGTTGTAAACTATTTTTTTAAATCGACCAACATTTTCAATTATACGATAAGTTTAACGTCTATATCAAATCTTCAAATGTTTCACGCGTTGAAATACTGAATTTTCTATCTTTAGCACTGGACGTAGAAACGACACGTTAACGTTAATTTAGATAGTACAAAATTTCAACGATAGGACTTCAACTTAGTGATCATATTTAGATAAATATATAAGATGAAACACAATGAAAGCCTAAATGAATATTTACAAATTCATATTTTGTCATGGATATTTCAAAAGAGCGAATGATAAAGTTTTGGGCTTGATTCAAATCAGGGATTAAATTTTTGATCATAGAGAGATTTCGACTTTTAAATGAATTTTATATAATTCGCTTTGGTGCTAGAGATGCTTTTCTAGTTAAAAAGAGAATCTGTAAATATCTAGTGGGGCCTTGCTTATTTTTAACGATTATTACAATTTTCGTACATCTTTCCCAATATTTCAATTCAAGTAGACAATTTAAATTTGTTTAGTGTTGTAATTTTTTTCAAGTGACATTCTAAAAACACAATTGTATTCAATATTTTATTAAAATAGAAATTGTTCAAACTGACTTACAATTTATTCTTTAGATATATATGTAAGCAGTGTAAAATCGATTTAACTAATTGTAAAAGAGCGTAATTGCAACAACGTGCGTTCAATATTTACTCCCTATTTGCCAATTATGACGATTACAGAAATGATCAGATGATTTTTTTATTATTTTATTATGTACTCTAAAGCAATTTGTTTTAATTATTCATAATTTAATCATTAAATTTTAATAAACACATTAAATGAATTATTTTTTTTATTGTTCCTAAAAAGTATATAAACGTTTCCTGAAACATCAACTAACTAAGTTACATCTCTTGTGAAATATATTATAAACTGAGAGCCGGAAGCATAAATTGAGGGTCATCTAACATATGTGGATCATTTTTGGCCGCACCTAGGGGCAGTAACTATCTAATCTATGTATACATATATACAGTACATATATGTTTTTCAAATTGTTATATTAACCTTTCCCTACCGGTGATGTATTTACTACACCTCGACCCTAATAATGGGAATATCGATATGAAATATAATAGATACGGGATTCAGAATTTTTGTATTCCTCCGTAATATAATAACGAATCACATCAAAGTATTATAGTATATAAGTATTCATCTGCAGCGATGGAAATAAATAATTTGTCGACAGATCGGGATTTTTGCGCGTCCGTGTCTAAGCAGAAAGGAATTTTATCAGTTACAATGGTGGTGTTATACGAAAATGAGGGCTCACGCGGTTATCAACTCGAAGTAGCATTTAAATATCTGACGACGATACCTCCAACGAGTGTGGAGGCTGAGCGTGCATTTTCAGCAGCAAGTTACCTGGCTTCCAAAATCAGATCCAGACTAAATGACAATATTACTTCGGGCATTTTTTCAAAATAATATTTGATTTTTTTAGTGTTTTATTTATATATTTTTTAATTGTATTTTTATCTTTTCATAAATAATAAAATTCTTTCGCCTTCAAGTTATTTTTTTATATTAAACGAATGGGCTAATTAGTAATTTTTTATCAATTTTATAAATGTATTCAATACATCTTGTATTTTGCCTACTATTGCATTATATTTTATTATATCAATAATCCAGAAACACGCCAAAACACAACTATTAAATGAGCCGTATTTGTTAGATGGCACCCAATTTATGCTGCCAGCTCTCGGTATATTACTTGATCCTTTCAAATCGGAGAACATACACGCTACGCTCTAATGTAAATCCACTTTTCTGTCAGCTCCGCCGCAGCGTGTAACTTGATAATGAACCAGGCTCAATAAATGAACCTTAACACTATTGATAGCACACAACATACGTTTATTTCTTCGGAATATTTCTTAGGCCTGATCCACACTATGGTGCCAGTAACGGTTCGATCTCGCTCCGGTCTCGGTCCGATCAAATATTCTTACACAAGAAACAATCAGAGTATTCACACTATCGGATCGTTCCAATCCCATTTTTTGTATGAGAATATTTGACCGGACCGAGACCGAGAGCGAGATCGAACCGTTACCGGCACCATAGTGTGGATCAGGCCTTAATGTTCAACTTACATGGTATCTGATTTCTGTTGTTCAGTTATTTTTGCCTTTTAATGTGTTGCGTAAATAAAAGAACAGAGTTACCGTGCAAGCCTGCCAGCTTACTTCAGAAGGAGTAGATTTTACAAAGGAGTGGTGATACTCAGCTAATGACGCCATTTCAGAACAGTCAAGAAGGGGGAATAACAAAACTGGTCAACGATACGAATGATGCAAGTATCTTAATTATCAAAGCAAACGCCAGCTCTCAAGACAACACGAACGAAAGTTGTCTTATCTTTGTAGAAAGAGCTTAATAGCTTATATGACGATAGCAATTTCAGTTAATTATACCTACATTTTATTATGGTTAAAAGATTCTTTAGAATACGTTTTTTTGTTGAATAGTAAGTATGCACATTTGAAAGTTTCTATAAAAAAAATTAAAAATATATTGAAAATGTTTAGACGTGTATGAATACCTTTATGGCACGATACTGCAAGCCATTGAATACAAATAATTTTATAAATTTAAAAACCTCTACATTTCATAATTTTATTTTATTCTACAATTTAATAAAAATATTTTTAGCGTGAAGAAAAGAGAAATATCATAAAGTAATTTAAAAAATCAGCGAAAATATTTTTTATGCGGAGTTGGTTTGATATTTGATACATCCAGAAAAATGTGTTTAGGTTTATGTGCAAAAATTCAAATAAATAGCATGCCAAGACACAAAAACATGCGGCTCATATTTCACACTAAATGCGAAAAATATATTAGCATTTTTTAATAGATTTTTCTCTCCTTCAAAATTTATTGACAAAAAAATATAACGAAACGATTGATGAAATTAAGTATTCGAAAATAGTAAATTATTATTAGCGTTTTATTATTTTTTATTGTTGATATATTTTCGCCGTTTTTTAACGCGAACGAAAATAAGAATATTACATGGTCGCTAAAACGTGCGTTTAGTTCTATTTAAGAATGACTAGCTGTCAGAGCGGCGAGGTCGGCGATGTTGGGAATGCTCATTTCGTGTTTTGATAGTTGCGTCGATTCTACAAGATGGATCTAACCACTCTCTTAATCATCGTCGGAATAATCTATGGCGTCATTTTCTTCTTCGATTCTTTTTTTAAGGTTCGTAAAAACGACCGGGTTACGTATTGCTTACATCTTTTGCCGGCTTTATTTATCATTTTGTTTTTATTTCAGAGTTGTATGCACTATCCTTATTTCGCGTTGCTGGAGGGCACGGGCTTAAAATTTGGGTTTTTGCACATTTCCTGGTATACAACAGCTTTCAATAGGACTGTTTATCGTTGGGGTTCAAATTCGCCCAGATTTTTGCAGCAATGGTTCAGCTTGGGATGCTACACGAGTCTCATACTTTTGCCCATAGCTGTAGGAATCGTTTTGAAATCCGGTGCGGATTATCTGACACCGGATGATGGAAAATCCTACGTGAGAAGAGGACCTATTTTGGAATCCGCTTTACCCGGTGTCAATTTGCCGGCCGAAGATTTGGGATTCTATCTTTTTTCACTCGTTCTAAGCAGTGTTATTCATGAAATAGGTCACGCTTTGGCAGCTGTGCGAGAAGACGTGCAAATATTGAACTTTGGATTCCACATTGTATTGATAATTCCCATTGCATTTGTTGTTATGAGCACTGAACAATTGCATTCATTGAACGCTTGGAGAAAACTGAGAGTGTATTCTGCGGGAATATGGCATAATACAGTATTGGCCCTTGTTGCGTACATACTATTTTTGGCTATTCCCTTATTCTTTGGATACGCATACCAAATCAATCAAGGAGTTCAAGTTATAGAAATATCGTCGAAATCTCCACTCTTCGGACCTAAAGGTGTGAACTATTTGGACACCATAACTGAAATTAACGATTGCAGCGTTAAAAATAAATTGGATTGGGAAGATTGTCTAATAAATATCTTGTCCCAACAATGGGGCGTGTGTGTTTCTTCGGATTTTGTTCATAAATTCGATGAATCGGTCCAAACTAAACATTCGAGTACCGGTCTTTTGGAATGCTGTGAAAAAGTCGACGGTCAAAATTTGTGCTTTGAATATTTAGAACCGGCACACGGCATGTTTGAATTGCCGCAACATATGTGTTTACCTGTTAGAAAAATATTGGAAAGTGAATTTGATAAATGCCACATGACCGATGGATTCAGTTGTCCGATTGATTTTCATTGTGTCAAGCCTATTCTGCAAAATACCACAAGTCTCATCGTCATCAAACGAGTAAATAAACCAGATGTGTTGTATATTGGACATCCGTTTGATATACACCACACTATAATTGTGACACAGTACATACCAAAAACGAAATTTTTAGCGCCAAATATCCCCGAAGGGTTTGAGAAAGCTATGAAGTACATCATCATGTTTTCGATAGGATTGGCCGTTGTTAACGTGTTCCCGTGTTTTGTATTTGACGGTCAATACATCATACAGACGTTTATACACTTAGTGTTTATATCCAAGATGAAGCATAATAGTATACGCAATATGTCGTTTTGCATCACATTAATAGGCACTATTATTTTAGTCATAGTTTTTGGAGCCATGCTTTGGAGACAATTAGTCTAACCAATTTTATAATATGACTAGTCCTTACCATAAATGAATTAACGGTATGATTAATACTGTGATTAATTTTATGCATTTGTAAAAATTAACATTAAGACTATTTATAATTTTTAAGCTTTAATTTAGATATTTATTATTATTGATAAACATTTAACAAAAGGTTGTAACTTTTGTATTTTGGTTTTTTCTAAGTAATATTGTATATTTTTGAAAGTTAGCGTAAGATGCTTGAATTTAATTTAAGTGATAATATCATCAAGCTTTTTATATTCATGGGTTTTTTTATATGGCATTATTTAAATAATATTTATTGTGCAATTTAACATATTTTTTTAGTTTGTATTGCTCCACGTATCATATATTTTTATATTAAACTCTTTGCATTTCAAGGCCATTTTGTGTTGCTATTTTACAAACTTCAAATAGTTTTCCTGTCGTCAACAAGTTTCCACATTAATGCATATTAATACATAATATTAGATAATCCGGGCATTTAAACAAAAAATGTATTAATTAATTTAACTATTATTTAACAATTTTGTTTCAGAAGAATAGAATTCAATGCATTTTGATATTAAATATTTTTCAATCCCTTTTGCACTTCTTTTATATTTATGATTTTTTGAATAATAAATAAATCGGCTCGGAAGGAGCAAGCTCAATAGAATAAGGTGGATATGGAATCGTTTGCCAATCAAGTTCTTTAAATTGGTTTTCAGTCATCTATGATTTAGTAGATGACTATACATGGCCGCTTTTAAACTGTCGATTTAATCATTAAAGGACATCATGGTTGATTATGCCCTAGGAATCCCACCGTACATTTAAAAGAGCTCGTTTAACTGTTGAAACCGGTCGAGAGGTTGATTTCTTTACCTAAAATTTTGAAAGCCAGTCTTTTACATCTTTGATTTGAATACAACACCCACTTTTCATCTCCTGTCACAAGATGGAATAAAAACGGTTATTTCTTTAGCAATTAAATCATGACACGATACCCCACATGCCCTGTTTTATGATCTTTCCTATTTTTCAAGTATTCATGAACATTACTCTGGGAATAATGCAATACGTATTGTCAAAGCGATGACTGAGACATAAAAATAAATATGATAAAAACGACATTTTTGTCCGGATAATCTAATATTTAAGGGACGTTTCTACCTTGTTGGTTTGAAAAAAAACTTTTTTTTCTTCGTGTATTGGAAAGAACCTATGTTTTAGAATACGTTTAGTAAATTTCAAGTCGATATAAATGAAATTCGCATAGTTATAGACCGATGAGGAGAAACTTTAAACAAGTTTTTCTCGAAACTGCTTTTTCCAAGCTCATGGAAGTGCTCCTACACGCCCTAGATGAGCATTATTTATGAAATTTGGCAGGCACATGTATAATAAACGTCTTCATCGTATAGACTACAATTATCCAAAATATTCCAAAGTTTTTACTTAATGAACCAAAATCTAGAAAAAATTTTGGTAAAAATACAAATTCTCCTTCAATCGCTCACTAAATTTTTATTTTCCAATATTTCTTCTTAATTATAGTCTAATCTATACACAATATTATACAAAGTAAAAATATGTTTAATTGATTTGCTACAAATTACCTGTTCAGGACTTAGAACTTCCATGGTGAAGAATGTCATCGCTCACCCACCGACATTCGTGGCTCGTCCCACTCCCACTAACATACTTTATCAAATTTTAAAAAATATTTTTACGTTCAATAAAGATCATCTAGTCAACACACTAAATATCAACATTCTATATTTAATACTATTTGCATAAAAAAATGTTAAAAAACCGATCACTTTTAGGCCCAACAAAGTAGAAACACCCATTAAATGGCTGAACATTTTTAAAAAAATGAAAGTACAACTCATTTTATATTTCTATTAACTCTAATCAGTTAATGTTATATTTCAAAAGAAATTGTACATGGACATTTAAGTTGATATTTTAAAATTTGCTAAACGGTATAAATTTGTATTGGCAGTATTTTGTGAATAGAAATATAATAAGAATAACGTTGACAATGTACTCGCATGTATATTGTCAACTCTAAAGTTCTATGACTGAATAGTTAAGCTGACGTTTTAATGCAAAGAGTTAAAATCATTTTTCATCTTCATGATTTCTTTAATCAATCGTTTTTTATATTGATATATTTAATGTAGCGGTTTATTTTGAATAAAAATAGACATTATCAATAGATATTATCACAAATAGATTGAATTTAATGAACATTTTATCCAATACATTTGAAATAACTTAATCGATTACAATAATGAACAAATATTTTCTTGAATCGTTATATAATACCTAGACAAGTACGGATGCATTTAAAACTGATATTAAATATTGTTATATTGACCCCTGTGTAATTTATACGTTTTTTAAAAAAATCTTATCCTAAACATTAAGAATAAACTGCCTATTTTTGTGCTAAAGAATTTTTTTACTTGAATTAGCATGAATAGGCTATTTATTTTAGTTACAGTAATTTCCGAGACACTTAACAAACGATACGATGCAAATGTGCATAGAATCAACGGATAAGGCACAAATCACTGTTAAAAAATTCGATTATAAATACATTTAACACGGCATTTATGAAATATCTCAAACTGTCTATGCACACGTTTGTAAATGATAAATACAGGCAAACATTAGCTTTAATAATATAAATTGTGCAATTTCTTCCAGAATCACAAGACTTAAAACCCGCCTCCAGCACCACATTATCATAGGTCACAATTTTTTTTCTTTTTGCAATCTTTATAGTCCATATTTCGATGGCATATTGAATTATTGAAAAAATAAGACTTGATGAGGCGAGTTTTGGTTTTGCTCGAAATGTTCCTCTCTTTCTAAATCTAAGTCATCCGAGTCATTACTGATTTGGCCATTACGATTCTTATTTCTCCGTCACATTCTCTGTCATTAGAGTTTAAAGATCCGAGATAATTGAAATCGTTGACAATTTCAAAACCGTACACTCTTACAAATGAAACATCTATAAATAAAAGATTGAGATGAGTTCTGCATCAATTTTTTTATCGTTATCATTCAGTTACATTTTAAAAACTAGGGAGCTTATTAAATTAATTAATAATATAATATTTACACAATAAAAGGTCTAATGTTTTGTCTGCAAGAATTTGTAATTTGTTGGTAAATTAAATTAAAATAATGAATAACTGATACTGCATGTAAATGAATCAAAATTTTATTTATATAATGATAAGATTAGATGCTGTGATAGAAGTCTGTAGTACTATTTATTTCTACATATTGAAAATCATCATTTACAGAGCTTGTCTTATTTGTGTAAATAAAATTCTGAATTGTCTCGGTAAATGTTGTTTTGATACATGACTTGTATATGTTTTATGGTGATGTATTCGATCTCATTTTATTTAGTTAATTCCATAATTAAATATGTGTGTGCTTGTTTGTTGATTGAAGTGCATTAATTGAGACATATATATCCCTCCGAAAAAAATGATATTTACGATCAGAATATATAAACAAATCATTGTCCTAAATCATCACCTTTACATTAATTTTAAGAAATCAAAAAGATTTTGTTGTTGATTTGTTTTGTTAAGGTTTGATTGTCAATTATTTTATTTTACCATTGTTTTATGAATTGTGAGTGATCTAAAGAATAAAAAATACTTGTATGAAAATAAAAGTTGAAAAAATTTGAAATGTTTTATGTAAAATAAGCTATTTATTTGTTATAATTTATAAAAGTGGAGTCAAATTCAAGATGTTATCGAACCTTAATACTTATATTTATTACCAAATATTTTTTATTGTTGACGGCTGGTTATAAAAAACCTTATCTGTTCAGGCAGGTCATGTAATGTAGATAGGCAGTGATGTTTTTTAAAAGTTAATATTGTTTCAAGATCAAAGGAAAAATACATTAGGAGAATATTAAACTCTTATCTTTAATTTGTTTATGTATCACAGTAGTCGACCATTTTATTCCTACCTTATACTTATAAAAATACTTTTGTGTGTAAGTAATAAAAATCTTCTTCGGACAGCCGAAAGGTAGCGTCTCGACACTTGCTGCGCCCCGCGAATAATTCGATTCTGTGGATAAGTGACTACTTGTGCAACTTCGGCACGCTCAGCACCAGGGACTAAACCCCGCCCCTCACTCCGCACTGCATCAATTCGCTAGATAGACGCTACATAATTAACCCTTGTTAATTCAATTGCGAGATGATACTTGATTTTGATCGACAAATATAACGCATTTTACATTCTCAGGGATCACACACTTTTAACAGCAAGCTAGTACACGGTTTATCTATTATTCATTGCTACTTTTACAAATCTTGGCTTGCTTGTCACTCGCTATCTCTTACCTAGTCGATCCTACCCAACAATATGGAGCATGATGAACCTTACCGGTTCGGACCCAAGAAGCTTTAGGATCAGAACAAGAAGAACATCAAGCAGACAGCCTTGAGGAGAGGCAAATGAAGAATTTCACTTTGTAACGTTAACAGCATTGCCTTCCGTTGCCTTCTATGTCGTTTTGAAATCTCCGAACTGAGAGGGTCAACCAGAAATAGATAAGCACTCAGTCTCAAATTCGCTCGGGTAAGTTACACGTGGACGGGGAGACACCCACAGTTGATGTAGGAGTGAATCCGAGATGCATTTAAGCAACGTGTATGTCTTCACCCTAGCGAGGAAAGGAGGGACTGGACTCCAGCAGAATCAAAAAGGTCGTCTAGAGTAATTTTTCATTGTCTCCCAAGGAAAACTGCTCAGTCTTTACAAACCTCCCACACTCCCAATCGAGACATTCGCGAAAGCACCTGCGATACGTTCATTCAAGTGACCCGCTGGGTGAGAGTTTTAAATAAAACATAAATAAAAATAAAATATTTTTCATCCAGTCATACACCTTCAAGTTCAAAACATCTTCAAACTGTTGATCCGTATCCAATTTAAGTTCAATAATGTGATTTCTGAATCTTTCAATCTCTGGAGTTACATCATTGTTCATAGATATAACCACATGACAAAACCGGTTGATTACCACAGATGTATTGGAACATGAGCTCGCACAACTGATTCATTTATTCGACAATTGTGGAACAATTCAAAGAAAGCATTTAATGATTGTTAATTTATTGCATAAAAGAACATATACATTAAAATATAATATTTACAATTTCAAACATTAATACTTAATTTACTAATATATAAAACCCCTATATGATTTTCTATTTTGCAAAATCTAAACTAGTTTTTAATTCCTTCATTGCTTTTTGTCCGTGTTGCATCATCATTTTTATTACTATTTCGTCTTTGTGATTTTTATTATTCTTAAAATCTGTCCTAGCCCATTCCCGGAGTTCTAATCTACTCTTCTCATCCGGGACTTCTTTTATTGTTCTCAATATTTGTCTATAGAGCTTAAGAACTTCCGCTCGTAGCAAAAACTATAAGCAAATTTAAAATCCTAACATTATAAACTGTTTGTTTGAACACATCAATTGTCATTAATATAATATGAATACATTCTTGAGTGAATTTTTTAATCGGTCATGTTTCATAAGATTATAGAATCTTCAATCAATATAATTTGAGAATAGCGACAGAAAAACTACATTATACAATAGCAAATGCGATTTTCTATAAATTCATAGAAAACAAATGCATTTGGTTCAATTTAAATGATAAAACGCAAGAGGTTAAAAGTGTTTTGGTTTATTTCAGCTGTTAAAATTTTCAGTCCGAATGAAATTAAATAATTTAAGAAAAACCTGTTTCAAATTCAATGCACTACTTGGTAATTTATTCATTTTTAATTCATTATTCTATACACTGAACTACTGTCAAAGTGACATTTCAGAATAGAAATATAGGTTATGTAATATTACACAGGTATGGTCGGTCTAAATAAAAAGAGCTGGAGCAATGCTAACCAGTATAATTTGGTCGTTCCTTGCTTATATTTTATTTAAGTTTTATAATTTTGAATAATAACTTAAAAATATTTTATTAAAGCTTAAATGGTTTAAAAATATATATATTTGTGTATTTAGTACGTAAATATTGTAAAGGTTTTAATATAAATTGAGATTGTGAAAAATAATTGTAACAAACTGAAATATCTTGACTGTTATTTGTTCGTGTTTAAATGATCAGTTTGTTAGAGAGTGATAATATAAGTTAAAAAATATCAACGAATGGTTAGAATTGACTTCAAGATTTAAATATAATTATTTTGAAGCAATTGTGTGGTAAGATGATAAAAGCTTTCCAAACGGTTTTTCAATCATCTTGGATTTTTGATGTATGAGAACAGAATTTATACAAATAATATTAATTTTCATTCAAAATACCCTTTAAATATATTACTTATATTAAACATGTTTTCTTTTTTGTTTGTTTAAATAAACATCTCTTAAAATAATATTATTCGCTGATAATATGCTTATCGAAACAATTAAGCATATCGGAATTGTTTTTAAGCATGATTATCTCTTATTTTAAAAAATACATTATTTATATCCTGACACAAATATAATAAAAATACAATAAACATCAGATCATTTTTATCTCAAATTTGTTTTTATTATTATAAACAAAATGGATGCTTTATATTATTCACTGTATTGGTGTAAACCCTGAAAATTGATACATTTCGATTAAAAAATATGATATATGAAATTCCTACATGAGTGTTAAAATATTTTTTCAATACCTGTATATGCTTTTTGTTCTTCTTTGATAAGTTTCGCCAATTTGATACAAGCTTCTTCCATATCTTCCGGAGAGGCTCTGGCATAAGATACTCTTATATATGGACACGGTCCAACAGTTCCTATCGTGAATGCATGACCTGGAGAAAGAACAAGTCCGTCCGCAAATGCTCTCCGGGCAATCTAAAGTATAGTTTTTATTTAGTTCAATGCTTCCTTTAATGTGTATATAATTTATAAAATATTTTTTCTCACTAAGTTATATATATCTGGTACTCCCTTGACTTTAATCCAAATAAATATTCCAGCTTCTGGTACATTCCATTCAACTAATCCTGACAAATGTTTTTCTAAATAGCCAATTATACAGTCACGTTTCTGAATGTAAATATTTTTAGCATTATTGAAATGAGCCATCATTCCATCAAATCCATTAGATTCCATCAATTTTAACGCAAGCATCTAAAAAAAATTATGTGCTATAAAAAGGAATGTATGTGCATATATTTATCATCATGCATAATGATTTTTACCTGCGACATTGCTGAACATGAAAAATATGATGCGTGCATATGAAGTTCTAATTTATCACAAAACGCTTTTGGAGCAGTAATCCATCCTACGCGTAGACCTGAGCTTAAAACTTTTGAAAATGAATCAAACCGTATAACTCTTCCTTCTACGTCACTCGAAAGAAGTGATTTTGGCGCTTCCTACAATACAAATAAAATAATTATATTCATAAACACAAAATATATACTTAACTAATTCAAATATACATACGTCTCCAAAGGATATGAAATGATAAGGGTCATCTTCTAATATCATCAAGTCATATTCACAGGCGATTTCATAAATTTCCTGTCTTCTAGCATTAGGAATCATTGTACCGGTGGGGTTGTTTCCAGTAGGATTTAAATATATGACTCTTGGAAGACTTATTCCTCGTTGTCGACATTTTTCAATAGAATTCCTTATGCTTTTTGGTGTCATGCCATAGTTATCTTGTTCGACACCAAGAAGTTTTAATTTGTACGGCATCGTCTTAATATATAAATATTAAAATTAATATGAGATTGAGCCAATTTTGACTTATATAATTATTGCTTGACTTGTATAATTAATACATACCACAACATCTACTCCAGAGTATATTGGATTAGGAACTAAGAGTGAATCACCTTCGTTTACGAGCAATTCAATCGTTTTATAAATACCGTCTTGTGAGCCAGAAGTAATAATTATTTCTTTATCCTCCCAATTTATTGGCTTATGTACTTTTTCTTGAAAATCTCTTACTGTGGATATGAATTGAGGGAGTCTAAAATAGACACTGATAGTTTTAGAAAAGCTCAATGAAATAAATTATATGAAATATTGTTAATATTACCCTCGGTAAGGAATATATTGTAATGCCATATTCATGTCTTTATTATTTATATCTAGCGTTTTGCCATTTTTTAATTTAACAGTCATTTCTTCAAAGGGAAATATGGATTCACATGGCATTCCCTCGGCCATTATTATGAATTTTCTTCCGGATTGAGCTGCTTTTTTTGCTGAAAATCACACATTTCTAGTTGGTATTGTTTAATGTTTTCTTAAAAATGAACCAATATTATCAGTTTATTATAATGACTATAAAAAAACCGTGCCCACTTTTTGGCGATTAGCAGAATTATCGTGTTTTGATACGTAATACAAAATATGTCAGACCATTTCTCAATTAAATTAAATTATCAATCATTATATATTCCAGCTTCAATAATTATGATATAAAATTGACATTGACATACAAATAATTCTCTTTAAAATCTTACTGCATGATGTAATTTCTTTATACTATAAACAATTTCCATCTATATCCTTAGTCATACAAGTTCACCCAGGTGATCCGCTGAGTGAACATTCAAAATTAATCTTAGAAATCATGCTGTCTTCAATAATTAGTACACAAGGAGGCGAATATATTGAAAAAGCTCTAGACTGCATGTGGTTGCACTATGATGATAATGATATTAGACCTAATTTCATTTTATTTAAGCCAATCTTCGCAATCTTATATCGACTCAATCCTAAATCAAAATTGAGATTCTATTTGTATGTAATAACAAATTTATATAGAACTAGCGAATATCTGGCATACTTTGCAATGCCATAAGCGCCTAATAATTCTTTGAAAAGAAACTCAGTACGTGGTTTATTGCTTCAGGTCACGTGTGGTGCATCCATACAATATTTTTACTATGCTTATGTTATTCCCGCAATTGTTAAAAATAAATTGGCGAAGTTTTATTGCAATCGGATGAACGGTATGGCAGCGCATTAAATACGAACAAACAACAAAATATTTTTTATACATTAAAAAATTGTTCCTCGCCTAACATTATACGAATGATGCCGACATTTATTTGAATATTTAATCATAAAATGAAAATAATACCTAACTTTCCCATTATTGTGGGTTCTCTCAATGAAGATTTCCTACTTATGTACTTAGTATAATCTTGAATTTTTCTCGAAGAATTGTCGAGGTTCTCCTCTGCGTTGCTCTTACTAAGCGTAGACGTTGCAAAATTACAATCGTTTTCAAAATTCCATCCATTTTTGTAGGGTGTACCAACGGCAAGTAAATTGGAAGAAAGTCCCGTTTTCTTCAAGAAAGAGCTTGTAGATGAAATGCGAAATCTTGTATGAAGAAACATCGTTTGTTTACAAAAGAAAAAAATGCTCAGTGAGTAAATTTTGCACAATGTTCAACTCGCACTGTTAGCTTTTGACTGATAACAAAATTCTTCTTCAATTAAATAGATTATTATGTTTAGCATATTTTTATCTTTATTGTGATTCTCAATTTATAAATATCGCAAAGCAAAACCAGACGAGACAAATTTAAAATGCAAATTCACATCGAATTCTGTATACTTTTACTGTATTTAAAACGTATTCGCATATCGAATGTTTGTTTAGAACTATTATCAAACCAAAAAATTGATTAAATCGCCAAATATTATATTCCTGAAGTAAATATATATATGGAAGAAAAATGTGATTTTTCTTACAAATTCTATGAAAAATATCTGGGTCTTTTTTCTCGAAATACATGGATCCCAAACTTTTTTTAAGCTCTAAATTCTGTAAAACCCTTCAATGAACAAATTCAGGAAGTTTGGGTAAGATCTATACATAGCTACTATTAAAAAAAACTCATCACAAAAGCAAAATGATCTGGACAGATCATCTTATTGACAAAAGGATTAAGTTTGAAGATTATTTTATATTTGTTTTTACAGCAACATTAAATTCTTCAATCTGATCCAGTTTCTTATGTGGATTACGAACCACTGATATATAACTACGGTAGCAACAACTAACTGCCTGACCTCATCATATTATGTTTGAGATAAGGACTTGATTTTTCAAAATATTTTACAGCAATCATTTCTTCAAAAAATATTATGTTATTAAAACTCAAGAGTATCATAATGCATTTATATAAATCAAATATAATTATTTGTCTGTATTTTACATAATTAAAAGAGAAATATACATTAGTATTTATACACGTTCATATATACACACAGATTTATCTTATGATCTTCAAATATCAGTGAATAGATTTCACATTCCAAAAGAACATTCATATTTACCTACATAGATTGGTATACAAAAAAATACATTTCATTTTTACTCATACAATCCCTTAGTTAATACGTGTAATCTTTAATTTGTTATCTGAAATTAAGAACATTAATACGACCTTTTTTTACATTTATTATTTATCCTTTTATGATTTCGTGTTAAATTATATCCACTGGAATATTTTTATATTATGCATAATTTATCCAAAATATATCTTATATATACTCGATACATTTTTTAACAAGTACTGTAATTCAGATCACCTTAACAATATTCATATTATTTGAATACAGTGAAATACTGTAGTATGTAATAGTGATCGTTTAGAACGTTCGTAGATGCTTTTGAAATTTGTATACTTTTTTTTGAGGTACGCAAATTAAATATTTTCTCCAATATGGATGAATGCTCTTGTTGAAAAAGTTCAATCTCAAAAATGAAATCAACTCAAAAATATTTAATTATTCGTACCTTCGTTAATAATGTATCTTATACCACAACGAAATTAACTTATTAATACAATACTTGAGCAATACATTTGTAAAAGCTAAGCTGTAATACTTAAAATATTAATATAAACTTATAATGAATATATACACTCAAACCTCTTTTGTGTGATTTCGAAGTTATGCGGTTTTTAAAATCCATAAATCACAACTTCACTTTTTTATGCGATTTTTCGCAGAACGCATCTGCCGCACAAAAAAAGGTTTAAATGTATATAGAATATTTGTATTATTTTTATGACTTAAAAATCAATTATTATTGTCGTCTTTGCAGTATTTTCATAGTTTTTAATACAGTAAATTAATTTTTTTATGCTTTATAAAAGCAATATAATTTTGTCACTTATTAAATTATTCACAAAAGTGTAGCATTGAGCTAGCATCAATACAATACTACCTAAAAAACCGAACCTGGAAAAATCAATTTACCCCACCTGGACTCGAACCCAGATATCAAAAGATCATTATTTCAAATCTAACTAGGATAAATTGCTTTTTTCCAGGTTCGGCTTATCAGGTTACATTGGGATCGATGCCAATTTGCTATTTTTGCTATAAATTTCATAGAAATATATTTCTGAACTTTTTAAAATGAAGTAATTATGGTCGAATTAATACTAAACCATTGGTATTTGAAATTATTGGTGTCAGTTTTTCCATTTGTCAATAGCTATTTTATAAATGATTTATTTGTACTCTGCATTAAATAATAAATTTGTTTGTTGGAATGCTTTTTGAGATCATTATTTGGCCAAAATTACAACATAAAGAGCTAATGACAAATACTCATATACTTTCCACCAAATTTCACAATTATACATCACATTAAATTCTATTCACACGCGCAAAATTCAGTCATTTGATTATTGTATCGGTGTAAAACCTAGAATGAAAAAAATATACATATTAAATAACTATCAAATATTCTATGTTAATTATTTCATTAAGAGACGTCGCTACCTTGCTTTTACTACTTTTTCCAAGCTCATGGAAGTGCTCCCATACGCCCTAGATGAGCAATCTTTATGAAATTTGGCAAAAACGTGTATAATAAATGTAGTCATCGTATAGACTACAATTATTCAAAAATATTCAAAAGTTTTTATTTAATGAATAAAAAACTACAAAAAAATTGATAAAAACACACATTTTTCTTCAATCGCTCACTATTTTTTTAATATTTATTCTTAATTATAGTCAATACTATACATGATATTATACGAATTAAAAATATATTTATTTTTTGCTGCAAATCACCTGTCCATAACTTAGGACTTCCATGGTGAGAAATGTCATCGCTCATCCATCGACATACGTGACTCCCCCCAGTCCCTCTACTATACTTTGCCAAACTTTAAAAAATATGTTTATGTTCAATAAAGATCGCCGAATCAACATACTAAATATCAATATTCTATGTTTAATACCTTTTGAATAAAAAAATGTTAAAAAATCGATCTCTTTTGGGTTCAACAAGGTAGAAACGTCCCTTAATATACAGTAATTCTGGTTAACTTACCAGCGTAAGCTTTTTGTTCTTCTCTAATTAATTCCGCTAATCTAATGCAAGCTTCTTCCATATCTTTCGGTGTAGCTTTACTGTATGTTGCTCTTATATACGGGCAAGGAGCACTGGAATCGCAAGTAAATGCATGACCAGGAGCAAAAGTAATTCCTTTATCAAATGCTTTTCTAACAATCTGAAAATCATGCAAACAATATATTTGTATTATTTATTTTAATACGTATTTAATTGAAATAATATTAATATATTACCATGTCGTATACATCGGGAACTCCTTGCACTTTTAACCATACAAACATTCCAGCCTCCGGTACATCCCATTTAACTAATCCTGTTAAATGTTTATCCAATAAACCCATTAAGCAATCACGCTTTTTACGATAGAAATTCCTTACTTCTTCCAAATGTGCAAACACCCCGTCGAATCCCCAAGTCTCTATCAATTTATGAGCGATCATCTACAAATAAAACATTCATTTTATGCAAATCTTGCAATGATTTCTCATATCATATAGATTTTTTATACCTGTGTTAGAGTTGCACTATGCAAATAAGACGCTTGCATATGAAGTTCTATTACATTAATAAGAGCCCTGGGTCCAGTTACCCAACCAATACGTAAACCAGAACTCAAAACTTTCGACATGGAATCAAATCGTAATACTCTTCCTTCGACGTCGTATGATATAAATGACTTGGGTGGTTCCTATGTTTTAAAAAATGTACGCTTTTAATATCAATACTGAAATCATTTATAGATACATTTAATTTATTCAGAAATATTTACTTCAGTGAAATACATGAAGTGATAGGGATCATCTTCGAGTATTATAATATCATATTCACAAGCGATATCGTAAATTTCTTGCCTCCTATCATTAGGTATGACCGTTCCAGTAGGATTATTTCCAGTGGGATTTATATACATAATTTTTGGAAGACTTAATCCTTGTTTTTGACATCTTTCAATGTTTTCCCTTATGCTCTCCGGTATCATCCCGCAATTATCTTGTTTGACTTCGAGTACTTTTGGTTTGTACGGCTTCATCTAAATAATTATGTTATTAGCACTTTAGTAATAAGTTGATAAATAAATAACGAGATAAATCTGTATTTCAAGCGTACAACAATCTCCGCTCCAGAATATATAGGACTCGGAACTAGAACAGTATCCCCACGGTTTACCAGCAATTCAATCGATTTATAAATGCCATCTTGCGATCCTGAAGTTATAATTAGGTCCCTGTCCTCCCAGTTTGGAGGCTTATGTACTTTCTCTTGGAACATTCTCAAATTTGTTATAAGACTGGGTAGCCTGAAACATTATTAAATTTAAATAAGCATTATTTATGTGAATGTTTGATATCTATTTGAGCTGTAATATTATTGTACCCTTGAGACGGAATGTATTGCAATGCACTACTCAATTCCTTATCTTTCATGTTGATCACATTTCCATCTCTTAATTTCACCGACATCTCAACAAAAGGAAACATTAATTCATTCGGCATGCCTTCAGCTAACGATATCAAATTTCCTCCAGCTCTATAAGCCAAGGCAGCTGAAATAAAAAACGATAGGAATCAATACATTATTTTAATATTGTGTATGAAAATTGATAATAGTGCTATTATATGCTAATATTTCAACAATAACGTGTAACTTAAATATCACATTATTATATTTTAACATCAAAAGTCATCAAAAATCCTAAACAAAAAGACTTATTTTATACTTCTGACATTGACGTTGCATGAAACACACATTAAAAATTTTATCAGCTGAATGATAAAAGATTTCGTGTTGTTTATTTACCTAAAAAATCGTTCTTAAAAGAAAAACATATCTTGATTTGACGACTCAAAAAGGTAAATTTTCTATTTTGAACATTTCAACATGACGCCATCGAAACAACTCGATTAAAACGAATCATTTTACTAGAATCAAAATAAATTCACTGAAAGGCGTGACTTTTATCTTATCTTTGCATTGTTTAAAATTGTACACATTTGTGTTGTTTATCAGCTTAAAATTGATTTTATAAAATCATTTATCTTGATCTAGTCAAAATGTGATCAATTAATTTAACATAAAATGATTCAACTGATGTAAAATTTGCATTTAACCATTTTATTTAATTATATGTAGAATAAAACAATGATTTTCAACCACAAAATTTAAATGTTTAATTACTTTTATATGGGTAGTACCAAAAATACGTACCGTATTTTTTTAAAATAGTAAGAGTTTAACCTTTCCCTTACGATGGTACGTATTTAGTACACCATATGACATTCTAAAAAGAGATCGAGATTAAATGTAGTAATATTGTAAAAATTCACTTTACTACAACTCGACTTTGTGTAGTAAATACACCATAGTAAAGGAAAGGTTAATCAATGATCTTCATCTGAATCTATTACAATTTGTCATTTGGTTTACAGTTTTTAAAATCTCCTGTTGTAGATATTCTTCAGCTTGGAAGCAAAAAGGGAAGAAATACAGTTTTTATGTCTATCGAATTCGTAATTTTTTAAAATCCAAAAACTGATCTAATATGCAAAGCTGTAACAAGGGTATGAAGCGTTCGTGGCAAATATCTAACTTACGCCCCCCCCCCCCCCTTTTTTTACAAAAAGTTAAATAATACCATTACTACTACTATATTAAATAGCAAAAGTACCGAACCTAACGTATGGTGAAATATGAAAAAGTATAGCTTTTGTGGGTGGGGAGAAGTCTAGATTCGTTCGTGACCTTATTTGGCGTAAGCCACCTATGTAAATTAGCCTCTGAGGGAGCTTCCGTGATCGTACAGATCATAGAAAATGCCGCATTAACCCCTTAAAGAGGACGTAGTAGTCAGAAGTTATGTGTGTCCAACTGGTCCGCTTTTCAGACCGTTACCATGACGAATAAACGCCTCGCAATCGGACGCCAAATTTGAACACGTCTACAGAGCGATTACGAACTCTCATTAAAGATGAAGTTATCCGAAGAAGACTGATCGGATGGGTTGTTTAAATTTTACAATCGGTCGAAAATATTGCTGTCTTTATTATATTCTACCGGCTGGGTCGGCCCAATGTTTTAGCAATAACGAAGGAAAGAGGGATTAATAGTATACTTGATTCATCCAGCAACGAAAAATTGCCTGATCTCTAGCAAACTAAATCTCATCAATGCAAATGTTTAGGAAAGGACAAAATACAACTTTATATAGTTAAACGTTGTTGAAATTTTAATTGAAACGTGGCAAAACAACAAAACAGTTGGTAAATGTAGTATTTGAAATGATAATTTGAATAAATAATAATATTGTGTTATAAATGGCAGCATGGCGTAGGCATACTCTTTCTGGATCGCTCGATTGAGTGCGTACTCATCAAAGGGTTAAAGATATATATTTTACATATAAATCATTGCATGCTATATGTTTTTGTATTCTCATAGGTTTCATTCATTTTTCAATTAACGATATTTATCATATGATATTTTATCGGAAAAACCCTTATCATATAATATTATTTGAGTGACATAATATGGTTCGATGTTGATAAAGTCTAAAAAATAACAGAATGCATAAAAATAGTTGTTTTTGAATTGTAAAATATTGCGATGTTTTTCTAAATAAACATATCAAAGTCAAAATGAACTTATCTAACCTAAATATGTACGTTTTCATAGAGCGACAGTCATCAACCTTACGGAGGCTTTCAAAAAAAATTCTTATCTCAAACGTACTTTGTTATTTTATCTAAAACTACTAACATTGTGTTTTAAATGCAAAATAATATCTCACTCAAGTGATTTTTTGCATTGTGTATAGTAAAAATAAAATGTTCAGTCATTCCTATTTAAATAAATCGAATATAAAATTCATGATTTTCATCGTATCTTTGATACATCTTATCATAAGTATTTAATAAAAAACAAGTACAGGTCTTAAATGTCATGAAATGATAATCACCTGATAAAATGTTAGGACTATCAATCATCCTAGTTCATTTTTTGTTATAAAAATGGATCTTAAATAATGATATAAATCAGTAGTAGTCAACGTGGGTCCTACCGGCTGCTAGTAGACATTTAAGCTTTCAAGTTGGATAGTAGGATTTTTGTCATGTTGTTCCCACTCAAAAATTACGTGTGTAATGTTACTGTGGAACCATGATACAAAAGTGGGCAATAGAAATAAATAGCTTTACTACCCCTGATACAAATATTATACATTCTTCATATATTATAAGATTAACTCCAAATCGACAGACAAAAGAAATGATCATATTTCACACTAAAAACAAGTAATTTCTAGCATTATTGCATATAGTGTTTTTTTTTAACAAGCCGATACATTATCGACATATCTGATGTGTAATAAAGCTATAAAAAAATTTCAAATATCAACAACATTCTCTTGATCTCTTGAAATGGATCATAATGTCTGAAACATCGGAATAAAACATGAATTTCAATTTTTGCCTCCCGCAAAAGACGACTCGATTATAAGCATGTTCTTAATATGCATTCATTAATTTATAGGATATTTCTACCTTGTTGGTAAAAAAAACTTTTTTCTTCATGTATCGGAAAGAACCAATGTTTGAGAATATGTTCAGTAAATTTCAAGTCGATAAAAATGGAATTCGCAAAGTTATAGGCTGACGAAGAGAAGCTGCGCTTCGCGAAGCTAAGGAAAGAAGAAATTTTTAACGCGTTTTTTACTACTTTTTCCAAGCTCATGGAAGTGCTCCTACACGCCCTAAATGAACAATATTTATGAAATTTAGCAGACACGTGTAAATTAAACGTCTTCATTTTACAAACTACAATTATATAAAAATATTTAATCACTTTTTTTTAATGTACAAAAAACTACAAAAAAAGTTGATAAAAACACACATTTTTCTTCGATCACTCAATATTTTTTTTATTTTTTAATAGTTCTTGTTAATTATAGTCTATACTATACACGATATTATACAAATTAAAAATATGTTTAATTTTTTTGTTGCAAATCACCTGTCCAGGACTTCCATGGTGAGAAATGTCATCGCTCGTCCATCGACATACGTGGCTCCCCCCACTCGCCCTACTATACTTTGTCAAACTTTAAAAAATATTTTTATATTTAATAAAGATCGCTTAGTCAACATACTAAATATCAATATTCTATATTTAATACTTTTCGCATAAAAAAATGTTAAAAAATCTCTTAGACTCTTAGAAAGACCGTCTGACACTTCTCTTTTGTGCGAATGCGACTGGCGACAAGAAGATATAGACTATTCATGTTTACTCTTCGTAGAACCGTATAAACAAAGAGCAGTTTACCGAATGGATAGACTCTGCTGGTACTGAAATAAAAAAAATACCTGCTGGATAATAATCTATCCCTGAAAGCCATGCTAATTATGGATAATGCTCCTGCCCATACCGAGAGAGTTCAGGATAATATTTTGATCTAGTTTTATAAAAAGTGTCTTCCTTCCATCCAACACAACTCTTATTCTGCAGCCCATGGATCAGTATAACTTCAAGAAATTGTATACGAAGGGTCTTTTCAAAATCTGCTTCAACGTCACCGAGAGCACGCAGCTTACCCTACGAGAGTTTTGGTAACCATATCGATATTGTAAGGTGCCTGAAACTCGAAGGGTGGGTTTACAAGTGAAAAGCAGCCTGTCGAAAAAATTGTGTCCCTGGCAAATCTCTGGGCTTTGAGGTAAACGAATTTGACATCGAAGAACTCGTTGCAAAACATAGCAAGGACCTTAATTAAAGGAGTTGCATGAACGACAACACCGTCAACTAAAGGAAGCTCTGTCTGGAGCGGAGGAAGAGAAGAAGGAGAAAAACTGTCGACAGCAGAGATTAGAGCTCATACTTCAATGTGATTAAAGTTATAAATATTTGTAGAAGGAAATCATCCATATAAAACAGCAGTTATTAGGGTTATTCATTTATTTAACAATGTTGCTATTGTTCATTTCAGCAACGTGGTGAAAAGTCGCCAAAAACAAGTGTCGATTGGAAAATTCTTTGAGAGAAAAATTAAAGTTAGTGAATATTTTTTTTTTGTTATTTTATACTTATATTAACATTATTATAGGTACTGTTAAATAATATTTTTTAAATGGATTTTTTTTCGTAGTAATATTTTTAGGGATCGGGAACGAATTAATCGCATTTCCATTATTTCCTATGGGAAAACTTGTTTTGAGTTACGAGTTTTTTGGCTTACGAGTTACCTTCCGGAACGATATAAACTCGTAACCCGAGGTTCCACTGTATATTGATTGTTTCTTATTAACACTGCGAATATTGAAATATATTTGAAGCAAAGGAGCAATATTCTCTATTAGAACAAAAACGAATACAGTATAGAATACCTCAATGCTATTGAGTATTTAATTGATTTTTATAGTATCAATAAAACATCACACGTTAAATAACTCAATTCATATATATATTACCCCCAATCAATCAGAAAATTGAAGATATCTTTACCCGATTTATCCTTTAAGTTCACATATATGTTCGGTTTTATTAAATATTATCATGCAGTGAAATTTTAGTTCTATCAAGATTTTTTTATAATTGTATTGATAACAATTTCCTGCTTTATACAACAGTTTTCATTAACAAATGTTGTTATCACAATGGTGACATTTCTTTGTGAAATATCTTTCATTTCTACAAATAACGTCTCTTTTTTGCACAATCGTATTTTTTCTTTTGTATAAAGATAATAAAATCGACCCATTGCAAATATGTATTTAAATTGTGATACAAGAAATACATAAAATAAAACATAAACCAATGTTTACAATATCAAATCGAATTTAATGCGAAATTTTGAAGCGATTGAAACAATATATTTTTCATAAACACACGCTGCTTACAAAGAAAAACCAGTATATTCATGCCCCAAACGCTCGATTATTTTGCTCGCTTTACTACCATATAATAAATGTTGTTATCCAACATTTATTGCATAGTAATAGACATGTATTCTTAGTCCAATAATGACATAAATTAATTGATTTCAATCAATTTAAATGTCATGTAAAGTTTTCAGTGATAAATAGTTGTACGCATTGTGATAAGTGAGCATAGTTTTCGATCAAATTTAAAGGACAGGCCGACTTTTTATATCTCTATATGAACGATAACAAAACTGTGCAAATGAAGCGTCACATATTGAACTTGAGTGCCAGTTTTAATGAAAGTACGCACTTTATCATATGCCCTTTTCATAAGTCAAGGTTATAAAAATGATTTAAGCAAATATTATTAAACACACTGCGTCGGTACCATATTGAGGGTGAAATGTTTGACGAAACAGTTGTGTAAATATAAATTCGTTGACAAATTGTATGATGTATAAATTTCTATATCTATTAGCATCTCAAATTTTGTTATAGATATTAAAATTTGTGTAATTTTAAGAGTGAAGATTTCAATTTCTAAAATTTTTGCAATCATTGATTGTATTATTTAAAAATATATATATTACTTAGCGTTCTAGTAATGGCAGGCTCCCTCAGCGAAGATTTTCCACTGATGTATTTACTGTAGTCCCGAATCCTTCTGCTGATATCTCCATTATCATCCACTTGGGCTTCATTACTCACCGTAGCCGAAGAACTGCGGCTTCCCGTAGGATTCTTCATCCATCTTGTTCCATTGGCCGACCCAATAGCAGGAATTTGTGAGGATATTTCTGTGATTTGCGCAAACGTTCTTGCAGACGAGCAACCAGAACCGATACGGACAAACATTTTTTATTCAGTCAATATTCGGTGAATCGAAAATTTTTGCACAACTTTCAAGTTGGACGGTCTGTTTGCAACTGATATGAGTTTTAGTCGAACGAATTTAAAGTTGCGTATTATATTCGGCGTTCTTATCACATTCGCAATTTTCAGACTGTTAACAGCACTTGTGAAAATCAATTGACCGTAGCCAGCCCTTGAATCTGTCTACGTGAACATCATAAATTTTCCAAAATATACCAAAGAATAACTTATCAGTCTAGTTTACTAAATTCTATATAAAAATATATTTGAATTGGATATTTTAACAATGAAAATTGGCGTGCCTATTATTCTTCTCCGAAACATAAATCCGCCACGACATATAGCAAATGGACCAGGTTTTTAGTGAAAAAAAATTATGAATAATATCATCGGAGCTACAGTTTGAAATGAAAAATTTCAAGAAGAGGCTGTATCCCAATGATTCCGACTGATATGCTATTCAAATTGAAACGTGTGCAGTTTCCAGTACGAGCATCAACAAAGAACAGAAAAACACAGGGTATGCGTGCATGCTTCTCACATGGACAGCTGTATGTGGGCTGCTCGCGCCCAAATCATTTCTTGCCAGACGGTACGCATCATATGGAAAAGTATTGTGAATCTAAAAGCACTTCATTAGCACGGCATGAGCATAATCTTTGGGACCAATATAAAAACAACATGGGGAGCCTTCTCTGACCCGAGCTGTGTGATTGATCCCCCTATTTGGGAGCATGCCAGCCCGCTCGCAAAGTGCACAGCATGGTGCAAAACCATGAAATTAAAATTCCATGTCCGCAAGGACACGCTCCTTCTCTACTTCTTGCGGTCACTTGCGCTCTGTGGGCGGGGGAAAGCTAGCTAAATATTCTAATTTTACTTTGAGATTCTTAGGCTAGAATAAATATATAGATGAAAACTGCTTAAAAATTAAATAGATGAAAATAATTACATAGATATATGTTGTATAGGGTAGGGAAGAGTTTTGAGTCTCACTTGCGGCCCCGAAAAAAATGGGTGCGAACCTACTAATCGCTACCGGTCGCAAGAAAGGACCTCTACGACCCGATGGAGATCGTATAAAGCCCCGGGGATGCGTTTTCCCCCAAAACTTTTACAAAAGCCCTAAAATTTGGGGGGGGGACCACAAGGTTTGGGTGTCCAACCGGACTGAAATCGGACTACTGACACAACGAAGGAACGCCTCACGATCGGACGCCATGCCTGAAAATGTCCATAGAACATGGGCACCATCCAAAAAAATCCCGGGATTAGTAAACGTAATCCCGAAAAATTCGGGATTGAAATTTTTGTCTAATAGAAATCATACACCTCACCAGCACAATGAAGGCTACTAAATCGAGACATTCCCGCCGAAATCTGGACGCTTGGAAACAGTGGCTTAACTACTAATTGGCGAGCTTAGGCGACGTCTAAGGGCAGTAACTCTCTAATCTATGTATACATATATAGAGTACATATATGTTTTTCAAATTGTTATAATAACCTTTCCCTACCGGTGATGTATTTACTACACCTCGACTCTAATAATAGTAATATCGATATGAAATATATTAGATACGGAGTTCAGAATTTCATATGGTGTACCAAATACATATCATGATATTATTAGGTTTTTTTAACTTTTAATCCCGGGGGGGGGGGGGTCGCAAGTTAGATACTTTATACCCTCGTTACGGCTCTGACCAGGGCTTTGGTAGACATAACTTAGGTTGTAGCGTAGGAACATGATGTAACTTTCAAAACGTTGCAATATTAAGTGCATATAATATTTATTTACAGGTCTCAAAGATTGTTATAAATATAATCATCATCGCAGTAGACAGCCGCATTATTTACTTAGCTTTGTAGGAATAATTACACGAATAATATTGCTGCCCCGTATTAATACTCTCCACGATTATATTACAAATCTTTTAAAATGTATTAGCAGTTTATTCACATATTTTTATTGTTTTGATTATCATCTAGTGATAAATTTGCTGCTAAACTAGTCCAATCAAATATTTACTAGCCCTAGTTTATTAACAAAGATAACAATCTAATTATTTTCTAAAAGACATCTCATAATAAACACAGAGATTAATGAATAAACTTACAAGGATTCATTAAAACACAGGTATATAACCAAAGATTTTGTTAAATTATTTATTGAAAATATAATAATCTTACATAAGTTTATTTTCAATTTGCAGTTAAACAATGAAAAAATGCCTTATTAATCAAGGCTAGTGTTCGTGATAATAAATGCCATTATTAAATTAATACTGACACCCATAAAATAATTAGCATTTGGCATCTTCAAAAATTATTTTCGAAATGTTTTTGGCAGTAAAAATATCAAAAGTAAATCTATTGCGAATTTCTTCTAGCAATGTCATGATTTTTTTGTTCATTTTATTATTATGTTATACAAGTCCTCATCGAACGAAACTAACAGATCACAAGTTTTCGTCCGTTTATACATAAATTTTAAAACGAAAACTTAACTCTTCAAAACGGTTCCTATTTATTAAATTTCAAATTTGGAAATCCTTGAGCAACTTATTCAAAAATAAAAGAAAAACTGTCTCAAAACAATCATAAATATAATAGAGCATCAAAAATGCAATCAAAATAATCACTACTCTTCTAATAAACATTTATTTTAGAAGCCAGTGCATCGCAACAATTGTAATAAAAATTCTTATAAAATAGTTCTAACAATTTGAGAATTACTATATATACACCGTCCGGTATATTGTGTGATATGACTGTAATCAGGAACATCAAATAAATACGTCAACAAAATTAATGGAACGAAATCGACACAAGTCAAATACTATTTTATAAATATACAAGTTATTATTTGAGGCACATTTTCAAAATTCAACCTTAGTTTATAGGATTCGAATCTAAGACCAAATTTTAAAAGAATAAAGTGTCTATATTTGGTCTACGGAATCTGATAAGGCTTTGGCGTGAATGTCAGGTCAGAAAATTTCGAAAGGCATCCCTCGCTTTTGTCAATTGCATTTAGCTTACGCAATGATCATTCATCAATCCTTATGACAATTTAAATAGATCTGTATTAAAGGATAAAATTTTCATAATCAATTTTAAAAAAACCTGAAATCGAATTACAAGAATGAAATCAAAGATAAAACAAATACTATTCGCTTAATAATTATATTTGTTTAGTCATCAGATATAAATTTTTAATCGAATCAAGTTATGCAAAATTTCTCCCATCCGTTTAAAACATTTGCATGTGGATGGTTCGTAAATATAAAGCAAATTAAACACTGTATAATTATATTTAACAAATTCAATAAAATGATTCGGTTGTGGTCATTTATTTTTAATAATTTTATAGTCCAATTTATAGCACAGTATAGTATAGATAGTATAAAACTTTACCGCTTTCATTACAGTATCAAATATATTGAATTTGTTGAAGACTCTAATTTTGTTCCTTATGTGAAATAAAGAAAAATAAGTGAATTATTAAAGCCCAATTGTTTTGGGTGGGAAACCGGGACATTTTTATAATCGACAGCGTTACTACTTAAATAAATGGCACTTTAAGAAAGTTTAAAACCTTTAAAAATTGTTAAATTCATTATCAGAAGAAAGTCTATGTTGATGAAAATAAAGGTTTTTGTTTAAGTACAAAATACCATTTATTGTACATTCAAAAGATCAAAATAAGAAGCAAAATTGAGTCGCTCTATCATAAGCCTACAATTAGCGAGCCCTAGTCCCTTGCGCAATATACATTACTCACTCGTTTACGTTTCGACAAAACAAAATCCAAGATAAAAAAATATTCCTCATAACAGAGTAAAATATTTGTGACGAATTAAAGCATCAATTTCAAAATTACAATATAAATATATTTATATGTCTACTTCTACGTAGGAATGAATTTTTAAGTTGTTTCGTCCAACTAATTTTAATAAATGGAATAAACGACAGTATACAAATCCGTTTGTCATTGCACTGCCCTAAGATTTTCATCATCGATTCTATTTAATTTATCTAATTATTATCAGAGTCCAAGACCATGTTATGATCTCGCAAACTCGTCGATGTTAAAATGCAAGCTCGTCGCTCATTACATGCCATTAAATAGAAAGCCATTAAGACTGCTACTGTTTTGAAGTGCTATACTTATCTAACAACATCCCCAATATGAAACGCCAACATGATCAAATCAAATATTACAGCAGTTCTAAATCGATTGTATTTAAAAAAAATATAAACGAATCATAATTTATATTTAAATTGTCATTTTTAGGACTGTTCTCAAAAATAAACGTCATGAATATATACAAATGGATAAATTAAATCGCGTGTGATCCTCAAAACAATCGGCTGAAAAATTGTACATACATATATTGTTCGACGAGAAAAACGTTGTGCAGGAATGTAAATTGATATCACAGTATATTTTTGATGCCATGGTGATACCATTTTATTATACTTTTAACGCACTAAACTAATAGATAGCTATAAAAAAAACATGCGAACGAAACGAGTTTTATAAACACGATCCATTGAACCAAAAAGCGCTGTAAAAATATTACAAAATAAATAATTAAAAAAATACTTCCCCGTGACAATGCTTTCAACTTAGCGTCGGCTAATTCAATAAAAATTCTTATAAAATAAAACGACAAAACACAGACCAAATATTCGTCATAATTACTTTTAAACGTGCTTTCAAGTCTTAAACGTATTTCTCTCTGCAATTAATATGTACATAGCAATATAATTATAAAATATTTGGTCACACATTTATACAAAAATTACGCCAACAATTAGCATATTGTTCTCAAACTTTTGATCCTAAAAGTTTAAATGTCAGCACAGCCATCAAAAAGAAAAGAGCATTGCGTTTATTTAAAATAATACAAAGAAGTCATATCTTTACCCTTACGAGTGCCAAAATCGTTACAAAAAAAAACTACCAGGCAATGTCGATGTATGCTTCATATTTATACGGAATGTATTTAAATTTACATCTTAATATTTTTCACTTATTGAAATTTTAAACGCGCAGCCATCATTCGTATACAATCGACCCGCGATAATCCAGCCCCAATCCGACGGTAATCCGACATACCAATACAGGTATAATACATACATAAAAAATGCAAGCGTGAGATTCTGGACCGTTTTATAACGTGTATCTCACCATTTTTATAGTTTATCGGATTACAAGCACTCCTTTCCATAAAATTCCAGACTACGAGGGATTGGGGACAGTATTCTACAGTCGTACAAATTGAATAATGCGAGGGTCGACTGTTTATTCATCGTAGATCTGGTGAGCTTGGGCACAAACGGGGTTAACAAAAGTACACTTTTAAAATAATAGACAATTTTTTTTTTTTTATAAACATGAATGTCTTATAAACCGCGCATCAGATATGTCGACAATTCAATAATATAATGGAAATAAATTTGTCATCAATTTTTTTTTCTTTGAATGATTCAATTACACATCATTTAATACAGCATTATTTAAGACAGCACCTTTAATAAAGCACATGTATAACTTGGATGATATTATAATTTAAATGTTCGATTTTTTTATTAGTATTATTTTACGATATTCATATATAATCTATAATTTTATCTCACTGGAGTTTTGATACTGAAATAGAAGATTTATAAGAAGTAGCATATTTAGATAAAAGATCGAGACTTTTGTAGACTATGGAATGTGAAAGTGCATTTTAACGGTTTCTATTAAAAATTTGTAAGTAACTTTGTGAAGAATTCTTAATAATCAGTACTGAAACGTTAGGCGATATAATAAAACTTTAATACAATAATTTATCATTCCGTATGGCAGCATATAGCTGAAGATCGTGATGTAATATTTTATTTAAATTTCAGCTTTACGCTACGAATGTAAAAACAAAGTATTTATAAAAAGTTGTGTCCAGCACGTAAATTTATTTATTATTTATTTCAAAGCTTATATTTGTAATAGAAAGGCATTATTTACATTTGTCTATCATTGCTTATCTAGATTTATTTTTTCAACAATGTGTTTAGAACACATTTTTCATCTTGAAATAATTAGCTCAAGTTATTCAACTTAAACTTCTCAATGTATTAAATAAATATTCGAATATGCCCACAAAACTATCTATTTTAAAGTTGAAAACTTGTTAAATAAAAAATATTTCATAGCGACCGGGAATTAAAAACCTACAAATTTTGTACAAAAGTCAGCGTATATACTTAAGAATGTTAAAATATTTCTCAATAAAGAATCGGTGATGGATCACGCGGGCGACGAGAATAAGCAAGCCCGAGACGCTCCGTCGCTGCGGCGATCATGTCTAAGCAATGGTCCAACTGCTTCTGAGTATGCGCGGCTGACATACAAAAACGAATACGGCCAGCCAACAAGGGCGTAGCTGGGAATCCAACTCCTACCACTGCCACGCCGCTAGCAGATAGTTCTCTTACCACACTTCTATTGAAAAACAATAAAACCAAGACTTAAAAATTATTTTATAAACATTATACGTCTTTTTAAAATGTCTTTTACCAAATTCTTTATCCAAAAATGGAACAAGAAACACCAACTAATTTCATTTTACCAAATGTATATACAGTAGGACCTCGATTATCCGTGGAGAATTTTTTCCACTCTTGCTCACGTATATGATGGATTGCATATTACAAAGTTCACTAATTGTTTAATATCAGAAGATGGAAGCTCAGAGCGAAAAGTTATGAAAAAATCATGAAATACAGAAGTTGAAGAGTATATTTTTATGTGGGTCGTACAAAGACGATCAACTGGACAGCCAATATCTGGTCCATTACTATGTGAAAGAGTCTTCTCCCGATAGTCGGAGGTAAAACGACTCGGCGCTCGATACGCTTTGCGAAAATAATTCGTTTCTGTGATACGTTGAGTTCTTTCTGTGACTTGTCGGCACCTCACCGCCGGGGCTGCGCCCTCCGACAGGGCCCCCTTCATCAGTAAGACCGTTTCATCTTGTCCTAACGAAAATTACACGCGAAACATTATAATATAATGCTAAATTTTATTACATCTCATCCTTCGTTATCGCCTAAACATGCGGCTTATGGCAAACATCGAAATTCAAAGAAATGCATTTTTTGTGCCTTTCTTTTCTCTACCTCCAGTGGGCCGTTCCCAATCGACGCTTAACTGTAATAAAATTAAGGACTTAAAAACCTTTCAATAATTGTCAAAGTTTAACATTCAGTCTTCTCACGATAGTCGGAGGTAAAACGACTCGGCGCTCGATACGCTTTGCGAAAATAATTCGTTTCTGTGATACGTTGAGTTCTTTCTGTGACTTGTCGGCACCCTCAACGCCGGGGACCCCCCCCTGCACTCTCCCCCGCGCAAGTTCATTCGTACGCTCTGACGAAACGCCGACTACACTTGTATATAAAATTCGCGAGTGACGCCGAAAAACATTGTTTTTACGACATCTGCACAAAAAATGGAACATCTTCACCGCGTCACTTGGGAGGAACTACAACAAGGATAATAACGCAAGTAAGATCATAATAATCCAAGCTTCCAAGGTAAGTGAATTAACAAATACTCGCACACATCCGCCTCCTACTATCACATAAACGCGGGAGCACTGGGAGCAAAATGCTTTTTCGACTGCTCCCATAATACAATCTTGACTATAAAACTATTTGATATGGACCTGACTATTTGATATTACTTGATACCTGACTTTAACCTATTCGTTTCAGCTATGTCTATATATTTTTTTCCAGTTACTCCCAGTCTGACCGATTAAATATTATTTGATTGTGCCCGGTAGACACTAAGCGTCAAAGTTCGAATACTGTGATGCGACATAACTACCCCTTGCTAATACAATTTGATTAATACTTTTGCGGCCTAACCACATTTGACTACTCCTAACTATTATACTTATACGATTTTATGTATTTTAACTATTGGCCACTTGACTAGTACCTTTTTACAGAGTAGATACTTAAATACTCTTCTAACAGCAAGCTGATACCCAGTTTATATACTATTCATTGCTTTTTATACGAATCTTAACTTGCATATCGCTCGTTGTCTCTTGCATGGTCTTCCCTACTTAGCAGTATGGAACTCGAGGAACCTCACCGGTTCGGATCCGAGAGGCTCTAGGAACGGAGCAGGAACAAGAAGAACACCAAGAAGACGGCCTCGAGGAGATGCATTTGATGATCTTTACTTTGCAACGAAAAACAACATTGTCTTCCGTTGACTTCTATATCGTTTTGTAATCGCCGAACTGAGAGGGGCAACCTGAAAAAATGGCGAAACCACTCAGTTTCGAATTCGCTCGGGTAAGTTGTACGGTGACGGGGAGACACCCTCAGTTGGTGTAGGAGCGAATCCGAGATGCACTTAAGCGTCACGTATGTCTTCACCCTACCCCGGCAACGCCCTAGCGAGGAAAGGGGGGACTGGACTCCTTGTACTCCAGAAAGCCCTTTCCAGTAGAGTCAAAAAGGTCGTCTAGAGTAGTTTTCCACCATCTCCCTATGAAAACTACTCAGTCTTTACAAACCCCCCAAACTCCTTATCGAGACGTTCGCGAAAGTGTCCGTCAATACGTTCACTCAGGATACCCGTTGGGTGAGCGTTCAAAATAAAACTCGGTGGTAATGCTACCTTCAATATCGAGCGAATGAGGAGGTGAATGTATGATACAGACGAAATGGATGTAACCCCTTTCCTATGAATGGATATTGAAGAGGCCCATAGTTCTGTAGTGGACTGTTAGTGGCTGCACTATGATGATGATGATGACTATGTGAAAAGGCAAAATTTTTCAATGCAAAATTAAATGGAGATCCCACCTTTAAAGCAAGTTTGGACTGGCTTGAAAAATCATATCAGGGAACTTGAAATTCATGGGGAATGTGTTTGCAAACACATTAATTGACACGGTGAAGCTGTTTGTGGAGAAGAAAGGATTCGACGAATAGTTTATATACAATGCTGACGATACCGGCTTAGATTGGAAAATAAATACCCAACAATTTTTTAACATCAAGACGTGAAAATACTTCACCTGGGTACAAAACTAGTAATGAACATGTCATTGAAGTGAAGAAATATCAACAGTTATCAGCTTCCATAAGAAAATATATTTAAGATTGTTGCTGAATCGCAGCAGATTGAGTTGAAATTCTTTAGATGTTTTGAAAAATTCATGAAACAATATTTTAAAAAGATCTTTAGTGAGTTCCAGTAACGCGGTAGAATCTGATATAGGAGACATTGCAGAAGCAATAGCACAAATTTCTATATATGCTAATTGCGACGAAGATGTAACAGAGTGGTTAAATTGCAATGCAAACGATGATTCTGGATTCCAAATTTTAAATGATGAGGAAATCATTAAAAAAAAAAAACTGCCTCAGAACAAGATTGAAAAGATTTGCAAGGAGGGAGATATTATTCCTACACATTCTGAAACTTTTCAGTGTTTAAATGTCACCATGAAATGGCTTGAGAACCAAAAAGAGTGTAATTCAGGACAACTTATATATCTTATTTGAGTATTTGCAATTTGGCAGCTTCTAAAAGAAGAGCTACCTTAAAACTAAAATCGATCATTGATTCTTTTAATAAAAAATAATTTATTATATGATTTTCGTTATCCGGATTACTTTCATCTCCAATTAGTCCGGATAATCGAGGTTCTACTGTATAACTAAATTTTGTATTACACCGGTCTCGTATAGAAGCAATTAATTTTATTATATTTATTATACGTTATTATTAACTTCCTAAAAGTACTTATTGTGAAAAATACATACCCAATTTTTGAATACATGTAGACTAACATAGGCACTACTGGTGAATCTTCATGGCCATAGATAATAACACCCATTTGATTCAATTTACGTCTAAAATATCTATAAATAAAGGCACAATTTAAATATAAAATAGTTTTTCATCCAAATATTTAAAAAATACGAAGCACGTTCATAAAGTAAGTGTACTATGACCGTAACGGACTGTGGTTTTTTGTTTTTTAAGGGTAAATACTGAGCAGTAGAAGGGGATCTCCCGACAGCTAGCATAGTAGGAACGATGAGAAATCCTGCCAAGTGCGAGCGGCTCAATAGTACCTGCGAGTTTCTTACGCAACTTGAATAGGAAGGTGAGGATTTTCTGAGCTCTATTGTGACTGAAGATAAAAAGTGGGTGGCTCATTACACGTCTGAGTCAAAAAGACAGTGTTTTGAGACCAAAAAGGCATCATTTTTAACGAATTTCTGCCTCAGGGGGAGACCATCAATGCACAACGATATTGTGAGACCCTAAAAAATCTCAAAAGGAGCATTCAAAACAAAAGGAGGGGAATGCTGACGAGAGGAGTGGGCTTATTGCATGACAACGCCTGTCCTCACATGGCCTTAACCACCGAGACACTCTTGGACTCAATGAAAATAGTCAACGAGTGTATCAACAATATCCTGTATTTTTTTTCAAATATACTTTTTCTAAAAAAATATAAAAATCTAGTACGCTTACTTTCAGAACTACCCTCGTATTTAAAAATATATAACAAACCTAGTGTTGCGCGCTAATGAAGCGATGCGCCTCTCTCCTTCGTTGCCACCTTTTAAGCCCATAATTATTTGCATGCTACTAATAATTTGTTGAGCAACTGGTGGAGACATGCTATGCGCGTAATTATTAGCATGGCCATATGCATTTAGGTAGTTTATGAGTTTCTACAAATAAAATAAATTTTAAACTAAAAAAATAGGAAAACATAAGACACAAATGGGTCTTATCATATTTTGAACGATGGCAAAAAAATGCTTTTAATTAAGTCAAACTAGATGTATTTAATTTAAAATTGGAATACGTAATGAGACTTTGATAGTAAAAAAAAAATTAAGATCAAATATTGAACCAATAACAACAGCAAAAAATTGATGCTTGCTCTTTGCAATCTATTGGCATGATATAAGTTATGCTGTTGAAATTTTACAAAAATGCTGTTCCAGATAACTGGTAAAGTTTACTTTCAGTAAAACCATTATTTTTGTCGAAAACTGGAATTAAACCAGTTTTTGCTTCATTGCAAAAGGGTTTGGTTGATTTTTGCGTTGATATAGTATGTAACTTTCACTCTTTCATTCTTATGCAGAATTTTTTTGCTCACCTTAGAACCAGCTATATAGCCACCGGCTGACCCAAAGCTTTTTGTAAACGTTCCCATTAAAATATCTATATCGTTTGGATCAATTCCATAATAATCTGTTACGCCTCGTCCACTGTGACCCATTGCACCAACAGAATGAGCCTATAATTAAGATAACATTAGGAATCTTATTTATTATGCAATATATACAGGCAATTTTTCGATCAACGCACCTCATCAAGGTATATGTAACAATTGTATCGCTTTTTAATGGCAACGATTTGCGGTAAATGGACAACGCTGCCTTCCATGCTGTAGATCCCCTCCACGATGATGAAAATTTTTCGCCATGGTTTCCATGGTTTGCCGGGAGGATCTTGTCCTTGAGATATGCTTCTACGTACAACTTCTTCCAAGTGTCGCATATCTATAAAAATATTAATACGGTCATATCTCAGTTTTCGTAGTAATCGGTTTACACAGTTTATTATTCATGCAGGTTTATATTAAGACTTAGTATCAATATTAAATTTTTATAGAAATAATGCAAATATATTGCATTATTATCGTAAAACGAATTAAATAAATTATCGGTGAAAAAGAAAGATAATGGAAGAAAATGTGCTTAATTTGCAGGACCAATCTATCATGCCGACTAAGAAAATTACGAAGCTCATCCACAAAGTTTCCCTGGGATTGTTTGCAGAAATGATACATAATTTCATAATTATTGCAACAGATATGGCAAGAGTTCAGCTGATTTTCAACATATTCATCACCAGAATTCAGACATTTGTTATATCGTGGGAGCAACTTTTGAAACCTGTGTCATAGAAATCTGCCATCTGGGATTGGAACCACTGTATGAAAACCATCTCTGTCTCTCTGTCATTCTCAAAACCCTGACTGAACTGGAATTTGTTGAGGTTTGGGCCTACTACCACGTACCTCCGTGCCCGCATTGTGACCAGTTTACACTGGTCATCGCAGACACTGGTCGTCTCAGAAGGAGATACACTGTGACACCAATGCATTAAATGCTGCTGGTAGACAAGGTGCGAGTTCTGTAATTATGAAACGACGACTCTTCATCTGTAATGATGGATGGCCTTCCAACTGGGCTTCTCATCATGCACACATTGTCAACCTGCTGAAAATTATTTGCACCAGTGACGCATCATCTATTTACTCACAACGTTAGGCCCATAGACCTAGCACAGCTGATGATGAATTTCGATCGGTGCTATGTACTGATGAAGTACTATGCAAAAAAGGGAAGTACTAAAATACTGTGTATGTGCCTCGTATATATATAAATATTTTATGAAAAATAGGATTATTATCACCATATGTGTCTTGCTTAGTTTTGAACATGACTTATAATCACAATACTAATTTAAAGGTCATTAAGGCGTTAACATCTTTATGAATTTAAAATAAACCATGACAGCATGGAGGAAAAAGCATTTAAATGTCAACGTCACTTACTGTTGTGTTTAAATATAGCTACTGAAGCTTTAGAGATTCGAAGGCCCAATATGAGGGAAGCGTGATTGCATTCATCACTTATAGCAAGGCATCCGGGTCCTAAAATAGCAGGGAGTCCTAAAGCATTGGTAGCAAATCCCATTCCAACTACCATAGCGGCCTCGGTCCCGAAGAATTGGGCGGTCAACTCTTCCAGCCTCTTATGTAAAATACACGTTCCTGCAATATTAACACACGTTATTTACAGATGAAAATATTGAATTATCATTATTTAAATCGAATTTATTTTTACCTAATTCTGCACGAGGGCTAGCTAAAGTAACGCCAAATTTTCGAATGGATTCTTCTGCAGCTTCGGCACATGGACCTTCAGTTTGAGCGAATCCTAAATAATTATATGATCCTAAATTGATGCATTTTGTTTCTGTTCCTGTATACCTACATCGAAAAAATTGTTACAAAATTACACGTAAAGATGTTAAAAAGATGAATTAAAATATCATACCTAAAAGTCCAGCCATAATCATCGGTAACTCTATCTTTAAGAGTTAATTCGGCTCCGGGTGCAGAGCAGATAGGACGATTCCAACAATCTTTAACCCGCCGATAAACATAACGAGAATAGAATTGATCAAACGGGTTGTACAATCGAGGATAGCCCTATTAAATCAAAACGTAAAAATCAATACATCGACAATATTCAAATGGAAATTCAATTAAAATTTTTTTTAACGTACCTCTCTGTCATACTCTGTGGCCACTTTTGGTTTAAATAACAACCGATTAATATAACCTAATAGTATTAGAATATAAAATCCAAAATGTGAAAGAAAATATGTGATAAATGTGCGATCTTCAAAAGATTCTTTGGATGTATCGAACTCGCTCCAATCGATGGGTGGAAATTTTCCATGTTTAGTGCCGTTGATTCCGTTCACGGCCTGCAAAAAAAGACTTTTATTAAAAACATTTTCAAATGTAATCCGTATAAAATGTAAATAAAACACAGCGGGATATGAAGAGTAAGATCGGTGTGCATAATTCGATGATGAAATTCTCAAGGCATACATAATTAAATCAGAGAAGACAAATATAGTGATGGGCGTTAATAGACAATGATTGAGCATTCCACATCAATAATCATTGCATACTGTACGCTTGTCCACAGTCATTGATTGGGCTGTAAATTTTTTTATATTTCCACGCGTGTGTGGCAAGAATACGAGACCATTGGACATCATGACATCGCAGTTTTTATCGACGCGTTTCATCGAATTGTAACAAAAATAAAGATAATTTTGCTAGAGCGCGATAATACTATTTGTGAATTTGGTATGCAATTATCAGATAAAAAATCTCACTGATTAAATTCCAATCATGTCATTATAGATGAATTCATCAAAAATCAACGTCTAAAATTTTTACTACTGCGTTTTTATTGCTTTTTGCTAATAAATTATGAGTCATGAAAATATACAAACTCTGTACGAGACTTTTTAGTCTCAAAGTCAACAAGAATTTCACGTTTAATGCATTTTTGCTGATTTATAACGACTTCATGCCTTTTGAGTATGCATTAAGCTTCTTCAATTTGGATATTGTATATCTGTAGTTTTTTTACAGACTCTCAGCGGAACCCCTATAGTCTAATATATAAAAACCAACGTTTGTTTGTATGTATTTAATGCGTTTCCATACCGTTCATCCGATTGCGATAAAACTTTATCAATTTACTGCTTACACTTACAGGAATAACATAGGCATAGTTAAAATATATGGATTTTGGCGCATATTGGTCTGGTGAAATGAAGTTTGGGCTGCGATGACGGGGAGAGAAAGGATGCGTTATACGGTGATTAAGTCGGTCTTCGAGACGAGAGCGAGTGTGCATATGCTTTTGGATCCCAGCTAATCACGTACTGCATTTCTTTTCAAATAATTATTAAGCGCTTATGGCATTGCAACGCATGCCGGGTATTCGCTAGTGTACAAATAACAAATATAATAAAACGGTATTGATTTCTATTGAACGACTGAGCAAAAAGAGACCTTCAAATGTATTGGGTTTTTGCTTGGATAATGAAAGCTGTGGAAGGTCTGCCACAAGGACAAGAAAGAAGCCTTCAATTACTCAATTACTACATATTTCTATTAATACTGCATTTCTACTTAAAACAGTGATAAATCTATTATTAAAAACACCAATATAAATTCTAAAATACCATTGACTTTTAGAATTTGCAGGAGATATTCTCAGTTAATATAGGAGCTTATCCAAGACTTGCAATGCACTTAAGCGTCTCAGATGACCCACTGGGTGAGCATTTAAAATGAAGCTCGGAGGTCACGCTACCTTCAATATCGAGCAAACAATGAAGTGAATGATTTAAACGAGACTCTTCCCTATGAATAGATATTAAGCACTAATTCTGCAGCGGACTGTTTGCGGCTGCACTACGATAACGTATTCAAGACCGTTCATTGATTTTCAACCGATGCACATTTTTGCATTTCAATACAAATCATCTCGTCATCAAATTTCCATACAATTTAAATGCGATATTTACAAATCACGTGTAAAAGGATTACGCCGAGTCTTACTTCGACGTGTAATTAGATTTTCCAGCTTTATCTTATCTAATAAACCACAAATATTTAAACATTTCAAATGTATATAATCTATGCAATTACATTTTGTAAGATTTACGCGAGTCACGCTTAGATGTTTAACATAATGCAATCGATCCGGAGGATTATTCCGAATCGGAACGAATTCCACACTGGAACGTGCGCTTGGAAGCGATTATACAACAAAAATGGGTTCAATTCGACAGCCTCGACCGCGTGTAACACAAGACAAAATTCAAACGTAAGTTTCACAATATTTTAATTGAACTTTACAACCTATTGTCGGCATATTCAACGTAGACGTTGTTAGATTATTACATTATGTTTATATAGACAAAATTTGTACAAACGTTACTCGATAAGTTTGTAGGATGACTAATAAAACTACAATTTTTAACGACAAAATTCGACTTAATTAATCAACATAGAGTGATACGTTCATTCCAAAGCTTCTCTATTATTAATCCGAACCAAATATATTTACCTATCTGGTCTGCAAACATGTATTAGTCAATGGGAGCCAGATCCGATAAATATTATAGACGGGGAAGTAATTCAAAGCGCAATTCATGCAATTTTAATAACGCCATATAATATTCGCTATTGACGGTTCTTCCTTTCTCAAGATATTTGATGAATAAAATATCGTACGGATCCAATATACAAACACCAAAACATTCTTACGAACTTATTGAGTGTTATGAAACCTATCTTTTATCTGAAATACAGATTTAAATTCACACTAAAAGCGTAAAATCTCATAGTTAGGAATGCAACCTCGATAAAGTGTGAAAAAGCCGAGTAAACTCCAAATTGATTGAGAAATTACCGTCAAATAACACGAAGCATGAAATATATATTTACATAAATTAAAATAATTTACACCAAATTTTAGTTTTATGAACGGATCTCTTTATAAACGGGCAATAGATCGTTCGCTATATATTAAATATGGCATCGAATCGTCTATTCTCCAGCTGTAATTCATAATAATCATGGATTTTAAGCACATGAAACGGATACATCATACCGACTAAGGATTTCTTTAAAAATATAAACCATTATCGTTATCTCATCGAATTTATCTTAAATTTATGACACATTGATTAATTGAATTGTATAATCTTATCAGTTAATAAGCGAGATATTATAGAGCAACATTTTATATCCAAATTACGTCGTCGATTATTAATGAACACCGGAAAAGGAGCGACATTCGCCGTACAAATCGTCGGGTTGATTCGAATCCAAACTGCGGAGCATTGCATTGTACGTCGACAACTTTGAATGAGTACAATTCAAATTGCGCAGATTTATTGTGTAAATATTACATATTTGATGGAGCGATTCATTGTTCGTTTGGAATTAACACACAGTAGCACTTATTAGCATAATTTTGCATCGACGTAAACGACATTTGAAACATGGTAATAATTTAATTCCATAAATAAATACACCGTTGCATTATCAATGTGGATATAAATTTGTAAATAGATTTATTATTGATGTTTAGGCAGGATAAGAACATCTGAGTACCTGAGGTGTGATGATAAAAAAATATTATCATGAAATTGCAGATACACTTGAAGTGTTATACGTAAGGGGAGTGATTTCGTTTGACTCATTCTATTTGCTAGTAAGTGATGATAGTACAATTCTAGGTAAAAAAAAAAGGTGTTCTTATTAGTTGCTTGACAGTAAAAATTCGACGTCAGCGGAATGTTGACATATGGGAATGGTTCAATGTGATATGCAGTAAGGTAACATAGAATTGTTTTCTATGTAAATTGCGAGGTAAATGTCACGCTTATCAACATTGTTTACATGTTAATTTGGTAACAGTCGGAATGTTTGGGATCGATCTCGGCTTGCTGATAGTCCGCTTCGAAGATTGTATGGATTAAATTTGATGTTTTAATACAGAAATGTTGAATTGGAGCGGTCGAAAGTGACGTGCGCCGGGTGCAATTTATCTATATGGCGGTGAAATCCTAACCTCTAAGTCGGAAGTAGGCGGAGCTTCATCGTCCAGCGATCGAGCTCGTCCGGTGGACGATCGAGTTTGGCTCGCAATTCAGCAATAGAAGCGCCGAATTCGAATCCGATGCGGCGACCTGATTTACGCCAATCGACACCGATATTCAAATTTAGCGAGTATCGACACATTATAATGCACGATCCTCCCCTTCGCAAAAGCCGCTGGTGAATTTTTCAGAGAAGCTTATTTTCACGAGAACTTCCGGACGGATCCGGAAAGGGTTGCGGTTGAGGCGGTACCTTGAGGTGTCCGTTGGTGTGCGGCTTATGATGGTTGGCATGTCCGTTGGACAGGACGGCATCTCCGTTCGGGGTGGCGGGGGTTGGGGCGCACGGACGCGGACCGTCCGTCATTGTGGGCGCGTGCTGCGCCCGCGAGGACTCGGCGCGACTGCCGCATACACCACGCCTCTCGCTCAGCGCATGCGCACTGTCGCATTCGGTTCAAACGCACACCGACAACCGCTCCCGCCAAAATAAAAGCGACCCAAATTAGTCTAAACAATAGAATTTCACACCCATAACCGGTCCAGTCGACCCCGGAGCAATCCCTCCCCCATACAAGAATGCGCTTCGACAATTTGCAAACATCCAACTTACGGTGACCCTCACGACGCTACCGGAAAACAGACGAGGGTCGACGATCGCGCGACGCGCGTACCGCGTACGACCCCCCTACGATTAACCCTCTGACGCCGACAATAAAAAAATAAAAACAAACTATTTCAAAACCTAAAAACGATCCCAATCGATAAAATAAATAGAATAACAAGTAAAAGATACTATCGACGAGTGATAAAAACGAAAACAATCAGGACAAATTTATCACTATAATCTGATACACAGAAATTACATCAAATTCTATTTTTGCACAAATGGTTACACTTCGACGCCCTATTTTATAAGTGTTATCTCAATCGAAGAATTTTTAGAACGATGTTATGACAAATTCTAAAAAGCATCGAATGTAAAATGCACTGAAATTTTGATATATTAAGTATAACTAGGGAATCCAATCTCGAGCCAAAATTTCGATCCCGTGATTTCGGGATTGCGTTAGACCATCCCGGAATCAGTCCAGGGATCCCGGGACCGGGATTTTCAATAGATATTCAATTAAATTACATTGATAAATTTTGATCAAAAATTACTAATAAGTCCATTTCTTTAATATAAAAAATAACTCGAAGGTAAAAGAATAAAACTCACAAAATTCCCAATTTCCCGATAAATTATTTATTTCCGTCGCTGCAGATGAATACTTATACACTATAATACTTTGATGTGATTCGTAATTATATTACGGAGGAATACAAAAATTCTGAACCCCGTATCTATTATATTTCATGTCGATATTCCCATTATTAGAGTCGAGGTGTATTAAATACATCACCGATAGGGAAAGGTTAATATAAGAATTTGAAAAACATATGAAAAACAACAGGATGTAACCAAAGGGTGGCAAAATAGGCGCTCGCCCCGGGCGCAACTTGGCTTGGGGCGCAAAACGTAGAATACCGACCCGGTCGAGAGTTGCACATAGTTTTTATTTTACTTCACCGTTCTAATTTACACGAATCAACACTGATTGACTCTGTTCGTTTTTAATAAGCCCCCAATAAAAAAGAAGACAGCAATATTTTCGACCGATTGTAAAAAAATCAACAACTCACCTGATCAGTCTTTTTTTGGACAACTTCGTTTTGTAATGAGAGTTCGTAATCGTTCTGTAGACATGTTCGGGTATGGCGTCCGATCGCGAGGCGCTCATTCATCATGTCAGCGGTTCGAAAAGCGGACCGGTTGGACACGCAGACCTCGTGGCCAATCCGTCCTCTTTTAGGGCATTTTCTATGATCTGTACGATCAAGGAAGCTCCCTCAGAGGCTAAGTAACACAGGTGGCTCGCGCCAAATGTAGTCGTGAACGATGATTTTTGTTACAAAATCTAGCTAATTTCTCCCCTACGCTCAAAGTGCAAGTGGCCACTCGAAGCTGAGAATGAGCGTGTCCCTGCGGACATGGATATTAAATTCAGGTTTTGCACCTTGCTGTGGGTCCCCATGTTCCTTTATCTCAGGTGTGAAATGATGGACTCATGCTTCATCCTGAATTGATGCAAAAACTTGACCTTGTTGCTGTGAAACATCACCAAACAATCAATTAAAACATTATGAGCAAACGCGGCACCCATCTTGCGGCAACATTTCAGTCAATATGCGATGTACAGCAATTTTTTGAAAGATTATCCAATAGCATTTTGTGGATTTCTGGGGTGGTAAGGCGCGAAGAATAATAAAAATATGCTTAAAAATATCATAGTATCGATAGAAAATTATGGTCACGTGGTAAAAACGAATGCTCTTATTCAAAACGTTTATTTTTGGTGAGAGAGATCACAGTTACGAGATCAAGAAAAGACGCCGGCTGGAAGAGTACGTCTTCCCGCACCCAATTTTACCTGTCTATTTTGAGTCAATTAAAATATTCGATATTTCTTTTAATTGCGTTTTTTCTTGATCGCATAAAAGTGAAACCGCGTGTTCCAAGGGACGAAAATATACGCAGCGATCAAAATGATTAGATACAATGATGCCACATCTTAATTGTTATATTAAGCTCGATTTGCTGAATATAATCTATTTATTAAATGTAATTTGCGATTATGGGTCCAAATGAGTCCCAAGCGATTACCCAAAGGTCAGCGACTTTACGCATATCAGCAGCCGAATTATGTAAGATTGTTATAGCAAATTTATTTATAGAACGCATAATTGATTTAACATGTACAGACGATGCAAAAGTGTGCTATCGCAGCCCTTTATTTGTGCATAGTGTGCCATTTTATGACGTTGACTTTCTCGGTGGGATCATCTTTATGGTCGTTTGAGCATTTACAACATCGTAATGGTGTTCTGTTTCGGCATTTTTGCTTTATTTTTGTTTTGTCTTATCGGACCGCCCATATTTTGTCTAATGGTCTCTGATTATTTATATCTTTGATTTATTGCTCAATAAAAATTAATTGAAAAGCGACAGTGATTTGATATGATCCGTTGTGGTATTTCCGTCGCCATGAGGAAAAATTGCGACTGGATATCTGAATTAACGCGCCAGGTGCATAGAGTGTTAAGAATGGGTCATTTGTCAATCGGAAACAATTTTGGGGTAGTTTGCCGACTCGTTCGCAGACCGGGGGACTAAGACTGGCGCCTCGAGGGGTGGGCATGCATTTACTCCCATCGCTCACACCCCTATTTATAATAGATTTTGGCGGAAGATTTTAGTAAATAGTGGCATAGGGAAATATGTGTTAACCAATGTTAGACATGCGACTCATCCATGTAATAAATTATATCTGAAAAATACACTTTGTTAGACTAAATTATACCTAACAATCGATAATAATCTATACTTATATTGTATCATACATGTCAGCTATATATTCCATCAATATTTTTTTGTATAGAATGGTTCATTGCCTTCATTTTGCAACCATTCATTTTTATCACGAATTATTTTCAGAGCTATAATCTTTTAACATACGCATTTATTGCTATATTTTATCATTAATTAAATTATATTACATATTTATATTACAAGAATTGTCTATTTACAATGAACCGGAAAACATGTTAAGGACGCTATCTGTATAACGTACTATTGCAAATGCTATAATCTTTGACCTATGTCACGAAATTTGATTAAGATAATTTTACTTAACAGGAGAATGTGAGTTTTTAGCAAAATTGTATGAAAATCGATCATTATACCGATGTTTTGTGAGCGATTTTCTTAAGCAACTCTCAATAAATAGACTCTTAGATAATTCTAAATGGACGAAGAGATGATAATCTGATTATTGCTATGATAATCTATCAATGACCATAATACGTCTTTAACGCAATCTTAATACTAGATTTGAATGAAATCTTACACGATTGTGATCTTACAAAGTCGTAAATAGCTGATGAGAAATATCGAACGACTTGCGATATATTCTGATGGTAAATACGATGTGAAGATTAGTAATTCTTGCTAAAATCGATTGATTACATATCAAGATGGAGATACGATTAATACGAGAAAAACAAAGCCATGGTAATCAAAAAAGGGTATGTCAATCCAATGTGGGTTAAATGCTGAACTTTGGACTGGAGGTATTAATATTTTTCTGAAAGCATCGCACGATGTTTTCTTGTATGAAAATCACCCATATCCAATAAAGGACATGGTTCTTATTGATTGAGCTTAATTTAATATGCTTAAATTAAGCTCAATAATCAGATTAGTCTATGATCCATTACAAATAGCTTTCAATGATTGCGAAAGAAGACATTTCTAAGGCTTTGGAATATATATGAAAGAATTCAATCGATTTTAGAAACAGTCTATGGTTTAAAAAAACATACAGAAAGATTTACAAAGATCATAGATTTATGATTTTTCCACATGAACTACATTATTAACCTTTTGACTGCCAGCGAATTTTGGGATTACGTATTTTATTGTGTAAAGGCGACTTATATTTTTTGTTAATATTATGTACACGCCATTAAAATTGATTGCTTACTTAGGGTTGTCTCAATGTACTAAAAATATCATAGTAATAAGAATAGTATTTTTACAAGACATTCTGACCAATACATTCCCTAAATAGATTCAGTTACGTGGTAAAGATCGTTCAATGGGCAACCCTGTTGAATTTATTTAAAAATATAATGAAAGCACTAAGATCTATTATAATGTGAAGAGTCATAGTGACTCACAGGTGAGTTTTTACCTTGTTGGGCCTAAAAGATCGATTTTTCAACCTTTTTTTATGCAAAGTGTATTAAATATAAAATGTTGATATTTAGTATATTGATTAGGCGATCTTTATTGAACATAAAAATATTTTTTAAAGTTTAACAAAAAATATAGCAGTGGGAGTGGGAGGAGTTACGTATGTCGGAGCGCAAGCGATGACATTCTCCACCATGGAAGTCCTAAGTCCAGGACAGAGGATTTGCAGCAATTAAATTAAACATATTTACACTTTGTATAACATCGTGCATAGTATAGACTATAATTAGAAATAAATATTCAAAAATAAAAAAATTGTGAGCAATCGAAGAAAAAATTATGTTTTTACCAACTTTTTTTGTAGTTTTTTGTTCATTAAATAAAAACTTATGAATATTTTTGGATAATTGTAGTCTATACTATAAAGACATTTATTATACACGTGTCTACCAAATTTCATAAATAATGCTTATCTAGGACGTGTGGGAGCACTTCCTTGAGCTTGGAAAAAGTGGTTTGAAGAAAAACGCGTTTGAAGTTTCGCGCAGTGCAGCTTCTCCTCGTTGGTCTATAACTTTGCGAATTTCATTTATATCGGCTCGAAATTTACTGAACGCTGTCTTAGATATTGGTTCTTTCCGATACACGAAGAAAAAAAGATTATTTTTGAACCAACAAGGTAGAAACGTCCCTTAAGAGTTTAAAAATAAATGAAAGCTATTGAATGAACATTTTTCAATGATATGTAATTTAAATTGGCTATTGAAGAAGAACACTGTCATCAATGAAACTATTGAAAAATTCTATTAGCTTTACAAAGGCTTTCATGCGTTCTTCATTTAATACTGTTGTGAACCATTCTCTGAGATTATTGTAAAGCTTCAGTGACATTTTCCAATTGTAATTTTGAATGGAGGCGAACTGTAAAGCTGTTTTCCTGCAAAAAATCAATGAAAAAAACCGATTGTGCCATGTTTTGAACTGTAATAAAATGTGGTCAAATGATTGATGAACTCAATCATAAGTCATCAATCATGTCGATTGAACTTTACTGGTGTAAACCAGGTATTGATAGCCTGCATTAAAATGTCACTTTCATTTCGAAATACATTATAATCAAAAATCGTATAATTAAACATTATCTCTTAATTAATTATCTATTACAAGTAAGTAGTAATCGGCAACCTTTAACCCATGAAGACCCATGATATGCACTGTTTTTATCTTGGATTCATTCTAAATGACGACTTATTCTGACAAACGTCCAAACGCTGAAAAAATGACACCGAAATGATCTATTCAAATGCACTGGATCAATAGTGATCTAGGCAGATGAAGGCTCTCACGACCAAATAACCTAGAGCATATTATCTGCTCCGACCCTGACCGAAGCAATATTTTTTTAGAATGTAGCACCGCAACGTTGCGATTTTAGCAGCTGTTCCGTGGACAATTATCGAATTTAGGACGAACGACGCTATCAAAATGCCAAAATAACGTCGGAATCGTCGGCTTAGAATGCGAAATTATCGTAAATTGCCGTAAATACGAGGTCACCCCGAAACGATGAGCTCACGCGAAATAATCCCGCCAGTATCAACCCCTTCTTGTGTAGAAATTTTCAATTAAAATCGAATATCTGCGGAATGTTCGTTATGTAAAATATCACGACCAAGTGTTGATATAGTAGGTCAGCTCCAGAATTTTTAATATAATGGTTCCAGTTCAAATCCATATTGTGGAGAAATAATTCAGCATACCATCAATCGATTTGATCCAAGTTTAGCCTGATTTCATGCTTTTGTAAAATGAATTCAAAAATATCCTAATTAAAATCCTTTATTCCAAGAAAAATCTCCCATGATGAGTTTAAAAGAATTTACATACATAATGATTGATCGATACAATCCGCAATGCTTCTTCACGAAAACGTAAGACCCCATTCCGCTGCCATAACGGAACATACGTTGAAGAATCTGCAATGAACTTGAAAGTATGCATCTGACCATCATTCGTTTCTTATCTTAATCGTCCTAGTATTTAATACTAATACGGAATAAGCCTAGTTCGAGACAATCGACCGAGACATTACTATCGTCGAATTTAAGCTTTACAAGCGCGATTGTATTGCATAACGGATATAGCGAGCAACCATATAAGGAACGGTTATAAAATATTCACGCCTAATTAATTTCAGATAAGATCAATACATTCGTTTATTACGAGCGATTTAGTTTTGACCTATTTGTGCTCGCTGTATAATAATCTTTTCAACGAAAGCTATCAAAGAATCGGTGTTTCGCCTGAAATATTGGTTCAAATTTAAATGGCTAAATTTGGCTTTATTGCAAAAGATCTGATGAAGATTTTAGAAAATGAGCCGATCAAATCTTTCAGCTGGTATAAAATACAATAGGCTTCTCTTTATCTCGATTTTTAGATCGTTTTTAAAATAAGAATTTATTTTTGACATTATTTGGTGTTCATATTTTGTATTAAAATATATTTTAATGTTGCTCAAAATAGAATATTGTCCAGCAAGATCAATTTATTTAACATACAAAGGGTGCGGCAGGGAAACTCCCTTATTTGAAACGCGCACCCTGAAGCGACAATTATTTCGAAAAGGGTGGGGTAACGTTTATTCAAAAAAGCAGGATCTAACCTTTTTTTATCATAAAGGTTTAATAAAGATTTTGCAATTGCAATTTTTTAAAATTTAAATATTACATAAGCATATTATTTTATCTTATCTTAAAGATCAAATCGTATAGACGCATTGAAGACGTATAGTTGCGAAGCACGGAAAATAAATACGGTTCGTCAATATTTGACAACTGCTCAAATAAATATGAAACGTAGTATGATAGAAATGCGAAAATCAACGTTCATTTAAATGAAAAAAGACCATAATAACGAACTGCCATGCTGTTTTTAAATATAAAGAAGGGTCCCCAAAAATATCGATTGCCCCGGGGCTCATTTTTAATCTGATGGGCCCTGATTACGACCGTAGGCAGCAAATCGTTTTCTTCGCGCTATTGACCTATAACAACCGTATGAATGACTATGCTGTAATGCTCTAACAAAATAAATCAGCAAATACAGAAATCAGTCAAGGTGACTGTTGAAAATTTCAAAGGCATTTCTTAGATTTGCACATCCAATCCCAGGCTTTTCAATATAAACGACATCGGCTCGTTGAAGAATTTTGAGCATCGATTCTTTTATGTATAACATTCAACAGTGAATTGATTCATATGCGAAATTATCAACAGTGAAGGGTTAAAGCATTCATTGGATGATGGTATGCTTTCTATCCACTTAAAAATGGAGGTACCATAAAAATAACCGGTTTCGAAACTCACAGCAAGACTGATGCCCAGTCGGTGATGTCTTAAATTATTTCGGTATTCACAGTTTCCCGTTTAAAATCGATCCACATTCAAACTGCCCGAGAAACGTCATAAAATCCAAATTATTATTTCAATTGATCATTGCGTTGTAATTAGAATTGCTATTTTGATAAATGGTTTACCTTCAAGTGACAAATCCAAGAAGTCACTCCCATTCTACTTCTGCAGCCTGCGTATGAGGAAGAGTCGAGTGTTTATCATTTTTTTGAATGAAAATCAAAAATCGCCAGACACTATTCAGTATGCCGAAATACATATTGATTGTGAATTATTTTAGCGATGTCTAAGTTCAACTTTTTAATGTACGAATGTAGTACAAAGTTCGCCTTTTTGTTGTAAATATGGAAACAATAGCAATCCGGATTAATTAAACTTTGGCATAGTCTTTGTCTGACGGAATGACATAATGTGCTCAAATGAATCAAACACCCGAAATTAATTTCATAATTATTTATAACCATTCTGCCATATATCTTGTAATTATGAACAATCGTCAAGTAAGAACACTATCAATAAATTTTAAGTCGATATAAATGAAATTCGCAAAGTGCCGAACCGACGAGGAGAAGCTGCCCTGCGCGAAACTTTAAATACGTTTTTCTCGAAACTACATTTTCCAAGCTTACAGAAGTGCTTTAACACGCCCAAGATGAGCATTCTCTATGAAATTTGGCAGGTACATGTACAATAAACGTCTTCATCGTATAGACTACAATTATCCAAAAATATTTAAAAGTTTTTATTTAATAAACAAAAAGTTGATAAAAACATAAATTTTTCTTCGATCGCTCACTATTTTTTTATTTTTGAATATTTCTTTCTAATTATAGTCTATACTATGCACGACATTATACAAAGTAAAAATATGTTTAATTTATTTGCTGCAAATCCTCTGTTTAGGACTTAAGACTTCCATGGTGGAGAATGTCATCTTACGCACCGACATACGTAGCTCCCCCCACTCCCACTATTATATTTTTTGTTAAACTTTAAAAAATATTTTTATGTTCAATAAAGATCGCATAGTCAACACACTAAATATCAACATTCTATATTTAATACTTTTCACATTAAAAAAATGTTATAAAACCAATCACTTTTATGCCCAACAGGGCAGAAACGTCCCTTAAATAATGACTTACACAAACAGTATAGGAGATATTAGTTATATTTTTTTTTACACTCTTCTCAAAATAGTTAACACTTGGCTGTACATGTCTTTCATGGTTTTGATGTTCAGTGTTGATTGTTTGAGCCCACCATACAATGATTGATGAGTTCTTTATCTATCTTAGAGTTTGACATTCCACCCATAATATTTAAATTAATAATTTTCATACAAAAAATGACGATAATCATCACATTTTCAACAAGAACTATTACATGCACGGCTACAAACCGTACTCAAAAGGTAGTACTTTAAAATAATGGATCCTTTTCTGGTACTCCTCACAATAAGAACTGCAATTTTTTTCCATCGTTCATATGTAGCATTAACCAATTAACAATTCAATCGACGTACTTTAAGGAATTTGAAATCGATGTTCAGGTTTGGACAGCCGAAATGACATTCCTTTGATTTAATGTTTATTGGCGGCTATCGAATTTCACTTGGTGATGTCTTTGGGATATTTTTAGTATTGAATAATTTGGTACGTTGATATATAGAGTTCTTAATTGCCATCTTTGAATTGGGTGATGGCATTGAGTTATGTCGCACGCTGCGGCACTACCTACAAATACTCTTAAGATGTATCAAATATAAAACATGATTTCGCATCATCGTCCCATCGTAAGATGAACATATACTGCTCGTTTCTAAGGTATCATTGCGTGACAATCTTTAGGCAACATTTACGTCTGACTCATTTTGACATTTATTAACCGTGCTTCGCAAACGCACGTCGACGCTGATAAAATGCACATGTTTAACATTTAATTCGCATATCAAATTGCATTTTGTAATAATGCATCGCTGATTGATATGTACGAAAATGCACTTCAGATCACATGTGCCAAAACATGATAAGAGTTTATATCCAGTTTTATGTTGATATTTCAAACGTATAAAATTTTTAATACGTTTTAAATTTCTTTTGAAATTCCCTAATTCGTCAAACTGATAGCTTTATTTTCACCTTTTTATCATCGCATTCATGGAAAAGACTAATATGATCGATTTTATTTCGATGCACAATTCCTTATCAATCAATAAAGTTGATCATTTTATTTGTTATGACTTTATTGGAAAAGTTTTTAGTAGAAATACGAAAAATATTATTTTACATACATCTCATTCGTTGAAATCGTTAAATATTTACAGAATCGTAAAGATATTCTGTTGGATACAGCTATCATATTTAGCAGGAAAATGGCGCCAAAATAGAAATGTGTTAATTCTTGTATATATATATATATATACAAGAATTAATCCAATCGAGAAGTCTTGGACATGTATGACGAAGCGTAACGCGGATGCCGAATCATAGAGAATCGTCTCATATTAGAGATTCGAGACCCAGTGGCAGACCTCATCTATACTGAGATACGCCTCGCGTCTAGGCCTGGACAATTGGAGGGGAGAAGTTCAGGATAGACGGAAATGGCGGCATAGTGCTACATAGCATCAAACGCTTTTTCGATGTCCACAAACACAATATCTGTATTTACTTGCGTACTTAAATTCTTCAATATGTATTATAATATATTTGATTATTAAGGGATAATTGAATATTTTTATTTTATTGTAGTAAATCAATAAGTAGTGCGATCTCTTTGGATCGACGATTTGAATGGCGACCACAACGTTGATGCATCTGATTTGAAGCATATCAAACGCCGAAAACAATCAATATTGCCTTTATTTCATCACAATGAACATATTTTCGAAGCTATCTGTGTATGCTAGATATAAAATACTCTTTCATCGTACGATATCTCCCATTTCTTACTAAGTACAAGGTTCATAGAAGAAGGCGATTTTTTGAGGCGACCCGAGCAGATATCTAGGCAGACGATTGGATATTGATTCAGAATGTAATCTCGTAACTTGTATCGCTTTGTCCTCGCGTTTATCAGCATGTGACGTTAATATACATATTTCACACAATTTCATTGACCAATACATTCAGATTTAAGCACATCGTCGAGTGATGCTTATTTTGAGGGACCAAACAGCACCATTTTAGCGCATATTGATCTAGTAGTTGTTAAGATAAATAAAGTATAGCAACCGTCGATTTGTTATGTACTTGCCAAGCGTCCGGTCTTCGGTGGACTATGCCGGGAGGCGATAAGACACAAGCGTCATCATTTCAATTCATTTCTGTATCAATTCGTTTGGCGACAACATCAACACATCGAAAACATATTCGAGTCACTTTTAAATTATGTTTGGCCTCCGTCACATCGTTTATAATTGTGTGTTTTTATTCAAAAATAAACAAATTAATGTATTTTTCCATGTTTTTTAAACACGAGCGCCTGATAAGCTTTGCAATGCTCAATATTGCAAGAGTCCAAGAATTCTAATACCTTTGAGTTATCACTGAGAAGAAATTAATGAATAATGAAATATACTCCAGGATTCAATATAATAATCGGTGATATGATCTGAAAAACATAAACTCGGGATTGTAAAACTACCGCCCCCCATAATCGACTTAAATCGCGCGGTGAACATTTTGTCCATATGGCAGACGCGCCCTTGGGACCAAATGCTTCATTTTGGCCAGGAAATCAGCCCAATCCCTTGTATATTGATTAAAACACCCAGGCTAATGCCGATAAGTAATTTGTATTGAATTATTAAACTCAGTGTGCATTTTTGTTCGGATGAATAAACGACCATCCGTGTCTTTCGTCGTTAGTCAAACGGAGTCATTTTGCATTTATACGCGTATCGATCGATAAAATTGCAATTTTATCAGTTCATTGCAGCTAAATTGACCCCCTGATGGACATATGACATCAAAATGCCTTTCTTATGCTCGAGTATTGAATAACAGATATCTGATCGTTGTGTGGTTCTGATGCCTATTATGAAACGATCGCTGATATCGTGAACATTACTATGTTATGATATTCACTTAGCCACATTAAGTGCTATCCAAAACGAATATTTTTGAAAAAATACTCAAGCATTACGGACAGTTTAAATAAACACCCGTCATTGCCAAAAATGAGGTGTTAATCCTTATTTCCGCACATTTTTCGACTCATCGATCGGACACGAATATGAAAATGCTACGACTATAATTAAGTTCTTAATGGCATGTAATTCAACACCGTGTCTCGTGCTCTTTGATTGTAACCTATGCAAACGTGCCCAATTTTGTGACCTAAAAACGAGACATCATCATGTACAAGAATCGATATCTTTTAGGCCAACAGTGTCTATTCCGACGGTCCCCACACATTCTTACATAATGAACGCTAATCGAGACAAATCAGGGATGGAACACTTTGAACCAATTCATTCTTTATTTGCCGTCAATATTTGATTATCAATGCTAAAATTGCCTATGATAATAGCATCATTGTTTGTATGATATCATATTATGTATGGCATAAAAAATGATTCAACTCGGTCACATTACACGGCACATGTGCGATGATCGACGATATATTAGCTCAGAACAATCGAAATGTCAATTTTGACATCCAATCTTAAGTGTATTATGATTGTCGTCTATCTTTCTCTGTAATAAATGTCATATATAATAGCTACTGACTAAATCAACCTAAATATGCCCGTGGACCTATATATTGGACGCATTGTTCACTTGATGTATTAAATGATAAGGGTATTAACTTCAAATGCATGAAAAAGGTTCAACGATATATATTATTCATATGAACTTTTATTGTGTATTTTTTTGGCTCTATAACTATAAATTTAGTTATTGGTAATTAAAATATGGTAGTGTAACGTAAACCCCTTGCTGATACAAGGCGGTCCACTATCTTCGTCGCTGCGATTTGATAACCGCGTTCTTCAGACGCGAAGTTCGCACCGGAGAGGCGCTTAAAACCACGAGTGATCGCTCAAAGCGACCACAGTACGGTGATGTACAGGTGTATGTGACAGGATTCGGCAGATGCTCTTTGCATCGCGAGTACTGGGGCAGACGTCCCAATTTTTCCACCTCCCCCCCCAGGTTTCATTCCTGAGAGATCCAAAAAATATTAAATTAACATCGAAATATTTTGGTCCAAGCAAACAATTTCGATTCTAATACTCAAATGCTAAAATATCTTTATCAGAAATATATAGATCCTTTGGACAAAGACTTTATGAGCTAGTTGTGTTTATATAACATTATACTCTAGTACGTGTCCAGTTTTATTTTATTTGTAGAGTGTTCCTACGGAAACATAAACGACGAAAAATGGACTTGGACTTCATCCAGTGCTTATGCACCTGCTACGGCTGTCTAGACATAGATCTGTAAAAGTCCATTCTATTATCAATTATCATTTAAATCCCCAATAATTTATGATGTTGTATAACACTATATTTTATCCCCCTCTTATTCTTTGTCGATTTCCACAATCTCAATTGTATATGATCAATTTTTCACCACAAATTGTTTAAATCTTCAACTCGCTCTACTTTAAATAATATCTTCAATATCAGATTTATTGAGCAATAATGGTGTCGATTATTTTTGAGTTCATTGACTGTAATTCGCTGGTAAAATTCAAATTAAATGCAAATGGTGGGAAAATTTTAATTGCGAAAAAGTACTGGCACCTATCACGCATGCGCAGATACTGTTCAGTTTCTGTAGCTGTGTAATAAATGATCCAGCGAAAAAAAAGTCACTAATCAGTATATTATGCATGCTAAATAATTTTTCAACGTGGCTGTGTATAACAGAAAGATTAATAACCAGTTTCATTGAATTGATATGATCTGATTGTTACATGTGCAATAAAATTCAAGTATACACATTTTTTTGTTCTGAAGGTGACTGACATCATTGGTGCGGTTTATCTTTTTTGTATGAATGTAATATATGTTATCACTGAGTCATACATAAGAAATCGCCTGAGACTTATTATTAAGCAAAATACTAATTGTATTCGGAAAATGACAAATTTTATTGATAAGGTCATATCGATATCGATTATGTTTTTCGCGATTCAAATGTTTGGAGACAGGTAATGTGGCAGGGCGGACGGATGATGAACGATGAATGCTATAAGATTGACTAATGACATCAATGTATTGTTCGTTTACTATTGTCTTTTAGATATTGAAGATATTTCATTTCATCACACACATAGATTAAGCTATTTAAGATATCGCCAACCATTTTAATTGAACTTTTCCAAGAAATTGCTTAGGCTAATACGATCTTATGTATTCTAAAGCCTTTCCAATGCCATTCTAGTATTTTTATTATCTGAGTTAACCATGGAGTACGAGTTTGCACTCAGTGACCTTATTTCATCTCACTTCAAGCAGAGAAGAACGACAATAATGTCGATTAACAGTTTTTTGACAAGGCGAATATAAAAAAGGTTTCGAATACTATGCAAAACAGTTCCAATTGTTATTTTTTGTTATTCACTACTAATACACACAGTAAAATGCCAAAAATTCGTATCGTGCACTACGAATCAAAGCCATACATGCCAAACATGTAAGAAAATAAGGCTTAACGGCACGGCTTCCCATTTGAGCCGATAAAAATCCCAAACTCTAAAATTTTTTGAACATACTACACACGAGAAAGCTAATCAAATTCATAATTTCCCCATGACGTCGAAAGTTCGTTAACATTGTGTCATATTTTATTCATAAGCAATATGCCTGAATATTAAAACTATTTTGGAAGTCGATGGTCATCGAAATAACATTAATAATGTCCACACATATATGTATTGTGGGATCCATTGAGGTAAGCACGAATAAGGATGTTGTAGACTTGGATTGATGATGAGATATCTCAATTCGAAATTGTAAAATGATATGCATGAAAGATTCCATCTTAAACTATAACAGTATAACAGAATTCGTATACAACATTTACTTCTTATAGGGCCATAGCCTACCATTTTCAAGTGGTTTTCATAGCGAATATATGCTTTTAAAAATATGGTAAATGGCAGCATGTTTTGTATATTTGCATTGCTGGATCACCTATAAGTATGATACACTTAAAACTTTTTTTGTGCGGTAGATGCGTTCCGCGGAAAATCGCATAAAAAAAGCTACGACTTGCATAGAAAAAGTGAAGGTGCATTCCATGGGTTTTAAAAACCGCATAACTTTGAAACAGCTATATAAAATATATCCAAAATCGCATAAAAAAGTTTTTAAAAAAACCAGGAAAACAATAAGGCAAAATAACATTTTTGATAACATTTAAAGGACATCTTGCATCATTGTGAAAATTTTAAGGATTCTGATATCTGGCATCTCAAAAATGCTTTAAAAAAAACCGCATAACTTCGAAAACGCACAAAAAAAGTCGCACAAAACGAGCTTTGAGTGTCACTCACTCGTTATGTCTATTCAGCAATGTCAATTCATGAAAAAGGGTCACATCCATATCGTGTATATCATTCATAGACCTCCTCATACGCTCGATATTGAAGGCAGCATATCATCTCGATAGAGAGTTATAAGCAAGTAAAGATATGGATAAGGATCACATTCATCTGAAGTCTAAACATATTCTATAAATTATTAGTTTATATTATTTTAATAACGATAAAAAATATATAAAGATCACATTGAATGTCGACTTTCACGGATATCGTGAATTTAAATTGCTGGATTTAAGACAAAAAGCCAAAAAATAAGCCTATTTAAGCCTTATAAATTGCTTTAATACTGCAATAAAAATATAAATTTAAATCTAAAAATATTTTAACATTACAATCAATAGCTTATTTGATAAAGAGATGGGAGGTACATATAATAATGAAATATTTTTTTTATTTAAAACTATATCATGCATTTATAGCATGTTTTGTAAGCAATTTATGTGCTCGTTATAACCGTGAATTGTTCGTTTTTCCGAATATACAGGGTGTTTTACACATGGACCGACAAACATTTTTTGGGGATTAAGAAGGTCTTTCACTGCGTTTCACACATAGGTCCTTTATCTTAAGTATCATAGCCAAAATTTCACCTTTAAATTGTCATATTTTTTAATGTGTAATCTTACGACTAGTACGAATTAACTGCGAGCCTAGGAATAGGGTACGTTCCCAGACAAAAAAATCCAATGGTGTCAGATCTGAAGACTGTGCGTGCCACGGAATAGGGTTGCCAAAAAAAATAATTTACACGGCAGAGGTGCCCAAAAATAAATCCTTATTAAAGAAATAATCGTCTTTTGCAAGATTAAAATAATATGATAATTTAAAGATGATATTATAGATATATTTTCAAAATCTTGAAAAAAATATATATTTCGATAACTGTGACACTATAGGACAGTGGTTCCTAACCTGGGGGTAATTACCCCCAGAGGGGTAAAATGGCTGTTCTGCGGGGGTAATGACGCTGTTATTTTTTGGTATATAGATATAATAATAGAATGACAGAGGAGCGTCATGTAGTTTGTACACTCTTTCAAGAAGTCTCTCACTGTGTTCTAATTCTTTTCTAGCAATCCTTCTCGCAAGTAGAGGGATGAAGGCTCACGGAGACGGTTCAGTTTCAACTTACTCGAGCACTAATTTGTACCATCATAATTTAATCATTTCCCGAAAGAAATACATTATTTTCCATTTTTTTACGTCCATGATTTTGATCCTAAAAGTGACCCTTTCCCGAAAGAAATCCATTTTTTTACGTCCATGATTTTGATCCTAAAAGTGACCATTTCCCGAAAGAAATCCATTTTTTTACGTCCATGATTTTGATCCTAAAAGTGACCATTTCCCGAAAGAAATCCATTATTTTACGTCCATGATTTTGATCCTAAAAGTGACCATTTCCCGAAAGAAATCAATTTTTTTACGTCCATGATTTTGATCCTAAAAGTGACCATTTCCCGAAAGAAATCCATTTTTTTACGTCCATGATTTTGATCCTAAAAGTGACCATTTCCCGAAAGAAATCCATTATTTTACGTCCATGATTTTGATCCTAAAAGTGACCATTTCCCGAAAGAAATCCATTATTTTACGTCCATGATTTTGATCCTAAAAAGTGATCCTTTCCCGAAAGAAATCCATTATTTTACGTCCATGATTTTGATCCTAAAAGTGACCCTTTCCCGAAAGAAATCCATTATTTTACGTCCATGATTTTGATCCTAAAAGTGACCCTTTCCCGAAAGAAATCCATTATTTTACGTCCATGATTTTGATCCTAAAAGTGACCCTTTCCCGAAAGAAATCCATTATTTTACGTCCATGATTTTGATCCTAAAAGTGACCCTTTCCCGAAAGAAATCCATTTTTTTACGTCCATGATTTTGATCCTAAAAAGTGATCCTTTCCCGAAAGAAATCCATTATTTTACGTCCATGATTTTGATCCTAAAAAGTGATCCTTTCCCGAAAGAAATCCATTATTTTACGTCCATGATTTTGATCCTAAAAGTGACCCTTTCCCGAAAGAAATCCATTTTTTTACGTCCATGATTTTGATCCTAAAAGTGACCATTTCCCGAAAGAAATCCATTATTTCACGTCCATGATTTTGATCCTAAAAGTGACCATTTCCCGAAAGAAATCAATTTTTTTACGTCCATGATTTTGATCCTAAAAGTGACCATTTCCCGAAAGAAATCCATTTTTTTACGTCCATGATTTTGATCCTAAAAGTGACCATTTCCCGAAAGAAATCCATTATTTTACGTCCATGATTTTGATCCTAAAAGTGACCATTTCCCGAAAGAAATCCATTATTTTACGTCCATGATTTTGATCCTAAAAAGTGATCCTTTCCCGAAAGAAATCCATTATTTTACGTCCATGATTTTGATCCTAAAAGTGACCCTTTCCCGAAAGAAATCCATTATTTTACGTCCATGATTTTGATCCTAAAAGTGACCCTTTCCCGAAAGAAATCCATTATTTTACGTCCATGATTTTGATCCTAAAAAGTGATCCTTTCCCGAAAGAAATCCATTTTTTTACGTCCATGATTTTGATCCTAAAAAGTGATCCTTTCCCGAAAAAAATCCATTATTTTACGTCCATGATTTTGATCCTAAAAAGTGATCCTTTCCCGAAAGAAATCCATTATTTTACGTCCATGATTTTGATCCTAAAAAGTGATCCTTTCCCGAAAGAAATCCATTATTTTACGTCCATGATTTTGATCCTAAAAGTGACCATTTCCCGAAAGAAATCCATTATTTTACGTCCATGATTTTGATCCTAAAAAGTGATCCTTTCCCGAAAGAAATCCATTATTTTACGTCCATGATTTTGATCCTAAAAGTGACCCTTTCCCGAAAGAAATCCATTATTTTACGTCCATGATTTTGATCCTAAAAGTGACCCTTTCCCGAAAGAAATCCATTATTTTACGTCCATGATTTTGATCCTAAAAAGTGATCCTTTCCCGAAAGAAATCCATTTTTTTACGTCCATGATTTTGATCCTAAAAAGTGATCCTTTCCCGAAAGAAATCCATTATTTTACGTCCATGATTTTGATCCTAAAAAGTGATCCTTTCCCGAAAGAAATCCATTATTTTACGTCCATGATTTTGATCCTAAAAAGTGATCCTTTCCCGAAAGAAATCCATTATTTTACGTCCATGATTTTGATCCTAAAAGTGACTATTTCCCGAAAGAAATCCTGTTTTTTATTTGAAATTATCTCATTTTCGGCATTTTCTTTAACCTTTTTTTGTTGGAGGGGGGGGGCGCAATTTTGATTCCTGCCGCAGGCGCATCATACACTATTTACGACCCTGCTTGACAGCACAGGATAAAGTTACAAGTTTTCTGCATAAATTGGGACTTTACTAACGCAGAGTTCAAGTTGACAATATATCGATGTTTACACAATTGTGTGAGCAATTGGTAAATGACCAATCTGTAAAAATCACGTTTGAAAATTCTGCGATTCACCATTTATCTGCAGTATATTTCCCGGACATGAACAATCGTCAGTTCAATTCTTGGATATTAGCACCATTTTCTACTGATGAGGGATTTTTTAAAGACGAAGATGTGTCAGCCAAAGTTGAATTTATCAGACTACTCGAGAATAGCACTTCCAGAGAAGTGGAATTTCAAAACTATGACCTCTGTACATTTTGGCGAAAAGTAGCTGCTGAATATCCGATTATAGCTGACAGCTCTAAGAATATTCGTTGGGTGAAACTAAACCTAGCATAAAAACACTTGCAAATGCAAAACAATTTCAACTTTCACATTAACTATCATTAATTAATCAAGAAAGTATGTTAAAAATGTAATTTCGTATAGTTTTGTGCAATTTCATGATAAAATTTTATAGGGGGGTAAAACCAGTTTCCCTGATAGGCTACAGGGGTAACGAGACTAAAAAGGTTAGGAAACACTGCTATAGGACATAGTGCCTATGTGTGAAACGTAGCAAAAGACCCCTCTAATCCCCAAAAAATATTTATCGATCTTTGTGCAAAACATCCACAAAAGGGAAAAAGAACGACGAGAAATTGATTGCTTCGAGTTTTCCCGTACACACTCACGCACAGCAGCGATGTTTTCGGCAGACTTTGCATTTCGGTAACAAATGGATGTTGATTATTCATCGAACCGATTGACTGGAATTTATCAACCAAACGGCAAACAGTTGACTCGGTAAGATCTAATGCGCAGAACGACTCTCAAACAGAGCACTAATTTTGAAAATAAAATTTGATAATTTACACACGTTGTTCAAAGCTGTATTCTTCCATAACGATTTGCCATATACTATTGAACAATTCACAATAAATTTGACAGATATTGCTTTAACAGCATGGCTGCTATAATCGAACATATTTAGAGCGTCCCAACTGAAATACCCTGTATTTTATATAGTTTTTATTATATGATATTTTGTTAAGCTTATTGATTTAATTCTAAGAAGCAAAAATGTGTTTTTTTTCCTATTGGTTACTCTATTGAAATTAAAATCTATTATCTTGTTTTTAAATCAATTAATTTCGATTATCAATGCGAAAATCTGCAAAATATCTTTAGCTCTTAAAGCCGATTAATGTGGTTTTATTCCATTTAAATGATGTTTTTCAATGCGTTTTAATCAAATGATCCAACATAGCATTGCTACGCAATATGGCATGATTTTTGACATATGTCAAGGAATCAAGCTTTAATTAATTAATTATGAAAATTACTTATATGTCAGATATTTGGATCGAATATTTGTGTTAAAGTGACGCACCCGTTAATGGGCGTTACTTACGATGACATAATTTGTATTTACAATGATAGGAAATGTTATTTTACGAAAAAGCCATTCTTCCGCGATAAGTTGAGAAATATTTTTCGACATCAGTGGTTCCTAGAATATCATATTTTATTTTTTTAAAACTCCTTTTATCGGCCAATTGCTCTAAATATTTGAAGGGCTTATCGAGAAGTTTGTCATAGTTTACTAATGAAGCCTAATGTAACCCCAAATTGTTAATCAATACATACTTTGTAAAATCGTTGATAAATGTCCTCGAATGGTAAAGCAAACATCAGGAATTTAAATAAATATTTATAGATTACTATATATATGGTATAGAACTATACAGTATTATAATTAGATATAATACATTATTTTAACCTTTCCATGTCGCGTTGTATTTATAGTGGATTAGTTCATGTTCAAAATTATATTATGGATTTTTTCAAGTGTGTCAATTTTTTTAACAGAGAACATAAATTTCTGGGTCTGATAAAATAAATAGATCACTCATAGATACTATCCAAACTTTATTACATGTGGAAGTCATAGGAAAACCACATGAAAAATCCTTTATGTAGAAATCTTCTATGGATATTACCAATATTCGATGACAGATCGGACATCTGAAGAAGAAGATATTCCTTGAAGAGTTATCATATCTGATAAAATATCCTATACGAGAATAGAATTTTTCGTCGAAGAATAAAGATGCATATCATTCACGATCAAAAGATTGGAAACGTACCGAACGAATGATATAATCTATTGTCAACATTTGATATGAATCAATTTAATTCAAAATCAAATAAAAACTATTTCGTTACTCACAACAGATCGTCCAATTTCATCCGGATATTTTATAGAATAAGATTTATCTCCGAGATCAGACGAGTTATCAAATGTGCTTAACCTCTCGCAGGATTATCATTCTATTTATGAAGCATGCCATTATTTTTGGCAGAATGAAACTATCAAGCATGATTTCCGCATGATTCGCGAAAATTACACGAACAATGCAAATGGCATTTTTTTATACGACGACCCAAGAAATTAAGCGATTACATGAATTAAAACCCACTTGCAATCGTTAAGCCTTGAACTCTAAATCAATTATTTAGGTGTGTCTAAATAATCACCATATGATTCTATTTAATTCTGAATCTGTCAGATAGCCAGACAATGTTGGCGTGGATAAAATTATGACCCAAGCTGGTTCCTGCGATTTCAGGACCATTCGCTGTTCTAAATTATTGATTATTTTAGATACATTTTCACCAGAGAAGATAACATATTGAAAATGTTTCCGTTTGCTTTCAAATCTTATTTATTTCACTTTTACCGCCTAAACCATATAGGATCCGATTTTATTTATTTTGAGACATCTCATCAATATGCTAGTCTTGATTCTTGAGTCTTGACAGATTAAATCTCAAAACCCATATTTTGTCGGTGTATGGCGCTCATTCTATCGTTAAACATATCGTGTCTTTGGCATTATTTTTGAATCAAAATAAGGAAAATACACAATCGTATTTCTTGGAATCTAAAGAATTCATTACTATATTATTGGTATGTGTTAATACGTCTGTAAAAAATGTATTTTTATGGCATACCAAAGTATTTGTTCAGCAATGCAATATAAACATCCAAATTCAATTCGTCCAAAAACACTCTGACATAATTTTTAAACAAATACACTTGAATGATGATCGAAGATGAAAAAATTTGATGCTCCTTGAGAACAATTCGTGAATTTAAACCAATTCTGATGTTATATATTCTAGGCTATATTGATTCGAGAGGTCGCAATAATTGATTTCATTTACGTTGCAGATATCATCGTAAAATATTTCCAGCATCAATATGCTATTGATATTAATTTCAAAACATGAAATTTAATTTATTCTTCTTAAACATGCGTGTTGATCTATATATTAAAATATAAATCTGAGTTCCATAGTTTTTTCCGACTACCCAAATATACTTTTGTACGATGTAGATAATATTCATATGTGGCTGCTTGGATGTTAGATAAACACGTTGTGCCGATTGTTCGGCATTTTATTGATCACCTGTAGCGTCTGCCTCATTTTGACCCCCATCACAGAACGAATGAAATCATAAACGTGTTCCGTCGTTCATCGCAGCCGACTCGTGGGTTGGGACTATTTTTACGGAATGCTCCGCGATCGATCACGCAGTCGCAACGATGAAGATAGCGAACCCCGTATGTCAGGCGGGCCTCGTGTGCTTGTTACAAAATATAATTTTAAATATTTTTGGAATATACTATAGGGAGCGGCAAGGAAATTTCCTTATTTGAAACGTGCGCCCTGAAGCGAAATTATTTTTTCGAAGAGTGAGATAGCGTTCATTCGAAAGAGCGGAACTTAACGTTTTTTATTGTGTAAGTTTAGTTACGGTGATGCCGTGGACAGTCTTTAAATGCCTCTCTGTAACATGAAAAAATAATTAAACTGATATCTCCTATACTGTTTGTGGTATTCACTTTTTAAATAAGGTAGTGTATATTGTATCACATCCATTTTGAATAATTTTATCAGGTGAACTACAGGCAGATTTATAGAGCGACCTAGATCCAGAGGAACAGAATTACGACGTTATCCGGCTCCATAAATCTTGGATTTCAAAGGCGGAAGATCAAAGTGGTCAAGAGACATACTGAAGAAACTGATGACGGTTCGAATGAACTGTGACATCTAATTAAAACGGTCTGCCAACCGATTTTGGCATATCATTTTACGTACAGCTTGATTGACAGAGTTGCGACAGGCGACACATAATAACGGACCTCAAATCAAGATATGGAATTAATGATTTTTTTCTGGTAGAGCTTAAAATAAGTGAGGAATAATGGGTTACTGATTAGGTTTTAGATAAGGATAAAAATGGAACAGTAAGTATAGCAACCGTTCTATATGACAATTAACTATACTTTATCTGAAAGCGATAAAATTAACTTTTTGCCGCAGATACTAGGATTTGATTATACACAACAATCATAGTAAAAAATATTACATATTGAAGAACAGCATATTTTGCAATTAGACACAATCAACAAAAACTATTGTTCCAATATGATAATTTCCCGGAATCACACTTTGAGCAACTTTTTCATATTTATCACACAATTAGATCACATTGAATTCGTAGTGCTTTGATTTACTCTTTTCAATAAGTAGAATTTTTATCTCATATGTTTTTTATTGCTTTGGAATGCTATTCCAAGAAGAAAAAAGTGACATCACCAAAAACATGTTGATCAGATCTGTTCAAATTGATTCTTATAAAAATCTGCAACAGCAGTCTTCTCAATTTTACAAAATACAGTGTACCCTTATCCAGTTTGTACGATTTAGGCGCTCCAGAATCACACTTGTGCATTTTTTACATAGACGAAGCTTTATCATAGACATGTGCTATATTTTATTGGGATGTCAGACTACAGGGGGCGCCGGATTAGACTGGAGCCGGATTATCGCGGGCTTACTTTATCTGAAGTATGTGGATTATTAGACAATTTGAAATGTTTTGAAAACGTAGATAGGGAAAACATCGAAGAGTGGCTCGATCATGCCTTAAATAATTCAGATTTTAAGCGCATGGATGATGCAAATATATTTTTTTTGTTTCTCAAATGTTTCAAAAAGCTTCGTTTTCAATGAACAATTACAGAATTTTATTACAGTCTTATAAAATCGGACATTTCATATGAAATCACAAGTGATTAAAAGCGTAATGTTTGTGACATTGAAATATTACTAAGATTTTCTTTTTGATTCCAGTTCTACAGATAAGATATATCTGTGTGAAAATTTTCATGATATTATTTACATTTGAATTATTGAGTTCGGCTTATTTATCTAGTCTTATGTAAGCTTTTTATCCAAGTTATTGCAAAATAGTTGTAATACAATACAGTTTTGATCAGAGAATAAAATTATTTTTGTGAAGGATCTGCAGAAAACCACCAAATTCATATAACGAACAAACTGAATAATTCGCCTTTGAATACGTTTAGAATAAAGTTTGATGAGAACACCATCAAGCGTATTATTATTCAATTGAAAAACACATTTTGATAATTTCTTTATTTAGAATCAACGAGATTATTGGCTGCTATATGGACTTGCTTAGCGACAAACTTTGAACTCTTTCTTCTTTCGCCCGGTTCTTAAATCCGCAAAATCGCCCACTGATATGGAAATCTTTTTAAATACTGATACAGATCTCAAAGTTTTGAGCTCTTCTTACGGATCATAAGCTGTATATTTATCTATTCTTAAATTGTATGGAAAAAATGAATCGATTAATGGATTATCGATTTACAGGCAGCTTTCCATGAACAAGTTGCTACCGTTGAACGAAGCACAAATGTAATATCAACTATGATACATACAATTGCTGAGAAGATTTGGCAATTATATTCACAACGCAAAAGAAATAAATTACTGTGACCTCGGAATTAAAAGAGCTTCGACTGAGAAAATATATTTTAAAACGAGTCAATGCATTAATATTGATTTCGTGAACATTTCTATGTCTATTACTGTATATTTTCCTTAAATTGAATATGTAATAAAAGGCACAATCTGCCCTTTAGCTTTATTTAGAATGAGTATTATAAAAATCATGTTGATAATGGAAAATAACTCAGAATGGAATACACGTCTGTGATAAATTGATGCTTGTGCTTCATGATCGTCACCTAGTATAATAGTTAAAGGGTGCATAAATGTTATCGTAGAAAATACAATATTTTTATTGTTTCTCTTTTCCGTCTTTTGAGTCCTTTGTTTAACATCGCATAGAAGAAACGAATCGCCGTCGAAGATAAAGAATCACACGTCATTCAAAAAGAGTTGTCTATCATTCATCGATACAGAGATAATCATCGAGGTTAATGGTATGGGATGCTCCGTGCTCCGAGTGACCTCCCCAGGCGATTTCTGTAGCAGAACAACGCGGCAATCGAAAGCTGCAGCGGCGAACGCAATCGAGAAAATGACCAAGAGCCTTGCTATTTAAATAAAAATAATTTTAAATACATTGATTAATCAATCATATTAAGGTCATTAACATTTTGTCAGCTGTTATCGCTGTGTACTTATTGATAAATAAGTCAAATTAAGGTCAATGAGTGTAAATGGGTTAGTCGGAATGGAAGGCATTCATACGTTACATTCTTACCAGCTCAAAGGCAGTGCTGCTATTAATATTCCGCGATACTTATTTGACGATGTCTGCTCATCAACATCAATACCACAACAAATAAGTACATTTTTCATGTTTATTTATTATGATAATGTTACATATTATCACTGTTGATAAAAATTTAGTCTATTGCTATCTACGTATCTAGATTTTGATGCAAGATTTAGATTTTGAGCAGTTGCTTCATGGTATTTATTGCTTATAATTTTGATATGACAGACAACAGACGGCTACTAACGGGTTTAGAGGGTCTGTAATAACGACCCTATTGCCGGCGCTGCTGTATGGTCTGCTACACACTAGCCACACAGAAACGGTCTTCCATTGATTTTTAATCCCACGGGAAACGCTAAGCGCAAAGGTTCCAGACGCCCACCCTTTTTGTCCGCAGGAAGCAGCAGTTTCAGACGACATTCACCCGAAGGTGCGTTGGAGGAGGAAGGACAGAGGTAATACTAAGTTTCTTGCAATCGCTTTTATGGGACGGATGAACACATGGAACCCCACCTTATTTACAGGGATCGATATCTTCGTTGCTGCGGCTTAAAGGTCGCGTTGTTTGCATGCGATTCCGCTGTTGAGAGCATCTTGGCGCGATGCGTGATCGATTGTAAGATCGATCGCGGCGCAATCCGTAGCAATGATCCCGACCCACGAGTCGGCTGCGATGAACGACGGAACACGCTTAAGATTTTATTCGCTCGGTGATAGAGATCGAAATGAGGCAGATGCTGCAGGTGATCAATAGAATATGGAACAATCGGCACAGGTAGGCTTACAGTTTTCCCAGGAGTTCCTTCCACATTACAGGTCCATTGCCAACTATTTTGACATGGTTTTTCATAGCGTATATATGTTTTTAAAAATGTGGTCACCAGCCACATTTCCTGCAGGATTAAAACCCAAGATGAGTGATTTACGAGTCCAATCGTTTAACCGCAGGATTATTGGTATCATGCTGATTTTAATTATGCGTTTACATAACATGATAAATATTTGACATTTATTATAATGGTTTGGATTCAAACCCAGACTGTGAAAAAATTCATCATATTTAAAAGGTTAGAAGTATTAATATTTTTCATTGATTATCTCCTTCCAGATTTGCCCTATTTTTACATCTGATAAAATATCGAAATAATCTTATCCTATCTTTAATGAGATATCACAACATGAAAAGTTCTATCTCTAGAAAAGTTTCATATTAATATTGCCTATGTCTGGTAATGGATATAGCATCTTAAGAATAAAAAGGTTTTATAAAAATGGCTCTAAATTCAAAGACTCAAAGGTACTGCATCATTGTAATACAACAGTAAAATATTTCGTTAAATACAACTATTGTTCGTTTTTACAGTTTCTAAAACATTCCAAATCCCATAATAAAGCAGCGTGCTCTTTGATCACGCTATGCAGATGCCATAAAATAAAGTACCGTATAAATTGGCGGATGTTTGGATACAATTTCACTAAAACGGAAACATATAAATGTTTCATAAAAACGATTTAAGAGACTTTGATAACCCATGACGACTTTCATTTTACTCTACTCAGATTCCGATATGAGTTGTAGCTTGTATAACATTTCGACAGTCATTTAGGCCAATTTAGACTATTAGGTTGAAATGTTTGGTGCAATGAGTGCATTCGGTGCAGTTGGGCTGAGATACTAGTTGTAAATCAGGGATGTCCAACCGGTCGATCCCGATCGACCGGTCGATATTTAAGCAAAATTTGGTCGATCCCGACGACTTCCGTGAATTTTGAAAAAAATATATTACTTTATATGAATATATTTACAGCCGACGATGAAAAATAAAATCCCGGAAATCGAACTCTTTAACTCGACTTGATTCGTGTTTATCTGTTAATTTGAGTTTTAAGTTTGAAGAAAGAAAAAAGAAATACCTTAAATAAATTTCCTATAAGAATCATGTTAGAAGTCGATCCCGAGACAATTTTAAATTGAAAAGTAGCTCCCAAGACAAAAAAGGTTGGACAACCTTGTTGTAAATCGTGACTCTCGATCGTTCTTTTATATGCTTATTAACATCAATTTCCTACCCAAATGCTTTTCAAATTTAGTGATATTATGAAATAAAAGTGTCAAATAACTTAAGAAAAATCCTCACTGTAATATCGAAGAAAAGTGGGTGCTTTATGCAAATGATGGACGTCATAGTCAATAAATGGACAAAAGAACTATTCACTCATACAAAATCGTTGAAATCTTCTTCCTATGTTTGATCATTCATCGAAAATTGCCACCAACAAACGTATTAGTTACACCAAATTACATTTGTCAGCACCTCAACTGATAGTATACTAATTTGAAATACAACCCAACAGAATACGACACTCATATATTTTGCATACCAATAACTTGATATATTGACTATTTATGCGTTTCATATTAGAATGTCGGTTGAACTGATCGTACTAACTACAAAAAGGAGGAAAACCAAATATGATTCATAATAAATTACCCAAACTTGCAGTACTAAAAATATTTCGACTGCAAATTCAGCAAATTGCAATGAAATTACAATAGTTGTAACTGGACGATTAATTTAATTTTTAAAAAATGCGATACGGTTCAGTGAATAATTTAAGTATAATTGCGTAGAAAAATATTTTTTCCTTATCACAATAATAAAATTATGTCTAAATGCATATCGAATAAATTACTATACTTATCCACACATTTGGAATCTTTTGTGTGCAAATTAACAGGAAATGCCAAATAAATAATTTTACATGAATAATTGGGTTGATATCATTGTTAATGCATTTGGAAGAAGTTATTCCAAGAAGTATAGGGTGTGTTTTTGACTGATTGTTGATATAGTGGATTTTTACTGTGTAGACGAATTAGTATTTATAAATATGAAATATCAAAATGGCGATGGCATTCAAGATAACTTGATGTGATGTGCAGAGTCGTAACGAAAGTATGAAACGCTCGTGGCAAATATCTAACTTACTCCCTCCTCCGCTTTTTTTTTTAAGTTAAATAATATGCTTACTACAACTATATTAAATAGCAAAAGTAGTCCCAAAAGTACCCGACCTAACGTACAGATGGCGGTCGCTGTGAGGACTAAGAAAACCACCCCAGAAATGGTGAAGAAATCCACAAAATGCTATTGGATGACCGTCGACTCTAAGAGCGCGAGCTAGATATGGTACACATTTTAAAAAAATGTTTGAATTTGGGAAAAAAATTGGACATGAGAAAGCTGTGCGCAAGATGAGTGCCGCGTTTGCTCATAATTGGACAAAGCGTCGTAATGATATTTCAATCAAGTGTTTGGCGATGTTTCATAGCAACAAGGTCAATTTTTTGCATCAATTCAGGATGAAGCATGGGTCCATCACTTCACATCTGAAACAAAAGAACACGGGGATCCATAGTAAGGTGCAAAACCTGAATTTAATATCCATGACCCCAAGGTTACGCTTCTTCTCAACTTCGAGAAGCCACTTGCGCTCTGAACGTGGAGGAGAAATTAGCTAGATTTTGTAATTTAAATCTAAAAATCTAGCTAAGATAGCAGCATAAATTAGTATGTAAGTTAGCCTCTGAGGTAGCTTCCGTGATCGTACAGATCATAGAAAATGCCGCATTAAAGAGGACGTAGTGGCCACAAGGTTTGTACGTCTAATCGGTCCGTTTTTCGGACCGCTGATATGACGAATCAGCGTCTCATGATTGAACACCGTACCTGAATATGTCTACAGAACGATTACAAAGTCTCATTATAAAATGAAGCTGTCCGAAGAAGACCGATCCGATGGGTTGTTTAAATTTTACAATCGGTCGAAAAAGTATTATGTGTGTAGTTAATATTTATAGATTCATAAATATATTTAACATCAGTTTTATACAGAAACTGTCGCTATGGTGTGATTTTTTTCTTCTTCAAAAAACATAATCATAATCCAATCCAATCCTGATTCAGTGTTGCATTCCAAACATTCAATCGATCCAAGTCCAAAGGCTCTATTAACAGAACACAACAAAATTTACTTTAATAATGATTTTCTAACAGATACAAATCAAATTTCTCAAGAACATGGGTAAGTCAATGTTCCGTCAAATGTAGATTTTAGGAAGGCATGCTATATTTGTTCCACAAATGTACAATCGAAACATTGGGAATTATGTCTTTAAATTGAAATAACTCAATAAGTTCGTAGGAATTTTTATTCGATCTATGAAATCCTACGAACTTATTGAGTTATATGTCAAGAAGTTCAAACGAACGGGGGTGAAATGAAAGTAGGATAAAAGGTTAGAAGGAAAAGGGGCAGCGAGCCAAATACTGTTGTATAATATACTGGCGAAGCGTCTTTTGGACTTTGTACCATCTGATTTTAATTTATGTGCACTGAATTGATCTTGAAATAAATGTGATTACGATTTACTTGAAAGCAGGGCTACGATTTTCACAATTTTTGATCATCGATATGAATTTTGTAGCGATTAAATACATTCATTCGATTGACTGACAATAATATATTCTTCATCATTACTTACAGCCTATTCCCACATATTAACCAACTTGTTAGTGACGTTTAGCCAAAAATCTTTTTATTATATGTCGAAGAAGTGGGTAAGCCAGTTTTTGAGGTTTTCATCGTTGTCGAAGGTTAAGCCCTTCATTTGGTTCAACATGAAGCGTAAAAGGCGATAATCTGTTGGTGCAAGGTCCGGAGAGTATGACGAATGTGGCAGAAGCATCCATTCGAGATGATCAGAACCTCCTTAACGATGTTTATGGTGGATGGGCACGCATTGTCGAGAAGAAGGAAGACTTGATCACGTACCTTCATGGTCCCACCAGATGCAAATCATTGTCTTCTTTGGATGGAGGCAGGTAGAAATAAGAGCCATACATGTTTCATGGATGCAAGCGTATCAATAGATACATCGTGCATTGAAAGGATTAAGGATTTCAATCGGGGTTCTACACACATGTCCCATTGTTGAATCATCAGCCGATTTTTAAGTGAATAATTACTACAGAGGGTCGTATCCCTCGACTTGGAAGCCACATCAGGAAAGTCATTCGCTTTGTGTGACAGCAGCTCATAATTCAATAAAAAAATACATTACCACATGAAATCTTTTTTGTAGCAACGTTACTGATGCGTTGTCAATTATGATTATTATTTTATCATCAAAAGACCGTTCGAAACACGCATGCATACAACCGAAGGACATTACCTTTTCAAGTGAACAATAGACCTCAGCCATAATACAAATATTCCGTTAGGTTTGATAATCGAAGTCGGATGTAAAAGTATGTTTTTTTTAAATGATTGCAATAAATACAGAAGGAAAAAAACAAGCATTTAGACTATTTATAACAATAATATTTAATGAAAAATATGTGAATCGCGTAAAAAAATCCATGATATTCATACGAAACCATAAGCTTGGTTCTCATTCTTTTTAAGTTAGAATGAAATTATTTAAATAGAAATTTAAAGCAGGAGAGAATGTATGAGTGAATTGCGAAATTATCATGATTAAATAATATGATAATTATTGTTGCAAATTCAGTCATTTATTGGCAACCTTGGACATGTTACTAATTTATAAATCATGGTAAACTAGGATTGAGAAGATTGATCGACTTTGTCAAAAACATTTTTGAAGTGAAACTAGGGCAAATTGGTTTAAACATCGTGTGGCTGTATCCGTCACATACATCATAGAGATGCTAAGCGCATGCGCCATAAAGCAGCTACTAGACCAGTAGCAAGCCTATATTATTAAATATTACACAAACACAGCTTCTTTTAGTTAACAATTTCCGTTAAGAAATGGAAAAATGCAATGCATAAAATCAACTAGATTCAAAGTCATTGTCCAGGTCAAAGGCGACTATAACAAACAATAAAATCGAATGCATGAAATACATTTTATATTTAAATTTATTGAAATGCAGGCAGTTTTTCGTGGCAGTATTTATAATTCCGGCTAATGCTTATTCATAAGAACTAGATAAATCACTTTGCAGGTTTAACTTGTCGCCTCTTTTAGCATAGCATTATGAGCCATCGTGACAACAATAAACTTGAAATGTATAAAAGAGCATACAAAGGTGTCAATTTCAAGGATCTCCGACTTACATAATGACTGCTTAACGATTTCCAATTACAATCAAACGAATTAATGACCAAAAAAGATCATTTTCATACAGTGAATATTCATTCAAAGCTGGCAGACCTTGGAATCAATGCATCATTTGCATACACACGTTAAATGCACACCCGATGATTCATGCTCGGATAACTGTGTCAGGAAAACGATGTAATATTTACGCCAGTCTTGTGTGTCATTTCTTCGAGGTGAAAATTTCGCCGGTGGTGGATGAAATGGCGCATTTTCCGGTCGTTCAACCACCACTCCTTTGTATTACGTGTTTTGCCTGCAAAGTCAACCTAAAAAGCAAAGTGGGCTTCACAAATATCCACGACCTTATTAAAATCCGATCAAACTGTTGCTGTTGATTTCTTATCGCCATAAATTCGCTATAAGGGCCGAAAAATGTATTTATAAAATAAGTGAAAAAAATCTATCTGATCCTGCTCGATTCAAGCATTGATATGTATTTATGTGATGATGGATTTAAAATAGACAAAGATGTAGCCAAAAGTATGCTCATCTATTTCAAGGGATATATCAATTGATTGTATGCTATGCCTTGCTGAAGTAGCTCATAATAAACTACCCTTCCAGTCCCACCAAATGCATAGCAAAACTTTTTTTAGATGTGGGCCAGGTTTAGCTACAGTTAAAGCTTCTGTACCCTTGGTCCAAGACCGTTTACGTTGGATATTCTCATAGAGTATCCAACTTTCATCTCCAATGACAAGTATCATCAAAAAAGTTTGGCTATTATGTCGTCGGAGAAGAAGATCACACGTTGAAATACGCTGAAGTTTATTTAAGTCAGTCAGTTCATGAGGAAGCCACAAATCTGAACGATCGATGTAGCCCAATTTTGTCAGATGATTATGGTCGGATGTTCGTGGAATTTCTAACTTGTTAGCTATTTCGCGAACAGTATATCGCCGGTTTTCTTCAACCATGGCTATGATTAGATATGTGTTCATTTGCGAAAGAAAATTATGGGACAACCTAACATATAAAGCTTCCTTTTTGCCTCTTGCCAGACCCATAATCAATGGTGGAAGCAAACTTTTGAATGTTCTCGCAGTTCTCATTTAATTATAAATTTATAACGGAAAATCACTTTGAGCTGAACCCTAAACTGAAAACGAATAATATACTGTGAGAAAACCTTGCATAAATTATATGTAACATGACTTTAATGATATCAATATTCTTTAAATGAAGACTTGTGGATCAAGGGGTAATGTTCCATGAATATGCTTTGCAAGGATTAAAATACTATCAACAATGCGATATATATTCGGCAGCAACTGACAATTTATTTTATTGGCATGTATTTTTTTAAGTTCTATTACATACTATAATATATATAAAATGTTCTTCATTCGTAGTTTCCACAAATACAAAATACTACCTAGTACTTTTGGCCATTGCAACTACAAAAAGTTACCTATTTATAAAGAATATATCCACGAAACACTACTTAATATTCATTGTCATTCATGAAAAACTATTTAGTTTTTGAAAGTTTCCACCCCTTCGGGGAATTTGCATTATGACGCCTTTCGTTCTATATTACAGAACCAGCGGCTGGAAAACAAAAAGAACAGAACAAGCACAAGATAAACAACAAGCGGACGGCCCGGAAGAGCGACAAAGGAAGAATTCCATTTGGCAACGATAACATTATCTTCTGTTCCTTATTCGAATTTGCGGGGATAAGTTGCTAGTGGACGGGGATACAGCCTCAGTTGATGTAGGAGTGAATTCAAGATGCATTTTTGCGTCACGAGGAAAGGAGGGACTGGACTCTTTGTACTTCAGAAAGACATTTCCAGTAAAATCGACAAACGTCGCTTTTAAAGTAGTTGTTTTATTATCTCTACTTAGTCTTTACAAATTTCCCACACTCCCTATCAAGACAGTCGTGAAGCCGCCCTTCGACACGTTCATCCAGGTGGCCCGCTGGGTGAACGTTCTAAATGAAACTCGGAGGTCATGCTACCTTCAATATCAAGCGAACGAGTAGGTGAATGTATGATACAAACGAATTGGATGTAACTCCTTCTTGTAAATTCATATTGAAGAGGCCCTAATTCTGCAGTAGACTGTTTGTGTCTGCACTAGAATGATATGACAACATACTATAAAAGCCAGCTCTTACGCAAATGATTAAGTTCAGATGAATTGATTTGATGCGGAGTGACAGAAATGCTTGCAAAAAAGGCAAGGCCATCATGTGAAGCATCTTCTCGATCAGTCTATCGCAAACTGACAGCAATAAATGGTTCATGGAGGACTATTATAAAATAAATTATAACATTTTCTGAAATTTATAAGCCATTTTCGACCGATTTGTCGAGCTTACTGATAAAAAACTTCAAATTTGATCAATCGAATTTTAAACTCCACTTTATTGGTCTCGTTTTTAACACGTATGTATTTGTGACCATTAGAAATTGTGTGACCATTTTGGACTGTTTGTTAGATTGATCGGCAGGTTTCGTTGATTTAAGAGTAGACGTCATTTGTTAGACTTGTGAAAATCATTGCTTTTAGCGGGATCAGCTAGACAATACCAGAAGTATCAAGATCGAAAAAGCAGAATAAATAGGTCGTAATATTCGTGACAAATCATAATTGTTCAAGGTGGCAAGTTTGAGGAATCAGAGTAAAGTAAAATAGGTCATTGCAATCAAAAATGATCGGAACCACTTGTACACGGTTTGCTGACATCACAATTTAAATTATTGTGTCAAAGCGAACGAATTGCTTGAAATTGGAAGCCATCATCAATTAGAAGTCAAAATAAACAGAGACAAAGAGAGTACCTTGCGTACATCGTCCGATTGTATAGATCGTTAACCCAAATTTATCGACTAATAATGATATGCGAATGATATAATGAATCGATTTCAAGCGTATTGTTTATGTAAGTGACGGGCAAACAAATATAGCATCTAAGTCTATGATGATTTAAAATTAGCTCACTACTCAAAGGGTTAATGATTTATGAAATTTTAGGCGTATGAAAAAGTTTTAATTCATCACCGGCTTTTCCATCGATTATTTGATCACCTTGAGTGACGATGCATTAAATGTTTTATGATTTGATGGTCTATTGATTGGATCAAGGATGCTGCAACTGATATAAAATAACAACAACTTGCGTGGGAAGTGAACATAAAAAAATACGTTTCAGAAACCGAATAATAATCAACACTTCTTCATTTGCATTCAAAGACTGCCATGCGACTCATGATTGTCAAATTAGCATTAGGCTAATAAGTTCTGAATTTTCTCGTGATCTGAATATTTTTCAGCGGCTCCAAGCTTTATATAAGCAGAGATATCTATACGAATTTATATGAAATAAAAACATACATAGCAATGCATCGATTTTATTTTTTCAATATGCAATAGATGGCAGCAAAATAACACATAAAATAAAAACTGCGCCATCTATTATCAGGCAATCGAAGCTCAATATTCAAAATTGTTGAATATTGTGCTTCGATGTTTAAATATAGGCGTTTGCATGACGTCAAGTGACGTTCCGTGATGATACATATTTAATTATAATTCATATAGGAATCTTAAACATTTTTTTTATTGCAAAGCTTGGATCGAATATTGGATAAAGGCTTATCATACCAGTCAAACTCAAATTATATATTCATGATATTCAATTCGTCATTCAACATCTATGTCATATTTGATTGAATTCACTTGCATCTTCAGTGAATGAAATCATGAATGAATTTTAAAAATATTCTAATAAATATTCAATTTAAAAAAAATCATTCATAGTATTGTATTGTTCAGTCTATTTGAACAGTGTTGTGTACTTATTAGAATTTCATAGATGATTATATTTATTACATTAACCCTTTGAGTAGTGAGCTAATTTTATATCATCATAAACATAGATGCTATATTAATTATCATCCGATAGATCCACTTATTTGTCAGGACCGTCGCAGCGTGTATGAAGCTTGTACATAAATAAATAAATAATGTCATTAGCACACAATATTCGGAAATTTCTTCAAGTAAACATAAACAATACAGTTGAAATCGATTAATTATATCATTATTAGTCTATAAATTGGATTAACTATCTATACAATTGTACGATGTACGCAAGATATTCCTTTCGTCTCTGTTTCTCTCTAACTCTTTAATAAGTTAAAGTGAGACCATCAATAAATATAAAGGGACCCGAAAGTATTCGAAAATTTTAAGATCTTAAGTTTGATCTCAGATTGTGTCTCAGACAGAAGTATCTAGGCAAGTTTTTTTTTGTAGAACCAATGTCAAACATTATTTTTGTGCAACAGGTATATTTTATTGTTAAAGATAAAATTAAAGGATAAATTAAAAGGATAAAGACTCGAAACTAAATAAGTTCATATCCGCCATTATGTGTTGTTGTTTTTTTTTTAAATTTGGGTTGGAATGTCTAAAGATCCAGTAAAACACTCAAAGATTTTTCTGGTGAAGTGATAACAGTCGGCAGATGCCAATATTGGTTTTAGAAATTTAAATCGGAAAATAGAAGCTTAAGAGATGGATCGAGAACAAAAGGATCTGTAAATTATGATAATGATGCACTAAAATCGAGGAGTTATTGCATAGATTGCGATCCCCACGGATCACTCATCGTCAAAACGAATAGGATGGGTGTTATGGGATAGGATGAATACCGCACGCCTTGACCGAATACAAAAAATGAGCGCCGAAACACCTGCTACGCCTTTTTGACAACACAAAAAATATTTTCTTTCTAAATAGCATTATAACTGGCAGGGCCGTAACAAGAGAGTGGCAAAGCAGGCGCCCGCCATGGGCGCGTCTGAACATGGGGCACAAAACGCAGGTCTACTTCGGACAACTTGAAATTTAGTAATCGTTCTGTAATCATGTTCATGTATGGTGTCCAATCGCGAGACGTCCATTCGTCATGCCAGCGGTCCGAAAAGCGGACCGGTTGGATACACAGACAGACCATGTGGCCACTCCGTACTCTTTTAGGTCCTTACGTGAGTTCCCAAATAGCGAGACCAATAAATAGCTCGGGTCAGTGAAGGGTCCCCATGTTCCTTTATCTCAGATATGAAATGATGGACCCATTTTTCATCCTAAATTTATTCAAAGACTCAACCTTATTGCTGTCAAACATCGCCAAATATTCGATTGAAACATCTTGCGCACAGCCAAATTTTCAGCCAATATCTTTCACTTACAGTCAACGGTCATCTAATAACATTTTATGGATTTTCTTCACCATTTCTGGGGTAGTTGCCTCATTTGGTCGACCACTGCGTTGTTCGTCTTGGCAGCTCATACGGTCTTGCTTAAACTCAGCCACCCAACATTTTACTGTTGTAAACGAAGGAGCAGACTCCCCGAGAGTAGAATCTAGCTCGGATTTGATTGATATTAGTTGGACTGGAACCTTTCAAGAATATTGTATCACGATGATCATTTGGGGGGGGGGGGGGGGGTTGCAAGTTAGATCCTTGCCACGGGCGCGTTGTTACTGCATCCTCTTTATTTATCGGACCTCACCCCGACGGATTCCCATCTTTTTGGAATCATAGAGCACAACCTGACCAAAAAAAAAATAATTCAAAAATGCAGCTGAAGTGGATCGTGGAAGTGGATTTAAAATCGTTTTTGATTTTTTTTTTAATAAAAAGTTTTTACAAAAAAGCGATCAAAGGACTACCAAAGCGATGGAACGATGAGTTGACTATTTTACGATTATTAAATTTGAGCTTCTTTTACTAAATATTCGTATACCTTCAGGTCTCTCTAATACTTTGTAAATCAGTATAAAAAAGCGACTGTCTGTAACTGCATAGCTTTATGAACAATTCTAAAATAAAATCAGCTAAATGTGATACATTTTACTTTGAATGCTATTTTCTATAACAGCTTGTTTAATTTGAGCATAAATTTGACATAGTTTTTCCATGAAAAATTGATACCTGTCAAATTTAAATATGAACTAAAATGCAAATACGAATTATAATTTATTTATATAAAAAATGAAAACCTGTGTATATGAATTAAATAATGAACGCTTACTGTGCGTCAATCCAATTAGTGAATGCAAATATTTTTTTAAATGCGAATAATTATAAAAAACTACGCGGGTCTCATAGTAAAGTGATTACGGTGACTTGGTTTTTTAGATAAATTCAAATGGATCTAAAATATATTAGAAAAATGATTGTTTAATTGAAATAAAATAAAAAAAAAAAACATTAAATAGAATCTCGTACATTTATCTAGAAAGTAGAAAGACTATCATCGATACTAATTTTCAAAGAAGGTGAAGGTCGCCTCAAAAATTTGTTTTGTTCAATGTTACATATCTATTTATTGTGATTCTTTCTAAAATTATCTTAAAAAAATAAAAATAATAAAAATCAACATCTAAGCTTGTGTTAAATCATACTGCAAAATTAAGTTGTATTCAACAAATTCCAGACAGATGTATGTATATGGGGTATGAGATATACGTCGGCTTTATCTTGATATAGTAAATTAATTTAAAAGCATTAACGGGAATTATTGATATTCACTTAAGCTTTGGTGACTCACCGATGAGTCTATGTTTTTCGTAAAAATAAATGTGTTTTTAATACCTAAAATATATTATACTAGGGACACATATTATTGAATCCAAAAATTTCTTCACATTTTAATAGATTTTGGTATTTCTATTTTATTTTTAAATAAATCCAACTTAGGTCGTCAGGGATGTCCGTTGAATAGTCTTTGCTACGTGGCTGAATCTATATTGGGATGTATTGATCAGAATTAGGGCTTAAATTTCCGGTTTACCGGTAAATAAGCAAATGTGCATCGGTAATTACCGGTAAATTGGAAACATTACCGGTAAATGCCGGAAACTATTTTATCGCGGATGCAAGCATTTTTTAATTTAAGTTTATTGTAGATATGCATGCGAAATTGTGAGTTTTGTTGTTTCGACTTTGGCAGCGTTGAACCAGTATTTTTTACTGTAAATTTGCATCTCAAAATAAACATTGGAATCTTGTTCGAATCGATGGAGCAATGTCGGCTGAAAAATCAAGAAAGTCAAAAAGATGAAAGTATTGATAAGAATTGTTTCACGGGGGAATATTTTAATTCCAAAAAATATTATAACCAAAAAAATAAACTTTTTTTAATAAATAAAGGATTAGTTATTAGGGTCTATTTTCATTCAAATCCAAATGCTGTATGTTTAATTTGTTTGTGTATTTAATTTCTTATACCCACTGTTTTTCATGTTTTTATTATAATTTATATCCAGGTTCCTTTATCTGTATATTTTTAAAGATGTACTAGTGTTTGTATATTAATATTTAAATATATTTTTTTGAATTTATATTCTTCCATTTTAAGACTTTTATTTACCGGTAAATAGCCGATTAACCGGTAATGGCGGGTATATTACCGGTTTTACCGGTAATTACAATTTGACGGTAAATTGCAAGTCCTAGTCAGTATGACTTTATTTTTTGTAAATTGAGACAACTCTTAATAAACAATCAATAAACAAGTATTGTGACAATCCTGAACAAAAACCTATAAATTATCCCACAGGACAGCATGTCGTATACATGCATATGCTAAGACACACAGGTCGCCTTTAGACAATAATACATTAGGTAAACTTTTCAAGCCATTTTTAATATCTCTAAATTCGCTGGCAGTTAAAAGGTTAAGGTTGTCTTTGATGGTGAAATTTGAAACGGAATCGGAAGGTGTAGCAGTGAGCAGTGAGGTGAGATGCACCTGAAGCGGCGAGTGGCGAGTGGCGCCACCGCGTGCATTCCCTGCACCCGAGAGGGGGAGCTGCGCAACTGCGCCGTGCGAGGGAGAGCGTCGTGCGCATGCGCGAAGAATAGAAAGGGACAGCGCTTCGCCTGCTCGCTCTCGCGCGCTGCTTTTCCGACGTGCCCGTTCAGTCTGACAGCTGGTCTCTCCGTAGTCGGGTCATCATGGACGCGCCAGTTCCTCCCCCCGCGTCCGCGCCCGCGCCTGCGCCCCCCGCGGCCCCCGTCGCTCCCCCCGCTGATCCCCAGCGGATCCAACGCGAGCACGATTCCCTCGACGACTTTGAGCACCTGGACCACGACCCCTCTCCGGCTAAGGATATCAAACCGATCAAAGACGAGCCGGCACCGGCACCGGCGATTATGCATGAATCCGAACCGGAGCCCGAACCGATTCTGGTGTCCGTTCCGGTGCCCTCGAAAGTTCCCGAACCCGTGATGCCCCAGCCGCCTCAGCCTCCCCAGCCCCCGCAGCGCGAGGCCGACCTCCTGATGTTCGGTTCCGACTCCCCCGCGAAGGTCCCCAGCAAGGAGGCGGCCTCGCGCGCCGCCCAGTCCTTCCTGGACACGGAGCGCGAGGAGGTCCTCGTGGCCGCCCCGCACATCGTCCAGGACGACCCTCACTTCGCTGACAGCCGCGAGGAGCTGAGTCCCGCCCCGAGCGACGACTCTCTCCCGGACGCCGTCGAGAACTTCGCGTCGCCCCCGTCGCCGGCCCGCGTGCCCGCCGTCGCGCCTCCGCCCTCTCCGCCCGTCGTCCTCGAGGAGCCCATCGTGCCGCAGATCATCCCGCCCCCGGAAGAAGAGGAAGAAGAAGAGGAGGAGGCCTACTCTCCGCCCCCGCCCCCGGTCGAGACCGCGCCCGCACCCCCGCCCAGGCCGGTCACCGAAGCAGAGGCCATCTTCTGCCAAATGGGATTGGGTACGTTTCCTCCCCTTTTTATTCGACCGCACGTACGCCCGACTTTCCAAACCGAACTTTCAGCTTTCAACCCCCTCGGGAAATCCTTTGTCTGAGAGACAAACGTGCACTCGACCAAAATAAAAAAGACCGAGAACGTTACATAAATAAATTTATTGACACAGTACGCCCTAACCTTATGCGAAAAGACGTATTGCGCAATTGCATGCCGACGGCGACGCAATAAACAACCCTTTTGCAAATGTCACCGTATCGATCGATTCGTCGGCGAGATCATGGCCGACGTGAATCCAACTTGCGACCAAATTAACCAAACGTCAAAAGATTTGAATTTGACACCATCACCATCATCATCATCAAAAAAAGTACCTCTTGTACCACGATTCTATTTTCTCAAGCATATGCGAAGATTCGGTTTGGAAATTGATTGATGTCGCTTTCATCCATATCCCACACGCATGCCACTCAGGATTAAAGCATGATTCATCCATTACATTCGGATCAATAAAAAGCACTTGTCAATTGATCGACGAATGGCCGCACATTACCTCAGACGATCGATCAAGCCATCTTCGAAACGACGCTGAAGAGCATGAAAAGCAGATGCGCCGTGTTTATAAACATTCCGGCTTCTATTCGAAAATGTTGCTCTCGGATGATGTGTGTTTATTTTCGGGAAGATTTGTTTGTCGAAGCTCGAAATGGATTTTCAATATTTTGAATATTCGATCATGCTCCTTTTGCAGTTGCTATCGGCCTTCAGTTGCTATCGGCGCTGTTGCTAATGTGGCAAAAGTAACCCTCTGCAAGATGGAGGGCTTGCCACAATGTATGTTAGCATCGATTGCGTTTTAATAGCTTCGCCATTTGCGGACATTAGACGATCTTCCTGTTTAATTCGATAGCAGCATGATTGAAAATTATGCATCACTTTTATACAGAGCCCGCCAGATCAAATGCTATCAGCTCAAAACACCATAGCTGACATTTTAACAGTATGACAAATATTTGTAATTTTTTTTTTGTCTGCGTTTTTACATTATATTTGCATCAGACGAGATCCTCGATTTTCCATGTCTACTCGCTGTTCCAAATTAATAGACTTCTATTTGGACTTATTTTATGCTGTACTCTTTCAGCTTTTCCGAAACAACTGTCAAATAATCGGTCATATGCACATTTCACTGCACTTATTCGCTCGAATTTTTTAAATTTTTTTAGTGAAATGAAAATACATTTTTAATGATTTTGACAGCTATTGGTCGTACGGGAACAGCTTCTAAGACGCAATTTTCTTGAGTTTTCAATTCCTGGAGGTCTTCATTGCTTAAGAGTTCGTCTTGTGATTTAAACATGATTTGAACATCAAATACATTAACACTTTAAATGCCCCCGGCTGATATTTTTCCAAACACCCTTCATACATAAATCGGTTCCTTCATTTCACGCTTTTTCGATATTTCTGATCCACCAAATTCAATTGGCTTTTTATATTTAGTTCCTGATGATTTGTACATAGTTTTAAGGAATGGCTGCTTGTATTACATTCCTTTGGTAAAATCTATTTGTATTTTTAAAATAAACACTACAGATTTAATCGGGAGATCATGAACATATCGAAGATTGTCGATTGTTAGCTACATACAAACCTGCTGTCTAATGAAATTCAAGCCTAAATGACAGATGATCTGTCGAAAGACCTATAATGCAATGGGATGAATACATCAAAAAAGGCGTCGAACGTCTAGACCTGGACAATTGGAGGGAGAAGGCTCAGGACAGTTTGAAATTAAAATTGGCTTGAACGTCACGAAAAGTGAAATTCCAAACAATAGTTCATCGGAAAGAGAGGGAGAATTGTTTGGATGTCTCAGTTCTTCACAAGACACGGGCGATTTAGGGCCTCGTTGATTAGATTTGGGCTTTCAATAACTTCGGAGTTTCCATGTGGAGATCCATTCATGGACGTAGACCCTGTTCTTTAAACATGTTTGGGCATGTCGTCTGATCACGAGACACTTCTTCGTTGTGTCAGTGGTCCGAAATTCGGACCGGTTGGACACGGAAACTTTGTGACCGCTCCCTTTAATTTTAAGTTGTCCGTGTATGCACCTATGTAATCACGTAGCATAAAGCAACCACATGCAAGTATCAAGTCAATATTATTATATATTACACAAACGTTAACTTCTTTTAGTTAACTATTTCCGTCAACAAATAGAAAAAAGCAATATATACAATCAACTATTCAATAACTGCCATAACGAAACAAAATTGGTAACAATTGATCTGGCAGATTTTTTAAAATATAAATCATGTATCTAATGCTTGTATCTGATTATTTATGTATTCCGTCGCTCTCAGTCCATATGTTCAATTCAAATAAGTAATATACGCTTGCTGTTATTATATTTGCTTTTTTAGAAACATCATTTAGAACCAACTGAGCGTTGCTGAGATCAAACACGTTAATTAACAATATTTGTGAGCTTGTTATGTCTGAAAACGATCGAAAATTCCGCAGTGAAAATGAGCATTAAAGATATTAATTGCCAATTATACCGTATTAAATTAATCGGAAATCTGTCTTATAGATTGTGTTATATGGAAGATCTGATAATTTTGGGCGATAAGAATGGTCTTGTTCCTGGAATATTGGGTCGTTTGTACATTTTTGTTGCTATGTTGTGTTTCGATCGATGTAAAGGCTCGGTGCTGACCCTGAGCTTAGGAACATTAGTTAAACATTAATCTGTGGTTCGTCTTAACCTCTCAAGGACCGCGTGGTTGGGACGCGAGTCCCAAAAAACGACGTGGGATGAACATTGTCTGCGGAATTTCATAAAATATTTCCGGATAAAAATGGATTTTGTCTTCGTAAATGATTCACAACGAAAGAAGCTGACACTTTCAACGTACTCGCACATGACTCACGCATTATTTCAAAGTATGAGGTCACGTTATGAGCAAATATAAAGGTTGTTTCATTTGTGTGCACCGTAGTTTTTTTTTCTATCGGCTTAGAATTTATTAAGAGGCTGATTCATAAATGCGCTTTCATGTTTAATCGATTAGGTTTATGTGCCTATTATATCGATCAATGTAATCATGTATTGAAAGGGAATTAAAATGTTTTTTGTGGTTGTGGGTTAAGCCGTATGCAATGCAGAAATGGACTGATCAGAACTACTTCATATAAATAAATGCCGAATAAAATGTGTTAATCTTAGGCATGTCTTTATGCGTCTGTGGGAATATTGATGAAAATCAAATTTATCCTATTAAACCTATTTATCAGGTCAGTCCAAAAGTTCGTGCGCATTCACCTGATTGATATGATATCAAATTGTACATATTTTGAAGCGTAGATTTTTATAACTGAAATGTCTCTGGATCTGAAATAAATTACTTTCGCCAATGGAAATGTCATTTGCATTGAGCTGTTTTGACATATTCCGTCAAATAATTCCTATTAACAGATATCGTGAATATTTTTTCAAAAAATGATGTTTATGTAAAAAATATTTTAATATCTAGGCTTTCGCTTACATAAAATCAAATATCGGCGAAAAATCGTTAAATTATATTGACGATGTTCATCTTCAAATCAACATTTGTAATTAAGGTATCTGGAAAAATGAATAAATATAGTTATCATTCTGAATTCGTTGTGACCATATGGTAACAGTCATTCACTTAATATTTTTTAATCGTATTAGCTCATAGTTATAAGAATCAATGGTGAATCAATAACAAATTTATTGATTTAATAATAAGTTGCAATTTTTCAGCGTATTTATTTAAAATGCATTCGTAGTTAACCCCTAAAGGAGTACTATCCCAGGGCCTGGGACCCCCCTCCGCTATTCAGAAAGAGCACTCTTGTACATTGAGCTAGGAGACAGACAGAGACAGAGAGAGAACGTAGCGCAGTTCGGGAGACAGAGACGGAGAGCTTCCCCGCATACATCGCACGATTGTATAGATCGCCCAAATTTATCGACTAATAATGATTTCGGTTTCAGGTTTGTTATTTGTCTACGCAAAGAAATATTTTGTGCTATCGACAGTGTTTTCCTTCTAAAGCAAACTTGATTAAGTTGCCATAAAATGATCAATTCATAATGCATCTATTTATATAATCAACGGCGTAGGGCTGAAATAGGCTCGGTTAAATTATTTCCTTCTAATTTGCATCCTGCTCTAATTTATTGGCTTATTTGCATGGTAATGCTTTCTGAATGAACGATTTTTCTTTTAAAACGGACCGAGTGCGGGTTTTTTTCGTGGAGGTGTGTGAAATGTCGCTTTTATGCTGATAAATGCGGTAATTTGCATATTTTTCGCCCGCAGCGTCCCGTAAAGTGAGTGTTAACCCGTGAAATGTTTATTAGACACAGAGTTACGACACATTTAATCGGTTCGTCCGGAGAGTTTCAATTTATATCCGTGCTTCGAGTCTCATAATCGAAAAATATCTCTGGAAACGAATGTGTCACATGAATGAATATGAACGTCATCGTCTTTAGCATCATCATCGTTTTAATCTTATCTTTGCTCAACATCCCAATGTTCAGTGACTGTGTTACGCACGTAAACGTTTTTTTAGGAACAGCAAACATATAATGTACCAGCAGTGTTAACTTCTTAGGTGGGTGGGTTGCTGTCATGTTTTCAAATAGGATTCTTCAGCACAATTAATTGAACTATGTTTGATTGAACCCATCCAACTTATCTAAAAAAACAAACAGCTAATATCATAAAATACGCGAAATATATGCTTTTATCTTTATTCCTTCCGCTTTTATAGTGCAATTCTCTACGGAGATCTTAAGTTATTTTAAGGTGGTGACGTCCATATTTTTAGTAATTGACCAGAATAGCACAGAATATTTACTCTACCACATCCGTATTGTAGACTATATTTGAACGAATGAAAGCAATTAGATCTGTTGTTTCATTTCTTCGGGTTTAATCGATTTGTACATTTGAAAACACTTGCGAGCGACGATGAAAGGATCCTGCTGGATCAACACTCCTACTTTGTTGAAATATTTATCCTTTCTCATTTATAATATCTCGTGAAGGCAACATGTTCTTGGCCGGACGCCCAATTTGATGCATTCTTCGTGTGGAAAAAGTGCATGCTTTCATGAAAATGTTGTGGGTAATTGGATATGTGTTTACCTTCCCAAATCGGATCTGGAATTAATGGAACCATTTGGTTTTTAGAAATGTGTTATGGTCATGATGATGGACCACAACAGTATTTTTCATATGTCTAAGATGGTCTGAGATACAATAAATACTAACAACTCTTCAAATGTATGCCTGATTTACTTTTTGTACTATAGATACGTTTCTTCTCGACCCATCAACTGCGGGAAATGTATTTTTATTGACGATCTCCATGGGAGATTTTTCTAGAGAAAGGATCTTCCATTTGCAATCAAATTAGAATTTAAACAAGACACAATATGTAACTTAATCGTGAGATTATCATTATTTTTGAATGTCGTTGCAAATTCCACTGAACTATTTTTTAATTGCCCTAGTATTTATTTTATCATATTCATGAATTCAGACTAAACCTGGATTGTGGTGTAAGCAGCTCCAAACACCACTATGACCAAACAATTTTGATGAGCAAACGCGATACCCAACTCGAAAAGAGCTTTTTCATGAACAAATTTTGATGCAAATGGTGCCTTTTGATATCTTTAACCCTTTATGAAGTGAGGTAATTTAAAATCTTCAATCTTAGATGCTATATTTCCGCCACTTATCATCTGTATCATCATAGTACAATCACAAAAAGTCCACTGCAGAACTATGGGCTTCTTCAATGTCCATTCACAGAAAGGGGTTACATCCATCACGTCTGTATCATACATTCACCTCCTCATTCGCTCAATATTGAAGGCAGCATTACCACCAAGTTTTATTTCGAACGCTCACCCAACACGGGTATCCTAAATGAACGTAATGACCGTCTCGATAGATAATGTAGGAGGTTTGTAAAGACAGAATAGTTTTCTTAGGAAGACAGCAGAGAACTGCTATAGACGACCTTTTTGACTCTACTGAAAAGGGCTTTCTGGAGTGCAAAGAGTCCAGTCTCCCCTTTCCACGATAGGGCGTTGCCGGTGTAGGGTGAAGACAGACGTGACGCTTAAGTGCATCTCAGATTCGCTCCTACACCAACTGAGGGTATCATCTGTATAAATCTACTTATCTATCAGGACCGTAGCAGCGCGTATGACGCTTATATTTAACACTCTCGTTGCTCAATGTGAATCGGTGTTATTTTTTATGGGACCCAAATCCGACAGTCGGATCTTAAACAGAAGGAATAGCACAGGAATAGACAGTTTTCATCTGGAAGACATTAAAGTTAACATTTTGTAAGTCGTCGCAGCGACGGATGAGTTAAATAAATGAACACTGTCGATAGCACAAAATATTCGGTAATTTCTTCAAGTAAATATAAACATAAAACTTGAAATCGATTCATTGAATATAATTCACACATCATTATTAGTCGATGAGTTTGGGTTAACGATCTATTCAATCGTGCGATGTACGCAGGCAGCTCTCCGTCTCTGTCTCCCATGCACGGCTACCGAATTCCGTCTCTGTCTCTCTCTGAGCTCATCGTACAAGAGTGCTCTTTCTGAATCACTGGAATTCGCTCGCAAATATGCGATCATCCTACCGTACAGGTTAAGTTGTTCAATATATATCATACAAATTCAATTTACGATCCGCTAAAACTATTTTGTGGACTTTTTTTTATATTTTCTTGAACAAATGCTGAATTTGGACTTGCAGATCGTTCAGCATCATCGGTATTTATTATCATTAAAAAGCCACTGTAACTTGTGAACTAAACATCCGATTGTTATGAAATATTCATAATATTTGGGATGTGTTATATTCTTTGGACAAAGCGACAACAACAGAATCGATTACATTATCCTATAATTCGATGAATAGAAGAACCATGAACGCTTAAAATTAGGATAAAAACAAATTGAAGCAGCGAGTTGACATGAGAATGAGAGGATTTGCTCAGGTCAAACTTGATACCTCATCCATCAACATCTCAGAATGGAAACTACTATCATCTTTGGACTAAATTTACACCAGACAACCGTCAAATGTTCCATGAAAATCGCTCATTTTGCCAAAGCTGTACTGTCGAAATATTAATATTCGAGTAACGGCTTTCAATAATTGTTTTTCACAGCACTCTTTATCTTGGCATAGTGATGATCCAATATCGTATAAACACTTCGTTCGCTCATAATATGCAGTATGACCTTGTTAAATAATAATACATTTGCAAAAATATGCGAATTTTTTGGGATGATTTCGTCATTTCTAAAGTAGTTTGAATTTGAATTGTTTTCTATTTCTATGATCAATTCAGTCTATCTGCTTAACGATCAATTATTCTCAGGCGAATATAACAGTTCTTTTAGATGTGGTTAACAAGCCTGAATGACTTCAGTTCTTCGGCAATGATGAAACCCACGACTTTCATTCGTTCTCATTCTATGATTGCGCAAATCTCGTACAATATTGTTCGATCATTTAACCATCTGAAATACTATTCATAGCGAAATTATTATCAAGACGACCTTTCTTTGGTACGATTTCATTACTAATCCCTTGTTATACTGTAGTGTCTTCCATCGCTGCGTATTGATCATTGCGAATCGGTTTGAATTATTGAGTTATTTTCGTTCGACCCTCAAACATTAATTAATCCATACGACGAAGGTGACCCGGGGGGGTTGTAGAATAAAGAGGAGTAATCTTCCTTTTACTCACTTTTAGTACATGCCTTTATCCGTCTATTCACCCAAACTCAGACGGCTGGCGACACTCACTACGGCATTTGGTCTGGCAAATGCGTTGTTTCCATCGATTTAAAGTACGAAGTCGGTAAATTTATTCATACCCACATGATGTTTTGGGTTTTGTGGTATATTACGCCGAAAAAAATTGATCGCAAGTGTAAACAAGACGATTTAAAATCATAAAAACATGCCAAATAAATCAATCGTGCTATCGACGTGCGCTGTTTATATCGTCGATTTTGCAGCTGGAATGCTACAATTCGTCGGCATCTCCGGCAAATGTTCCAAATCTCGATGAATTTGATGATTTTCAGCTGACATTAAAGCCTTGTCTTCAGGCAGTAAGTCTTTAATCATAATTTAATCGATTTTTGGCGCAAATATGTAATATGAGCTACGAAATTAGCTTCCATATTATTTATTGGTGGAATATTCCGTCGCTGAGATGTTTCATTATTTTTAGCTAGGCAATTTTCCAGATCAATGACTTAAACACTTAATGGATTGTGATCTCACATGGTTAAAGCTATTTTCGTCTAAGAATTAAATTCTTAATTAAATATGTAGAAAATGTACTAAAAAATACTATTATTATATTATATTATTATATTTACTATTAAATCACACTCATTTATTTGATCTTGTTATAAAATCGCTCTCTGTGTTTCTTATAAGCTTTCTAAAGTAGCCTAATTACGCCTAAAATCTTCTTTAGATCGTATTTTGTGAAAATGATTCTTGATTAGATGAATCCTTTGTATTCTTGGATTTTCAATATTACGGTGATTGACGTCTGGAATAAATTATTGCGTATATGAGATCATATACTGAAATAAAATTAAGCATCACGTAGGTTTTCCCCCTAGTCTGGCTCCGCCCTTATGAAAATAGGGTGTATTGGACTCCTTGCCTCTCTACGAAACCCTGTTGAGTACTGTGTTCACTCTTATTCGTTTTCCATGAATATCTCAATAAAATCTATCCATTCGTTTAAAAATACAGTTAATCCTTCTATAACGTCGAGATAGGGACCGCGCTATAGAAACAAAACCCAATATAAAGTTAAGTATTCATACAAAATTTGTGCAAGTTTAATTCGTTAACAAGTGCAAATGACTAATACGCATGAGGAGGTATTGATCTTATGTATTTTACTCGTTGTTTGCGTAAAATATGCCGCAAACGAAGTAGACGCTATAGGAAATTTGACCGTATTTAAATCAACCAAGTGATGCATTTGCAATGCTGTTTTATACAAACATTTTAATTATTGGACATCTCGTAATTAATATTAGGTCATTCCGAAATTATCGTTTGAGTTTAGCTTGTGTTAACACATGGCGAAGAATACATGTTTGATGAACACAGAAATCCTCATATCGATCTTTAGTGCATATTTCTTAAAAGACAAAAAAATATATAAATGTAGATGAAGTCAAAAATCATTTGGATTCATATTTCCAGTTGAAACCATCCAATTTCTATAAGAAGGCGATAAAAAACTTGCAAGAGAGATGAGAGTTAGTTGTTAATAATTTGTTATTATATTTAATACTGACGTATACAATAAATGTAAAAAATGGATTTCTTTTGGGATAACCTAATTTATCATTGATGCATATAAAAATCTGATTTATTTTTGTCATTATCTTTTAAAATTCGCATTGAGATTTACTATTGAGGAATCGATGAATCTAAAGGAATGTTAAGAGGAAGCGTAGTAATCAAATAACAACATCGACCATGGTACACATGTTGTATCATCGCTATTATAGCATAAAGAAATCAATACATCTGCTTGATACATCATGATTTTGATTTGATTTTTTCGATTGGAAATATTAGCATCGATCTCCCAAAACTATCGGCACATGAGCTCACTACATTAACATTTTTTATTCAGTCATAAAATTGCTATTTCAGTTCGGAAAATCATCTTTTGCACACTATACAATAATGAAAATGTCTGCAATACCATAAAACCGACAATGATATGAGCGAGGGTTACTGAACGTAATATTAGTGACGCAGGAGTTGGAGTCTTCTCAGTTTTGAGATCTCGTGAGAAATTTCCATCATAAGACGCCACTGAAATGAAAGTATTCGAATGAAAGATCGCTCTGAATTTATTTCGAAATGGGAATTTATGACATTTATATACATTTTTTTCGCGTTCGTGTTAAAAATACTTCAGCACTGGTTAGACATCGTCGGACACAACGGCCACACCCAATCTCATACACATTCGATACAGTTTTCATATAGACATTCATGAACGGCCATATTCTTCACACTCTGAATGTCGGTCTCGCTCGAATTTACTCAGTAACGGTCTATCGTTACTCTTAATCACATCGAATTTCTATCCAATGCCATAAAAGAGGCTGTTGTTGCATGGATTGTTATGATGTTGAACGATTCGACGTCGCCTGTTTGCAGATGTCGTGCAAGTTTGCTGCTCTATGTTAATTGCGCAAAAATTTCACCTAGCTGCGAATTGATCTAATCAATGCAATTTTAAAATAGATCTAAATTGAATGTTTATTTTTAAGAATGATAATTGTGCGACAGTGTCACCTTGTGCCTCACATGTTTTGATATCTTCAATTATGGCCGAATGTCACGTACATAATGTACATAACGATAATATCCCCATTGGATTATATTGATGTGAGTTAGGCTTATCGCCTATTTGTTAAATAAATTCCAAGACTGGTTCTGCAATCTGCAATAAATAATAAGTATATCCATTTGTTTTTATTTTTGAAGTTACATTTCCACAGAAGACTTATAGGGTAACGATTTTTCATGTGATGGCATGAATCAGTATCTTAACCTTTTGAGTAGTGAGCTAATTTAAAATCTTCATAGTCTTAGACGCTATATTTGCTTGTCCGCCACTTATCATCCGTACAATTCCATTTATCCATTTGAAAGCTTATATTTAACACTTTCGTCGCCCAATGTGAATCAGAGTTGTTTCTCACGAGGGCCCAAATTCAATAGTCGGAGCGTAAACTGAAGGAATAGCGATGCGATATTATATGCACGAGATCTTCTCTCAGGTGTTGTTTTATCTTAGATCGATAAGCTTGGCTCTGTCATTAGTCAAATTTACAAAAACAACGTGAAGATAAGCAAATGCGAACAGACAAGGGTAGGAATGCATGTTTCGAGATCGATTTAAAAAGATATTTAAACAGTTGTCATCTAGAAAACATTATAGAAAGACGTTCATAAAGCTAACATTTGCAAGTTGTTGTAGATATAAGAAACAATGAGAAGCTGGACGTATATCTGATGAACGCAGCGACGAACGAGTTAATTAATAAACACTTTAAATAGCACACAATATTCGGTCATTTCTTTGCGTAAAAATAAACAATACACTTGAAATTGGTTCATACACTCAAACGTCTTTTTGTGCGATTTCGAAGTTATGCGATTTTTTAAAAGCAATTTTTCCTTTTTTTTTATTTCATAAATATTACGTTTCGAGGTATTTTGAATAAAATAGGAAATAAATCATCAACACTAGCCGAAATTTGGAAAAAAATAATTATGTATAAAAATAAAAAATAAATACATAATTTTACCTATGATAAAAGACGTCCTTTAAATGTTACCAAAAATGATATATTTCAATTGCCTTACTGTTTTCCTGTTTTTTTACTAACTTTTTTGTGCGATTTTGGATATTTTTTATATTGCTGTTTCAAAGTTATGCGATTTTTAAAATCCAACGCATCTTCTCTTTTTCTATGTAAGTTATAGCTATTTTGTGCGATTTTCCGTGGAACGCATCTACCACACAAAAAAAGGTTTAAGTGTATATCATCACACATCATTATTGTTCGATGACTCTAATCTATGTAGAAAGCTCTCCGTCTCTGTCTCTTATGCACAGTTACTGAACTGCGCTACGTTATATCCGTCTCTGTCCCTCTCCGAGCTCAACGTACAAAAGTGCTCTTTCTGAATCACTGGAATTCGCTCGCAAATATGCGATCATCCTACCATACAGGATAAGGAGCTATATGTCAGTAGCGAAATATTTCAATTATTTTTGCAAATCCAATTACTCATTAGCGGCCCAGCAAGTTTATCTAAATATTTACTTTTTTAGATTCAAGAAATCAGGCTTATCCGGGATCGAAACAATCGATCATAAATATTTACACATCCAATTCCCCAAATCTCATATGTGAATACAGCGAATGTATTTATTGAAGTTAAACTTTTATGTGAAACTCCAAGGGGCAGTTTGTCAAAAAGAGAGGGCGAATCGTTTGTGGCGTGTCTGTGTCCATCGCATGTATTATTGACGCTACGCGCATGCGCCTCACCGCATCTACTGTGTGTGCGTGTCTATTCGTAGCATAAAGCAATCACTGCACCAGTCGTGCGCCTATTTTATTACATATTACACAACGCAATTTTTCGGCTAACAATTTCTATTAATAAATGAAAAAAGCATTGCATAAAATCAACTTTTACTAGGACCACATTATCAGACTCGCTTTTAGTTTATATTACTAGAGTATCTCCGATGTGCATTTAAGCATAAGTTCAGTTTGCTTCGTCTTAGTTCATTTATTTTAGGTCAGCTATTGCAGTATGGAGAACTCGTTCCCGTTCTGCATATGCAGATGGAATATCGCCTTTATTGTACTTAGAAATGTCCCAATGCGGATCTCGTCCATACTTGTAACTTCTATAACCACCTGGGCATGCGCATTCCCGCAATGTAGGAGAATCGTTCCTGTTTTATAAATTTACCCTTTTAATTTAATGGATAGTCGTCTCCTATCGTATAAAAGCCGAGTTGGCTCTCTATATTTATGCTATCCCACTTCTATCCTGTGTTTTCTCTAACAAATATTTTATCTTGTCTGCTGAGTCTCTTTGGAAAATCTAAAGTCGTTGCTTGGTTCAAAAACTCAAGTAGAGAGCACATTATTATTATGATCTAAATTACGATCTGAACAATCCATTGCTTCGCATTGTAACTCGCTGTTTTAAACGATTAGCAGATAGCGGATTATGGAATATAATGATGTATTATCATCATCATAGTGCATCATAGTCACAAACAGTCCACTGCAGAGCTTTGGCCCTCTTTAATATCCATTCACAGAAAGGGGTTACACCATCTCATCTGTAGCATACATTCACCTCCTCATTCGCTCGATATTGAAGGTAGCATAACCTTTGAGTTTCATTTAGAACGCTCAACCAACGGGTCTCCTGAATTAACGTATAGACGAATGCTTTCTTGGCCGTCTCGATAAGGGAGTGTGGGAGGTTTGTAAAGAAAAAAAAAGTAAAGTTCTTCATATACCACTCCTCTAGGCCGTCTATTTGGTGTTCTTCTTGTCCTTGTTCTGTTCCTTAAGCTTCTCGGCTCCGAACCGGTAAGGTTCATCATGCTCCATATTGTTGGGTAGGGTCGACTATGTAAGAGATAGTGATAAAATTAGAAAAGAGGGAATAATCTTGGTACTAAATACTATTATAATCCAAGTTTAAAAAATTAATGTATTCGTTCGTCATAAAGATTGATAAGATCTATACACCTGTCTCTTTTTCTGCACGGTTTTTATTGAAGTGCAGAAATAGCACTGTTAAAACACTGTGTTTTATTGCTGTACTAAAACTGAATTTAAAACATTACATCTGACGTAGAGGACAAAACCAAGAAAAAAAATATCTAACGTGAAAAAAAATCCTACGAACTTATTGAGTGATAGTTTAGGATTTCAATAGTTTCAAACACTATTGCGTTTGATTATTGTTAAACTATTGCAAATATTTATTTATTTATTTCAATTATATTCTACTATTCGATTAACTACATAATTTGGACAGCTCAACTATGCTTTAAAAAAGAGGCTCGTCGCTCTTTTTTTTGAACTGGCCATCTTCTTCCATATTTTGGGTCTCTTTTCCAATCTATCTGATAATTGAACGTATCAACTCAAAAACAAAGATTTAACAATCGACACAGAATAGGATTGGTAACACTTTGTTTGGTGGGTGCTATACATTTCTGTATGTAAGCAATTCATTTTTAATATCTTAAAAGCGCCTATTAATTAATTTCTATACTGTACATTACAAATTTATGAATATGCTGTAAAAAATCCCCGAGATGTATTTTTCCACATAGGTGTATCTAACCGTTATTTATGGTTATTTTCAAAATCCGAGTCCATAAATTTATTTACTGAGCGTTTGCGTATACGTTCAAAATTGTTTTTTGGCTGGCAGTGTAATATATTTATTAGGAATGGCTATGGCGAAATATTCATTCGTCTGGTAACTTTTATTTGATTATTGTTGTATTGAAACCAAAAAAATTCAATATATACATATTTTATATATAACTCCGTGTACGCCATAAAATTGACGACAGCCCTCTTCATTCGAGGGGTTCTGGGAATTGAAATGGAGCCCTGTTTTACAGACGAGACGGAGTTATTGATTATTTCATGTTTTCACATCAATAATTATTACAGCCCGATGGCTCCTTATTATGTATATAATCAAATTTAAAGTTCATAATTTATATACAATGTAAAACTTTTGTTCAATCCTTACAGCATGAATCATTGTAAGTCAATGAGGGCCACTTTATGCAGACAGAGCGCATTCAATGACCAAAACGTGCACCACTTTCTAATTTGATGAGATACGGATTTCCAAATAGAATCGATACAAGCAAGTCTCTATTATTGGTGTTCTAAATCTTAAAACAACATAGAAGGCATCCCCAATATTATTGATACAACGAGCTACGCACTACCTAATAATACTTTTGTCAGAACGATCCACGTGATCTGTTTAAAAAGGTTGAAGCAGGAATGTCATCAAACATAGATGTTCGAGCTGTCTTAAATTTGTGTCCAAATGATAGCAGACGCGTCGGAAACATATTAAATTGGACTACACGATGGAGAAATCTCAAGACTGACGATAATAATGGAATGTCCTATTAATGGACAGTGATGTAGGAATTACTTATGTCTGTATGAAAGAGAGACCCAACTGCGAGACTTTCGGATGACGAACCACTTTGTAAGTCCATTTCCTCCCACTTAAAATAGCTCTTCTCGGGCAAAATCACGGTTCACTCTCATATTCCCGAAGGTTTCAGGATCTCATATTATATTATATTACACAATTACATTATATAACACTTAAACCTTTTTTTGTGCGGTACCCTACTACAAAATATTTTGGAAATTCCTTTGAAGAATGTATTTTTAAAAGTCAAAACATTGGAAAAATGCAAAAAATGAAATCTTTTTGAAATTGAAATTTTTTTCAAAAATCTTAACCATACGAAAGGGCGTGATCGTAATTCAGCGATAACAGATGCAATAAGATTTACACAGCCCCAAAATATTTTTTTTTCCCATTTCGATTAGTGTTGAAGATTTATTTTCTATTTTATCCAAAAAAATAAAAATAAATGCTTTTAAAAAATCGCATAACTTCGAAATCGCACAAAAAAAGACGCACAAAAAAAAAGACGCACAAAAAAAAGACGCACAAAAAGAGGTGAGTGTTCATGGTTTCAATAAAATAAAATATATATGAGCTTTATTTTATACATTTTTGTATCCTCCTAATATCAACGCCTTTTTTCTCTTTAGTATGCTTTCTACACAAAAGATTGATGGATTTTTTTGTCATTCTCCCCTTATTTTTTGTATTAATTAGGTTAATGCGGGATGTTTATGCTTCGCCAGAATGTCTTCAACGCTTTCAATAAGTATTCAATAGGGCTTAGGTTCGTTGATAAAGTAAGCCATTCCAATAAACGCACCCCTGTTCTTCTGAAAATACACAAAATAAATCATTTAGTAACATATCTATCTGAAAAAGATTTAATATGAGATATGATACATTCGAGTTCTGCCTCCTCTATACATGCAACCCATAACTTTATGCATCCACCTTCTCCTGGTAGTAACAGCACCATCCCGAGGGAATTCTTTCCCAGTTCTATACCAGACAAAAGTGACCCTAAAGCTGCTGAAACCCCGTGAACAATTTGAAAATTGAAGCCCTATCCTTTTATTATATCTTCCTATCGCCTTACATTTTTTGAAGGTGGTTTTCACTGTGCAACGCGGTTTTTTATTATATTAACTATTAAAATAAGGAACTAAATTCTGGTTTGGATCAAACTCGTTTAAATCTCGTACTTCCAATCTAAATATATAACATTGATGAATATAAAGATAGAGATCATTTAGAGGCACATACTAAAAATGAAAAATTGTCATTATAGACCATAAAACGTAGGAAAAGCTAAAGATTTAGGGTATTTAATTCTTTTTCTTATAGCTGTACGATTTCATCGATTTAATTAGACCATTTGAAATGTGTGATTTTCTGCGCCGATGGACCAAAAAATTGAATCAATATTTTATGGGGTCTTATCCTAAGCGTTCTATTTTAGCAAATCTGCTTTTAGCAAATGGTCCTCTCGAATTTTCCTACGAATGCGTAATATTTTTAGCAAACGTCGTCCCTTCCTCTTATGTATATAGATACGAATTTGTACATCTTTGTGGATTGTGCTTTAATGGCTTCTTCATCTCGTATTTCAGTCGTCTTGAATGCTACAAAATATTTTTCTTAACTTACAAAGGCTGTGTAGTCGTATAAAATCGATTGATAGATTTTATCTGAACAATAGCTGACCTGTTAGTCCTTATTGGACGACGAAATTCGAAGTGGGTGTAAATAATGTCTGCTCCAGTTTCGGATCTTATATTAAATTTTTTTACATGATATAAATATTTGAACGGTATTGTTTCTTTTCGACGCTTTTTTCGTTTTCTACCTTTTTCTTCCAGGTAATAAGAAAAAATGCGGAAGGCCCCAACAATGTAATCCTATTGAATATTCAAGGATCGGAAAGAGTCAGATTTTTCCTACGCATATTCATGCCTAAATGAAATTGTGGTCCACAATGCCGCAGCATCTGTTCACTGACCCACATAACATATATACGTTTGATCGAAAATTACCCATGTGGTTATCCACGGGATGAGATCAAATTAGCTAACGATGCTGAAAAAGGGGGGAACCGACATATACTCCATAATACAGTTATTCAACTCGTTTATTTTTATTTTAATAGCATAGCAATGAATCGTATTTGCAGTCGTAATTTTGAGACGCTTTCTCTAATGTTCTCGCAATTGTGAATATTTGAATTATTCATGCACCATATTACGACTCGTCTATGCCACTATCTAATAACCCTTCAGATCGAATCACTGAATTGCATGTTAATGAGTTCTTCGCCCTGGAATTGTCTCTCTAATCTCCATAATTCGTTGCACCCATAACATTCAATGGATCAATTTCATGCCTTATTTAACCGACTGCAACGTCGATGGCTTCGGGTGAAGATTTTTTCACCATAAGCTGTCTTAAATTCAATTGTTGTGTGCTCAAAATATATTAAATGTATTGATGATTCATGGTAACTACAGGTGAGCCTTCATGACTCACTAAATCGAACAGTCAATGAACCACGTTTGAGCTAAAGGTGTCAATGTCTTTATATCAGAAAAAGGCATTCAGTTTTATTTAATGTTCGAATATTTATTCAGTATTTAATATCTAAATAAACTATCTGCTTTAGCTAAAATATCATTTTAAACTCAGATATATGTCAAATTCTTGTCGATATCGATACCATGCTTTTGGGATAAAATAGAACATATGGTCATTTTAATCCCTTGATGAGTATGCACGCATATGTTGCGGGCGCACTCGAGAAATCCAGAATTTAAAAATAACTAAATCTCTTCTTAACACATTACGGTCCACAAAATCAGAGCAGATTCCACATCCGAATCATTAGACAGTCTCGGGATTCCGGGATCGAGATTTTCAATAGTTTAAGAGATTACATTAATAAATTTTATCAAAAATTACTAATAAATCCATTTCTTTAATATAAAAAATAACTTGAAGGCGAAAGAATTTTATTTATTTAAGAAAATATAAAAATACAATTCAAAAAATATAAATAAAACACTAAAAAATTCAAATATTATTTTGAAAATATGCCCGAAGCAACATTAAAGCATCGAGTGTTTCGTCATTTAGCTTGGATCTGATTTTGGAAGCCAGGCAACCTGCTGCTGAAAATGCACGCTCACACTCGTTGGAAGTATCGTCATCAGATATTTAAATGCTAGTTCGAATTGATGACCGCGTGAGCCCCCATTTTCGTATGACACCATCAATGTGACTGATAAAATTCCTTTCTGCGGAGACACGGACTAAAACTCGAAAAATTCCCGATCTCCCGACAAATTATTTATTTCCGTCGCTGCAAATGAATACATATAAACTATAATACTTTAATTTGATTCGTAATTATATTACGGAGGAGTACACAAATTTTGAACTCCGTATCTATTATATTTCATATCGATATTTCCATTATTAGAGTCGAGGTGTAGTAAATACATCACCGGTGGGGAAAGGTTAATATAACAATTGTAGTTGCGCCATTGTTTCCAAACGTCCAGATTTCAGCTGGAATGTCTCGATTTAGTAACCTTCATCGTGCTGATGAGGTGTACGATTTTTGTTAGATAAAATTTTCAATCCCGAATTTTTCGGGATTACGTTTACTAATCTCAGTATTCATGAGCAACTATAACTGTCCAGAATCTCGGGATTGGATTCCCTACCCATATTACATCTTCCGCCACGATAGAGTCCAGAAAATCTTCTCCCTCGTATGCAAAACGATTCAAAAATTCATGCTCGGCAGTCACGCGATTATTGTGACCATTCTGGGTACCTAGCTCACATACAATTTCCAGCAATCAATTATTTTCAACAGAATATTACTAAGGAGACTTATAGAAATGTCAGGAAATCCTTTGTGAAGGTCGTCAAGCATCACATGGCGATCATTTCGCACTTGTTCTAATTTTTTTCTCACAAGTTCGCCAAAAATGACTGATGGTTTCCCACTCCTTGCCTCGTCGTAAGTATTAGTATGACTTTCTCAGAACAAGCTAACCCACTTCGTGACATGTTGTCGACTTATCACATCACAACCATAAACTTCCACGACCTTCCGATGGGTATTCGCATCGGTATTGCTTTGCAAAGTGAAAAAACGGATAGTCACGTAGATCTCGCACAGACGGGAGATGGCAGGAGCGCACGATCACCTGTCCATCGGAAGAATTTACTGTGACTGAGCAAAATGGCCGACAAACACGCGAGACCCAATAAATATACACGCCAGGTGCGCCAACATCGAAACAAAAAATTTCCTCGGCATCAAATGCCCATGTAACTTTACTTTCTAGATGACCCTCGTAGCTTATACTGCTTGTCTCTTTAAATGACATTCGATATAAATTTCAAATATACAGAATAACTGAACTATGTAAATTTTTCATACAATGGGCTAAATATATATTGCATTGAATAGATATCACGTCGCTTTACAGCACTCTATTTAGAACCGATTCATATGTCAAAATTATTTGTAGATTTGCTCGTTACACTGTATTTTAGTGTTTGCGCATGTAAATATATTCTTGGCTAGAGCGTTTGATATTAAAATTTGTTGCTGAAAACTATGCTAATCCATTATTCTTAGTTCGCACCAATTTATTGTGCGCAAAATTAAGTTATTGAAATAAGACCACGTGATTTTAAATACGATTTGATGTCGGAATCCTGAAATAACCACGTTTATGTCTGAATGCACCAGTGTCGCAATGAGAGCTTTACGTCGTTAAATTTAGAAGCATTGGAGCTTCAAAAATTCGTTGACATGTCTTTCACGAGCCTTTCAGCTTTCATAGATTTTTTTCGTACTGCGGCAATTTTTTCATCCGGTCTTGAAACGATAATGGCATCTCACTGGGCTTATAATCGCAACTCAAACACGATATGTTTAGTCTGAGCAAACATTACGTTGTCGTATCGGCTTTGTACTCTTCAGAGCTGAAATTAAATTCGCTGAAAAGCCAGCTTTGTGGGTTGTCTCTCCGCATCGTTCGTCGAGCAAATCTGCATACACAAAATGGCAAATAAATCGCAGGCAGGTATGATTTAAACGTCCGTGCACACTTTGTGTGGTTGCAATAATTTACATACTGGCGTAAATGAATGAATATGAAATGAGGATTTATGACGGAAATGCGCTTCAATTTATCAACGCCTTTGAAGAATACAAAATGTGTCGGTAGATTAAAGCCAATTGTCCAAAACATGTCGACAAGTGTGCGAATATGGTCATCCTGAAATAATGGCGGCTACCCACAAGTTAACTCTGTATTTTTGATGAAAGTTTACCGCATAGTTTTCGGTTGAAATAATGTTTACTTTGCTTTATAAGTTGGAAGAACTTTTATAGTAAACCTGTCTGGGACGACTGGGAGAGACAATAGCTCCATAACTCACCAGCCGTGGTTTCATCTCTGGATCGAATGTGCGTTCCCTAGACGCATTTTAATTTAAGTTTATTCAACATGTTCTTGGAAATATAACAATATGTATTTGCTTCGAGCATCGTCTGGATTGTTGATTCTCTAATTTTCTCGAGTTTAGAGGATTCAAACGACCTTTCAAATGCGATATTATAATTGGCGATAGAGCAAAATATTATAACATACCCAATGAGTTTATTGAAGAAACATCGTTTTAACATCTGCATGTGCAAAGCTAGCTATTAACGTGAAGAGGTAACAACAAAGAACCTCCTTAATATGCTTGGCCAACCATATTGAAAAAGCAACAAGTTCCACAATAATAGAAGCCTTTTCAGGACAGCTACATGTTCTTCTGAGAATGCTGGAAAACCTGTAACAAACCATAAGTATTGATCAAAATAAGAACTGTCAATATTTTATCGTTTTTAAGTCAATATCGATATATTTGTAATATAAATTAGATAATAATCTAAACATAAAATAATCGAATGGAACAAGTACTAGGGAATTCGGTGGATGTGACAGAACCTTCCAGTTTAAATCCTGATTTTTTTCACGGATCATTCCTGCTTTATTAAGGAATATTCCCTATTCTGCTAAACGAATTTCGACGCTAAAGTTTTTATTTCTCGTTTATTCTGTCTAATTATCGACACTTAACATTTGTTGTAATTGTTGGATATACCGCTCTTTATACGACATTTCGCTACAACGACCTTTTTTGATACAATGTTTTGTTATACGCCCAAAAAATGCTATACTCTTAGCGCGACCCTCTATTTATTTTCAGCTTCTTCGTTATAAGACTTTTCGCTTTAGGGCCAACTTTTCTGGAACGTATTTAAGCCGTAAAGCGAGGTATAGGCGTATTAAATTAGATGTGAGTGTCTTAATGGTTAATCAAAGTTTTGACTTAATTTTTTAAGGGTCTTTCAGATTTAAATGAAGGTTTTAAAATTGAACTTTTGTAACCAAAATTGGCATCTACTACGATTGTTTTCTGGTCCCTATAATATAGTTAAAAATATTATGTATTAAAGTGATGCATAAATTCTCAGCTCTTTAATATCACTGATGCTTTTCGGTAAGAGTTTCCTTTTTAACCCTATAAATACCGTCTGCACAAATCTGTGCGTTTTATTACTTCAAATTTATACACACAAACATTTAAAACTTTATTTTAATCAAACTTATTTACTTAACATGATGTATACACATGTCACCAATATCATATTACTATATATACATATTACTATTAAATTCTAAAATTATTTTTTATGTCAATTTTTTTTTGTCATGAACCAATACTGATTGACTCTGTCCGTTTTTATAATATGTATTAAGTCGTCTAATCCCTCTTTTCGTCGCTATTGAAATTTCTTCATTGGGCCAATCGCGAGACGCTAATTCGTCATATCAGCAGTCCGAAAAGCAGACCAATTGGACATACAAATCTTGTGGCTACACCGTCCTCTTTTATGGCCTTTTGCGGCATTTTCTATGATCTGTACGATCACGAAAGTTACGTAGCGTCTAAACACTTTCTACCACTGTATTTTTTTAGAAACAGTAACCGCCATCTTTAAGTTAGGTCGGGTAATTTTGGGACTATTTTTGTATATTTTCGCCACGGGCGCTTTATATCCTTGTTACGGCTTTGATTATAGCTATGTATAGATCTGATATTTCCTGAAGTATTTCTGTTTATTTACCTAGATCCAATAAAATAGGTTTGGACAGACCTAGATATTTTTTTAATAGAATTTCTATAGAATATTACGTTTTTCTTCGTTTTCCACAAAGAAAATTTAATCCTTTCGCTTCATAAAATTATTAATGATATTTCTTACGCTGACTTGCATTTTTACACGCATATGTTTGGAAAATATTGATAAAATATATATTTTTTTCTTTTACCTGTGCTGCAGAAAATATTTTCGAATCATATGTCTGCAGAACCCAGATTCATTCTGAAAGTCAATGTTCTTGGCATGCATTGGTGGTTTTATATCATTTTTCTCTGGTGGAATCTAAATTCTGCTTGAAAAATCCTCTGTTATTTGTTTATGCGTCTGTGGGAACGTTCATAAGTTCAAATTAAAACAATAGCTGCCCTTGAAGCATAGTATGTCAACTCATAAATGAGTTGTTCCTTGACCACTAAACCACAATAGATATTGCATTGTATTTCGCATTTATTCTGCATTGCAGAGAATTTCTTCAACTGAAATATTATTTAATTTATATAGATTTATAAATACAATTCTTGCTATTGTAGGTTTAATGTATAGTCTTCATCATTATTTTGCTTAGCATAAATGATTCAACGAACAAGCTAAGAACTCTCATCTATAAATGCAAACAAGTATTGTTAATTTAAAATAAAAATATTAATTAATTGGTAACAGACATCGCCTTTAACATCACCGTCACGATTCAAGCAACGAAGTAAAAGAAATGGAATTGATAACCGTTGGTTGGTTTCGAAAGAACGTGACTCCTCGAGCGAAGAGTTCACCTAAGTGGAAGACGGAAAGAAAACCACAAGGGGCCAAGTGCACAAATTGCAGTCTGAAGCAGACTCTAAATAGAAATTAATTGCACATGTCTTGGGATATTAACATTTTTTCATAAACAAGCATATTCCCATATTGATTCGTCAGATGTAGGTGTTCTTCAATGACGTCCGAGATTCTAAAAATGGTATCTGAGTCCGTCTTGCATGCGCGAATTCGAAATTAAATTTTTATGGCCTCCATTATCAATAAAAAAAAATCCGAGCTACATTTGTGAATATTCAAGGCACTCCAGTAGCAAGGTTGCCCTTTTTTATTTTTGAAAATAATGACGATGATCTATCATCCATAGAATTCAAATGCTGCTCGAATTCAACCATAGATCATCGCAGTGATCTACAATCGCCTTGATCCATTGTTAGCCAAATTTATGTATGAACGATCCTTTTGCATCGGATTTGAACACAATTAACATTGCATGGCTTTAGCGAAAGCATGGAAATAGCCTTATCTTTGGCAGGACGCGATATGATTATCTATCTGTGTGCATTTAGATTGTGTCCATTATAACCCTTTTGGTATTCCATATCCTTTTAATTGCCAGCGAGAGATATTAGAAATTGCGTAAAGATTTGTTTGACTTATATATTTTATTGTCTAAAGGCGACATGTTATCCTACGGGATTTGAGCATTTCTTGTTTAGGTTTTAATTGTCAACACAATTTTTTAAATCTTTTTTGTTAATATTATATACACGCCATTGAGATTGATTATTTATTTAGGGTTGTATCAATTTACTAATAATAACAGTTTTTTTACAAGGCATTCTGACCAATACATCCACTAAATGGATTCAGTCACGTAGCAAAGATCATACAATGGGCAGACCTATGATCTCTGTTGAAAAAATATAGCGACTCGCCGGTGAGTCGTCAGTGCTTAAGTGGATACAAATCATTCCCGTTCATGTTTTAATTTAATTTATTATATCAAGATAAAGCCGATATACATCATATATTTGACTGTTATTCGTCGAACACAACTTATTTTTGCACTATAATTTATCACAAGCTTACATAATGAGGAGAACTTAAAAGTTTTTAATTTTCTTTGAAACTGGATAATTATTTCTTCCCAAAACTTGCGAGATAAAGTACAATGGCGTTTTTATCGTTTCATGTAGAGTTATATTGATCTGCCAAATGTTAGTCTGGCATCATTATATTTTTAATAGCATAATTAAGATAATTTTATTCAAGTGTTGGATATTATGAAATGAAAAATATTTTGGCAAAATTTTATGTACAAACCTTAAAAATTCATAATCATTTTTTTCATATTATCTTTTTATGGCAATGCACAGCCTTTTCAAAATAGTATGTTTTATTTATTTTAAATATATTCGCTTCATTTTTAATATCAACGTTATCGGATAATTCGTATCTATCATAGAACTGCCCAATGGCGTATGTGTTGCTGCCGTAATACAGTTCATTTTGTTTTTAAGTTTACCATATCGCAAATCTCAATTCATAGACTTTTCAATGCTCTTGTCCAAGTTTTTTGACTAAGCCAATCAATATGGAGCATTATAGCTTATTTCGCTTCAAATTTTGACATTTTACAGCGTTCTCACAGAAACACAAACGATAATAAACGACTTTCATGTAAATTGATCAAATACATCGGACCCCTTTATTCTGGGCTCTATTTTTTGCACCTGTCTAATTATACGTCTGATACAAAAAATAAATTTGTGTTTATTTGCATATTTAGTAGCGTATTTGAAACCCTACATTAAAATTTATGCATCTGCACATATTAATATTAGGGGAACCAGAAAGAAATCACGCAATTATTCAATAACAGTACTATTAGCAGCTGTTACTCATGTCGTCTGGATTAATCCTTTCACACCGGAGAACATATACGCTACGTTCAAATGTAAATTCATTTGAAACAAGAACAGACTCAATAAATGAACCTTAACACTGTTGATAGCACACAATATTCCTCCTTTTCTTCGGAATATTTCTTAATGTTCAACTTGCATGGTATCTGCTTTCTATTGTTCAGCTATTTTTGGCTATTAATGTGTTGCGAAAAAAAGGAGAGGGTTACCGTGCAAGTCTGCAAATTTGCATCTGAAGAAGGAGATTTTGCAAAGGAGTGGTGATACTCGGCTAAAGATGCCACTCCAGAATAGTCATGGGGAAATTACAAAATTAGTCAATGATAAGAATGATGCGAGTATCTTAATTATCAAAACAAACGCCTACTCTCAAGACAACACGAATGAAAGTCGTTTTCTTTGTTGAATGAGCTTAATAACTTATCAAACCGTAGCGATTTCAGTTAATTATACCTAAATTTTATGACGGTTAAAAGATCCTTTAGAATACGTTTTTTTGTTGAATAGTAAGTGCATATGAACATTTACGAATTTCTATAAAAAAATATATATATACAATCAAACCTCTTTTTGTGCAATTTCGAAGTTATGCGGATTTTTTAAAACTATTTTTTTATTTCATAAGCGAATCGAGATATTTTGGATAAAATAGGAAAAAAATCTGTTAGGGGGTTTTTAAAATCCATAGAACCCATTTCACTTTTTCTATGTAAGTCATAGCTTTTTTTGTGCGATTTTCCGTGGAACGTATCGCATAAAAAAAGGTTTACGTGTATTGAGAATGTTTAAACGTGTATGGGTACCTTTATGGCACGACTTTGCCATCGATGCACGAGAGTATGATGAGACGCAAGACACCCGTCTCTGTTTCACGATTTCCGATCTGATAGGGTTAAAGAACTTATTTTTTTAAATCCAAATGATCGCTTGTCTAATCAGCTTGCTGACGTTCAAACCTTTTTTTGACAACTAAACCATATACATTCTATAATACAAGTATTTTACATCCTGCAGTATTTCTAACGGTGCATGATGAAACATAGCAATCGATCTTTAAAAAAAAGTCGACCGGTAATACTACTCAATCTTCAGTTGTCGAACCATCAGTCTCAGTTGGCACTTACGAATAATGGATTGATTGCTTTCTCAGTCCTATTGTTCGCAGATGATGTAATCTTGGAAGCTGATACTCTCTGGACGTACGCAGTATATTAATGCTGGTGTGTTGCTGCATGGAAATGGTAATAGAGCCTTCACGTTCACGCTCGGTTGGATATGTACGTTTTTGAGGTGAAGGTCGGTCGAAACCAGGGATCTGATACGGGGGTCACATAAGGGTGTGGATGGCATATTTTTAAAACCCTGTGATAATTCGTACCCCGAATAGGGATTAGATTCTGCTCATAAATGTCACCCGATTCGGACTAAATCCGAGTAAATTTGTATCATTCCATGGTCAGGTATGACGAAATCTCTATGATTCACCACAGCGAATCACCTAGATTCATATTAACCCCCGAGATGATGTCAGTGTCTAATAATACAATGTCCAGTAACAGCATATTGACATTATCTGCACTCAATGTTTGCAATTGATTATGTTATTGTTGTCACATGATACCAATATGTGCAATCTGCAATTGGTAATAGTCGTATTTATAAGCATTCTTCCAGCCTGTTGTTCATCAATCGTCGATGAATTGCCGATGACAATGTGTGCAAATCAATCAATAATAATTTTAAAAAATGCGCATTTTTTTAAAAATATTATAAATGTTTATATTAAATTAATTGCAATTTTTTAAAATTATATTCATCCCTAAAATTAAAATAAATAGTCGGAAATATGCTGCTGCCATCTATTGGCGAAGTTGAAAACTGTTATCCAATGAAGGCATTTAATCGCTCGATTTCCCCGATAATTTCGTACTTAGCCGTTTAAATCTCATTAATATTTTAAATCATGCTGATAAATGTATAACAGAAATAATGAGCGATTTAATTGATTTATTAACACATTTCTACAAAGGTCGAGGCCGTTACGCAAGGCTTTATTGCTTCCACAATTCGAAAGAAAAAGTCGTAAAATTTATTGAGAATGCGGAATAATGCGGTAAGAATATCGACGTGCTTGTCTTTTGTCATATTTTGTTTTTGGATCAAGTTGTAATTTATTATATTTTTACCCTTGTAGGAATTTACTTGGGAAGAGTTTTTCGCGCCACGCTTTCATAACATTTTTCATCGTCCATCGCGAGAGGTCATCACTTGTACGGCTTCTAAACGACAGTTTGATGTCAATTTACGTCGTAAACTGTCGAAGAATCAATGGAAAATAGACACAATATATATATCATATTTATGAATTTACTATCGATGATATATGACTGCGACGTATGATAGAGTGCGCTGTTGTTCAGATACAACCCCAAAAAATATATATAAAATACTTAAAATCGTATCTCTTTTTCATGTTGTTATATAATACCTGTTGATCGGATAGATATTGAATCATTTTAATCTGCAAAAATACCGATTAACCGACTTGAACCGGCTCTAAGAGCCGGTTGTTGCAAAAAAAAAATTGGGCATCGTTTAATATTGTATAACAATTGCTTATTTTGTGTCGTAAATAACGACAGCGGAAATATTAGGTTAACCGCACCCGCCAATTTGATCTTAATCAATTTACAATTATTTCATAGTATTTTTTGCCGATACACTACATAAATAGTTTTAAAATATCACTATTCCACGAAGATCTTTTTTCCAACATGTTGAACCAAATATCGATATGTCGCCTCTAAAGCGCTCTGTTACTAATTCCAAAGATATTGAACTATATGAAAGCGAAGATGAAATTGAGATCTGATCATTTTTAAGTGTAAAGCAAGTAAATATTTAAACCTTTGAATTCAATTGCAAATTCAAGAAGAAGAAGGAAAAACTAGCTAAAATAGCAGCATAAATTAGTGAGATTCATAAAAATATAGTTTTTATGCGTAGACTTCCCCTAGACTCGTACGCGTCCTCATTTGACGCGAGTCACCTATACAAGTTAGCCTTTGAGGGAGCTTCCATGATCAAAGAAGACCTCCAGATACACATTTACCCCGAAAATGCTGCAAAAATCCCTAAAAGAGGACGGAGTAGCCACAAGGTCTGCGAGTTCATCCGGTCCACTTTTCGGACTGCTGACATTGCGAATGAGCCCGCGATTAGCCCAATGTTTAAGCGATAACGAAGAAAAAAGGATTAAACAACTTAGTATATATTATAAAAACGGACAGAGTCATTCAGTGTTGATTCATATAAAGTAGACAGAGCCGTAGCAAGGGTATGAAGCGCCCGTGGCAAGTATCTTACTTACGCCACCCCCCCCCCCCCCTCACCTCCACGGAAATCCAATTCATTTTTTAAAGTTTACTAATACTATTATAAATGCAATATATTAAACAACTAACTGTTTTAAAATAATATACAAAGATAGTCGCAAAAGTATCCGACCTAACGTATAGATGGCAGATACTGTAGTAAGAAAAATACTATGATAGAAACTGTCTCGATGCTAAGTTGTCCGAAAATGCCGCAAAAAGCTCTAAAAGAGGACGGAGTGGTTTGTATGTTCAATCGGTCCGCTTTTCGGACCGCTATAAAAAGTTTAATTTGTCCCAAATAAACGGTTGCCCCAATTAATGTGACATTTCATTAATTGAAGAAATTTACAAATTAAAGGATTATTCAATGCTTTTGATATAATAATTATTAACTTTGAGCGTCTTAATAGGGTTTCAATTTATTCTATCAATCTGGATGACTTCATCGAAGAATGACGCAGTTTATATAGCGTTTTCATTGTCCAATTTTTTTTTTATTATAGTCCATAACTTTTGGATTTTAATGGATTATTTAATCATCCTGTATATTGGAATTGGTCGGTAACAGCTTCCTTTTTTAGGATAAATTTTAAATAATTCCCAAAGCGTTTTGACCTCGGGAGTGGCAACGGTGGCATTGTTAAAGGCATGCTGTCTGGACATAAAGAAGGGAAACCGCGAAATTTTAAATTACCCTGTGGCTTTTCGCAATACGTGACCGATTTTCCGACTGGAACCTTCTCCCGATGGAGAACATAGAAAAGCGGCGCCCGGGTGCGTTTTCTGATGGGCGCCGGCGCGGGTCGATACCGCAGCACCGACGGTAGTCCGGCCACGGGCCCTCAGCCGTACGGTCGTGTTCTTCTTCGCACTTCCTCTCTTCAGGGGCATAGCACCCCTCCCCCGACACACACCGCACGCCGCACTACCGGGGGTGACCAACCCCAGTCGGCTCCTCCGACCCCTCTGGAATAGTCGCCGAGATGGGCGGCGCCGAGCCGTCGCCAGCACCCTGCTTCCTCGCCAGCCTGCTCTCCCCGGGTAAGACACCACTTCCTCGTCCACCCTGCTGCGTCACATCCTCGCCGATCGATACGGGGATGGCCATTCATCCACCATCGTGACGTCGTAACAATAATTGTCCTTCGCCATGACATCATTAAGTACGTCTAAATACGCACAATCAATCAACTGAGCCTCTACCAAAGTCAAACGAACATCGGCGTACAATGCAAACTCGGTCATTTCAAGCACGGAATGGTGGACAATCGGAAACGTGTTGACCCCATTTCGCACCCTCGAACCCATCAATACGAGACCACTCCTAACCACCCATTTTTTTTCAATAGACAGAGACAAAATCCGGGACGATGCCCCCTAGTATCACATACAAAATGGACCCAGGAAATTAGCATGGAAATCGTGGATCATTGCCAACACGCCCGTTTTTCCACTAGCGTAAAACCCCTGCAAGGAGCAACAACCCCTTTATACTCACACCTACAAATCGCAATTAATCAGAACGATACATGATTCATACAGCGAAACCCCCATTTCGATCAATATTCAATGAAATACAAATCAATTCCTCGATATGAATTTCGCATCAAACTATTTCGCAGCTAAAAATCAATCAGATTATCGAATAATTCGTATTTAAATCTAACCCAAATTCACCGAACACGATTCCAATTAATCCCCATATATTTTTTATCAATTAAATATGCATCAATGTTTAAATTCGGATTCGATTATAGATTGGATATTGATGGAATCCGCCATTTATATCACGTACATCGGCATCATCTCCTAATTAAGACATTGCAGATGCGCCAAATGCGCTTAACACCCAATGCAGATTTATATTTCAAATTTAAGATATTTACATATCAATTATACAATCAATTTGAACGTTCATACTGCAGTCTGTCGGTCCAACATTTGAACTTTAGTCTTAGATTACACGCCGAACACACTAATCAATCAACGGCTGTGAGGCACAGTATTTTATTCCAAGGAAATATATCATGTGACAAGAATGCATCGATGCATTTATGCTAGATGGTAATGATCACATTTTGATGACTTGATTCAGTACTTGCACGCTATGGTCTGTGTTCTTGGATAGAGTGGGTGTTATGTGACTCCATATGATTGAACTGAAATTGAATCTTGGCAATATGACGAGCATTGGATTGCGCATCACGTCTTTAATATATTTTTTTCAGGCTTGGATGTTCTTGAAGAGCACACGCTGTTTCTACATGCGACAGCATTTTTTGTACAATGTTTGATCTATCCTTATCTTATCTGATTCCTCCGTTCAATATTATGCTATGAAATGCAATCCTCGAGATAGGAGATCTTATTCTGAATGTTGACATTATTGTTGTGCATATATTTTATTACGAATTTCTTGCGCATGTGTAATATATTTATATTCCAAATTAATACATTTTTGTAAATATTTTCTTATGAATTTATCCTTCTATCTAACACCTTTTCATCTAATCTGCATGACGAGTATATTTGCTCTTTTATAATATGAATATTGCATGTGTGCAAGAATTATTTTCGATAAATTTATTTTTTAACATATTTTTTATGAGAATATTTCAGAAAGGCCCCCCTCATGTAAAATTTTTTGATAAAAACATAATAAATGCAAGAGTAGAATGTACAATTTAAAATTTTGTATTAATATTTAGGGATGGCGACGCTATTAACTCTTCCTTCTCACAATAACACATAACCTACTTTCGCTTGACTTGCTTATTTTCTTTTTCACAGATGCTTGGTTTAACCCGGGCCGACTGCATCCGAAAGGTGAGTTACCCTTTTAGCATAAATTCCAAAATAAATTTAAAATTATTAAAACAATACAGAAATAACCCCCTTTTAGAGCCCCCCCTTACATTCTAAGCATGCTAGATTAAAACACTAGAGAATCGCACTTTAATACTCACTCTGCAATTATAAAATCCAATTTGTTTTCATTAGCATATCAAGGGATGAAATCTTACTTTGAATAAAGGATTCATCAAAAATGTTTATGCCACTTTATGTAAATAAAATATGCCTGGAAGGACGACCGTGCAAATGAGTCCTCAAAGACCACTTCTGAATCTCCCGGCGTTCTGAATTTTTCATGGGATATTGGAAAGTCTCATGAATTTTTAAGCACGGAGCATAATGTGTTGGATGTGTTTTTTGAGCTAAAATTGTACATAATGTACGCTTAAACTTATTATGATGTTGGACGTGATATAGCCATTCTGGATGGAATTCTAAATCTGATTTAAAAATTTTAACTTTAGCATACCGAAAGATGATTTCGATTGACCCCCAAGACAATAGGCTTACACATCTCTATGACAATCCGAATTGTGTATATTTCCATCTAAGAGCATGGCAATGGATGAAACAACCCCAGAATATAATAGTATTCACCCCAAAAGACACCTGGTGGCAAATGTATTCACGATCTACGACCATAGTATTATTTGGGCATCATTTGACCCTTATTCGGACAGCATGTTATACCTACATATTTGAATATTAATAAAACTTAACATTCATATTTAGGGTCATTTCAATAAAGATGCTCTATTTTTAAATATAAATAAAACAAGTTGTGTGTAAGATATCTACGCAATTTTTCCTTTATTTGAAAGAATATTTTATGGCATTAAATATGAAATAAAATATCGTTCAAATGTCCACCGCGGCTTTGCTTGGTGGCACGTATTCGGGAGGCTTAATTTTCGATGAATTTGTTGCATAAATCTGACTGAATTTGCTGGATGACGTTCGTTGTGCTGATTTTGAAGGCATCAATTGCGTCGGTATACATATCATCCATATTGAAAGACCTTGTATATTTTTAATGCAAAAAAATAAATATATATTTCCATATCTTTCATCGTACATTTTTCTTTCATCCCCCAAAATTTTCGCCCGTCAAGTCTCTGTATATAACCCCTTTATGCAGTAAACGAGCTGAAAGTATTCAAACTTCCTCACGATGGTCATCATCAACCCATTTAGTATCACCTGCTGTTAGATAAGATATTTCTTCGACGCTTCCAGTTATTTATGTCTTATTTGCCAACTCGCAAAACAAAAATGCCAAATGCAAATCTTCATTGTTTAACGATGATAAAAACAGCACTCATTAAATATGCAAATGACAAAACGTGTATTTTAGTTCGCTAAAACGTGCATGATTCATTCAAGCGAATTAAATAGAGTGGCAAATGTGCAATAAAAGCGGGCGCTGCTAAGACATTACGTGCCACCCCGTTTTATATGTTTTTTCCCTCCCCATTCATGCATATTTAATACTGAATGACGAATTTCAACCCTTGATATACGATGTAAAAATGCCCGTAAGGATTTTATTGTTAAAGCATATATACAGTCCTTGAATGGCTCGATAAACATTTGATCCTTTTTCGCTCAGAACTTTTCATAAAAGCTTAGATTCGATTAGGATTAACCCGCACATGTAACTGACGTTCACATCAAAGTTTTGCGCCGGGTTGTGATTTATCGAAATAATTTATGAGACTCTGTGGACTGTGGTGAAAGGGTAGTTTTTTTTGTGTGTGCCACTTTTATGAATTGTATTTTTATTTCGCTTTAAAAACGCGATCAATTGATGGTATAAATTCGATCCTAAACTTTTGAACCCTGCCGTAACCTCATAAAGGGATGATGAAATCTTTTAGCGTTGCCGACTTGCTCCAACAAAGTTTCGGGAGGTCTTCGATTACACTTCAGCGAAGAATTCCACGCGGTTCTAGTTTCTCTCCAGTTTTATTCCCTTTTTCGGTTGGCAACCGACGTAGACATAAATTTTCGATGAGCCATCCAGACCGTCACTCCTTTTTTTTCGTTAATAAAGTTTATCTTGGGGGCGGAAAGTCGGGTGCGTCTCGTCTGGCGCATGCGCTCAAACGCGTCAATCAATAAGGCTCTATTTCGCTCTACTTGCATTCATACATGTGTAATCCTGTTATAAAAAAAAATATTCCATACAATATGAATCAGCTGTATATTTCATGAATAAGGCTTTCGTGGAAATCGCCTGCAAAAATATATTTTGAGGTCACATTATTTTTGTATTGGGTTAATTATAAAATATCATTTACAACGGGTGCTATTTTTGGGGTTGGTCATAACATTAACACAACAGTTTACCGATTGTATTGATTCTTTATATAACATTGAATTTAATTGATTGCGTAACAAATTTTCTTAGAAGGGGCTTTATATAAACATCCATTTTGATTGAATTTATATTTAGCATCCGGTAAATTAAGCTCCTGAAAATTATAGAATTTCTGATGAGATTTTTTACCCTTGGGGTTGCCATTTTGCTGACGTGGCTAATTAGCATCTCAAGTTCTTCCTTTTAAAGAAGAGCTGACTTTTGTGTATTTAGCTTCGAAAAATTCGCGTTTGTGACTAATAGGCAGGACGAAAAAATGTCATCCCTAATAGATCCTTTAATTAATTATTCACTGTGTTATATTTAACAAAAGATTGAGTATTGTCAAAACTATTTCATTATAATTGTTGAACTCCTCATCAACAATAGCAATAAAATAGAATAAGATATAATTTATATGCATCAATCATTTGGAGCAATGAGTGACCATGAAAATGTGATGACTTGCTTAGATCGTGATATGAGTCACTTTTAATTTATACAATTCCTTTATGCTGAGACACGGGCTAAAACTCGCAAAATTCCCGATTTCCCAACAAATTATTTATTTCCGTCGCTTCAGATGAATACTTATATACTGTAATACTTTTATGTGATTCGTAATTATATTACGGAGGAATACAAAAATTTTCAACTCCGTATCTTTTATATTTCATATCGATATTCCCATTATTAGAGTCGAGGTGTAGTAAATACATCACCGGTAGGAAAAGGTTAATATAACAATTTGTAAAACATATATGTACTGTATATATGTATACATAAATTAGACAGTTACTGTTTCCAAGCATCCAGATTTCGGCGGGAATATCTCGATTTAATAGCCTTCATAGATCCATACGGTAACAAGCATAAAATCTTATCTTACCATGATTATTGTTACATATTTTAAGCTTGATATTTCAACACTTTCGGGTATTAAATCATATTTACACGTCGCCCTCGTATTATTATAAACTGTTACATCATGTTCGTGTTATTTATGTGTATGTGTTAAAATTAAATTACTCTGATATTAGTAACACGGGATGCACGCATGGCAACGCCGATTCCGAATCCATGCGTGCGATTTCGTGTTTCTATACGCGAATCTAGATGGCGCTGATGTCTGCGTGTAAATACGATCGTATTTAATTGATGGGCTGCCATCTTTCGGCATTTTCGACCACTCGAACGTCGAACAAATCAAACAGAGCTCTGTTTCGAGCTGTTTAAATATAGATGATGCGTCTAGTCTGCAGAATGTATTCATGGACTCTATCAACCTTTTGGCTTGATTTGATAAATGATTAATTTTTATCCATTCTGGCCTTCATAGACGCTCCATGTTTTAATCATGTTAACATTTCGAAAGGTCAAATCGACAGCAAAAGGTTGCGCTTTTCTTGGAAAGTTTGCATGGATAATCGCGCTTTTTGCTATCAACCTCAATATCATGACAATCCAATATTATACTGTGCGTTGTTATGATTAATGATTATAAAAATGTTTTTTTACATTTGTTGAAAATCTTAAATTTGATCATAGTATATCGTCGATTTGTCCAAGTTTAAACTATTATTTTGAATAAAAAGGTCAACGATCCATGTGAATTCTGAATAAGTTTCAGCAGATAGCTCTTGTTGGACATTCAACATCATTGGACATTCGAGCAAATTTGTCTTAAAATATTTTTTTCATATTTAACTAATATTGCTTCTTGCATAAGCGAAGGTCGATCAAAAATAATCGCTGCTGAAGAATCGATTGTATAACCGGCTTGAGTCATTTCGAAGATTTATTCTTTCAGCTAAGGTCCAAAGAAAAAATGTGATTGTGATGAATTTCTTTCCCACGTACAAATTTTTCTCATGAATATATAACAGGCAGAGGGTTAAATTTATTGCTCGAATTTCCCAGTGCGAAAATTCGACCAACATATTTGGCAATAGCACGCTTAAACCACGACTGTATTTATTAAAATACAAAGCTCCCCAGTATCAATATCCATATGAAATACATATATTATTTATCTTGGAAGAGTTTCAATCTACTCTTTTATATTTCACCTGTAAAATATCTGATATGGCGTACGTGACCGATTTTCAGGAAACAGTCGAGACAGCCATATCGATTACGTATTATGAAACGTCGTAGTGTGAAAACATGCTTAAAGTTAACAAGCTAATGGGAAAATACTGACGTCTGCTTAAGTCGTAATCCAATGCTATCTAGAATATCATTACACATATGCAAATATTGGAATTTCTATTAAAACCCGGCTTAATGCACTTCAAAATACATTTAAAGTATGTACAAGAATTATATTCAAGGTAGGACAAATTGGCTTGATCGTCACGAAAAGTGAAACTCTAACCTAAGTATGCGTCACGCTGTCTCTACTGGGTATGTGTGTGTGTCTATACATAGCATAAAGCGATCAGTAGACCAGCAGCGCGCCTATTTTATTATATATTACACAAAGATGGCTTTTTCTTTTAGCTAATAATTTCTGTTAACAAATGATAAAAATGTTCTTACAAGCTTAAAAGTTTTACTTCTACTGAAGGAAGAGGCAATAAATACACCACTTTAAAGTCCCAATATTGTTTCCATATTACAATACAGTTGAATGTCCCTGTGTGTTCTTAATTGAGGATACACTTTCATTGCGCTATGATTAAATGATTAATTCAACCGCAAATTATGTCCGCATAAAAATAAAAAAACACATGTGACCTATCAGGGGTTTTGATATGTATCCCAAATATCAAAACAGATTTCAATTATTATATTACTATAATATTTCAATTATCAATTATTCCCATCATTTAAAAAAGCGTAACGACATAAGGTTTCTATTTAATTAGCCTAATAATAGTAACAATACATACGTTATTATTTGTATTGATATCAAAGATTATGTTTAATAACCGCAATTAATCTCGATCTGTCATTTTTAATGGCTTTAATAAACGATAAATGCGGGAAAATAATGTTTGAAAAAAACATGAAACAAATCCGTTCGATGATATTCAAACACCTGTAATATTCAGTTATTTCAAAAAAAAAATCTATGCTTTGGAAGACCTTCCTTCGTTTGCCTCATCGTCCTCAAGGGCGTGGCAAAGAATTGCGAGGCGCTCATTCGTCACATGAGCGGTATGAAAAGCGGACCGATTGGACCGCTTGGACCGACTTCATACCCTTTTTACGGCTCTGGTTGGTAGATCAATATCAATATTTTCATACACTTCAAACTATTTTTAATCAAAAATTTGTCTTAAAAAACGACAAAAAAATACACAAAGTATCAATATCCTTACCGATAGATTTATACGAAAACGTGTTATATTTTTAGTATCAGTGTGGCGAAAGAGGATGCCTCGATAAAAAAAAAGATACGAGCAAAAAGAGGATACTTTCCCTCGAAGAGAGATATTCTGGCAACATTGTGCATGCAGGAACGATCAATACGATACGTTGTTATGTACGAACATTATGCGGGACATGAACAAAATGAATGCGGGATTCAGTGGCCATAGGATTATTTGATTCGATGTAAATTGTCTGAAAATTTCTAGTTGCGTACCCGAGCGGGGTACATGAATACCCCATCGTAAGTAACGGATATTTTAATATTGTTTATTGTGGATAAAAATATCATTTTTTAATTGTATTACGTGGTACCATATGAAGATTCGGAATTTCAGCTAGTCGAAAATCGACCGTGATCGTGAAAGGTTCTGTGCGATGTTTTACAAATTCAACTATTTGAAATTGATAAAGGTACTATAGTCTTCAATTGCTTTTAACCTGTTTAGCGGGGAAGTTCCTTTTCAATAACGCAACATACAGTGGGCGCGCCCATTTTCGTTAGGACGTATATATACGTCCAGCCCACCTGGCGTGAGTTCATATTTTTATTTTTTTCAACGATGCTTAAAATTTATAAAAAAACGTATATTTTTTCATTTATTTAGATACATAAACATTTAGAGAAGTTAACAAATACAACAATAAACAAAAGTACATAAATAAAATGGAAACAGAGTTTAAATAAATAAAATATATCCATACATAAATTCAAAACTCAACTTCTGTGTGATTTATGAGGGTTTAGGTACAATTCTGTTTTTTGATGACAGGTTGACTTTTTACTTTGTCGTCTGAACTGAGGCATCAATACGTCTTTTCAGTCCTTCCATTTTAAAATTATAAGTTTGTTTTTTAATCTTACCGAATGCTACTAATCACCGTTCACTAAATACACGTCCACTCCAAGATAATAGCGAAGTGCAACCAATTTGCTACCTATCTTAAATTCATGCCAAAACATGTATCGACAACTCACACATTCGTTAAACAAAAAAAAAGTCCCGCCTGCTTTAGGACTCAACATATATGTCGAGGACGTATATATACGTCCTAGCCAATTTCGATGCGGTTTACGTTGGACGTATATATACGTCCCGCCTACTGAACAGGTTAAATACAGAGGCATTGTTACTATTTCAATTTTTTCTTGATTTGTTATTGTCAAAAATAGATTTCCGGTTACTTTTTTCTTTAGTGAAAAAGTTTCAAATTCAGGATGACATAATTCAAGGGGTTCGAAGAATTTATTGTTATTGTTGAAGAAGTATGGATATTATAAGTATGTAATAAATAATTATGTTTCTTGCTGGTAAAATATTATTGGAGCTAATGGAGATTACCACATGCGTTCCGAACGTTCATGTGGTACATCCCAATAAATGCAGCCAATTTATCACATAATTATATAAAATGGATGATGGCATTATAAAGAGCGTTCATCATGAGGAGTCAATAATAATTTATCAATAAAGGGGGCACGTTGCCAATAAATTTGGTTCTTGGAAATGTGCACGCTTGAGACTAATTTCGCTGCAATTGGATGCTTCTTTATTCCCGAAAGACTCTTTGTTTCGGGATGCTTTCTCGTTGCGTGCTGGTAATCAGGTCGGGGTGAGTCTGATACTATTGATCTGGCAATGGCGCTAGATTTTGAACTTGCATTTTGAAATTGTCTCTAGTTCACCGATCATACGTCACCGCCGTCGGCCGCATCGTCTATTGGCACAGAATTCGTCTCTGCCAGGAACAATAACCTGTTGTAATTGCCATCGATTGCAGTCGCGAGGTGAAGCGGGGCGTCGGGCGGTGGGTGACAGCGGTGGGTGACGGGCGGCGGGCGGTGGGCGGCGGGGACGCCTGAGCCCGGGAGAGGTGGACTGTGCCCGGACACCCGACAGTCGACAGTTACGGCCTGTCGCTCCCGACGTTCGACCCGCTCACCATGGACTTCATCTTAAACTTTGACTTCAAACTCAACAGAGCTGAAGGTTGGTCAAGCGGGTGCAGACCTGCCACTACCCCGACGGCCCCCTCTCCCGCTCTGGCACGTCGACCACTTTCTCCCTAGAATGCCACATTTCCTAATTTGTTCTTATTCCATTATGCAATCGAATGGAAGAATTAATTGTGAACGAGGTGTTCTAAACTCGGGTTAATTTAAGAATAGCCGGACGGCGCCCCTCTCCCGCTTTTCGCTGATGGTCTTCGGGATCTCCCGCTCTAAATGTGACTTCTGTCTCGACATCTTCAATCTTGATGGGTCCTCTTTTTCGCCGCATGCTAGCGAGAAAGCAGTTCACTTCTTTTATTTTTATCATATCGCCTATAAGCGTCTCCCAGTGCAGAGTGCAACGCATCCAGTCCGACTAACATCAACGATATCAACAACGGATTAAATGCACAACTGTCATACAAAAGGATAACAACTTCAAGACTCAACAAATTTAAATCATACAATACGATCAAGCTGTTATTGAACAACCAATCCAAAAAGGTTAATGAATTGATCTAAACACAATTGAATTCGTCTACAAAAATCTTACAATATATCTTTCGATCCTCTTCCTGATTTTCATTTTCTTAAGTCTCACCACAAAGAATTTGGCTCTAAATATATAATTTTTCTCATATTTAAACGATGGTTATCTAATTTTTTCATGCGTGGTCTTCACAGATAGTCATCGCCATGACAATAATTTCGTCAGTAGTCTGATTTAAAGCATTTGGCAGATCTTCATTCAATCTGCCAACGATTAATTTTTAATTACTGTCAACCGACGCACCTGTCTTTCGATGTCAAACCCAATCGATTGCCTTTGTGTTTCTTCAATATAATTTAAGAAAGCTTCTGAATTGCTATGATATAAGCAACGGTTGCAGATGGTTGCATTTAGAACAAGCAGCACGTGTCGGTCCACGTGCACGTACAACACAATGGGGGAATTGGACACATTCAGCCTTATTACCGCTGTATTTCGGTGTATTTTAACCCTTTGCATACGTCATAATGACGTCCGTCCTGCTTTTTAACACCGAAGCTCTTTAAAATAGCAACAATGACGAATGCTTCGACTGATATATTCGACCACATCACAATGCTCTTCAAGCGATTGGTATTTCCACGTCTGGGAATCTTATCGGTTGCGTTTTTCTATTTATTTTCGCATAGAAGATGGCATGCTTTCTTCTTTGCATCGGTAGCTTAATATGAATTTAGCTAGGATTTATAATAAAAATCAAGCATTTATAATTTTTATGTTATAAATGTTGAAAAAAATTTTAGCCTTGGGTGCTATCAAAATATAAGCAGGATACGTTGTTTCCTCCCACAAGTCCTTTTGCCTTTTATATCCATTTGAACCGTTGTTGACATGTTATCTAGCACACAATCAATCTGTATGCACATATTTAAAATGTTGATTTAGTATCAAAATTAATATAGAATATAGGGTTGAAAAACCATCTGTAGCGAATTTTAAATGTCAGTCTTTTATGCCTATTTTTGTAGGTTTTCATATATGGCATCGTATGCTTTTAGCGCTGAAGGATCGCCATTATCCTTCTCTTCTCTTTCGAGCCAAGGCTGAAAGATCTTCACGTTTCCATCTTTAATACATCCGCATCCGAAGAATTCCCCAGGGTCGTTATGCTATCTCCAGAATTGTCGTATGCCCGGAAACCATTTGAGCAATCCGGAAATCCTAAATACTAAATCATTTTGTATGCATGGAAACGTATAAGAATTACGCATGCTAAATGTTATTATGTTTTAAATATAAATGGATTCGGTCGGTTCCGTGATATATGAAAACCGCGTAAATTGAGGCATAATTCATTCGACAATATTAAAAGTTTTTGGAAATGAGTGTTTCTGTCATAGTTATAGTGATTGACAGAGATCGTCAGATATCTCCATTCAAATTGATAGCTTTTTATCGTTATAACTGATCCATACATTTCATTGATGGTGTTTTTTGCATTGATTGAATTTGAATTTGTTCTTCTAAATAGGATCAAATATGATACACAGAAAATAAAGCTGATGAACTATACAACAACAAGAAAATGTACAGAGATCAATTTCAAACGAGAACGTGCAAAAATAATGGATTTTTTCGGGAGGACCTAATATAAACTATAAGATTGATTCAAAGTTGATCAATGAAAATGACTTTGGATATGTGACTAAATTAAATATTGTGGCAATAAAAGGTTCTCGTAATGCTAATTGAGTGTTATGAATCAGTATTTCTAGCATTACACGCATTTTATTTTATAGAATCAATGAATAATCATTTGTCCACGTACAACATATAAATACCCAATGTACCCAGTCATTCACGCTATCCAGAATTTAAGATGTGCCTGCTCATGCTATTTTTTTAATAGAATGTTCGCTTAATACAAAGCATAGCTCATGCGTGAATGTAGAAAGAACGCAATGAATTCTCCTGTATTTTGAAGATATGAGCAGGAATAATAAATCATATTGGGAAAATAAGATATGGGGCGTATTTGCGAAATAACAAATTAAGTTCTTATATTTCTATTTCCGTACGCTTCTATATATATAAGGGTTGAATTATGTTTCTCTTGAACTTTGTGTTTTATCGATCATTCCCACTGGTGGTGGCCGGGTCTCGGCTCGCTTCCGAGAATCAATATGATTTCGTAACCATATCCGGAGGGTTGATAGGATGTGGGGTTTCGAAAGCACGTGCGTGTCTGAACGACCCCTTTTTCTTTACCACCGTCGGTTTTCCCGGTTAGCCATTCGTGCAGATCGTTGACCATTTTGGCGAAGCGTCGCGGCTTACTCATCCACCGCCTATGAATAATATCTTTAATGACCATCGAATATGCAATTTACATGCAAACATGGCTGATGGATGCTCGCTAGGTGTTTTTTTTTTCTAGCGTCGTTTCAGGCTTAGCAACGTCGTTAATTAAGAAGACAAGCGGAGCGGAAGACCGAGATGTTAATCTCGAAACCCTCGATCGTCTTTCGATTTCGCTCGTTGTGTTTTTCTTATCTGCAGAAGTCTTCATTTTTCTGTCTCTGTTCGTGTTTGTAGATTAATATGTGAGTTGATGGGCGTTTTTTACCATCGCCAACAACGAAGACGCATAGCACGTCTTCTTGATTTATTTATGTGCGTTACGGCTGAATTTTTCATTCGTTTTCTTCCTACGTGATCTGTTGGCTGAAATGTATATCTATCGATTCGATCCAGATAATTCGAGAGAGTTTTAAAGACCCAATTACTTCAGTATTCGACGATAGCTTTAATATTGGATTGTAGAATTGGCATCTGTTTGTTCTTAATTGAAAAAAGATCACTTTCCTCTTTGCCATCCAATTAACATAAGAAGATCAAAGAAATTCGCATGACTTGAGTTGAGAGACCCACATCCTACCAATTAAACATGATTATCCAAACATATAAAATCAATTTCCTGATTCCAAAAGACTAAATACTAAAGGGCGTGTTTTTATCAAGTCAAGTTTGATTGACCGATTACAGTTGATCAAGTTTGAATTAAATCTATAGTGAGAACCTTTGTTTCGGTAGAGTTGATCGAATTTGTTTCGTTCAAGTTATAAATCGAGTGAGAAGTTATCCGCCATTTGCTTTCAAGTTGAAACTCGTCTTGAAACGTGTGAACGTGTATTTCAGTTGATTAGAACTTACATTAAGGTTCTCACCACAGATTTGATTCAACTTTTGTTGTTCAACTAAAATTGATCAATCAAACTTGAATCGTCAGAACGCACTTTAAAATTATCAATAAAGTCGCATTTTAATTCGACTTACAAATTATACTATTTTATTGGAAATGCAATATTAACACGTGTCGATGATGTATTTATGCATGCATTCAAATCAATGAGCTGAGCATGTCTCTAATTTCGACTAGTCACTCGCTGTGCCAAATTGTCGATGGATAGATTTAAAGCTTTTCTGTGCTGTGCGCTCGTATTTCGTTCATCAATCTTCAACTTTCGATCCAATCCAAGTTGCTAGGAGGAAACGACTTATTTTAATTGCGTCAAGGTAGATTATTGTCGATTTTCCGCGTTATGCAATTTTTTAGATCGTTGTCGACACCATTTTTAAGCGGTGAATTAATCTAACATTATTATCTTGCAATCGTTCGTGGTTGAAAGCATTTTTGCTGCTTGCATCCATCTTAAAAAGCGGATCTTCAACGTATCTAGAACACCTTTCTAATGCTCGCGGTACATCTTCATTATTATAATCATTCGAACCATGCTCGAAATATCTACATTCTTTTTAATATAGAGTAAATCGTCGCCATAAAAATGTTTCAATATTACATTTGGGATTTATATGTACGACCTTCTTTTCGAATTTCTTCCTGATGGAGCTGCCAAGAATGCTTTTTAAAATGGCGCCGATTTTTCTTCGGAATGTCCATCAATTGGGAACATTGCTAAGGTTTTCGTTGATCTTCACTGCAACATTGCACCACTGTATGCAATCCAAACTAGATGAATAATTTGCGTGATTTATCAGCAATGATTCAGTTGATGAACGCGACGACTGACGTGTTAAAATCTTCAGCGAACCTTCCATGCGAATTGTCATGCCGGCGTGACGTACATCCATCCACACGTCACGCATGCATGACGCTCGCGTTAAATTGAACATTTTTTCTAAATTTCGTGTTATTTCTTCATGCAAATCGAATCGCATTGTGATGGTCATGAAATGTGCATCGTCCTCATATATGATGAACCATTATAATGCAATGCTTCGCAGCGATCACTTATTCAATTCAATCACTTTATTCGCTGGCCAGTTCATTACTACCGCTTTCAATGTCATTATTACTCGAGACCATGACATAATAATTGCGCCACCAATGAAATATGCCATCGAGGGATTTCTTCATTTGTTTTTTCAACATTTCATAACCGGGTGCTGAAAGAAATCGCCAGATATGTTGATATTAATCGATTGAGATCCAATACTTTCAGAAGCTGTGGCTTCAATGAAGCAATGGCACATTGCCGTCATTGAAACGTGGCACGCAGTCAAATTCTCATTTTCTGAGACCTAAACCACTGCACGAGACCTTCACTAAATTATGCTTTCACTGGGTATTTTAAATGAGTGCTTCCAAACATTTATATGATCTATATTTAATCCATTTTATGATACACTGGCTGTCTGTTGTCCGAACTAACCCGGGGATTCAATTCAAGTTGTAATTTAAAATAGACAGACGGAATGTTGGCTTTAAAAAGATCTTTTTACTGTGTAAAAACGTGCGTTCATTCTCGAAACACATAAAAATCGACTATATAATACATATATTACCAAAAAATATATATTAACAAATGTATGTCGATGAAAGAAAATTAGATAGCTAGAGAGTAAGCCGTTCTTATAAATCATGCAGAGAACGCATAAACAGACAGACAGACATACATTTAATTTAATTATCATTAACACAGTGATAACATATCATTCATTATGAATGATGAATTTCATTTAAAATAAGTTAATGATTGTGCCTAATTAAAATCGATTATTTAATTAATTTGAAAATTTTTTCGAGCGTTCCCACAGCAACAAAGCCAATAAACAGATTTTATTATTATTTTACTCATGAAAAATATTTTTTTTCGAACAAAAAGAAGATGGCGCTTTTTTTCGTGATATCAAGAAGTTATCAATTTGTCGGACTTTTTCTATTGATCTGAAATCGAATACAAAAATATTTTTTGATTTTTAATATGTGTAAGGGAAGAATATACCTATAAAAGTATATAAAATTAAAAATCAAATAGACTTTTTACTTAAACTTTAGGTACATTCTACCAGTAGTATTATAGTAAGAAAACTCCCAAAATTTCAGCCAGATCGATCAATATTTTTTTAAGCCATAACTTTCGAGCATGCAGAGAAAATGCAGTTTCGAGATAATCGCGTTTAAAGTTTCAATGCGATAAAACTATCAATTTCACTGAATCGCTGATTAATCAGCGATTCCAGATCCATATAATAGATCTTTAGCTTCATAAAAAAAAGCTGATTATCCTCGCAGCAATGTAGACTGAGGTTTTAATGTTTTTTAGATCAGAATGCAGGTGCTTTGGAGCTAATCGCCAAACAGGCGCGTTAAAACTTTCATTAGGATTTTGGGTATGGCCACTCAAGCATTTTTGAAGTAATTCATCTCTGGATAAATCTTCATACATTGGTAGGAGATGTTGTTTTATCTTGTCGTTAAGAAATGGAGTAAAATCTTCAAGGTTTGAATTTTTTTAAAGCGTTTTTTAAAACTGCTGTCGACTCCAGTCAGGCAGATACCATGTTTTTGCACTTTTTTCGTTAAAAAAAATATAAAAACAAGTATTTAAAATGTATTTTTTTTTATATTTTCAACATTATTTATGTTTTTTTGAATACTCAAACCATAGTTTTTTTTAATAATTTTATCTGTTAACTTTTTTCGAAAGTTTTTTTCTTTTCTTAGGTTTCAGAGTTTGCTATAATATTTTTACACCAAGTTAAACTTTTTCATTTCAAGTTAAACCTTTTTCAATTCAAGCTAAACTTTTTCATTTCAAATTAAACCTTTTTCATTTAAAGTTAAATTGTCAGATGTCAGGTGAAATGTTGTGAAAATTCCAATTACGAAACGAAAAAGGTTTAACTTGAAATAAAAAAGGTTTAACTTAGCGTAATAATTTCGTAAATATTTCACTACCCGATTTTACTCCTTTCCAGTATACTCTCAATATATTATATTTTCGAAATTATTATTAAAAAAAAAAACGATTTTTTTGAACATTATAAAGGGTTTGCCCCCCTTATGTATTCCACATCAAATCCAGCTTTGGCATTTCTTTTAATTATAATAAGGTTTCCACGGAAACACACACGACAAATTTTAGTCTTACGCGTTTTTAACCTTTGTAAAAAAATATAAACGTTGATGTATTTTATTGTGGGTATTTCAATTTTATATTAACAACTAATCATAAAATAGATGATAAATTCTAATTGCCAAATAGTTTATGCTATCAATCAATATTACGATATACCTGTCGAGCAGTAAGTTTATTCTTAGTCAGCATCCAGTGTTTTAAAAACTGTCGACCAAAAAAAAAATATTACATCCAGCAACTGATTTAAACAATTTATCTGAAGTCATCTGCGGTCTGATGTTGTTTGATGTTTTTCTTGCTGGATATTAGCACGTGTGATTCCCTCCTTGCCTTCGGACATTAAAATCTTCCATCTTCTTTGTTATCGCGTATGTTTAAGTACTCATTAATTTTATGGTACCGCCATTGAATCTAATCTGCGACAAAAAATAAATAGATAGCCTTATTTTATGGCGTCCCACATCGAAAAGCAAAAAAACATCAACTGACAAAATCATTCGGGACTATGATTATATAAATACATTAATAATAGAAAATTAAAACAAGGATGGATGTGGCATAACATAATTAAATGTAATTAAAATATAATTTTAAAATATCGCAACTTATACGAGGGCGATTCAAATATAACCCGGAATTTTGCTGTACAAGTTTAATAGTGATATATAAAATTGTAAATGGAGTATATTATTTTTCTTCATTAGAAAAAAAATCATTGGATAGGAAGCTTCTTGATCTCGTCACTGAAGAAAGAAGGCGGATTCCCCAAAAATGAGTTGCGCACGTATAGTTTGACCGCAGCGTTGTCTTGAAATCGTTGCCCTCCGATTGCCTTTTTCAATGCACCAAACATATGTTAGTCACATGGGGCCAAATTTACAACATTTACAAAATGAAACCATGATCATGACCAACTCCTATGTGAATTTGGAGTAATTAAACATATTGAACCATATACTAAAGATGGACTTACCATAACAGATTACAATGGCATCTAAATTCATAACCATAAAAAAGAAACACACCGGTTGATACTATACAAGGAAACAAAAAGGATATTGTGGTTCATTTTTCATCATAGTGGGAATGGGAATATTTGTCTGGCAGTAAAACTGCTCTCAGAGCGGTACTTCTTTATTTTGCTGCCAGTTCAACGCCATCATCAGCGCAAGGAACTGGGCTCTCTGCCAAACGACCCGGTGATGGCCTCCGATATGACTTAGAATGCATCCCGCTTTTATCTCAAAATCGCTCTGCCATTTGCAGAAAATCGCTCTCCGCAGACATGTGGTCTAATAATTCCGACGATGATTTTTGAAGTTATGACTTCCGGTCGCGCTTTTAATCTGCCGGTATTTACGGAAGATTTATCTCCGATTCGAAGATGCTAGACAACGTCAATTAAATATAGACTCGATGGTGGACGAGATGTTGAAATTGATCGGCGGATTTAATGCTAGCAGTTGCTTGGATGCCCTTCGATGCACTTTCGAATGAAATGATTCTTGTTGTATTCCATCCCAATGCTTCTGTTTTGAGAACAGGGCGTTTTATTGAAGTTTTTATATTATATTTTTACGAACATCCCCCGTCTTTTTTATAAGCTATTTGGATGAAATTTATGATATACGCTCTCCGCAAATTGATATGAAAGTGCTTTTATGTTCAATGTCGTTTATAAAATCGATCGTGTCTTGCTATTTCTAGCACACTACCTATCGTATAGCCTTCTGGATAGTTCTCAATTTAGCTTTAATATTCCATGTCTTGGAAGCATAAGTCAATACTGGGAGAACTTATATCATTAGATCCATTGTAAAAATAGGGTCATATCCATATTATTATAGAACGGGAGGCAGCGACATTATTACTTGTAGTCAAAAAGGCAGTTGCCGACATTTTTAACAATTTTTGAGACCCGTAAATAAATGTACTTGAAAAGCTTTGAAAATTGCAAAACTTCAATCAACCACTCTACAACTTTAGCCGCATCTATCGAAGCCCTAACCACCTTGTATCGAAAGTAGATGACGTTTATTTAATAAAAAATAACGTAAACTACTTATAGACAAAAAAGCAGCTTTGTAAATTTAAATTTGCATCGTTGAATGCTTGGTATACTGTAACTTTCCTTATTTACGTTGTATGAACCTTGTATAAAAGCTATTATATTAGCTGAACAAGTAAATTATTTGAATTTATTTGGACCAAAATTTTCTTTTGTCATTTTGGTCCATTAATGTTGATCCTTTTTCTTGTGATGACATAAATGAATAAATCAATGACAATGGCTATTGTTTTGTGACTTTGTTTTGCGGCTAGATTTATTAAGTCGCAGCTAAGATAGCAAAGGACAAAGCTTCTCTTTTGTGTTGGACTAATTTATAGTCGGCGCTGCGGTCCAAAATTTAATTCTACCGTTATTTGCGATGACGCCATAGCAATATAGCGTGAAGATTGGTAATGCGAACAGTTTGGAAAGCGCTGATTTTTGTACGGTGGCGTTGACGGGTGGGGTTTGCTGGTAGGCGAGTTCTTCGTCTACCAGTCGAACGCGAACCGCGAAATGCCTCGCCGCAGCTTCAAGAACGACAACGGCAGGGCGGATCTGCCTTCGCGTGGACCAGGTAACTTTCCTGCTTCTCGTGTGGGTGTTGTATTTCTCTCGGCAAGTTTAACTTGTCCCCTTTGTGTATTTTTTGTTGTTGGATCTAGCAACGGACAGGTGTTACTGTTTAATTCCTGGAACCCTATAAAATGAAATTTATACGATGGATAAAATGGGTCGTGGGATTTCTGAGACAAAGACGCCGTTATTTCGTTCGCGCTGCGTTCTGATCATATGTTTGCAATGTGTTTGATTTTTTTGGCTCAGCAAGCAAGTTTTGTTGATCCTTAAACCCGTTAGCTGCAAGTCTTCTGTGCCCGCAGACATAAAGTGCATTAACCCTGTTGAATCTCATTTGGAACCCTGTTCACGATCTACGATCTGAATTGCTCATCATTCATCGACGATCAATTGAATCGCTGAAAGTTTTCGTTCCATGTGTTCAGCAACTTCCGGATGATCCTCCCAAATTTTCTCTAAAATGTATTACTGATGTTCTATGTCATGATTATGATAAAGAAATAGCACGAGTGAAGCGAAACAAATTGTGCATGCGTTACCGTGTGACGCACGCTACGTGGCCAGCTGTCAGCGCCACATGCTTCCCCGTGGCTTCCACCTCTCACTATTGCTTCCTTCGCACGTCGAGCTATATCAGCAATACAACTCTTATCAGGCTAAATTTCTATCTCAATTATATGTTTATAACTTGCGTAAGATTGGCACGGTGCATTTAGTCGCGTTGGCGATCACCTCTCTGAACCGTATGACGCTGCCATAATGATGTAAACCGACACAAGACGATAAGAAACACATTTAATGCATGAAATACGATCAATTAGAATATACGTATGCTACCCGCGTTTAAAAATCAAGATCTACCATACAACATTCAACCTTAAATTCCCAACAAACCCTTTCAAAAATTAATCAATTTCTTATCGCAATTCATCAATCAAACCCTAAATATTTATAATACACTTACATCGAATCGCTAACTCCATTATTAAAGTCGTGACACTCTACTTTTATCGAAATTTGGCTCATATAAAATCTTACGCTATTGGGCACTAATTCGCGTTCAAATACATTAACAATCTGACATTTCATATTTTAACATTTATTACATATCAATATTCTGAATGCCACAAACAGCTGCTTCCGAATGTGAACATACAACAGTGGTATTGTTATGGTATTCATCTTTCTTATAATAATTTAAGCTTGAAATCCCTCTCTGACCACAGCTTCCCCATATTCAGTCATCCAAGCGTAATTTTACATCAACCCAACTTCATAAACGCTCAAAATACCATATGTTAACATATTACGCACGGAAAGCATAATAATATGCTCTACGTCAACATAAAAATATGATTTCGGTACGTAAGCAACGTACCAAAATCATATTTTTATGCATCACCTGTGTGTTTTGGTTAACGTCGGCTAAAATATTGTGTTATATGATAATTGAAACTAAATTTTTAGTGTTTTAGAGCGCATACTGTGAGTGTATAAATATTATTTGCATATCAAACCTTAATGATTTAATCTGAATCATCAACGCATATCTATAAAATATCTCGTGCATGTCATCTTGAAAACAACCCTTAAATAAATTTAAAATATGAATATTAATGTATTAAACTAAGATCGCATATTTTTGCTGTACGGACTATATTCAGTAAGGGTGCTTTAAAATGCAGATGAACGAACTATACGCATTGTTACCAACCTAAAAATTATATGTCAAATTTGAATTTATCGCACTCGATCGAATATTAACCTTTTCGCCGCGCACTTTTATTTTACGCAAAATTATTCAAATGAGTTTCATAATGCTATGATCTCATAAATAATGAATGCATTTTAATACGTTCGATATACTGTAGTTGTGTTAATAATATTAAAATTAAAATGCACCGTATGTTGTCGACCACAATGCGGTATGAAATATCCGGTAAAATCGGAAAATATTCGCATAAACTGCCGAGCGTTGGCTCAATGTCAAATTTTTAGCGCGCCGTATTTCATGCCCCTCGCTGATCATCTTTTTTAATGCATTTTGGATTTAAATAGTGCTTTTTATTTCGAAATAGCCGCATTTTCTAGTTCAAGGTCATTTAAAATGTGGGGTCAATAGAAGATTCGTGAATATTAATAATTTGAAATGATGGTGTTGATACCCTATGTGTTTTCAGCGATGTTGTTGATTTTTTCGAGCAAATTGTGGCAATCAAAATGCGATTCGAAGCATCAATGCTGATCGGTCTCAGATAAGCAAATGCATTGCACGGTAAAAAATCCGTTACGTTCGGTTATTGACCGATAATTTGATGATCTTTTACTTTTCATGTAATTGTAGAAAGTGCATTTTATTGGGTATCGCTGATCTCAACGTTTTGATCGCTGGCACGATTATTTCATGAAAGTAAAATAAAAGCGAAAAACAAACAAGAAAATCGTTTCGTCTGTTGCGAAACTTGCAGCAAATTTAATAGTCGCTAATCGATCGTCAATTTCAAAACTGATTTTAAAATTTCTCATAAACTTGAATGGTCGGTTTTGTGACGCCCTTGACTATATGATCTGGTTTACAATTTCAAAAGACCACTCTTTCATAATAAATTACTGGATCCTAACGAGACCCGGTAATTGTGGTAGCAAAAAATTGCCACATGTCGTCGCCAACATCACAAGCGGCCTGCTGGAACTGATGTCTCAATTTTTTCGTTATAATTCAATATGTACCGTTATCGTACGTTATTTTTTAAGCTTGTCCGATTGTGTATTTGTATTATATTTTTGGACTGATTCCAAATTGTGGGTCATCTTGGCATTCGATCGCCATCTCGCTTCGCATCATCGGTGAAACGCACCGATCGAATAAATATATATTTAACCCTTAGAATGTGGAAGAACGATATATCGTTGTTTACGAAACTTTCTCTAATATCAGGGCGGGATTTGATGGTCCGGAAACAGAGTTATAGTCTTTTTTTGGTGTTTTGTGTTGGTTTGCACATTCAAAGTCATGCATAAATCAAGTGCCAATCTGATCTGATTATCTCCTTTATTATTTAACTTTACTTTTAATATTGTGAAGGATCGTATTAACAGTTCTATTTGGTTTCTTGTTCGAGTGCCAGACAACGATACATCTTTGCGAAAATTTTCGCCAAAAGTGTAGCGTGGCAATATATAAATGTTGAACTAATCAGAAACTGTCTACTTGATGCGGTGGCACATTTTGCGTTGTGTTTGCATATATCAATAACATATATTACACTCAAACTAGGAAAAATCAAATGTTATCTTACGCCATTTATTCGCTCTTAAATGAGTAAAAAAAGATTTTAAATCGATGTATTATTGTGCATAATAATTACTCTCAAATATCATTCGCTGACAACTCTTCAGTAAAAATAAATTTAAGTACGAAATCTACATTGAGAACGTCCCAATAAAGTATCAAATTAAATGATATGTTAGTATATTTTTTTGCTTAAAGAAATATTCGGTAGCATTTCTTGACAATACTTTAAAAAGCATTGCAGCAGCAAGAGGGTTAAATGTACTATGACAGGAACCGTTATGGCAACATTTAATCATCACTCGTGTATTAAATTCATTTATAAAAACGGCTGTCATTTCAAATATTATAATTAGCACTCATTGCTTTAAGATGCACAATGTTTTCAATTGCTATTTGCATAAGCTGTGTATAAATATTATTTAAAAAAACATTGGCATAGCAACGCAGTATTGTATCTCTTTTTTATCTGGCAAAATATCGAAAAACAAATTAAATCTAAATCAATTGCTGATGTAGCGAGTGCTTTTAAAAAAGACCCACAAGAAAAACAATATGTATTCATTAAAATATTCCATCAATTAGCGTTTAAATTATATATTTTTTTATCATCCTTATCGTTCAAATTTATCATAACAATGTACGATAACGTTATACGAATTTAATTCACATTTTAACAACGATGAATCATTAATGTTTACATTACGGGGAAATTTCTGACGAATTTAATGCACGAAATTTGACGTCTATGGTCCAAAGTCGAATTCTATGTTGGTCGCTTTTAATTGACTTAAGACCACATTTAATAAATTATTTCTAGAATAGTGAATGATCACGCGAACAAATCCAAGATATCTAATAATACACGTTTTCGTGTGTTTACAGTTTATTTGCATTTGACAGTGCCGCTGAAATGATTGATGAACATAAAACGAATGCCGTTTGTCGCATCTTAAAAATAGCACATAACCTCAATAATTTACGGCGATAACTCCAATAGATCATTTATTTTGAAGCGTTTAAAAATCACATTTAATATTTGAAATATAAAATACGAATATAAGCGTTGAATCGTTGAAAAATGTATTTAAAATTTTGCATTTTCTATGAATTAGCAATACAAATTGAAATGTCAATGTATTTACAAATTTGATCGATAGATGTCCTAAGCATCTAACTAAATATAGATCATAAGTCCAAAAAACATGAGCATAATTTGTATGATAATACTATTAATCAGACTTATATTGCTCCATTTGAAATATGAATTGTAGAAAGCTAAATAAAGCGTTGTGATTTAAAGACGAATAATAAGGTCAGTAAGTCGAATTGTATGTGAATGTTGCTTAAAATTCAGCCAGCAGGTTTATCCGATGAAATAAATACATATTCAATATTGATGCTCATTTGACCTTAATTTGCAATCTCACCTGAAGATCTGCATCGCTTTCTTGTGCAGCTGAAAAAAATGGCGAAGAGCACATGGAGGCGTTGTATGATTTTTTTATTATGTGGTTTCTCTCGTGATAATTTCTTCGCGTGCGACTAATCACCATCTCTTCGATTAATCTTCGTCCCGTCTCGGCAGTTCTGGTTCAGCAATGGGTGCAGAACCAAAGCCGGTTTTTTTTTTCTTCATATGATCAACCGTTATATATTTAGCCGGCTAACATCCCAACAACTGCCCGTGATTTCGACCAAACCGGTGACGTTTCTGTCGCACATTGCTATGCTCTTCTTCAGACTATAAAAATAGACGTACGCATCTCGAGCTCTAATTAAAATATATGCCCAGTGTTGGAACTCCTTGTGGAGACATAAAATAGGTTTTTCGACGGACGGAGGGTTTAACGGGGGGACATTTTTACGCCTGTTTGAAATTTACGATACGCGTGACCCCGAGGGCGTATTTTCACATGCCATTGTCTGATTTTTTTCGGTTTAATTTACTGTTAAATATAATGCTATCGACTACTGTATTTTCGAGATACAGTTATTTTTCGGAAAATTTCATCAATTTATTCCCAAGTTTATTCTGTATTTGCGTTCTTGAACTCAGTTTGCAAGCCTTAGCAACGATTCACGCAACCAAATTCTCCAGATACCCATCGCATTTATATTTATGACACCCTTAGAACGCATATCGAACCAACTCGAAGTTGTTTATCACTTTCGAGCTCTATTTTATGTCTTTTACTGTATGAAGTGCCATTCCAAAGCATATTTATATACACATATGAATTTTAGAATAAACATGATATCACCATCAGTATCGTTTCTTAACCCTCTTATTGCCGGGCAACGATATATCGTCAATGGCAATACCTGCCCAAAGTGCCAACGACGATATATCGTCGTGTATGCACCTTAATATCCGCATTGCGAGAGAACTCTGTTTCAAAATAACTTATAAATGATAAGTATATTTTGAAGAAGTAATATAATATACAATTGCAACAATGAGCCGAAATCTAAGCGTCTTAAAAGATCTTAATTAATATTATCGACTAAATATTGAATGAATTTAGCAAAAAAAGGGATAAATCTGTTAGTGATTCGATGATTTTAACATATATTTTGTTACAAACTCTTCAAAATGCTTTATACTAAATATTCTACAACAAGCAATGACCAAACGATCATTCTTCTTACCGGCAAATATAGTTTAACCTTTCCTTTACTATGGTGTATTTACTACACTGAGTCGAGTTGCAATAAAGTTGCACTATATTGAATTTCGATATACTATCTATATCAATATGAAATATAATAAATACGGGGTTTTAAAATGTCATATTGCGTACTATATACATAGCATCATAAGAGAAAGGTTAAAAAAGAAAATTGATCTCTTCATTTTTATTATTTTGTCCACAAATTGATTAGCCATAAATATTTATGATGAAATATTTTTTTAATCTGGTTCCTGATGAACCAAGTGGTTGAATAGACGTTTTCACTTTTTATAAAATTTCACGGTCTGTAAAATCTGGATGATGTTTGCATGTTTGTCTTCATGTATTGTCAGAATTAAATTGGTTTCGGTACCTTCACCGGAGATGATGTGGTGGCTCGCTTCCAAAGAATGCTTCAACGAGGCAGACGTCAGACCCGACTTCCTCCACAAAAGTTTTCATCTGCCTCGCTATGCATTATGTTGCGGTTCACACAACTTTTTATTATTCATGTATACAACACATTATTTTTAAGCCCGTCTTAACACATGTATTACTTATGGTAATTTTAATAGAGCGGTGATCATTGACTAAAATAGTTTTTCAGACATTTTTTTCCTCCTTAATTACTGATTTCAAAGATATTCCAATGAAAGAGATGATATATATTTTAAATTATTTTTTCACCGTTATAGTATTAATAAATTGACAAATATGCTTATTTATTTTTCTTTTTGTTTCAGTGGAGTCGCTAGTTTATTGGCGATCTCCGGCTAAATCCGGAGTAGCGCTAGGAGCAGGTCTTGCGCTGCTTTTAGCATTAGCATGCTGTTCATTGATAAGCGTGTTAGCTTATACCTCCCTATTGGCACTCACTGCCACGACTGCCTTCCGTATATATTGTTGTATATTACAGGCTGTGCAAAAGACCTCTGATGGACATCCCTTCAAGTACGTTTAAACAAATTTCTCTTTAAATTAATGCAATGCATAATATAACAAATTTAATATTGACCAATTTGAATAAATTGCAGGGATCTATTGGAAACTGATGTCTCCGTTTCACCGGAACGAGCACAGGAGCTGGCCGTACTAGCTACAGCTCATCTGAATGCTGCCGCAAGTGAGCTTCGCCGGTAATATTGCATTTTATCAGTCTTTACAATCACTATATTGTATATTTATTTAATCGTTCATTGTGATTTTTTATATTGCAGATTATTTTTGGTTGAAGATTTAGTTGATTCATTGAAATTTGGCGTATCTTTGTGGTGTCTCACATACTTGGGAGCGTGGTTTAATGGCATGACACTTCTTATCATTGGTAATGCTCATTTAATTTCACCTAAACTACATTTTAAATTATCGGGACAATTACATTAAACAAATTGTTAGTGCAATTAGAATTGTTCAGAAATAATATTTTATACAAATTCCCTCCTTATATCGACTCTTACAACGATCTCAGGTGTCGCTAAAGGGCAAATTCTCAAAAAAATGCAAAAAAAGGATTACATTCATTAACCGTTTAAGTGCCAGCGACTCACCAGTGAATCAACAATAAATAAATTCAACATAGGTCATCAGGGCTGCCTACTGAATGATCTTTGTTATGTAAATAAATCTATTTTGGGGTGTATTTGTCAGAATACCTTGCAAAAACTGTTCTTATTGACAATCACCCTAAATAAATAATTCTGGACAAGAAATGATCAAACTCCGTAAATTATCCAGTAACTTCGCCTTTAGACAATAAAATATATAAATTAAACAAAGATTCCCGTTGTGAATGCGTTAATATAAACAATTTTATTACAATAGTTAATTGTTAAATCGTTTTATTTCAGGATATGTGGCACTTTTCACCCTGCCCAAGGTATATGAGACCAACAAAGCTCAAATTGATGCTAACATGGACTTAGTCAGCACTAAGTTCCAAGAAATTACTAACAAGTGAGTGTTTCATTTTTAAAACTACTATCATGCACATATTAAAGTTACGTAATATGCTTACATTCAATGATATCATAATACTTTTTTAGAGTAAAAGCTGCAATCCCCATCGGAAAGAAAGGTGAGAGTGAGAAGGACAAGTAAATAGTCCATTCCTCGGGCCAGCATCTATAGCCCGCATAAACTCCACTGACTGCTTTACATCTTCGAAAGAACATGAACAGTTTTCTAAGGTGTAATACCATCGTGTGACGAATTAGATTGTTATTACATATTTTAAATAATTAAGACTCCATCTTTCTGTCATGCGTCATATCTTCACGATATGCGAAAATTATTATCATGACCAATGAAATCATGACCAATAAAATATGTGAATTCAATTCGATAGACAGCTAAAGATGCCTCAATTTTGATTATTCGAAAATTTTCCCGAAATTTGTGAACAGTCGTTTTTCAGATATTAATAAAGATTTTTTTATAAGTCGTAATTTTTTTGCACATCATTTTTCATACACACATATTATGCAGTAGTGTAAGTATATTTCACTATCGTGTCGGTGTAACATGTTTATAATTTTATAATTTAACATGGTATGAATAAAACCAACGATCGTCGTGTCGAGAATCATCTTCATCTAGTTGTTCATTTACGCTACGTTCTACAAATAGTAATTCTACAGTACCTACTCCTCGTTCAGGGTCAGTCATTTTTGAGATACAAAACATTCCCACTACCCGGAAGCTGCGACAAAATAGCCGTTGCGAGTGTTGATTAACTGTAAAAACACTTTTCATGTTTCTATTTGTATGGCAAGTCACAATAAGTATCGTATATTTTAACCGTTGATGCTTTTTTAAAAGCAATCATAGAAATTAGGAATATGATATAGTGTAAGGATGATTTTATCAGTAAAACTGATAATTTCCTATGTCTTAAGTAATTTCCTATTCTTTTGTGTAGTTTATTTTGGAAGTAATTTTGAACTTTTGTAAAGCTTTGGATGTAAATTGATCCTCGGAAATGTTTTTGAATAGCATTATATATATATTTATAATTATATAGAAAAGCATTCATTTCTATAGTTTGAGTTTCGTCTCTATTTTTGTGCTTTTGTGGCACACAGCCAATATTGCTAAGGTTTTTTTACAATTTTTGCTGCAATTTTACATATATAACTTACAATTTTTATTTCAAATGCGACCATATGAGATTAATTAGTTGTCGTATATTGTTTATATACATATGACTAATATTTCAGGAATAATCTAGGGGAAGAAAATTAGTTATGCGAGATGTTTTCAATGTATGAATAGATTATTTCTGATATTTATGGAGCAGTGGTACCAAAGGTGACGACTATAATGTTTGACTATTTGATTTTTAATATTTGCCAAAATCAAAATTGGATTGTATGTTGTGAAAACGCGTGTGAAAGAATCAGTGATTAATACTCAAATGTAAAATACTACCAAACGATCCCGATATGATAAAATCGATCACATGGAAAGCGGCGTGTGTGTATATTTGTTTTATATTGTTGATAAATTTTATATTTATTACAGAGGATACTAAATTATTATGTATTGATTAAAACTTAACTAGCTATGAAATTAAAGCGGCTTAGTTTCGTTTTATCGACATCGAATGAAACTGAACTATGAAATACAAGGCAGCTTAGTTTTGTTTCATTGTAATCAAAATAAATCTTTACCACTTATTGATGGTCAAACCTTAAAAAATATTTATTGTTTAGGTATAATATGCTTAAAGTATTCTCAGTGTTTGCATCTGAGATGTAAATATTATTGTGAAGTCTTCAAATTTTAGTGTTACAGTTAACTTTTTTTTTAATGAGAGTATTTACTTCCTTATAGCCTTTTAAACATTATTTTGGAAAACTTACCATATACTATTGAAATATGTATTACTTTATTGTGGTTTGCTTTGTATCACTTACAACTAAATAAATTTGTGATTATGCTTCATACTCCATTTGAAATCTAATTTTCAATCCCTTCCCCGACTTCCCTAGCTTCATAAAAACATAAGAGATGAAAGTTTTTTAATAAAAACATATTTGCATGTGAATATATAGCATAAATTATACATAGCATTTGAAACATATTTTTAATCGTATAAATTCATACTAACATATCTATTATTAAGTTGTAAAATAATTTCAAGCTTTCATTTACACATGCACTAACAAAAAATAGCGTTCACTAAAGTAACGCTCCTGTATTTAGTAGTAAAAAAAAACTTTAACATAATCTTCATTAATAATTAGCGCTTTTGCAGTAGTTCATTTAAAATTATAAACCTTTTACGAGAGAAATGTTTATAATTCACATGCAGATTCAGATTAATAATGAAAACTTATAAATATGAGTAAATCATTGAAATTAATAAAGATACATTAAGATGTACTTTTTACATATTTACAAATTATTTAAGAGACCGAAACTAATATTCATCTAGCAGACTTAAATTATTTGATTATCATTAAATTTAAAAGCATATTATGAATCCAGTCATCCTTATCGACTGGAGCATTATCAAGAAAATAAATATGAATGATGATATACTTGTTTATAATAATATCAATAGTTTACATAATATATTCCACTGAAGACAACAAAAATTAAAGATATTATCGTGCTGCATAATAAATTACACTTAATAAAATAAATCTCATCGCTACTTCAAGATAATCGAGGGAACAAATGTTATAATGCACTTTTAAATACGATATTAAGCCAAAAGACTTAAGTATTAAGTAAGAACTGTCTTATTTTCCAAATAATAGACATAATTGTCTTTTTATATTTTAAATGCACTTGTTATTAAAATCTTGATTTAAATCTGTAATTAATATATTTAGATATTCACATTGATTAACTAAATTGAGCGATTTACTATGACTCAACTGAAAATCGTATGGGATATAATAGAAATATATTAAAAGTTATTGCCGTTGATTAATAAAAATGTGCTTGAACAAATGCATACTTACAAATTTCATTTGATTGATGGTTTATATTATTTATATACGTTTTAATGATTTCTTGCTTGATCGGTTTCTATTTATATGAGCCATCTGTCAAAAAAAAAATCTGACAGTTTTGCTCATAACAAGTCAAAACAGCAATCGTCTATAAATGTGTAAATATTCTTATTGGACTCTTTCAAGCTTTTTAAATTCGTTAAATTAATGCGAATAAAATTATATTAATATTAAAATGAGATTTGAATTAAATATGAATTTATAAATTTATTTTTGTTTATAAAAAATATATTTAATTTTTTATTGTAAATTTAAATGATTTAAAAATACATTTTTATGTTTTTGAAAAGCGTATGAGTTTATAGGTTAAAATGGGAGCATTGTCGGTATGAAAAAAAATGCATAAGAAGTGACGAAAAAAATCGATATATTTGTTATGGCTAAAAGTGAATTTAAAAAAAAATTGGCGCATGCGCTCGGTGAGCAAATCGTCCTTCTTGAAGGTGACCTGTGCTCAGCTGAGCGTCAGTCGCGGACGGTCATTCGCGGCGTTCGGTTGTTGCAGCAGTATGGCAGGCGTTCAAAGCGATCATGAAAAGCGAAAACAAATCAGCGTGCGCGGCATCGTGGCCGTGGAGAGCGTCTCGGAAGTAAAGAAGACTTTCAACAGGCATCTCCATTACACCCTCGTCAAAGATCGTAACGTGGCCACCCCGCGAGACTACTACTTCGCCCTCGCTCACACAGTCAAGGATCATCTAGTCTCGAGATGGATTCGCACCCAGCAAAACTACTACGAGAAGGACCCCAAGGTGACCTTTGCTTCCAATCCCACACCTCGTCAAATTCATCAAATCAAACTAACTTTCAAAACTTTTTAAAGCGACTTGTCATCGATCCCGCGAAAAATTTAATAGCGGATAACTTCAGACTGGTCGATTAATGGCTGGAATTACATTTTTTTTAAATGTCAAAAAACTTTTTAATTCATAATAAATTAACAAAAACCGATTCATATATGCATTAATGATTTCATAATATACAACTCAATTTATTTCCAGATGTTATTTGTTGTTTGCGAATATTTTCCTCCTATAAATAGAATCTAATAGAAAATATTGAAATCCCACCCCGTTATAATATATTATGTATTTAAATCATTTAAATTCGATCACACAACTTATTCTGTTGATTTATTTTAAATACCGCATTAAAAATGTCAAAATTTACATTTCAATCATTCTTTTCTCGTGTGCGTCAAAAGTTAAATTTGATTAGTCTGTATATTTGACCACATTCAAATATTGCCACTGATAATCGCACAACGGTGATAATTACCATTTATTTTAACAGCCAATATTTGCTCATAGATATTATAATCTGATCAATGACTATAAACGAGATAAAAATGTAGAAGCTGCTTTATCTAAAAAGTGCTACTAAATTCGGCAAAAAACTTGTTTTAGATGATAAATATTTTCATTATATAAATTATATATATATTTATATATGAAATGTAGATTTTATATAGAGGAGGTGGGGTAGTTTGACATTGCTACCATGGGCGTGTACTCTGAGTCCTTCTTATGACCTTCAAGTAGACGCAGAGACGTCCCGGATTGCCCAATTGACGGTGATGAATTCCAATAAACAATTGTCACTCCGTTGTTTTAGATAATATATTTAACGCGTGTAGTATTAAATAATACGCAATCACGATATTGAATAATCTAGGACGGCATATTTTGTCATTGCCAAGAATGAAAGTAATTGATTAGTCTCGATTAGTCATTCGAGTAGATGCTAATGAACCTGCCAGCAAATTTTAAATCTCTGCAATTACATTAAAAATCTAGTAGCAACCGATTTATTACAACTTGACTTTTTTTTATAATAAAAACCAATTTTTCAATGCGGTTTTTATATATTGAATCGTTACAAACACGGTATGAAATCGATAAAACAATATGAACTAGTATCAAGTCAATTTTTCATAATAAAGTCGTCAAATATACAATTCTATCCCATTTTAATGTTCATCTCAACGCGATGTTTATGTAATTTATGCCATTTTTCCAATCGTTGAAGCTTATATATTGTACATGCATGATTGAGAGCAAATAACGAGGTTTATAACGTTAATAAGCTTAGGGTCACCTACTTTACGATTCCATGAAATATTTAATCTCATTTGTATAGAATTTATTCGGAATTCTCTTCTATCTAATTGACATATAATCGACATCCAAATGAACCCAAAAATACAAGCGCCTAAAATAGAATATTTTAAATCGTTCAAACGTCATCGTATATTTTGATAAACTTTATATTGACTAACATAATCTGACTTTTGATCCAGCCATTGTACTATTGACAATCCGTATTTACCAAACAATTCAGATTGAGTTTGCCCTATCAGTTGTTTAGATGCGAAATTATTTGCTGTTGTCGCCGTGCATTTGAATTATATAATCAATAACTATTAATAATGTTTGTTTTGTCTAGACTAATTGCTTATAGCGTTTAATAACAACTTGCACGAGATAAAAGAGTGAACGTCCAATTTATTCCAAATAAAAATGTATAACTTATCTAATACAGAAACAATTTATATCGTCGATGGATACATCATAACTTTAATTCTGTGTCCCATAGCTTTTGAGGGTAGATTTATCTTGAATTTAGATCCAGATCCTCCATGGGGATGTTTAACTTTTCTACAGACACCGTTGAACCTCGGTTTTCATGCCTGTAGATCCGCGGAAACAGGTTGTTTTATAAGATTTCACTTGTATCTATGATGCGACGGTGGTTTTAGGTGCTTTTAATACGTCGAAGCCTTAGACTTGGATACTCTTGCGTCGGTTATGTCTTCAGCTTACTACTGAAAGTTGAAGGAATTCGCTTTACAACTCCAAAAGGATGACAAATAAATACATTAAAATATATTTCAGTCAAGATGCATGAGAATTGAAACGTTTTCTATAAAATTTCCACTCGCTACAAATATATTTTGCAATACAATGCCCTTCACGCGTGGATCTAATTAATTATCCATAAATACGATGCCCACGCAAAAATATCTAAATCTTTTGACATTCGGTTTACAATTGCGTTATGTCGATCTTTGGAAATTGTCCAATTTATTTTTTTGTACTTAGTTTCGTCGTGCAAATATATGCAATACTATTTTAAATATTTGTCGAAAAAAAAAATGCTATTTTATTCTATGAAATCAGAACTTTTATTAAGACTCATTCCGCTCCAAGCACAATAGCGGCATTACTCTATCAAAGTCTAAATAAAAGCAGGTAAACAATACCTCCCTAAAACCACAGAGCCTTAATTTATGCTCCAGTTAACAATGTAATATGATGTGCCTGTGTCGTTACATTTAGAAAGAGTTTTTACTCGTGTCGTCGTAAGTATTTTAACTGTAAAATGGTGCAAAATTAATATAGGATCAACGTATTTCATCTTGCGCTTGGTCAGTTTTTACGAAGATGCCCTCTAGACATCACATTGACGACAGATAAATAGGCGATGCTTGTATTTATGTCTAAATTTACGATTTCAAATATGAAAATATATCTCAAACAAGGCTAATTGTTGAATTATTTAAATGCGCATAATTAACGTCTATCATGCTAATTACACCGAATGAACTAAATCAAACACACGCATGTCTTGCTCTTGTGATACTTTCTCGCTGAATATTTTTATCAGATTAGGCATTCTAGATAATATATAATCTGCAATTAACTTATCGATTAAATTGATCCGGTTAAAAACATGTTTGGTTAGAATGATTTATTATATCTAGCATAGATATCCGCGGGCAGATGATTCGATCATAACACAAAGATGAATTCGCCGATATTACGACAATTTTAAATGGTTTTAATTCCCCGGTTCTAAAATTATTCGCAGCATTCGTCGATGCTTGGCGCGATTCCAATTTAATACTATAAAAATTTTGCACGTTGTAACAGCGGCACCGACGCAATGCAAATCGTTGATTGAATATTGTATTGTTTTACAGCGCGTTTACTATTTGTCGCTGGAATACTACATGGGCCGGTCCCTGCAAAATACCATGATAAATTTGGGCATTCAAGGGGCGTGCGATGAGGCCCTCTATCAATTGGGTCTCGATATTGAGGAATTGGAATCGTTGGAAGAGGACGCCGGTCTCGGAAACGGAGGACTCGGAAGACTCGCTGCCTGTTTCTTGGATTCCATGGCCACGTTGGGAATGGCGGCTTATGGTTACGGTATGCGATTCAAAATAACATTCGATGGACGGACGCTTACAATTATATCTGTATTTGAATTTTTTTTGTTAGCGGCATATTAAACGTGATTTTTCTCACAAATTTCTTGAAACGATGCCAGTGTCTATTTATAAAAATTATGCAATTAATCCAAGTCCAAAATAGAATGTGGCATTATATGATTATTTTGCATACGTTTAAATTCTAATTTTCGTTTAAATTACGTATTATTTATTAAAATAAAAGCGTGCAATTTTACAAGACTACTTGTGTAATTGTAGGTATTCGTTATGAATACGGTATATTCGCGCAGAAGATCAGAAATGGAGAGCAATCCGAAGAACCCGATGATTGGTTGCGTTATGGAAACCCTTGGGAAAAAGCTCGTCCTGAATTTATGCTGCCTGTTAATTTCTACGGCCGCGTAGAAAATACTCCTGAAGGTCACAAATGGGTCGATACGCAGGTATCACTTATATTCATTATTACCTAATCAATTAAAATGTATTAAATTGGTCGTTAAACTAAATTAATATTATAGGTAGTATTTGCCATGCCATATGACAGTCCTATTCCGGGATATAAAAACAACGTCGTCAATACACTCCGTCTCTGGTCGGCCAAGAGTCCAGTCGACTTTAATCTTAAATTCTGTAAGTATTTCAATTTATTCAAGTCATTCGATATTAATTCAAATGTATTATAAACGCGTTATTAAATTTTTAGTCAACGATGGAGATTATATTCAAGCCGTTTTGGATCGTAATCAAGCTGAAAATATTTCACGTGTGTTATATCCGAACGATAACTTCTTTGAAGGCAGAGAACTTCGTCTTAAACAAGAATACTTCATGGTAGCAGCGACTTTACAGGTATTATATTTAAAACAATCTCGATCCTTACTTTTATCATGAATTCGATTAATTGACATTAATATTTATTCGTAGGATATTATTCGTCGCTTTAAATCTGCCAAATTCGGATCACGCGAAGCCGTGCGAACGTCATTCAAAACATTCCCAAACAAAGTGGCAATCCAACTCAACGACACGCATCCATCTTTGGCCGTTCCTGAATTGATGCGCGTACTTTTGGACGTTGAAGGATTGCCCTGGAACGAAGCCTGGGATATTACTGTCAATACTTGCGCATATACGAATCATACCGTTTTACCTGAGGCTTTGGAACGTTGGCCCGTTTCAATGTTGGAATCTATTTTGCCTAGACATATGCAAATTATTTATCATATCAATCATATCCATCTTGAACAGGTACACTTTCTTATTAATATACATTTAAATAATATATTCTAAATATTGACGGTATTGTGTATATTCTATATATTATATAGGTTGAAAAAAAATGGCCGGGAGATGCTGGTCGCATGCGTCGCATGTCCTTGATTGAAGAAGACGGCGAGAAAAGAGTTAACATGGCTAATTTGAGTATCGTCGGTTCACACGCCGTAAACGGTGTAGCTCGAATTCATTCCGAGATTATTAAAGCCGATCTTTTCCGCGACTTTTATGAAATGAATCCAGAAAAATTCCAGAACAAAACTAATGGTATCACTCCTCGTCGTTGGCTTTTGCTGTGCAATCCCGGTCTTTCCGATCTCATTTGCGAAAAGATCGGCGAGGACTGGACCGTCCATTTGGATCAATTAGCAAAATTGAAGAAATGGGCCAAAGATCCCAATTTCCAGAGATCCGTTATGACAGTGAAGCAAGAAAATAAACTCCGCTTAGCAGAAATGCTAGAAAACGAATACGGAGTGAGGGTCAATCCGGCGTCCATGTTCGATATTCAAGTCAAGCGCATACACGAATACAAACGTCAATTGCTCAACTGTCTTCATATGATCGTATTATACAACCGCATCAAACGTGATCCTTCAGCGCCTTTCACTCCTCGCACGATCATGGTTGGCGGTAAAGCCGCGCCCGGCTATCACACCGCCAAACAAATCATCCGTTTGATTTGTTCAGTCGCCAAGGTCGTCAACAACGATCCGATGGTCGGCGATCGCCTCAAAATTATCTTCCTTGAAAATTACCGCGTCACACTAGCCGAGAAAATAATGCCCGCCGCTGATTTATCGGAGCAGATCTCCACCGCCGGTACTGAAGCATCGGGAACAGGTCAATATCATATAGACATATGGCGTTATATATTTATCTAAATACAATCAAACTAATCGTTGATATCTTTTTCAATAGGCAATATGAAATTCATGCTTAACGGCGCGCTAACGATCGGCACGCTCGACGGCGCCAACGTTGAGATGGCCGAAGAAATGAGCCCCGAAAATATGTTCATATTCGGAATGACAGTGGAGGAAGTTATCGAATTGCAGCGTAAAGGTTATAACGCGTACGATTATTACAATTCCAACGCTGATGTTCGTCAATGCATCGATCAGATTCAGAGCGGATACTTCAGCCCCGGTAATCCGGATCAATTCAAGGATATCGGCGATATTATTCTGAAGTACGATAGATTCTTCTTGTTAGCCGACTTTGAAGCTTATATTAAAATGCAAGATCGCGTGAGCGCCGTTTATCAGGTATTTTAAACGGTTTTATTTAATGTAAGTCTATTTTTTTAGTTTGTGCTGAAATTTCTATATTGTATGCGCTTTTAAATTATAGAATCCGTCTAAATGGGCAGAGATGTGCATCCATAATATTGCGTCGTCTGGAAAGTTTTCGAGTGATCGCACGATTTGCGATTACGCTAAAGATATTTGGGGCGTCAAACCGTCGTGGGAGAAGTTGCCGGCTCCGCATGAAACCGTCTCTTAAGTGGGTAGTTTTTTTCTGTCGATAAAATCATTAATCTTGTTTGTTATTATCCCGATTATTGTGGCAAGCTTATACTGTGACATATTAAGAATCAACTATATTTATATTTAATATGTCATTGATGATTTTTTTTTAAAGTTTTATATAATAATTAAAAAGCCATTGTTAATTACTTATCAGAGATTATAAATATATATATATATATACATATATACTAAATTAATTTTAATTAAACAAATTTACTTTTGTCTGTAATCTGTGATATCGATCGAGATGTAATGGCGTACATAATTGAAGTCCATATAATTTGTAAAAATTTGCAAACGGTCATTAATAAAATAAAGAATACCATGACTTATAAAATATAATTTATAATAAAAATTTAAATACAGTAATATATTTATACATTCAAATTATTTGTTATTAACGTTTTCATTCTGTTTCCACAATATATATATATTTTATAGCAAATTTATTTTTACAGAGATCGTTTATTTAAATAGCCATTGGAAGCGCATTCCTGAATATAACACTGTATATCACAGAAGAATTGGATAATAACTTATATCCCGAAATCCTAAGTTATTACCAAATTTCGTTACTTAAAATGCCCCAATACTTGAGTTAAATATGATTCATCTTTTTCTTATTTATGCACAGCGAAAATATATGTTTCATCCTATAAAATGAATAAGAAGAAGAGATCCCATATTTAATAAGCGATCTCTATAAATATCCAGGTTTTATATTCAATTTTCAGACCTGACGAATTATTATTGATCATACGAAATATAATTTTCGTCACACAAAAGCAATATTAATTCCATAGGCCTTAAAACGTTTTGAAATATTTTATGGAAATATAGATATGAATATTTGTTGACTTCTTTTTAGTGAGAGTTACCATTGTTACGAATATTGAAACGCTTCAAAATTGGATTCAATATAGGCCGACTAAATTTGTTACGATTTTTTTTTATATTTTTATAAATAAATAATGGCATTTATAGATTAAAAATCTAGTGACATTTTTGAAAATGAAATAAATGCTAAATCAAAATTGGCCAACAGAATAAAATCAATTCTTGACTAGCAGCTATTTCTGACTTTAACAAAGTGAAACAATATATTGGCAAGAGACAAATGGTAAACAGATATTTTTGGCTTAAACAATGTCCGAATATTATGATTAATTGTTTTTTAGAAGCATTTTACTCTATGTTCTAGTCTATTTTACACTGCCATATAATTTTTATACTCAACAGTCTTTAATATATGAACAGTCAGTAATACCATCTTTGTGGTTGTACTATTACTACATAAAAATAAAATGTGACGATTACAGAAATAAATTATTTTTTAATGCTTACAACCCGATCATTCAACAGGCGTTTACTAACATCTGAAAAATGAAAGCCTATTTTAGAAACAATAGATCCTTTTAGTATTGTCGAATATTTACTTATATTTGAGACTATCATTTACAATAATAAATAATATAACACATAATAAACAATTAAATCATGACACAAAACAACATCCACATTTAAAAAGTGCCATTTTGAAATAAAAATAATCACAGTCAAAATTATATAAGCTTTTTGCAATATAATAATAATAAAAGATCACAAATAGATTTGACGAAACGTACAACATAGCTGTAGTTTATCTTTGTTTTCTTATTTACTTTTTTTCCCCAATGTATTAGTTTAACATTATGTATGAATATATATTCTGTTAAAACGATTGCATTGATCATTTTTTTTTGAAAGCTTTAATTGTAAGCCGGATACAAGCTTTTTTAAATCTTTAATAAATATTTATACGTCAAGCGTTCTTTTAATAATATATTCAAATCTTTCCGACAGCATTCAATTGGTAATAATTATAAACAAGATGTAAACTATTCATTTAAAATACAACAATATTTATACAATTAAAATTCATCGCACATGATGGCCATTCTCTCGGGCGTGTCGCGTTGAAAAATTCTGTGGATTTGAACGTCACCTTGTATGAGAACGGCGCGCACACCCTCGGTGGCCATTCGAAATTTGAAAATACCAATGAGATATTCTTTGACCCAGACCGAGTAATGGTCGTCTTCGCAATTTATTCTGATCTCGAAATCCGTCCCCGGTGACATGTGCGTAGTTTCCATCCTCTCTTCGTCGCCCCATGAACCTTAAAAAATTACACAAATCAAATAATATAGAAACAGTTTTATCCAAATCAATTTAATATCTCATTATAAAATAGGATACGCAGGCGTGTTTAAATTTTTATAATTCAAAGTATTGTGTAATCTTTTAACGAAACATTTAATCTCTATGATTGGTTTATAAGATCATTGATAGTTTTGATTTTGTGTCAGTTTTGCAACGTATCGAGATTACTATTAAATTGAAAAAAGAAGCCAATTTATTTGGTGCTTATACGCCTTGTCTCTAAGTCAATATTTTTAATATTAGGGGGACCCATAAGTAATCAATTATTTCGAATTAAAATGAAAAAAAATTAATACGATTTTATTTTGATTGTTCAATCAATTATATAATTTCCATTATTATTTACAACTCTTTGCCATCTTTCAGGCAAAGTTTCAATCTCTCTTTTATAAAAAAAAGGCTGACTTTGACGAAAAACAGTTATTTAGGTGAATTTCAACTTTATTTACATTTCAAAACGTCTTATTTTTAATGGAGTGCCTAGAACTTTGAATAAATAATAATCAGACGGCGCAATATCTGGCGAATATGGCGGATGAGGTAGCAGTTCCCAATTGAGTTCCCTAATTTTTTCCTGGGTCACGTCTTTTCAGTTGACGAAATTTGTATGTTTTTCTAATAACTTTGCATTTACTCTGTTTAATTGTGAGCAATAAATTTGTGCATTAATAGTTTCTCCTATTTTTAGAAACTCAAAGTGTATTATCCCACCACAATCCCACCATATGCTCAAGAGAACCTTTTTTATAATCAAAGAATGTTTAAAAATTGGTACAGCCGGTTGATTAGTCGAAAGTCACTGCTTAGTTCTTTTAACATTGTCGTATAATATCCATTTTTCATCACAAGTTATAATCCGGTGTAGAAATTGCTCGTTAAGGTGTCTAGTTATAAGCGTTGATCCCTGTTTGTGTCGGACAATTTGTGAGGAATCCAAACGCCCTTTCTGTAACTTTTGCCAATCGCGTGCAAGTGTTTTTGCACTGTTGAACAAGTAGCCCCGAGATTTATCGAATTCAGTAGGTCTTCCACTTTGGTGGTCATCAACTAGGCTAAAATTGCCACTTTGTAAATCTTCGAAATCATCATTGACACTTGTTGACTTTAAGAATTTTGCCGTAAACACCACAAATTTTCTTAGATGTCTGTGTTGCGTTACAACCCATTTTAAAGTGGAAGAGCATTAGATGACGAATATGTTCTTCTGACAGCCGTGTGTCCGATATGGTGTAGATAATGAGTTTACTCTTATCTTATGGTGAATAAATGAGGTTTAGAGTCTACTCAACAAGATACAACCAAATGCACAATCGACGCATCAGCGATAACTGACATGTAACGACACACTCTCAAAATTATTGATTACTTATGGGTCCCCCTAATATATGCATTATCAAATTAAAATAATTGAGTCTCTCTGCTTATGAGTAATATTTCTTAGATTGGCTTTAACTTCGGTATCAACGATATCATCCACTTCTCTATATGTCTTACACTCCAAGCTAGCCACTTTGTTTTCTTAATGTTTAAATTCAGCCCCATTGATGTATTGTGTGTGACGACTGCATTTAATAATCTTCGCAGATTGTCGAGGTTTGTAGCCAGCAATACAGTATCATCCGCATATCTTATATTATCGATGGTATTCCCGTTTATTATTATGCCGGCATCAGCCTCTCCGACGGCCTCTTCAATAATATGTTCCGAGTATAGGTTGAATAACATTGGAGAGAGTACACAACCCTGTCGAACGCCTCTTAAAATTTGAATGCTTTCTGACGTTTCACCATCAACTTATATATGTCGCGTAATTTTTTTCCGCAGCGTTCAATAGTTCGATCTGCTAAAGAGCTGATGCATTTACTTATATATATGCCGGCTGCTTGTTTAACCTTTTTATGTATATTAAACAAATCGTATTTTGAATGAACGTTCGCTGAGCATTGTTCTTTCGCTTTCAGTATAAGGTGACGAATAGATCTTTGCACTTCAAAGTATTTTGCAGAGTCGACATTTTTATAGATGCGTTGCAAATCCATAAGCAGCAATATTTCATCTGTCATCCATAGTTTAATATTTATTGGTCCAAAAGTCTTGAGTCAGTCTCGATATCATTATCAATCTATTGGTACTTCCATAAACACGTGCTGTTTTTGTACAAATTTAGATGTTAAATAGATTTTTAAAAATACTCAATCTGGTATTATTGGGCATAAAAACTGTCCGCCATAACATAGCTTTTAAACACACCAAGATCAAAGCATAATTATTTAATAGAGGAATAAATAAATTACCTAGCTGCCATGCGTTTCTGATGATGAGATGTTTACGTCCAGCCATAAATCGTGGATTTACATGAAGCGGAATATCAGGATGAGGCCACATTTGTACTGACGATTGTAAGTTTATATAAAATGAATGCGGTAAGAGTTTTATTCTACCGATAATGACTAGTTGTCTGCCCTTTTCGAAGCCATCTTTTAATATACCTATTGCAGGATTGCCCTGAAAATTTAAATAGTATAAAAAATTTAGGTCAACAATAAAAATATTAAAAACTAAGATAATCATAACAATGTTGACTGACTTTTTTATAAGTTGTTGTAATTTATTTGACATTGAGTGAGTGATGTGGATCGTGTGGATGTGTTCGGCTTTATGATAACCGATCATAATTTTTAACGTGTATAATAAATTCACAAGATATGAAATCAAATCGATTGCCCTTACCCATTCTATATTACTCTCTTCTGAATATTTTGGCACGTGAGGTGGTGAAGGTGAGGTTAAAGGGCGTGCTGGATACGATCGAGCTACACCGCGTCGGACTACACCGACAGACACGCCAGTCCCTCTTACTTGAAGTTCTGCGACGCGGTCTATGGATGCACGGAATGAGAATGTACAAAAATGGGCGGAATCAATCTGTAAATTAATTACATTATAATTAATCATTTACATATTTAAATCAGTATTAATATTGATATTTTAAATGCAAACCTGACAATAAAATTCATCATCAGCTATGAAAAAGTCTATAGTAAATGCTTCTCCACGTTTGAAGGGAAATGGAAAACAGCACGACGTTTCTTCTGTATCCCAACGTCCATTAAAGCGAGAAGTACGAACGACATACCTCTGCGATAATCTCGGATTGAAATGAAATATTATATCAGGTTCAACTCCCTCTTTTTCTTTATTACAAGTAAAATTGACTGAAAATCTGAAAATATACAAAGAGAATATATTGAAATTCCAATGAATTCATTCAAACAATATTATATGTATTTATAGTTATCTTGTAACATTATTTTTTGATTGACACAATACATATCAAAATGACATTTTTCATCAAGAAAATATACAAAAACAATTTTATCATCATTTGTTGAATGTGTATTACGCACGGATTTATGATTCATGAATAAAACAATGAAGAAACGTACCTTTCACACTCAGGATGTATAAGACCCTGCACTGTGATTATATCTCCAACGGTTAATGATTCTAATTTTCCGGCATAGGGTATAGCCGTCTCTTCCACCTCGATCTGTAACCAAACTCCTTTATTTTTACGGTCCATTTTACGATTAGATTGAATGCAACCCATTGTAAGCGAAAACTTTCGATACGAATCTATCTTCGAGTATCACTGTTACATATTGAAATGTTAATAGCGGACTGAAGCTCGTGGCAAACATTTTGAATGCAACTTTACAAAGACACTGAAACCGCAAATTGTTTAATTAAGGACGCGCAGTATCTAATCGATTTCCTTGTTTATTAGCCCATAAAAAGTACTTATCACTTGAAAAGTTAGAAAATAAATAATGTGTAATGCAAAATTAGTTTTGAAAGATAAAGTATATTGTTGACGATAAAAAATATGCTGATAATATTTTAAATTGTCGCGTTGAATTTAACACATTGACTATGTATCGACTGCAATAAAAGATATTTCTGCTTGTAGTTAATTGTTTTAGAATATTTATAACGCATTTATCCTAACGATCTATTGATTTTGATTCATATAAACCCAAAAACCTAAATGATCTAAATTACACATTTAAATCAGAAGATCAATTTTTATACACCAATTGCAAGAAAAAATAAAATATATTGTGTAAGTTACATAGGATAAAGCCATAGATCCCCCACCTTATTATAATCAAACATATAATCCACACAAGATATTGCATTAAAAGTGAGGAATATAATTTAATATATACTAAGTTGTGGTAGGTAATGGTAACGATGACCTTTGACTGAAACATAAATTGATAATCATATTTAATCAGGAATGCATAACTTTTTGTAGATAAAACATGATTTGTTTTAACTCTGTAGAATTTGCAATCAATGTCGATATTAAATAAGCCATCAAAGTCATATGTGACGGGAATAAAAGGATCAGGAAGGTCAGACGCGGATCGCTTGAAGGACTTGGTTTTGCTTGGTAATCGTTTCCGATTGCCTTTCCATATCGGGGGCTGAATCCAATATAAATCACATGTTGATATAATTGCACATTGAAAAAATGAGGAGTTTATCATTCTTCAGATTTGCATGTATTATTCTTCGATTGTCGTTAATTTTTCTTTCGCCTTAAAACTTTTTTCATTCCAAGACAAACCTTATTCGTTTCAAATTAAACCTTTTCATTTAAAGTTTAACTGTAAGATGAAATGAAATGAGACCTGCCCTATTCTGTGGATCGCACGGTCTCCAGACCTGACACCAATGGATTTCTTGTTCTGGGGACATGCCCTATTCCGTGGCTCGCACGGTTTCTAGACTTAACACCACTAGATTTCTTTGTTTAGAGATGTGCTCATTTTCTCCTAAAGGAGAAGTGTGCCGCAAAAAAAATTATTCAAGGGTTGATCGTGATTAATATTGAGTCATTTTTGCATTTATTTTTTGCAAATTGTGGCACAATGCAGTGAAAGCAGGTAGAAATATTAACAAAACATTCGGAAGAATCGAGAAGAGAAGAATCGATTTGTGAAATAATAATTCGAAATAGGAAAGATAAAAATGCTGGATAAGTGGGTGCCGCACGAACTGTTAGGAGGCTAAAATTGAGGCGCTTGGAAGTGTTTTCTTCGTTGGTAAATTCGAATACACAAAAATAGTACTAATTGGCACTAAAGAAAAGTAGAGGAAATTGACATGCAGTTTCTTTCGAGTATTCTGATAACTAGTTTTTAGATTAGATTAGATTAACTAGATAAATTTTTAAATAAGTTACATTTACTTGAATTTATTACGAATGAACTTTCTAAATTACTAAACAAATAATATCCGAATAATTTTACAAATATCGAAAAAAGGGCAAATATATTCGAATATTCGATTGGGCGGAAAGAAATGTCATTTTTTTGGTTGCGTGCTTGCTGTCAGTTTACCTCTGGTTGCTGTCGAGTGAATAAATCAAGATTGGTGTCATTTTAAAGCTCTGTTGTTTGTCTTACTTTTTCAAATATTTTTATTAGCCATAGTGAAAATGTCCGAGTCAGAAACTGATGAGACACATTTGCGATCTTGTTTACTGTTTTTATTCAACAAAGGATTAAAAGCAAGAGAAGCTACTCAGAGCATCTGTGATACATATGGCAACATATTGAATATTCGAAAATGCCATAGATAGTTCAAAAAATTCAAAAGTGGCGATAGAGATTTGTAAAATAAACCAAAATCAGGACAACCTCTAAAAATCGACGATGACGCATTTAATTTTGTGGTAGAATCTTATCCTCGAAAAACAATAAAGGAATTATCGCTAGACATCGGCTGTCCCTGGTCGACAGTAAAAGACCATTTGAAAAGACTCGGGGGAAAACATAAACAGGGAATTTGGGTACCGCAGGAGTTGTCATTAACGGCCTTGGAACAACGGATAACCATTTCTTCATGGCCATTGTCTAGGTATGAAATTGATCCATTTTTAAGAAGGATCGTTACTGGGGATGAGAAGTGGGTCCTCTACAACAGTCTGAGAAGGAAAAACAGTGACATTCTTCAAATCAAGTATCTGTTTCTAGCCCTCGACCGTCATTATCCTTGAAAAGAGTCCTCTTTTGTGTTTGGTGGGATTTTTTTAGCGTGATTCACTACGAATATTAAAATCTGGCCAAACTGTCACAGTAGAGCTATACTGTGCATAATTAGATAGGTTAAAAGCGGAAATGCTTAAAAAGCAATCTGTGCTAGTTAGCAACCAAAGAACTGGATTTGGAAGTGCTGCAACATCCACCATATTCTCCTGATATTGCAACTTCAGACTATCATCTTTTCAAGTCATTAGAATATTCGCTTCGCGATAAAAAAATCACTTCTGTAGAACAAGTGAAAAATCATTTAGATTCTTACTTTAGTTTACGAATTTTACAAAAGAGGCATTAAAAATCTACCTAATTTGTGGAAGGCGATTATAAATAGCAATGGAAATTATTTAATTGAGTAATATTTTACGGTTTTTATTAAAATATTTTTTTTCTCCAAATAACAAAAAAAATGACATTTCTTTCCGCTTTAACCAATATATTCGAACATTGGCGTAAAAACACTGTACTTGTGTTATTTTTCTAAATTCAAGACCAAAACTGTATAAATTTGGAAAAAAAGCGATGATTATATTCGTAAAATAACATGTAACAGGCTTTATTGCAGATCGAAATGCCGAATTTGTTTAGGGGGGCTCAAACTTGCGCCAAGGGCCTCTCAAGTGCTAAATCCGCCAATGGTAACAGCCATGTTTAAACTATTTGCTGAAACACGTTACATAACAAAATCTATAATCGATTATGTTGAAAATTTATTTTCAGCTCATTAAGTACATCAGAAAGAGCTGATGAACTCAAACATCAGATTTGCCATTAACCAAATGGCTTTCGAAATTTGTACGCCCACGAATATTTAACGCAGAATTTATACAGCACTTTCAGACAAATGTACCATTATTGCGAGCAATTTACTCCACACAAAATAATACTAATCGAGTTTCAGACGACAACGACGAAAAAAGGCCAATCTGAAATAATAAGCGAATAAATATAAAAGAGAGACCGCTAAAAAAAATATAACGGACATTTTTTCCAATCCTTTGTCCGTGCTCAAATGCCGATTGCTGGCATTATGTATGGATTGAAGGAGGAATACACATTATTTATATGAAAATATGACAATATATTGAATGTAAATGAAGAAAAAATGTCGCCATGATAGATCGCCAAGAAAGGAGTGAGAATCTCGATTCTATGTCCGACTATATCTATTTTACGAGTCCCGCAGGCTCATGGCGTATTAATATTTATGTAGTGTATCCACAAAATGTTTTGGGGCTCGTACTGTGGAATGCCGCATTGTGGAAATTCGATTTGCACTGCGGATAAGCCGGCGAAAATTTAAAATTCAATAATGTACTTGTGCAACAAATCATCATAAAACACGAAGGGAATTCAAGATTTGTTCCGTTTATCGAGCCCCGAACGGACGATGGAATTCCTCAGATATTACATTTGGCGATGAACGTGTTGAATGCAATTAAACGATGATAAACAATATCGTTATCTCATTAAATAATCCTTTAAGCTTACATATTGCTGGTATACTCTACCGGTTTCTGCGTATAGATAAAAATAATAATTTATAAACATTTTATCATCATCATGATTTTTTATTTTTCAAAGAAAACATATCTGATTAAATACGCGAGGCAATATAAATTGGCAAGGAAAAATAACACTTTCCGTCAGCATCGCTTTATTAATCCTTTGATGAGTATACACTCATATGTTGAGTGCGTGGTATGCAGCTAGGGGATCCCAAATATTCGTAAAATCGAATATGAAATTAGTAAAATATTAGAATACTACTTAAATCTTTTTTTGTGCGGTAGATGCGTTCTGCGGAAAAGATTGAAGTAAATTAATTAAAACTTGAGATATGATGTCAACCGTGTTGAAAAAAGTAGTTTCGAGAAAAACGCGTTAAAAGATTTCATTATGGTAGGATCGGCCAAGTTACCGCGTCACTAAAATAGCCATAACTCCGTAAGTAGTTAGAATTTTGGAAATTCCTTTGGAGAATATATTTTTAACATTAGAAAAACGCAAAAAAAACGATTTTTTTAAAGATTTATATCCTATTTTATCCAAAATACGTACTCTTTATGAAATTAGAAAAAGGAAAAATTGCTTTAAAAAAACCGCATAACTTCGAAATCGCACAAAAAAGGCGCACAAAAAGAGGTTTGAATATGTTATACATATATATACGAAGGCAATTCAAATATAACCCCGTCACTGAAGAAAGAATGCGAGAAATAATATCCTCTGTTGCGCAACGCGTTTTCGCGCAAACGACTGTATGAAATCAAATCAAATTTTGATATCAAACAAAATTTAAAAATATTAGAATTTTATTTACATTTCAAAAACAGATATTTTACTCTTTGAGTTAATTTTAAAATAACTTAAACATAGGTGACGCTGTATTTGTGTGCCCGCCACTTATCGTCCGTGCAAATTTACTCATTCCTCAGAACCGCGCAGCGTGTATAAAGCTTGTATATCAATAAATGAACACTGTTGATAGCACACAATATTCCTTCATTTCTTCGCGTAAACTCTCTCCGTCTTTATCTCTCCCCGAACTCAATGTGCAATGAATGCTCTTTATGAATCACTGGAATTCGATCGCAAATAAGCGACTGTACTCATTAAGAAGTTAAATTTGGCCGTAATTTTATTTTTATTGAGCCTGCTGTCGAGAAAAACCCTCTCAGTTATTTATGAGGTTGGTTTTATCGGCAACAGAGAATCCTAGTCCTATTAATTGCCGTCTGGACGTGTACAATTTTCGCAGAAAAGTGCAGAAAGTGGTTTGCCAGATTTCGATTGGAAAATTTTTCGCAGTTGGATGAATAAGGTCATGGGAGGCCTAATACACTGGATAACGACGTTCTACGAGATTTTGTGGAGATAAATCAGAGGTCTGTCTAACAATAAACGCAAAAGACAATGGGTGAACAAAAGACAAGGAGCACAAAGTCGATTGAAGAAGAAACTCGATGAAATTCGTCCAGAACTCGTCAATAGATACAACGTCTTCTTGCACCACGACTATTACTATTACTACGAGCATCCACCTTATTTCCCTGATCTCACTCTTTCGGATTTTCATTGGTATCCGTCATTGATGAAAATCATTGGTTTTTTACTACAACTTCTTCAATCTAAATACAAAATAATATTTATCGAGAAAAAATAACTCAATCTATCAAAAATTTAATTCACTAATCAAATGTTAAAATTTATGCTCAGTAGATTAGATAAATTGGTAATGGAATCGTCTATGGGAGAAACAATTTTTAAAAAAATGATTGCAAAATTAGATTTAATAGAAATAATTGCAAAATTAATTTTAAACGTATTAATAGACAACTGTAATCTATAGCTTTTATATGCTTAAAAGATTTAATGCGATTACTTTTGGGGAATGTGATTGATTATATTATAATTTAAAATGTCCGAAATGATTAATTTAATTTCCCTTATCAAAGTAATACTATCTTAAGCCAATTGCGATCAATCTCTATAATATTTTTATTATGTAAAAATCATTCTAAATCCATTGAATTAATTTTTGCGTACATCGTCACAGTATAAAATAACAGCCAATTCGTCGGTCTTACGATTAGTCGTCTGAAACGGACGGCATAAATTAAATTTGATTGCGAGAAGGAAAATGACCGGTGTTAAAATGAGAATAAATGAAATATCAAGTACAGTTTTATCGTCATCAATCAGCTATGTATGAAGTCATCAACATCATTTTGTAAGATCTAAATCGTAGGAATAATTTCATATTAATTTATAGGTTATTAGTGAGAAGACGGCATGTGTTGAAATGCCACACGCGCTTAGTAATAATTTGAAAAGAAATGCGGTAGTACAGTTACGTGGTTTATTGCTTCAGGCAACGTGTAGCGCGGGCTGAATGGCTGAGATCCAAACGTATGCGCGCGCTCGCTCTCTCATCGAAGAGCAATTGACTCCCTCTCTCCCGTGAGCGGAGCCATATTCCCAAAGTTTCATCGCAATCAAATGAATGGATATAGGAATGATAATAAATATTTTATATATAGATGTGAGACATGAGTGATGCATTGCCGATCATGCACCCAAATTAAAATTCCACAGCTCGATTGATGATGCAATTTTCAAACAAAAAATCACTGCAATAGAATGCGACATTCTGCGCATTTCAATTGAAAAACTTCCCAATCCGATGTCATATTCATGTCACGGAAATTCTCGGAAGTCCCAAACGGAAAGAGGACGAAGTTTCAATTTAATCAAAAACTTTTAATGGCCTTTTATCCCTACTGTCCCGTTAAAAGGATTACAGAAGGCGGGATGGAATCAGAGAGTGTAATTAATGCGACCCGCACGAAGAAATTTCGTGAAAAAAAACGACGCAATAAATTATGTTGGTGTGTTAGTAGAAAATAAGCTTATTAAATATTTTCTTTTCGATAAAAAAAAAGTACTTGATGATACTCGAGCAATGAAGATTAATTCAACAGAAGAGATTTTAAGCATGCAGACTTAGAAAAATATCACGAGTGCTGGGGAATTTTCACGAGTGCTGTTTGTTATTTTTTTAAAGATGATTGAAATTTCTAAAAATATGGCTGTTATCGAACGATGATATATCGTCGCATACACGATGGTGTCCTATTATTCGCATATCAAGAAAACTCTGTCTCAAAATAACTTCATTGCAATACATTTGCGCACATCGCACGGAAAATCGCACAAAAAAAGCTATGACTTTACATAGAAAAAGTGAAGATGCATTCCATGGATTTTAAAAACTGCATAACTTGAAAAAGCTTTATAAAAAATATCAAAAATCGCATAAAAAACAGGAAAACAATAAGCCAATTAAAAAAAACATTTTTGGTAACATTTAAAGGACGTCTTGCATCATTGGTAAAATTTTAAGGATGTCTGACGTCTGGCATCTCAAATGCTTGGAATCCACTAGAAAAATATTAATTATTATTTCATTTCATTATGGTAGGAGCGGCCAAGTTGCCGCGTCACTAAAATAGCTATAACTCCGTAAGTAGTTGGAATTTTGGAAATTTCTTTGGAGAATGTATTTTTAAAAGTCGAAAAATTTGGAAAAGTGCAAAAAAAACGAAATCATTTTTTTCAAAAATCTAAACCAGAATAAAGGGCTTGGTCGTAATTCAGCGATAGCAGATGCAATATGATTTTATTCAAAATATCTTGATGCGTACTCTTAATGATATTTAAAAAAAAATCGCTTTAAAAAAACCGCATAACTTCGAAATCGCACAAAAAGAGGTTCGAGTGTATGTGTATGTGGAAGTGCTAACAATCTGCAGATGCCAATATTGATTCTAAAAAAATAAATTGGGTAATAGAAGCTTAAGGGATGAATCGAGAACGGGATCACCATTTTAAAACCCTAATCGAGTCTGACTCACGACAAAAAAATTGAAAAGAGTTGACGCAAAGACTGAGATGCCATTTAAAACGCATCGCCAAAACGAATAGGATGGACGTTATGAAATAGGATGGGTACCGCACTCCTTGATCGAACACAACAAAAACGAGCGACTAAACAAGTGCTATACCTTCTTGACAACATAAACAATAGCCCATTTTTAAATAGCAATGTAATTGTTGTTGATGAAAAATGGCTCATTTACCATAATATACGACGAAAAAATCAATCCAATTCCAATACCCAAGTCTGGATTGACTATGAAAAAAGGTTATTTTGTGCATATGGTGGGATAAGCGGGGAATAATTCATTATGAATTAATACATTTAAAAATAATAATAAATGGTGATGCGCGCTCTCATAAAGGAAAATTGACACTGGATAAAATACGGGAATTAAACAGGAAAGTGTTATCATATCCTCTTTATTCATCGTACTTAGCCCATCAGTGCCAAAAGTGATGGGAAGATGTGTTGAATAAAGGGAATTATATTTTTTAATGTTGTATATAACATTTTTGTTATTGATAAATTTGAACTTTTTTTTAACTAAATACGCGAATACTATTAGGTCCCCTAATAATAATATATAACATAAATTTCAAAACAAATTTTAAATAATTCTCATATTACACTTCATAGAATTATCATTTACATTTATCTAAATTATTTTATTTTAACGTTCATTTTGTTATAAATTCATCAAAATGAGTTCTTTATACAACATGTTTTTTATCAAATTATAAACAAATTTTGTAAATTTTATCCAATTTTTTATTTCACACTTTATTTTAAAATTAGGTCAAATTGGAATGTGATAACGCAATATTTTTATGGAAAACTCTATTAAGCTTGAATTTTCCTCTGAAAAAGTTACTTAACATCACAATTTAAAGGCTTTCCGGATGTACGAATACGATGATAAAAGATGGGTGACCTAAAAAAGGAAGGGCGATCCTCCCCCTAATGATACAATTACTGAAGCCTTGGCCTATTTAGAGGGGTTGTGCGCATCTGAAAACTCATTTTACCGAATTATTTGAAAGATGAAATTCGAGAAAAACAACAACATCAACACGCAATAAGAACAAGAAAATTACGCCGAAAATTAATTTTCACAATAGAGATTTAGACACCATTTATCATCCCCAAATATATTTAACACAAAATAAAATATATACAGATACAATGCAACACGTACCACAGCGTCGTGTATACATTTCATCAGTTCAACGTCTATATATCGCTACGCCGCACTTTTAGGAGATATTTTTGTACTCCTTGTGTTTATACGATCCTTAATAATATTCAGTTTTCTAGATATAATAAGTGATAGAAGGTTATTGATCAGATTGGCACAAGTGCCTATATCTAGCACCATAAAAGCCCACGAAATCTTTTGTTGAAGCATGATGCATACAAAAATGCAGAGGCCCCAGATCCGTGGGCGATATTTTCTGATGTCACCGACTGATTTCTGTTCTAAATTCGCTCTAATTATTTGTCCGCAGAGATCTGCAGCATCAGGATTCATCAGCGAGACGTATTCAACGTCTTGCATGAAGTCTTGGGGCACTGCCAAGTGACGAGTTCATTTCCCCCTGACATTCGTAAAATCAATAAAATTTCCTCGGGCTGGCGAAAAAAGGTCGATGACGCTCGACTTGGTTTATTTTGCGCCAAGTCATAATATTTGGAAAATGGAAAATACACACGGCTCCATGCCGAATTAATGGAGTTTAAAATGTGGCTTTTGCGCTTTGACTTGGATCGAAATAACTGCGTAAGCGTGGATTTTCAAAGGGTTTTTTTCTATTTAAAATGTTCCGAATTCCAGTATATATACGCGAAAAAATTTGCAACAAAAAGATGTGTCTGCTGTTGAATTTGAAGAAGGTTTCGAAGAAAAGGACAGCATAATAAAACACACTATTGATCGCATGAATCCACTAAAATATACTGGAATTCCAGGCATTTTAAAATTACCTGTAGTTTAAAAAGCAACTGTGATACAAAACATTTTTATTGACTTTACATAATACAGTGTTTGATTTCGAATTCTCGGTTAACACCACAATTGAATCAATAACAATATTATTACGTTAATATTGCCATTAATAATATGAAGATCGACATTTAACACTAAAAATGCCACACCAATGAAAATTACTGGATGTACAACCGTATATTAAAATTTCTCCTTCTTGTTATTTTTTTTCCGCAATTAACATAAACCCCACAAATTTAATATTAAATTTTGCTTGATATTTGAAAGTGAAAATATTCTAAATGGGTTTCCTTATTTACGGAGATCGAGTTATTAAGAATTCATTCGGTCTTATCATGAGATCTAAATTTGGGTACTTTAAGAGTAGGCGATGATAGAAACGGGTCGAATTGATGAGATTAATTTAGAAAAGGGAAACATGGGTTGAAGACGTGGGTTGAAATCTTTCAGCCTTCCACCAACCTGATTAAAATGAGAAACGTACATATGTAAAACAATAAATATTTGGATGAAAATATGCATTATTTTATCACAAAGACTGGAATATCCATGTTTTCGGTCCTCTCGGAAGTCCATTTTTTAAAAAGTTAAATAACAATATTATCAATGCAATATATTATTATAATGTATATTTTATAATAATATACGAATCCTGGGTACGAATTTATCCTCGAAAATGCTGCAAGAAGTCCTAAAAGAGGACGGAGTGACCACAACAAGGTATGTGTATCCATCCAACCGGTCCGCTTTTCGGATCGCTGACATGACGAATGAATGCCTCGCGATCGGACGCCATTCCTGAACAGAGTCAATCAGTGTTGATTAAAAATTTAAAAGCTTGTGCAACTCTCGAGTGACAAAAAATAGTCTAATAATTTTGAATAATATTATTATAAAGCGATAATAAACAACGAAAAAATTAACGGCTTTTAAAAAGAGCCCAATTTCAACATCTACGCCCGAATTAGATGTTTCGCATCAAAAATTAAAAGAGAAATAAATGTATTTATTCAACAGAAAGCAGACGATACTACTGCATGATAAAATGCGGAAATTAAACTGGGAAGTGTTATCACATCCTCTTTATTTCAGTTTCAAATTTCATTAAAAAACACAGCTGAAGTGGAAAGGCATTAAAAATCGTTAAAGAAGTCAAATTAATGCTAAAACGATGGGTCTATTACGTATATGTTATAATTGGGTTTCCTCGTTTAGGAGAGGATTAACATCACAATAAATATATAAGTGAATTTGTAGTACTCAAACTTATCGAACCGCATACTATGAAGTGCTAAACCATAATAGAGTTGAGAGCTGACAGCATAAATTGAAGGTCATATAACACATGTGAATAATTTAATAGTTGTGTTCTGGCGTGTTTTTGGACTATCATTATGACAGTCTGGCGACTGAGTGCCGTTGAGTTTGGGTTTGCCAGACTATTACTAGCTTGTTAAGATTGTACCGTCTGGTTCAAACTTGATGACCTTCAATTTATGCTACCAGCTCTTGGTATATAACAAATAAAGATGGCACCTAAATTACTATAAAAAATAATCACACTGGTTTGGCTTTATACATGGAAACAAAAGGTAACTAACAAAAAAAAACAAGGATATTATGGCTAGTTAATTAATTATTACAAAAGAAAGTCGAAGAAGAAAATGTTTGTGTCTGTTAAAACTGAAAAAGTTAACAAATGCTTATATAAAACGGTAAAAAATCGTAATAAGATTAAATTTGACATGGATATTGCAAACCAAATGTTAAAGGAATATAAGCAGATGAAGTTGACACTGAAAATGTAAAACAGGGATAGAATCATGAAAAGATGATGTCAAAAATGAAAGAGTCCAATTTTTTCGCACAAGTAAGTAAGATAGAGCATTGTTTTTGGTTTTGTATGGTAATTCGTTTTGTAAGAAAGTAATGAATCTATAAATATAAAAAAATATTGTGTATTTTTTCAAATCGGTGAATGTCGGTAGATAAAGTGTTAAATTTCGTCGACTAGTGCTGCCGCCGAGCGGCGACGATCGATACTAAATCCATAAAAACGCGGCGGAAAATTTAATCGCGACTTTAATGCGGTTAAATCCTTCGCCGTTTTATCTATCATATCTTCTATACGGCGTCGGAATTTAATACCGCTTTATTCAAACGGCGGACCTAAATCTATAAAACGAAACGTTGCTCGCATGATGTACGAGCGGCGGGGCTGGGGTGGAAAACCGACGCCGGCGAATCGTTAATCTTCATATTTTACCCGACACAAAGAGAAATTCAGCACACACTGCTCGAAAAAACGCGCTTATATTGGATTGCGGCCAATATGTACGAATTTGAAATTTAGTCGCCGAGTTTGCCGCTCGCGGCGCTTCGATCGGTGCGTTCAAATTTGAATCGGAGCGATGTTTACGCGAGTCCTTTGTCCGTATTTCAATACCGGGACGTATGCTTGATACCTGGATCGTAGAAAATGGAACAGGAGCGCTAGCGGCGGACGACACTATCGCTACGTTTATGAGAGATGCGCGGCGCATTTGTATCGACGCGAAACGTCAAACTCGCGATTTTTTATGGACATAACGCGAAAATTTTCGTGCATGCCACGCATAAAAATGCGATCGTCGCACGTTCGGAATCAACAGGTGACAGCGCGCCCGGCGTATTTAAAAACTGAACGTGATCGAGTTCGTCGTTGCTTTTTATTTAATTAATGTTGAGCAATTTGGAGGTGTTATTATAAATTGTTTCTTACCCACGTATTGCATAACGCGTTTGGATTATGCTTATAATTTCAATTGATTCCCTTGAATTTGTTTGATATTGATGTCATTAATTGGTGGGTAGAGGTCAATTTGAGAATTTTTGTTACAAGGTTATTATATCGCGTATTGCAGAGTAAATTACATTTTGTACGCACTGAATATTAATGTCTTGGCTGGGGTCCAAAAACGTTTTATTTGTATTTATTTCTTGTTTTTATTTTTGAAATATGACATTTGTCAGGGAGGAAAAGCAATGGCCGATATGCGAGCGAATTTAGACTATAAAACAAGCGAACGCGATCGGTTAGTTTGAAACGGAAGTTCCGGCGTTTGACAGAGCAAATAGGTTAGTCGAATATATTTTACTTGATATTGGCAGTTTTCTTCGCACTCCTGATCCATTGCGGTTATGTAAAATGCTGTCTTGCACGAATGACGCCTGACGTTTTGCTGATTCTCTATATTTGTGCGATGTTAGAGGTCTAGACTTGGTTACAAAATTTTACATAAGTAGTGCAAGATTAGCGGGGGATTTGTGCGGCTATCTTGAGAGCGACGGATATATCGCGAGTGTTTGTCACATTCGCGAATAGATCGACCGGGGAAGAAGACGAGACTCACGACGTATTCGTTGCTGTCCTTGTCCTCGTCGTCCTCCCGCCGCCGGCTCCGACAGCAGGAGGCTCCTCTCCTGCGGTTGCCGAAGCAACAGACGCTGTAGCCATAGCAACCCCCGTCCCCGTCTCCGTCTCCCTCGTCGGATGTGACGACCGTAGGCATGGACAGTGCCGGCACTCTCATGCTTCAGACTCGGAATCCTAGCGCCATTCGAAAGGTCGCTCGAGGCCGCGCTCTCTTGCGCGAAAAGCCGCAAAAGTGAACATACTCCAAATGCGCACTTTTCCCGGGAGACCCGCGCGGCGCCACCGGCGCAAAACGACTGCCGCCTCGCACGTTTCAGACCCACAGTGGGGTAGGCCCCCGCTCGTATTGCGCAATATGCGTGCAACGCAAAACAATCAAACGTCAAATCAATATATTCACCTACCATATATCGAACCAAACCTTTCTTATTATTGTCATCCATATTTTTTGGTCATCAAATATGTCACTCGATAGTTTGGACCTCAGTATGAACGTTCGAATTATCGGCACTCCTGGGCCTATGTTTATTTAGAACGGATTTAAATCGGACAACAGCATTCGAACGTCAATCAAACAAAGAAAAACACAGCTTTTCCATTGCATAATGTATAGGGTTTCACCGTTCGACATTGACATCAACATCTCTCAATATCAAAACAAAGCGACATCGATTTACAGTAAGCCCGCTTTAAAAAGTTACTCCTTAAGAATTCATCCAATGTCTATTATGTTTCGGGACAATAAGGGCGTATTAATTCTTATAATAAAAAAACATTAGGGAAAAAATGGAAAAATCGATTATCTTTCTTAAATCGTATTTGCAAACAAGAAAAATGATTGTTTGGGTATATTTTTATTTTGAAAAATTTATAACAAAATTATTTCGCGATGCGAATATTAAGGCGCATAAGGGACACTAGGAGGGGAATTAGGACACTGAGAGGGTTAACCCTATGGGTAGGAAAATTCTGATTAACTCAGGTCAAACAATAAGACATGGACCGACGAAGGGCTGTTTACCGAATATATAGACCCTGCTCCTGATGTTGATATAAATACTTCCTGGATAATAATCTTTCTCTGAAATCCATGCTAATTATGGATAATGCTCCTGTCCACACCGAGAGAGTTCAGGATATGTTGGAGGAGTTGTGGTCTAAGGTAGTTTTAGAACGAGAAGAGGGAAAAGCCACCTGTCGAAGAAATTGTGTCCCTATGCAAATCTCTAGGCCTTGAGATAAACGAATTTGACACCGAAGAACTCGTTGCAGAACATAGCAAGGACCTCAATTGTAGGAGTTGCATGAACACTACGACACCATCAACTAAAGGAGGCTCTGTCGGGAGAGAGAGAAAAATAAATTGTTGACAGCGGAGATTAGATCTCATACTTCAATGTGATTAAAGCTACAAACATTTGTGGAAGAAAATCATCCAGATAAAGCAGCATCTATTAGGACTATTCATTTATTTAATGATATTGCCTTGGTTCATTTCAGCAAAATGTTGAAATTTCGCCGAAATTTCCATGATTTCTTATGGGAAAACTCATTTCAGATTACGAGTTTTTCGGATTCCGGAACGAATTAAATTCATAACCCGAGGTTCCACTGTACTATATTTTTCAAAAAGCACTTCTTTCTTCTCACAATTCACTAAGTCACTTTATTACGAACAAAATAAATGTCTAGAAGTCAAAGCTCGATTGTCGTGTTGTCTTGAGATCAGGCGTTTGTTTTGATAATTAAGATACTCGCATCATTTTTACCGGTGATCAATTTTGTTATTCTCCCTTGACTATTCTGGAATGGCGTCATTAGCCGAGTCTCATCACTTCTTTGCAAAATCTACTCCTTTAGATGTAAACTGGCAGGCTTGTACGGTAACCTGTCGTTTTATTTTTGGAACACATTAATAGAACATTGTGTGCTATCAACAGTATTAAGGTTCATTTATTGTGCTTGATTCATTATCAAGCTTGTTACATGCCGCGGTGGAGCTGACAGAAAAAATGGATTTACAGTAGAGCGTAGCATATCTGCTCTCCGATCCGAAAGGGTTAATACAGATTTGCATCATAAATTTATTAACAATACTATGTGACAATAAAATTTATTGTGTACTTTTTTTTAATAAATAATTTATTTTGCTTTATTTTTAATGACTGAACCCTTCTACCTAACAATGCATTTTTTTTGCAAAAAAATAAATCGCTTTGCAAAAACACTTTGTGAAGTGATGCCAACGTGACAAATTTAACAAGACGAATAACACAGGGATACCAACCTGAAATCCCTGTGCTTTTTTTCATTCCATCTGACATCTGACAATTCAACTTGACATTAAAAAAGTTTAACTTGAGTTGAAAAAGTTCAACTTGAATTGAAAAAGGTTGGACTTGAAACGAAAAATGTTTAACTTGGCGTAAAAATACTGTATACTATCGTCCAAAAAAATCGTCTTCTTCAGTTGGCCGCAAAATAGAATGAAACCAGATCATCTAATGCGTCGGTGTCTAGAGTGAAAGTCGCCAGAAATCATATGGACTTAATGGGTTTGTAGCATTGAAGAAATTCAAATGAAACAAATTGAATAAACAGAAAAGTCTGATCTGAGCGCAAAAATATACAAATTGGACAATTGCTGATTGGTAAAATGTCTTATGGAATACAGTGAAAATGTGATGGTGTATGTTTTAGATATGAAAAAAACTGAGAATTTAATTTTTAAAAAAATAATAAATAGGATTACTTGAAAATACTTCAAAAAAATGCAATACCTATACCTAACATTCAAGGCTATGAATGTTAGGGTGAAATTTTGTATCATTTTTTGTTCATCTTGAAAGAACAGTCCAGTTAAAAAGCTATTGTGTTTATGCTCTGTAATGACCTATAAGAATACTGGAGACATTTACTACATGACTTTAGTTTAGTTTTATTGTTACAATGAATGCCAAAAAATCTTTTTTATAATTCATAACCAATTTGTCTTGTTAAAAAAAAATAATATCAATAAATTATGAGTTATATTAAGTTTTTTTACAAAGTGCTAAGCGTTTCCAAATTTGTTGTCGGCAGTGTATATGCGTATACATAAATGTTATAAAAAAATATCAAAATGAAACTTTGATTTGGATAAAAGACAGTTTATAAGACTGTATATATTAGATTGAAATAAGTTATATGTATATTATTCCAATTTAAATAATCTCTCTTAGCTTAAGACGATAATTCCACGAAGATCTCATTCAAATAATGGAAGACGTCGAGAATAAAGCACTTAAACAAATTGTTAGGTACAGAAAATGGTAGCTGAAGGATTACGCAACGGTAGCATCTTAATTTTCCGTTGTTTTCCGTATCGTTTTAAATTCGTCGTTAATAAATTTTAGATTAATAAATTAATATAAGTGGATGAAAAAATGATTAAATGCTATTAAACTATGGAGCCAAAATGAAATAATTAACGATGCCATATTAAAAAATTATATTTGGTTTTTTTTCACAGTGAAAGCAACTTATTTGGATCTAATGATTGATGGTTGTGTATATAGAAAAAAATAATTGATAAAACATTTTTTAAGGAGGATATCATTTTGAAACTAGATAAATTGATTAAATTGAACTTCCTTACTATCAAATATTGATTCAATTTAAGGCAAACATTGGAAGCCGTCTGGAAACGTAAAAGATAATATAGCTGTCCGAGTTTCATTTTGACATTGATTCTAAAGACATTTTCATTTTTTTTTCTTCAACCTACATGAATATAAGTTATTATGCCATAATTTCACATTGATATTTATTATTTCAATTATATATATATAATGATATTTAATTTACGACATAACGCTGATAGTGTCGAGGATACAACATGCATGTGGTTTTCAATCGTTAAGCATTGATATGTGTATGATAGAATAAAGGTCAAAATTGTTAGCATTGCTTCGGATTTAGTCTTCGAATCACGAGCCGATGAATCATTGAAGACGAGGAAGGAATGGGTGGAAGAATGGAAAATTCATTATGAATTTACGACCGAGATGTCTTTGTATAGAATATACTAAAACGAGTGAACAATGTGCATGGACATACATTTGTAGGGGAAGGCCAAATTAGGCCAAACATATAATAGATTAGCTTAGATAATTTACATACATTTTTGTCCAAATGATCTTTTACACTTGCATTGTGTAAATATGAACATTCAGCTAAAAATTGACTTGACAAAATAGAATCAATTCAAAAGGACTTCAAGTTGATTTTTTGGAGATAAGACAAAATTTTGGAATAATATTAATATCAATCATACAAAGGCAGACAACTGTTTTTAAATTAGCACCATTGTCATCTTTATAATCAAATATTGCCACAAGCAGCCCACTGCATGACTTATACCTAATGTTATTCAAAACAGCTTTGTTATTTATAAATGTTTGTTTTGTAGTATTCCATTTTTAATTGTTATTCATATGGAAAAAATATTAATAAATACTTAAAGTATAAATGGAAACATTCTATTTCCATGTGCGTAATCAACCGCAATTTATTCACCTATGTTATTTAATTCGCACATGCGACTCGATATTAAATGCATTTCTATTAACCCTTTAAAGAGGTAAGACACAATTCAGAAAGAGCATTCTTACACGTTGAGCTCAAAGAGAGAGTATTTGCGTACATGGTACGATTGTATAGATAGTTAACCCAAATTTATCGACTAATAATGATATGTGAATGATATATTGAATCGATTTCAAGTATATTGTTTATGTTTACCTGAAAAAATGACCGATCATTGTGTGCTATCGACAGTGTTAAGGTTCATTTATTGAGCCTGGTTCATTATCAGCTTGTTACACGCTGCGGCGGAGCTGACAGAAAAGCGAATTTACATTTGAGCGTAGCATGTATGTTCTCCGGTGTGAAAGGGTTAATAGGGACACATTTAATTCAATATCTTTTATCAACGGGACTTTCGGAGAAAGATTGGCTATGGTACGAAAAAATAATTCCAGTAATATCTAATTTACTAATGATTATCGAAAAAAGACCAAAACCATTTTGAAGGAAGAACATTTAAAAATGATGAAAGCAATTCAACATACAACAGTTCGAGGTTATGTGATTTAAGTGTTAATACTATTATTTTGGTTCACCTTGATGCAATAGAATAGTTGGAAAAGTGGGTGCCGCACAAATTGTCACATGTTCAGAAACTGAGACGCTTAGAGGTGTGTTTTTTATTGACGATTCGAAATGATAAAATGCCGTTTTCAATTGATGTTAATGAAAAATGGATTCACTACAATAACAGAAAAAGATCTGGACAATAATTAAATGCGAATGAAGTTCCAGGATATGCATCCAAGTATAGTTACTGTGTGGTGGACAAAGGAATAATTCATTTTTGTTGCAAAATTAATTCAATTCAATACTACAGACAAAACTCGACTACACATCACGAATCACAATTTCCAAATTGAGTTTATTTAACTTAAAATTGGTACCATATCCCTTTTATTCACCAGATCTTTAATCCACATACAAATATATTTCATTGCTCTTTACTTTATGATTCTCACCTACGCCCTAATAGAAGCAATTATGTCACCCAGGAAATGATGCATTAATTTTCACGAGACCCATTGGCTCTACATTTTTAACAAAGCAACATGACTTACATGCAAAATTGAGGTCACAAGTATGAAGTGACAAATTTGTTTAGCAATTATTTAGAGTACCGTATTTTGCATAAAATTTGGGTCACCCACGGGGAATCAAACACTTAAACTTTAGTCTAACGTTGAAGATTATATGGAATTAGTTCCCAAAGGCATTAAGGGATTATGATTATTTACACAACACATGAAAATGAGTTCAGAATTCAAAGCGATGCATGTACATAAATACGACCTCCATAATTGGATCTGCTACACTAATACGAAATAGCTAACTTATTGGACCATATGATCGAGACTAACTGTATTTTAAATCATGTGAGGTGGCAAATGTGTATCTGAAACTTGTACAATTGGATAGTTTAACACATTGCGACCCGGACGTTAATGAACAGCGTACACACGCGATTATGTATTTTGTTCAGAGATCACATTCACAGAAACATAAATAAATTTATTATGCGGCACTGGTAAAATTAATCACGCATAAATTAAATACACTTGACTTAACTGCGGTGTTATTTATGTATAAATTGACATGGGTACTAAACAATCGATTACAATGTAAACCTAAAAAATGTTTGCTTATTGTACTATTAAGATTACGCAGATAACATGTGTACAGAGCGCGCCTGGTGTAAATATAGACATTCTATTTGTAAATACAGTGTTAGCACGGTGTGCGTCAGACTAAGTGTTGTAAGGTTTGCTACTTTGTTAAAGCTTCGATAACAGCACACTAACATTTTGTTCAAACATTCTGTTTTGATTTTAAAATGAAAATACAAAAGATAAATAAATAAAACACACATGCTTGGTTGAAAGATAATCAATAATATGAGCAGTGAGTGAGTATGAGAGAACGAAGATCAGCTCAGGTCATAACATCGGCCGTATTTATTTAAAAGTGTCATAATCGATATACATATGAGAATTCTCCATGAATAAATTATTTTATTATAGTGATTTTTCATTGCCTTCGGCATAAAATTATATTGCGTAGTACAAATCCACTTAACTATCAGGACCATGCAGCGTGTATAAAGCTTGTATATCAATAATAAATACTGTCGATAGCACACAATATTCTTTCATTTCTTCGCCTAAACATAAACAATACACTTGAAATCGATTAATTATATTGTTCGCATATCATTATTAGTCGATAAATTTGGGTTAATAATCTATACAATCGTACGATGTACGCAGCATACTCGTTTCGTCTCTGTCTCCCATACACAATCTTCAATTTGCAGGACACTCTCCGTCTCTGTCACTCTCCAAGCTCAAAGTGTAAAAATGCTCATTCTAAATCTTTGGAATTCGAACGCAGATACGCGTTTTAACTCCACAAAAGGTTAACATGGAAATAATGGGGTTAAGTTAAACAGAACATAGAATAATAAAATGTATTAATTTATTTATATTATTTTATACTGGCGAATACACGGTATGCATTGTAATACCATAGGCGCTTAATAATTATTTGAAAAGGAATGCAGTACGTGGTTTATTGCTTCAGGTCACGTGTAGCGCGAGCCGAAGAGCTGGGATCCAAAAGCATATGCACACTCGCTCTCGTCTCGAAGATTGACTTTACCCCCGTAATGCGCGCGCATCCTTTCTTTCCCCGTCCTCGCAGTCCAAACTTCATTTCACCAGACCAATATGCGTCAACATGGTGCAGCCATGTTGACGCATATTGGTCTCAGCGCAAACTTCGCCGCAGCTGCCTCAAGTAACCAAACACAAAGGGCGTCCCGCGTCGCGGGGCAATCTGTGCGTGCTCTCAGTAGCGACGGGGCTCCGCAGCTCCGAGATGGACTCGCAGCATACGCGACGGAAATCCGTATTTTACCTCCGTAGAAGGGGCGATTATTTATCTCCGACTGCTTATTTGACCACACCGAAAAGGAGGAATCATCAAAAAGAGAGTAAAACTTGATTATTGTTTTTAAGCCACCAGATTAATGCAATGCATTGGCTTGAACATCCGAAAAGATATGGAGAACCATGCTAAAGATGACTTCGAAATTTCATCCAATCGATGGTTTTGCAAATATTATACTGCTGCTGAAGACTTATTTATTTCATTAATGTTCGCATAATCGATCCGTACTCAATGAAATTTCACGCTGTGCTCAGCGGACCGTTAAGTGTTAAGATATCTAAATTACTTAACACAAAAACAAGTTGGTTGGGATCATGCCTATAATTGAATCGACCAACTTCAACGACAGCACAAGTAATTATTTAAATTTGCGTCGGTCTGGCCTGGTGTTATGCAAGGTATTTTTGCAGAAATGGAAACGAGTTAAGATGCGGTTTAACACATTTCTCATGGTCAAGTATTTTCCAATTTTGTCAAGAGACATTTCGACATCCAGACGGAATGTCTTACATGGAAAACATGTTAAATCTCACACTGCCAAGCCTCAGTTTCAGCAATGCTTTATCGACGCAATTCAATTCTTTGCCTTTGATAACACTGCCTTTCCTAGGTATTAATTATGATATTTATGCAACAAATATCGCACCGCGTGTCGTCGACCTCGTCAATCTGAAGGCTTTTTCTCGTATTGTTCGAAAGTTGGTCACGAGAACATGTTTTTTCCAGTTCGGAGCGAACCCATAAATTATACTCGAATTCATAGTATTTCGATTTGCAAAATTAAATGGTGAACAACCGCATTAAATCAGCATAAGCATATCCGAATTTGGAAAACCACGTTCCGTTCCAATTAGGCCACAGCCCATAATTAGCGGGGATGATCGGACGCTGCAAAATGGCGTGGTGATCTCTCGAATACAAAAACATCATAATCATAAAAAAATGTATGAAACTATTAAAGAAAATGGCGTCAAGATGTCTGAAAGATAGCCATCATAAATAGGCGAACTTTACCATCCAGAGCACTAAAATGTTTTTTTGTATCACTATTTTTATTGTCCATTTTCCGCAAAATGAACACCAATTTGCAGTCATGTTATCCATATTTTTGATAAAACATAATAATCAATGACCAAATCAAAAAATTGCATAGTTTAAATATACAAATCTTAAAGCACGTAAATATGATTAAGATCTATATGTTGTGATTTTCAGATAATAAAGCTGAACAATTCATCGATTGATTGAATATCAGATCTTTCGCATAAATTTTATATTTATTAAGCCCTTAAAGAAGTAAGACACAGGTTTGTGTCTGTATATTGTGAATTGGAGACGGAGAGAGTATCTTGCGTACATCGTACGATTGTATAGATCGTTAACCCAAATTTATCGACTAATAATGATATGTGAATAATATAATAAATCGATTTAAAGTGTATTGTTTATGTTTACTTGAATAAATAACCGAATATTGTATGTATGTAGTGTTTATATATTTATGTACAAGCTTCATACACGCTGCGATGGTCCTGACAGATAAATGGATAAAAGGGGAGAGTATGCATGGTTGCGAAGGTGAATATGCTAACGTGGCTTTGCAAGCGTTTGTGCGGGACAACAATGAAAGCTTCTCTTTGTTGATATTAACGAAATAAAAAGCAAAAATCATCATAATCACTGAATTATAAAAATGATAGAGATAACAAGCGATGATAATGAATTTTAATCTATTTAATGATATCAAAAATTAACATTTCTTTCAAAATATTTATTTTTTTCAGACGACATACTTCGAATAAAAAATAAATAAATAAATCGATTTTATATAAAAACCCATTGCGATATAAAACATGTTTTCATATGCTTGTAATATTAATGCGATTCAATCCCAAATGTTTGCGTGACCAAGCACTCACGCTCGTCCCTTACCGTTGATGAATTATTCAGCGTGGGATTTCTGTTTTTTTCTTTTGATTTTTCATACATTGAATTTCTATCTGCAATATTTTGTAGCCATTTTATGTATAATGTTGAATGTCGAGAATTTAATGTTTGATACATGTCATAATTAGGTAGAGAAAGACGGAGACGGAGAATGTCTTGCATACATCGTACGACTGTATAGATTGATAACCCAAATTTATCGACTAATAATAACCCAAATTAATCGATTTGTAGTGTATTTTTAGCGTATTGTTTATGTTTAAGCGAAGAAATGAACGAATATTGTGTGCTATCAAGAGTGTTTATTTATTTAAATACAAGCTTCATACACCCTGCGCGGTCCTGATAGATAAGTGGATTTGTACGGATAATAAGTGGCGGATATATAAATATAAATTGCGAAAAATTACTCCAAATTAAGAAGAAAAAAGTGTAAAGTGAAAACAATCCTATGAACTTATTGAGTGATGTGTTAGATTTTCAGTTAAATTTCTTGGATATTGGTATTTACTTTTTTACTTAATCTGTGAGATAAGATTTGACTTTCGAGTTTGACGGGTCAAATACTTGCATATCAATGTTTAGATAATGAAAATATGTCATAATATATATTTTTTAAATTATTGATCATCTCCAGTAGGATAAAGGCGGTATTAGGGGGTGGGTTTTAGTTGGCTGTCGACCCCTGGCCCGCCCCGTCGACGCCGCATCTGGCTGTTTCAGCAGTTGGTCCATTGCGTAACCAAAAGCAACGGCATTGCGGAGATGACAACGGGAGCAAAGGATGGTGGAAGGACATAGCTGATGAAGGAGCGAAGAGCGAAATACGAAGTTGCGCCGGCGCCATCTGCAACGTTCAATAATAATATTGCGCAATCTACGTCGCGCAATATTCACTTGTGATTCATGCAATTAGTGTATTTGATTAGTAGTAAGGTGCATGTTGACTACATCCTTTGCAAGGTTGCCACACCAAGCGAATCATATTTATTTAAATAAATAACATCAACATCCTTATTTATTTATCATGCACCGCAAACTGCCATCTAGGGTTGCCACAACATTCAATCAACTCATTTTATAAAAATGAACTATTATTTTTGATACAACTAATGGAATTACTCCTGCCATCGGTATACACTATATAATATTATACACGAAATAAAAGCGACACGCGAGTCCTACTTAGCTTTCATAAATATTTTTCTAATCGATTTGAGCGAATGTCCAAATATAAATTACTTCAGCGAAACGCTTTTTTTCATAAAAGCAATTGGATAATAAACAAGGGTATATAAATAAATTAAAACGCGAACTCAACCTAGATTATATGAAAAATATACCAATTAGAGAAGGTATTATAAAATGAAAATCGTGATATTAGGGCATGTCACATGAAGATTCGGTTTTTCAAAGATCGACCGTAATTGAGAAAAGTCATGTGCAATATATTGACTTTAAAATAATTATTTCCGGTAATATTGCTTGAGAGTTAGATATTAGTAACAAGTCTATTTCTTGTCATCTGATTTCAATAGGAAATGTTAAAAAGCTAACTAAGTAGATGCCGATCAAATTGTCAGATAGCCGAAAACGGAAATTCTTGAAGGTGTGTTCTTCGTTGATGATTATTAATATTAAAAATACATTCTTAAATCGATCAATACTCGTCATGATCATTTATACGAAAACAATCTGGGCAGTGGTTGAACACCGATGAGTTTCCAGAACACTCACCAAAGCTTTGAATTCATCAAAATGTTCATAGTTACTGCATGGTGGACAAATAAAGACACAATACACGATTCCTTCTTAAAATCAGGGAAAGTCATTACGGCTGGATTGTTTTATTATGAAATTGAAAATTTTCATAACTTTAGTAAAAGTTATGGCGTTTTAATTGTCACCTACGAGTTCCGAACGTTCATGTGGCGTGCCCTAATAAATAGGGTCAATCTATCACATAGTTATATAGAATAGATGACGGCTCATATCGAGCATTCGTTATGAAGAGTCAATAATAATTTATCAATAAAGCGGAGCACGTTGCCAACAAATTTGTTTCTTGGAAATTTACATCCTTGAGACTATTTTCGTTGCTATTAGATGTTCCTCGTAAGACATTTTTGAATATTTCTCAGTATATTCTAGTGGTAACTCTAACGTAAGTTAACATAGAATTTCGATGAATACTAAAAAGTACACTGAAAGAAATTTTAATGACAGTTTCAGTAGTAAACCCCATTATTCGCTTACTTGAACATGATGAGCATTTTCGCTAAAATACAGGATGGATACATGGATCTGAGGAACGATCTGATAACCAAAAAGAAATTTATTTTGAGTCAATGATGTCAATGATAATAAGCACAATCGATGTAAACAACAACCAAATTATGATAAGTTCATAATTTTATAAGAATAAATTTATCAAACGCACAATGAAAGAATCGACTAGAGTAGGGATCCAGATAAGTGGATTTGTATAATAATAAGTGGCGGACAAACAAATATAGCATCTAAGTTTATGATTACTTTAAATTAGCTCACTACTCAGAGGGTTAAGCCGAGTATAACAGTCAAGCTTCGATTCAGCTTCAGCTCAGCTCTGAGTGAGCTTCAAGGCAGCTATTTTTTATTATAATTAAAATAACATATTAAAAATAAACGAAAATACTAAATTTTAATTATTTTCTAAGCACATATTCATCTAATAATATTTTGCATTTAAAATAAATATTTTTAAATTTGAAGAAAAGAAAAAAACCTTAAATAAAAGTTCCTATAATAATCATACTAAAAGTCGATCTCGAGAAAATTTTAAATTGAAAAGTAACTCCCAAGGCAAAAGAGATTGGGCACCCTTGGACTAGAGTGAAAGCAAATTTCAGATTAAATCGATCAATCATCACTCAATAAGTTCGTGGAATGACATATAGTTGGTGCCACTATTGACAAATCCATTGATCGCCTAAAATGTTTTAGAAAACATTTTTAAAAATCCACAAAACAGTTTTGGCAGATCGTAAACAGCATTGCGTGAGAGACCTGACACCTTAAAGATATCAGAATACAGTGTATTCATTATTTTGCATCAACATTTGTCCATGAGAAAGCTATGTTCGAAGAGGATACCGCGGTTGCTCACAGAAGACCAATATCAACAACGGGTCGATAATTCAGAGCGTTATTTGGAGCCGTTTCAGCACAATAAAAAGGATTTTTCATACAGTATGTGATAATGTAAGAATAATCCATAATAGATCCATAACTATACATTACGAATTGCACTTTGAATTGCTTCTCCATCCACCTTATTCTCCAGATCTGGCTCCTGGCGACTACTACCTGTTTACTATGTTGATGAATAAAATCGAGTTTTGTCTAAAAGTTTTTGTTTTATTAATCATAATACGAACTTATTGAATGGTTAATTATGTTTAAAAAATACCAGCTTGGTGCAGTTTTCAAGGATATTTAGTCAAAAGTCAAGAAAAAATAATACAAAAAACGTTTATGATAAAACAGGAAACTTCATTACTAAGATAAAATTAACTTAAGACAATAAGACGTATAGAGGCAAGGATAGTACCCTATAAAAATAACTCATAAAAAGTAAGGGTGTTTTTTTTATAATGGGTCGTAACAAGATAGTACACCTTTTTTGTAAAAAGCAATAAAATTAATGTTTCTAATCTCTAATAATAATAATAAAATTAATGTTTTAATGTCAATAAAATTTATACAATTCTGATGTTCAATAAAATTGCATTGAATTCAATAAATATTCAGAATTATAAACCTTTAAAAGATGCTATTTTATTACCCTCTATACGGTTGAAGAAAACGTGTATGATATTTGAAAATTGCTTCCCACAAATCTCCCCATTACCATTTATATTAAATGTCATAAAATGGCAAATTTAAAAGGGGAGGATTTACGCTTGAATTAAAATTAGAAAGGGAAGCAAACGAACGCTCTCGCTAACATTTATGCATTTTTACATTTATTTAAATCAATAAATAATAAAAAATGCAAAAACATCTAAAAGCCGGTTTCGTAAGATTCTTAATACATTACGTATGTTCATCATTATCAGACTTATGACGCGATTGTTGTACAAATATAAAAACGACCTCTACCATAAGGCACATATTTACACCTGACTAATCGACTTGGGTATTTTTTTAAATTTAAATTGTTTGTATTCATTTGAATAATAATGACGTACACATTTAAAATTTGCGCCAAAATATATGATAAACTATTGAGAGATAGAGCAAATATTTTATAAATACGATATAAATATGCGGTATAATTATATAGTATATATAAAATTATATGAAAAGGGTACAATTTTTTTAACGGCGGTAATTTAATTTTGTTTCATAATTAGTTTGGCATTGCACCAATTAACAATAGAGCTGAACATTGGAGTTTGACAGATAAACATAACCTCACTTTCGACTATCACAAATGACGATGATAAGAGCGACGTTGAATGAAAGATAACGCTGATTTGACATAGTTTCGCTACTATATACATATTAGTTTATTATAATAAAGTGCTTTTTGTATGTTTTCAAATGTTATATTTGCTCCCATTAGACACCCTAGCGGATTTATCCCGAAGTATAATGTGACACGTGATGTAATTTAGGCTAAAATAAATACCTTCATAAATAAACTCATACTCACTTCATCCTCTTCGAAGACTTCCCATGCCTCCTCCGGTTCGTCTTTGATCCCAGGTGAAACTCCGGGCCAATCTATAACTTCGCACATTTTAACAATTAACGTTTACGATTCGAGTTTCTCACATAGTAGTCGAAACACTGCGCCGATCCCGGACTTAATGAATTATTCAGTCTTTGGTGAAATTCATTTAGAAACAAAAAAAACGCGGTTCACTTTTATCAGCTGACACTGTGACTGGGAGGTCTGTCGTATCCTCATTGACAATACATTCGCCGCAGTGCGACAGAACCTTTTGTTGGCGAACCTTTGGCCATCGATTAAAATAAAAGCTAAATGAGCTTAACTCATAAAACCAGTCAGATAACAACAAACAAAAAATCCAATTCCTTTTTTGTCATGCCATATAATACAATCTAATTTTCAACTTGGAAATAGAACCCATTTCAACACATTATACTCAGTTGTAAACAGTTCAAATGAACAATTTAGAAGTGCAAATTTTATCCCATAATCTTGTTGAAGTAAGTAAATAACATCTTGATTTCAATTGTTTGGACTGTAATATAATACGTACGTATAGATAACGCACTTTTATGACTTCATCATTGCCTGTCAACCTTTTTTAAATTAAATCAAATTATAATTGGACTTAAAAATTTATTTATTTAAAATAAATTCATTATTTAAAGTGTGAATTCATATTTCAATATTTAGATGTCGTCATCTATAACTAAACATTTTGTGTGTGGATGTTATAAATATTCAAGGTCAACTGGTTTATATTCTGCAATGTTTCATCATAATAAGCATAATTATAATAAATATTAGACGTCGATCTTTGAATTGTTTTTTGCTGTGATTGTCATTGTAGTTGATATCAAAAGTTTTTAATATCGTAATGAAACTTATTTTTAAGTAATTGAAATAAAAGAGATGATTCAAATATCGTTGATTAAATCCTCTTATTAAATAAACTTATTAAATTTTACAATATAATACAAATAAATTGCCTACAATACTTACGAAATATCAATCACTGATGACCTTTGATTTTGAATATTTAGGTCTTTATCAAAGTGATACTAAGCATTGGATAAGATAATTTAAAAAATATTAGTTTATCAAAAATTAGTTGGTCGGAGAAAGTGTCGTCGTCAAAATTTTTGTTTCACATTACAAGCAAAATTTTGGATTACAAGTCGCATGAACGAGTTTCATGGATACCTGATGGACCGTAAACCAATGGGAGACCGTTTGAAACTCCTCTTTGATAAAGCTTCTTCTTCTTTACTCTTGGGAGAACCTGCGAGCATTCAAGAGGTGCAAAGTACAAAAGGACAGGCATGGACATAGCAGGGCATGGATCGACGAAGAACTGTTTATCAAACGGATACTCTGCTGCTGATCCAGAGATAAAAAAAAATACCTCCTGGATAATAATCTCCTTCTGAAAATCATGCTAATTATGAATAATGTTCCTGCCCACACCTAAAGAGTTGAGGATATTTTGGAGGAGTTATTTTATAAAAATTGTCTTCTTTCCATTAAGCACAACTGCTATTCTACACCCTTTTCATAGGATTATCTGTACAATATCTAAGAAAAGTCAATGCTTCAGTTATATTTTAGGTTATTTAATTTGTGGACAATTTTATCTATTACATACCCCAAATCAAGGCGCTACTTCGTAGAGCTGTAGTCACTCTTAAGTTCCATGTGTTGATGATCTTGTGAGAGCCTGCATCGATTAACCGAGCCTCAATTATATCTATTTTATGCGAATTTCTGAAGAACATATCTAATGCGTAAATCAGGGGACTGAGTGTACTTAATTTTTCATTTTGTTTTTGTATCCACGAGTGCTCTTATAGCGAAAGCTGGAGTAAATAAGTTACAGTAATAGTAAAATTTGCATCGGGTAAACAACTCCATGAGAAAGTCAACATGATACTGACTGGTTTCATATGACGGCATGAAGTTATATAAAGTGGAACACAATTATATTTGTCATGCGCGTATCAATTTACAACCTGTTCTTTCTATTCTTAAATGTGAAGCAAATGTTTTTATCGCATCTATTCAAAATAAAATGATATTATTACTGTAACATCTAATACTTTTTTAAATTTATATGGTGCATATTTTATGTAAATTCGGGATCTGCCCATTGTGCATAGTAAACAGGATGCTCTTTTGAATGCATACAGACTAGTATTGCTCAAATAAAGGATGATTCATTTCTATAAACAAACAATAATCTTGAACATATATTTTTTATTTAGAGACAATCAAATACACTTACAATTATAACTAGTGTTTTAAAAAATAATTAAACCTATGGTCTTTCATGCTACTTCTAGTTAATTGATAAATGCCAATAACTGATAAAATGAAGCATGAATTTCAATCTCTCGGTTACGGATTTGTTTAACAGAGCATACGAAAAATGTTTTTTTTACTTATTCATTACCAGTGGAAAAATAATTTCGTGTATATTCTCTGTTCATAAATAGAACTAATAAAATAAAATTGTAAACGATACACAAAATTATTTTGGATTTTTTAAAATTCAGGTACTAATTTTTATTGAGCGAGAGAATGAAAAAATACTGCGAATTAAACATCACTAGTTTGTTCTCAAACAATCTATCAACTTAAATCTAGGGAGCGGTAGTGCGAGGTTGTTTAGCACCGCTCAAAACGACAAAAGCAGCCTTGGCTTCTTTTTGTCGCGCTTGTAAAAGCGCCAATGTTCCCAACGGTGTGTCTGTCGAGCTCATTTTCTTCATAAGCTATTGAACAAAATAAAAATCGGATTAACATTTTGTTGATCATCACATTAACATGTTTAATATAGAAAATATAATTACCCCTTCTTGCTGGTTTTGTTTTATTCGTTTTTCTTGCTTATTTTTTACCTGGACCTTTTCCATGAAATTTATGTGAAAGATAACGGAAAGCCTCTTTGGGAGGCAAAGGACGGCCATCATCATCAACATAATCCAATTTAACATTAGGCCTAAATCCTTCTTTTTCACGAAATTCACTAGTTGGACCTGAATAACCGCGTTCTCTCCTATTTAACTTTTCATCCTCACTGCAATAATTAAAAATGTATAAAACAAATTTGATCTTGATAAAGTAATACATTTATAATGACGATTTAAATATGTTATTATTACCCGTGAGCTTTGTCATCAATAGAATAGTGATGAGCTCGAAGATGAGATAATCCAGCTGGAGCAGCACGGGCTTCACGTCCTCGTTCCAGATAGCCTTTACTCAAAGCCAAACGTAATGCTCCCGCCAATCCAGCGCCGACTGCTGGTTCTGCTGCTAATGCTCCACCTCCATCTATAAAAATAATATAATCAATTAACATTGAAAACAGCATAAATATACATTTATTAAAACAAAGAAAATATTCACCTCTCGTCACATCAACGGGTGGTTCCATTTCTACATCGATTGAATTCCACGTTCCTTCGCCGTTTTCATTCGCGTCAATTTCAGCCTCAACTGATCTTTCCAATTCCTATAACAAAAAAATAAACACTGAAAGAATATTATCTTCTAATATATAAAAATAATTATTGTTTGTCCGTATTTAATGCATTGCCATACCGTTCATCCGATTGCGATAAAACTTTGTCAACTTATTGTTAACACTTGCGGGAATAACATAGGCATAATAAAAATATTGTTTGTATACGCAGTTTGTTATGCGAGACGTGGCATTGCAACGCATTATTATATATATATATATACAAAGTGATCATCAGAAAAATTACCATCAACTCTTCAGCATCCACATCTCTGTTTCCAGCCTGTCCATATGTAGGTATATCTCCGAGGGTTCTACAAAATTCAGCAGTGCTATCTAATACAATTCCACCTCCACTTGCTGATTCATCGTCCTCAATTTCATCTTTGATTGAAGCGACGACTTCTTCTATCTAAAATACATATTTTTTGTTTAATAAAAGCTAGGATTTATTCGATTACATTTATCATTCAATAGTTTAATTTAAAACCTTAGGTGTTTTGACATTTTGAAGTTCGGCGAGTTTTAAACGTCTGGCTTTTGCAAGTGCCATCTCAAGTTCAGTATCTTCCTCCTCTTCTTCGTCGGGGTCATCTTTTGGATTGAGTATGTCTATTTTAACTTCTACAACAAACATATAAATTTAGCATATAAAAAAGCATTTTTATTTTATAACGCACTTAACAAATTGACAAACCTGTGTCATCTGTAATAAGTGTATTTGGATCGCTGTTTTCAGCCAAGTCTTCCACTTTAAACTTCTTTCTCATTTTGCCCTGAAATTACAAAATAAAGATTAAAAATATGTTTGATTACAAAAGTACAAATTTATGATTAATAAAAAAATAATTACCTTTTTCTTTGGTTTTTTAAATTTGGCCTTTATTTCGTCTTCAGTATAATATTCGGATGCAATCTTTAAGTCTGGCAATACGAGAGATTCCACGTGTTTTGATGAAAGTTTTTGTTTGATCTGTAAAAATATAAAAAATGGTTATTCTCAAAAACGTTTTGAGCGATGATAAAAATCATTGAAACGTATTAAATACCATCATTTTTTTGAATTTTCTAGCTTCTTCTTGATCTTCATCGCCTATGATGAACCCGTCAGGTTTTCTTTGTCCAAAAATTTCTTCATCGTATTTACTTAAGACTTTTTTCACCGGATTCAATCCGTACTGCTCTATATCATCAGCGCCTTCAAATGGATTATAGCCATCTTTTGATTCTTTTTTGTTTTCATTGCTCTAAAATCATAGTGTTAAGATAAAATTATAGAATAATTCCAACATATCTAAAATTAATAACAGTTTGATTGATTTTATAAGGTGAAACATTAATTTATATATTATGTTTGTATCTTCACTGGGTAATACCTGTATGATATTAATTTATTAACCACCAAGTGACCATGTGAAGCATTTTTTATTTTGGTCATGTGCAATGAGGAATTTTACTTTAGTAATAATTCCTCTTAAAAAACACTGACCCATATAAAAATGTAATATATATTTAAAGAAATATTGTTTACCTTTTTATATCGTTCATCGTCTTTTAAGTTGACATTCACGAGAACATCGTCCGCTTCATCGAGCACTTCATGATCTTCCAGAGTGAGAATTATGTTGCGTTCTTCTTGTAAATTATCTAAATCGTGCATTACACGCAGACCTTTTAAACTTTTAGAGGTATATGCCGCATTACGGTCTCCGATTTCTTCCTCGGCAGCTAATTCTGACACTCCAAATTCAGCATCCAACTCATCCAGGATGGCGGCCTGTTTATAAAAACACGTTTTATTAAATTTCATATAAACAAAAATATTAATGCGTAATAAATCAGTATTACTGTTGTGCCTTCACTGGGTAATACTTTAACAATATGATTAAATCGTCAAGTGACCATGTGAAGAAATTTGTTCTAGGCTTTCAAATTTTAATCTATGCAAACGTTGACATTGCATAGCGTATTAAAGAATTCGGCCAAATGATAAGTTATGTCGACTTTTTTGGATGCATCCTCTTCAAAATAGTTTCCTTCAAGTCGCCGAGCAATAAGGATGTGTTTTAAAAAAATATACGTTAATCTAAGACATACAAATCAACCCCCTTAACCCTCTAAAGACAATGGAAGAGACATGTTCATCAAAACATCTGTAAAGCTGTATGATTTATATACCGAGAGCTGGTGGCATAAATTGAGGGTCATCTAACATATGTGAATAATTTAATAATTGTGTGGACAGGGTTACCGTGCAAGCCTGCCAGTTAACTTCTGAAGGAGTAGATTTTGCAAAGGAGTGGTGATAATCGGCTCATGACGCTACTCCAGAACATTCAAGGGGGAATAACAAAATTGGTCAACGATAAGAATGACGCGAGTATCTTAATTATCAAAACAAACGCCTGCTCTCAAGACAACACGAACGAAAGTCATCTTATCTTTGTTGAAAGAGCTTAATAGCTTATCCGACGATAGCAATTTCAGTTAATTATACCTAAATGTTATGGCAGTTACCAAAAGAGATTTTGGCAAATAGATACAACAACTATTCAGCACGATGTGCGAATTCATCTCGCGAAATTGATGCATGAAACGTAGGAAATTTTGCATTTAATAATAAGAAAATTTACCCTTTTCGCTGCTTCTTCCTTTTGCTTAATAATTTGACGATTCTTTTGTATCCACAATGCCGCATCTCCGTCGGCTTCTTCATCGCTATCGCCGAGGGTATGAGATGCTAATAATCTGGAGATTAGAAGAACGCGTTAAAAACAATATTACAAAAGTATTTTAATAAGACTGTCCATTCACTGGGTAATTCTCAATCGATAATAAATAGATCGTCAAGAGACCATTGTGAAGAAATATTTTCTTGGTCAATATCTGAAGGAATTTTAAAACAAATTTAAAAACCTAATCTAACAGATAGACCGATTAATAATTCATTATATCATCCATATATTTGTATACTTACTTTGTTTCAATTAGCCGTCTTTCTTTTCTTTCGGATATCTTTGTTCTAAGAGTTTCTCTCTTTTTCTTTTCGGCGAGATTATCAGCTGGTTTATGATAGAATTCACCAAGATCATCTTTGATTTTCCCATCTTCGAAAGCAAATTAAATTTATTAAATAAACGATTTAAAAATACCAAATAATTAAATGAATAAATATGAAGCATACCATCATTTTTTTCTTCAGTCAATTGGAGAGGTTTCAAGCCTAATTTGGCACGAAGTTTGTTGGTTTCATCTATGGAAAGAGAGTCTGCTTTGGACGATGAAACTGTTTGATCCGATTCTGACTGTCTTGCTTTTTTATCAGGTGGCGAAGATCCCAGATGAGAGTCAACGGGCACTTCTTCAACTGTAGAAGATGTGAAAGAAAAACAAACATTAGCACATAGCTAAAAAATATTTTGAAACCATTTATATAATAATCTATCTATTTTAACTAATACATATGAATGACAAGTTTTATACGAAATTCATTACTTATTTTAAGGCGATCAATAAATAATGAACTACGCATTAATGATGAATGACACACAATTTGTTCAACAATCGTTGACTATAAGTTTTAGTGTTTATAGTGTTTTATAATATCCACAATGCGTAAAACACTGACCTGAAGATAAATATTCCTGTATAAAGTTACCCAAATCAAATATAATTGATATGTCGAAAATAGTTGCAATAATATTTGCCCTATTACCGTACTAATAAAAGTAGTAAAAATGCTATTTTAATATGAATACAAAACCTTAACTAATTCTAACTAATTCTCGTTGAAACTAATTCGTTATGAAAATAAATTCCAGTCGAACACATCTAGTCATCGAGTGAACACTTTCAGTGAGAAAGTGGATCAATCCTCATTATTTAAATGAACGGTATCTATTACAGAACATAATATCACAATATATAAAAATAATACTAATATTGACTGATGAGCACTCAATTATAATCAACAACTCATAATCACGTTAAGGAATTACTCGACCATGTATGAAATATTGCCACATCTTCCTGATCCAGCTACGAATAATGTTTCTTCCACATGTCATCAAGTTGGACGTTCCATTAAAAAATAATAGTATCTAAATATCGATGTTCATATTAAAACAATAAGCTTTCAACGTGCATCTCTCAAAACTGTGCAGCTATTCCGAGCATTAAGCAATGTTTAACGCTTTCGCTGTGACACTGGGAAGTTTGTTTGCTATCTTCCTCTCTCTTGATTGATCGCACTAATGTGAGCAAAATGCTGCACGTAGAAGTGGATGTACATAAGAATGCATTAGGCAGGTTCTTCGCACGCAATGATTTAATTGATTGAAATTAAGAATTGGATATCCACTAAATATTGCGAAAATATGGATATTTTGTGGAAAATCAAAAATTTATCAGTCGGAGGAACGAAACAGTTATCGTAACTACTACTATAATACAACCTTGTGCAGTAGCGGTGGGTAAAAGGGCATCTTGTCAGCGGCACGACTGGGAAGCTGCCGCATTCTGAAATAAAAGGAGCAAACGACGCCATTAAACGTGTCTAAATAGAAGCCTTCGGCCGAGCGTCGAGACGTTTACCAATGTTTTTTAATGCCTCGTGGTAACCCTCGTGGAGACGAGGATCGAGGCGTTTATTGGTAGAGGTCTCGAGCGACCGAAGAGCGTATGCTATGAGTAGGAGAAAGTATCGGGGACCCACCGTCAGAGGAGCGTCGACGACGACGTTCCTTGTGGCGGCGACGATGATCGCTCCCATTGTCTTTGGCGGTCGAAGTCACGGTCGCGACGGCCGTCGGTGCCTCGCCTGAAGCCTCCCTGGAGCGCCGTCGCTTCTTACGATCCCTCGATCGAGACCGCGAACGTTCGCGTTCGCGGTCGCGATCTCTATCGCGCTCCCTTTCGCGTTTGTGCTTCTTGTTCGACCCCATTCCAGTGACGCCTATGGGGCCACACGCCCGGAAGTTCCACGCAAGATCTAAACTACGTATTCAACGCTCAAGTCACCAATCATTGTATACTTTGCTCCAATCGAAATTGTTTCCAACGTATCAATAATTATGCATTTAAAAAACATTCATATCTTACAAGTTATTCGACTGTAAAAATACTTTAAATTAAACAGATATTTTTAAATTAAACAGAGCAAACATATTTTTTAAGCTATATTAAAAATTAAACCAAATAGAGTAAATTTGTAATAAATATTTTAAAATTATATATTAACATTCTAGCAAAATAATTTCAATGAAATTGATTAAAAATGATTGATTTCCTAAGATCTAGTTGTTTTCTTAATATTATTGAAAAATCATTAAAACATTTATGATAGTTTTCACATTAAATTAAGCATTCGCACACTTTTATGTAATTATATGCTATAAATTGTTGTTGTATTATGCAATGGAAATATATTGCGTGTTTTTGGATCTGTTTTACAAATATAAACACAAGCAATGAATGGTAATTTAGTAACATAAATATATTAAGCGATGCCAAATTTTTTTCCATCGGAATAATTAAAAAAACGAAATCAGTAATAAAATTAATTACTCCTTAACGCAATAGTGCATTTTATTTTATACCGAATATACAGCATTTGGATATTTCAAAACGTAAACTAATGGTCATTTAATAATTAAAATCATGTAATTGAAAATCTATAGGCATTGATTTTTTTTTCTATTATTTTTTAGAATTTCATTTTAAATTTAACATAATAAATTTGAATATTCATGTGATATTGTAATTAAAATCAATATGTGAAAGTTGTATTGCCTTATAAGGACATTATCGAACTGTATGATGTCCAATATGCTTAGTCAATAACGACAAAACAGCTGTCACATTTGGCTAAAAAATATACATCCATTAAAATAATTATGTTTGCTTTTCATTAAAACTATTATTTAAAATGGTATAATCATTTAATATATTGATTGTTAGTCAATTAATTATATTTTTTTGGAGAATTTATTGGGAGCGAATTAAATTGGTCGTCGAGAAACGTCGCTCGGCGGATGAGTATTTTTTTCCATATGGCAGTATTGTTCACGAATACATCTGGCAAGTACGGTTTTGGAAAAACGATTTGGTCGAGGCTCGAGCGTAGATCTGGACAGCTCGTCTCCGTCGAACGGTCGAAGATCTGTTAGATTTCGGGTGTCGAGAGTCAGCTGCTGCGCTCGGTGCGTCGAGCTGCAGTGTTGCCAGGAGTCGGAGGAGACAAAGGGGCGCTCGCTCGGGTGTCCTAGCGCTGCTGAGAGAATCTGAACGGTGGCGCGGCGAAGCTCTGCGATGACGGCGGCGGCGGCGTGAGGCGGCGCACGCTGGAGGGGCGCGGGCCGCCGCGCAAGAGGAGCCGTCGCGGGACGCCGCCCCCCGCACCCGCGCCTGAGCCCCGGCCGGAACCCCCTTCGACCCCGGCCCCGGAACCCCCGCCTCCGCCCCCGCCGCCCGCGCAACCCGCGCTCCCCGCCGAGATGCATCGCGCTGCCAACGGGGTGCCGCAGCTCAACGGCGAGGCCGAAGAGACCCCGGGCCCCGCGTCGTCAGAGCGCCTGCAATTAGATCAAACAAACCAAGAGATAGTCCGCCTCATAGGCCAGCATCTCAAGTCCGTCGGCCTCGAGTGAGTTCACTGTCTTCCTCCCCCCCCCCCCCACTCTTCTCTATTGTAACCGAAATCTCTTCTCGTCTCTTCCTTTCTTCCCATTGCATGACCTCTTCAATTGAACGTCCTATTTTTTATTTTGTGGTTAATATAATTTCCTAACAATTACAACCATTGGGAATGCCCAGGAACAATCGAAAGTATCTCTAAAGTGTACCTAGTGCATTTTCTTTGTCCTCAATATTTCCACAATTCATATACCTAACAAAACCTTAACGAATTTTGTTGACCCAAAATTCTTAATTACTCTCTCTTATTCCACTTGCATACCACTACCATTTATATTTTGAATTAAAAAAAAAATCCGTTACAAATATTCAGCTTGCATTTAAACGAGTCAATTTGGGCGATAAAATATCTAAAATTGTTTCCAGGACCAAAGAAAAATGATGACTTGCAATATGTGACGCGATCACCTGATTTTTGTTTACATCGACAAATATACCTATTTTTCCTTATTAAACATATCTGATCCATTCGGAGAGTAGTGCTTGATAGATTTTATTGATCTGTTTTTGATTTGTGTTAAAAACGCCGTCTTAAATAAAATTTTGACCGGACAAAAAGTGCCAACGTAACCTCAAATCTTAAGCCGAGGCAATTTTATTTTTATCATTGGAAATACGTAAAAAATATTTCGCCGTCAGTAAGTTCAGTAACATTGCCGTTCGATGTGCCAAATTAGAAAGATGCCAATAAGAAAAGCAAATATATTCATTGTATCGATTCAAATTAGTCACCTTTGCGCAACATTGTTTATCTGAATCTTTGTAATGTTGAATTTTTAACACTGGGAGAATGTAATTTAATTAGTCGGTCTCACAGTATCTTCCTCCGCCAAAAGATGTTAACGACCTGTAGATAGTGCAATGGACTTGAGCATCGGTTCGTAAGATGCCAATTTTCATTTTGTGCGCATTAAGATTTATCAGAAATAAATGAAGAATTGCTTTGTCTCTTAGCATAACTGATGCTAAAAATCAGATTATTTAATAAAATGGCTTCCACGTGTTGCTTCCATAGGATCATTTGAGTTTTTTTATTCAAATTTATTTGAAATTGGACAATGAATGTTCTTTTTAACATAAACATTTATCATTATTGAATACATACACTAGTAGGAGAAGTACAAGAACGAGGATAGTTTTAATCTGTTGTTAAGTGTACATTTTCATTGAGTTTGGTGCTGGATATTTCTATACAAAGACCTTTGTTTTGATGGTCTTGGCAGCATTTAATAGTTGAAATGAATACTCATTGTCGTCATCAAATTGCAAGTAGCACTTGTCAAAGCATAGGCTTATGCACTCATTGTATGTACACCCATCCCTCGGTTAACACGGAAGATAGGTTCTGCCGGATCGCCGTGTTAAGCGAAATCATGTTAAGCGAGGGATGGGTGTATTCTTAAATTGCTCTCTTTACCCTGAGACTTGTCAATCAATCGGATTAATATGTCATATAATTCTCACATAGCCCTATACGAGAGCCCCGGTCACCGATAACGCCGTTTCCACATATCCTGGATCTCTTCGCTCTAATTGCTCAGTTTCAGACTTGTGCCATCTCTGTCTATCTGTTAATTTCAGGGTAGACGAGGGTTCTGAATTTAATATGGTGTGTATCGGGATCTGTGTTACATGAGCTGTCCAATATAGGCTAATGGCCTTATAATAACATGCATTTTAAATCTAAGAATGTCTTTTCGGTCATTAGTAATAAAGAGTGATTTATATAATTTTTTGAATAGATTTTTGCCCACCCAAAATGAAATAAACCCAAACTATTTAAATACGAGAGCAATTAAGATGTAACCTGGAATTTTGCTGTATAAATTTATTAGTGACGTAAAAATGCAAATCATCATCATCATTGTGCAGCCACAAACAGTCCATTGCATACCTATGGGCCTCTTCAATATCCATTCACAGGAAGGGGTTACGTCTATCTCGTCTGTATCATACTTTCACCTCCTCATTTGCTTGATATTGAAGGTAGCATAACCTTTGAATTTCATTTAGAGCTCTCGCACAGCGGGTCTCCTGAATGAACGTATTGACAAATGCTTTCGCGACTGTCTCGATAGGGAGTGTAGGAGGTTTGTAAATACTGTAGGTTTTCTTCCGGAGACAGTGGAAAGGACAGGGTGAAGACATACGTGACGCTTAAATATATCTTGGATTCGCTCCTACACCAACTGAGAGTGTCTCCCCGTCCACATGCAACTTACCCGAACGAATTTGAGACTGAGTGCTTTTCTATTTCAAGTTGACCCTCTCATTTCGGCGATTTCAAAGCGATATAGAAGACAATGTTGTTAACGTTGCAAAGTGAAGTTCTTCATATACCTCTCCTCGAGGCCGTCTATTTAATGTTCTTCTTGTCCTTGTTCTGTTCCTAAAACTTGGCTCCGAGCCGGTAAGGTTCATCATGCTCCATATTGTTGGGTAGGGTCGACTATGTAAGAGATAGCGAGTGACAAGCAAGTCATTATTTGTAAACAGTAGCAATGAATAGTAGTTAAACTGAGTATCAGCTACTGGAAGTAATCAAAACATCCCTTAGGCGGTTGGACTGCAAGCCAACTTGTGTAAGTGTGTCTTCTGATCTTGGTGTTCTTACGTTTATGTGACAATAGAAACTAAATGTGTGCGAGTATTTGTTAATTCACTTACCTTGGAAGTTTGGTTTTATATGGTCTTGCGTTATTATCCTTGTTGCAGTTCATCTCAAGTGTTGCAGTGGAGATGTTCCTTTTTTATGCAGATCTCTTAAAAAACAATGTTTTTTTTGATGTCACTCGCGAGCTTTATATATAATATTAGCGTAATATATATAAAGACCAAACATATGGTAGTCACATGGGGCAAAGTCTGGACTGTAAGATGGGTTTTCAAGAGTTTCCCAGTATAATTGGGCGAGTTTATCACAAGCTATGGTTGCTGTATGCGGCCATGTATTATCATGCAGAAGGACAGTTCAAATCGGTTTTCTTCGTCTTTTCTTATGATGAGCAGCCTTAGCGTCATCTAGCAGCTGGTAGTAGTAGGCCGCATTTACCGTCTGTCTATCATGTAGAAAATCAATCAATAAAATACCTTTTAAGTCCCAAAATACAGCAGTCATCAGTTTTTCAGCAGATTGTTGAGTTTTCGCCTTGATCGGCGCCTTCACTCCAGGTTACAATACGATCCAAAAAAGCCTTTCCTTCCGCTCAATTATAATAATATAGTATTTCATGTTAAATAATGTATACGTTATTAGAATATGATGTAATCGATTGATATTTTATTATCATAGTATTATGAAACGTTTTTATTCTTATCGTGTAATAAATTTGAATTTCATTGTGTTTTTAAGGCTTTGTGATGGTACAAAGTAGTTTAAAAATATAATATTGCATCATACTAGCTTTTTTATTATGTTTATAGACGGAGTGCTGCTCAGTTGATGGAAGAATCGGGATGCCATTTGGAACATCCAGCTGCTGCCACGTTTCGCCAGCACGTTTTGCAAGGAGATTGGACTAAGGCTGATCATGATCTTCAACAATTGCACGATTTGTTGGACAATGATGTGGATCCAAATAGTCTTGTGGTATGTATTTTGATAAGGAAAAATGTTTTATGCTTGTGGGCAATTCTAAATTAATAATTTTCAGAAACAAGATCATTCCCCCAATTAAATTGCAATATTGTATTAAAAATGGGTTTTTATTTTGTAATAATGTGCTTATATGTTTATGATAAACATCCTTAATCGAGAGAATACTATAATTTAAGCTTTTTTTGTCCAATACAGGAAATGAAGTTTTTATTATTGGAGCAAAAATATTTGGAATACTTAGAATCTGGACGTGCACTCGATGCATTACATGTTTTGAGAAATGAGCTCACTCCTCTTCAACATCATACTCCGCGTGTACACCAATTATCGTCTTACATGATGTGCTCCGACAACCATGACCTCTATAATCGAACAAAATGGTGATAACGATAAGAAGATATTAATGATGCCGTGGGGCTGTTTTGATGACGTTTGATTAATATTTAATTTGACTGTCGTTGAATAGGTCCGGGGCAGGTGCGGCGTCGCGCGGTCGCGTTTTAGAACGAGTTCAGAGCCATTTGCCGGCGCGAGTAATGCTACCACCTGCGCGTTTGCTCGCACTTTTAGGGCAAGCATTGGCTTTGCAAGCGCAGCGCTGCCGCTATCATACTAGCGCTTCTACGAGTCCGTCGCCTCATCATACGTCCCTATTGCAGGATCATTGTTGTCCACGAGAACGTTTTCCTATGCATCCAGTACAGGTTATATAACACGATTGAAATATAAATGTTTTTCTTTTTGTGATCAAAATTGCTTTTGTAGTTATAGAATGTTTTTATAAATATGCTTGATTGTGATTTTGTTTTTAATATGCAGGTTTTAAGCGATCATTGCGATGAAGTTTGGTTCTGTAAATTTTCTCCTGATGGCTTAAAACTTGCTACTGGTTCCAAAGATACGACTGTCATGATATGGGATGTTGATCCTCAAACTTTGAGACTTTCACATAGGTTAATTTTTGTTAAAAGATTTATTTTATTTTTCATTGTATTATTGGTTTTCTTTTAATTGTATGACCTTAATTTATAGAAAAACATTGGAGGGTCACGTGTTTGGAGCATCCTATTTAGCCTGGAGTCCAAATTCAAATTATTTAATTGTAGTTGGTCCAGAGGATTGTCATGATTTATGGATTTGGAATATGGAGGTTTGTCATTTTGATTCTTTTCATATTTTATTATTCTTATTCTTATGGTCTAAAATTTTATTTGAAATTCATGTAATCCGACTTATAATTATAGACTGATGAACTGTTGAAAAAGCCTTCTTACTCCAGGGATGATAGTCTGACTGCTGTGGCTTGGCATCGTGATGGGAATAAATTTGTTACAGGTGGCATGCGTGGACAATTTTATCAGTGTAACTTAGAAGTAAGTATTTTTTAATGACAGCCTTAAATCAGGACTTTTTTCCCCGCACTAAAACCCCTACCCTTTTGGAATCCGCTTTTGCATCGCTTCAAGGGGGTGAATTTGTTTTTCTACGAACCGGTGTTTACTCTTCTAGTTTTGTCTGAGTTTTCTTTCTTTTGCATTACCTCATTAGCGAAATTCGTCCACGCTTCCTACTTTTCTTTCGTTTTTGGTCATTGTGGTGACCATGTTGGATATAGTTGGGGTTTCTCCAATTTTTCTCAATATTTAAAAGTAAAAGTAAAAGGATTTTTTATCATGTTCAAAATATTTTTACTGAATCTATCAATCTCCTCTGGAGTTACATCATCTTTCATAGATGTAACAATATGACAAAACCCCTACTGCTTGCCATGAAAACTTAAACGCCTGTTAGTGGGTGTTAGGGACTAGGTTGATTACTACTGGTTTAAATAAGCATGATAAAAATAATGTACCATACAAATCTATCTTGTTTTTTAGGGAACTATACTTTATAGCTGGGAAGGTGTAAGAGTGAATGCATTGGCATGTCGTTCTGATGGACGCACCGTTCTAGCTGCAGATACTCATCATAGAGTCCGATCATATGATTTCGAAGATCTCACTGATTGTAATTTGTAAGTATACATTTTGCGTATGTTAAGTGTTGATAATTTTATAGCTAAATATATAAATATTTATTTTACAGAATACAAGAAGAACATCCAGTTATGGCTTTTACACTGAATCCAGCTGGAACATTAGCTTTATTAAATGTGGCTACACAAGGTGTTCATTTATGGGATATATCAGCTCGAGCTCTAGTCAGAAGGTACAGAGGTCTTAGTCAAGGGCATTTCACTATTCATAGCTGCTTCGGCGGGGCTAATCAAGATTTTATTGCTAGCGGTAGTGAAGATAATAAGGTCAAATTTATCATCAATCGCATCGTTTATGATTTAAATGTAGAATGCATAAATATTTATATATCGGTTATATTTTAGGTCTACATTTGGCATATTCGAGGCGAAGAGCCGATAGCAACGTTGACTGGCCACAGTCGTACTGTCAATTGCGTAAGCTGGAATCCTGTATACCATGGACTTTTAGCCAGTGCATCCGATGATTGTACTGTACGATTATGGGGTCCCGCTTCCTCCGCTATACACGACTGATATCATTAGTATAAAAAAATATACACAAAATCTCATCTCAAAACATCTCAGGAAATTGGAAAAGTGCTGAATTTTAAAATCAAAATTTGTAGTGCATTTTTTCATAAACGGACCGTGAATCTAGTGTATTTAACAAATAAACTATATAATTTATGAGAGAAGTAATTAATTACATTAATTGATTTTATTATTATTATATATATACCAAAATGAAACAACTAAAAATAGTTATTCACAGGTTTTTCTTGAAATATTTGTATTATGTTATATATGATAAAAGTCTATATATTTTTTTTATAATGGCCATATTTGCTTTTTTTCCAAATAGTTTGTTGATTTTTATGTTATTTTAGTGACATATCCTGTATGTATTTTTCTGGTTTTGTCTTATTTTATTTCAATTATTTATCTTCAGTCCAATTCTCAGTGAATACATGAGTGTAACGAATAAATCTAATGGTGAAAAGTGTGTTGAAAGTGCAACTTCATGATATGAGGGACTGTCGGAGTGCTCCATTATGGACATGTTAAATTCGTCAAGAGTTTGGTGTTATAATTTAAATTGATACCTATAATATTTAGCATGTAATAATGGCACGGCAAAATAGGCTAGTTACGTGATATTGTGGAATTGCTATTATTATTATCCTTGTAATGAAATCGGCTTTAAAGCTTTATTGCCTACATTGTCACATCTTATTTCGTGCTTGTTTTATGCACTTTGAACATAAACATGAAGTTTTTAAAAAAAATCGATACAACATGCGAAATGATAACTGATCTGTCTATCCACCACTTTATTTGTGCTAGCCTTTTTGTTAAAGAGGATTATAATATGGGGTATTGTTAATTATATTGCTTCTGTCGAGTGTGATTTTTGTCTTGAATGTTAGATTTTTAAACTTAAAATGAAAGTTGAGAAGTTCTTTGCTCTATAAAGGTTTATAAAAGATTTTATGACAGCACATTTGTGCAAATCACTCAAAACATACATTGCTAAAATTGTAAACTGAGTATATTGGCGCTTAGGTTTTCATTTTTATTGTAGGATTGTATTCTCATTTTAATTAGTTTAATGATGGAGCATGACTTGTCGAAGTGCTATAAATACTTTACAAAGTAATGAGTATTTAATAAAAATTCATTTATTCAATGACAGAATGTTATTTATAATAATTTCGCATTAAAGATTACCTACCATATATTATTTATCGTTTAAGTTTTTGATATAAACACCAGATTTGAAACTTGTTTTATCCAATACTTTTGTCAATGAATACGTTAATTATTCTCTAGACAATTTTAATTTTAAATTCAAAATTATTTTAAACTTATTTGTAGGTATAAATTGGTTAAACTATGATTCTTTTGTAGATGGTTAATACTTTTGTACTGGTGAAAAAAAGTTTCATTTATTTACATATATAATATATATTATTTACGACTTTTATTGTGCTTCGAGCATCACCGATCCATAATTAACTCCTGCAGGATGAAGATCTTCATATTTTTCATGCATTCCTCTTTCCTCCGTTGGTATAATCGAAAGTAATAATGCATCTCTTCTAGTATCATTTGCATATTAGATTAAAATAAAGTGAAATTATCAAATACTAGCGAATACCCGGCATGCAATGCAATGTCATAAGCGCTTAATAATTATTTGAAAAGAAACAGTGTGTGGTTTATTGCTTCAGGTCATGTGTAGCGTGAGCTGAAGAACTGGGATCCAAAAGCATATGCACACTTTTGTTTTGAAGACCAACTTAACCACCGTATTGCGCCCACAAACTTTCTCTCCCCATCCCCTCAGCTTAAAATTCATTTCACCAGACCAAAATGGAGCATCCATGCAATATTTTTACTGTGCCTGTGTTATTCTCACAAGTGTAAGCATTAAGTTGACCAAGTTTTGTCCCAATCTGATGAACGTTATGGCTAGGGAATGCAATCCTGAACAGTATTAGGTACTCATGAATCCCGGGATTAGTAAACGTAATCCCGAAAAATTCGGGTTTGAAATTTTTATCTAACAAATCGTAGGCATCAGCACGATGGAGGCTACTAAATCGAGACATTCCCGCCGAAATCTGGACACTTGGAAAGAGTGGCGTAACTACTAATTAGCGAACTTAGGTGACACCTAGGGGCAGTAACTGTTTAATCTATGCATACATATATACAGTACATATATGTTTTTCAAATTGTTATATTAACCTTTCCCTACCGGTGATGTATTTACTACACATCGATTCTAATAATGGGAATATCGATATGAAATATAATAAATACGGGGTTCAGATTTTTTGTATTCCTCCGTAATATAATTACAAATCACATCAAAGTATTATAGTATATAAGTATTCATCTGCAGCGACGGAAATAAATAATTTGGTTAAAATAAATAATATTATATGAGTTTTATTATTGCGTAAATTAAATAGTTTTTATTTTAAAAAATATCTAAAATGAGAAGTTCAATTAAAAAATAAATAAAATACATGATTTATATGAAAATTAAAATATAAAAATAAAATTTTGGTGCAAATTGTATTTAATCTTGTTTTATTTAATATATTTATTTTGGGGGATGGGCCAATATACCCATATAATACGATTCGTAGCCAAATAACGCTATTTCGAAATGCCCGTTAAAATTGTTTTTAAGGCCAAAGACGTCAGTTGTGTGTCAAGATGGTGATATACGCTGTGTATATTGTCAGTAAATCCGGTGGACTGATATTTCACCAGGAGCACAATGCGCCCAAAGTGGAAGCTGAAAAGACATTTAACTATCCATTAGATATAAAATTAGTGATCGATAATAAGAAGATTGTAGTTGCATTCGGTCAGCGCGATAACATAAATGGTTAGTTCTGTTATTATTGTGTTCGTTATGTATTAAAATATATAAATGTGTATATTTAAATTACGATGCCAATTGTATAACAAGAAAATTTTTAATATGAGAAGATATTGCCTTCGAAAAGGATATTTACATTTATAAGGCGACCAATTTTTAAAATGTATTTTTGACTTTATTGATTAAATTGCCATTTGACAGTGCCGTTTATTGCGCATCACCTTTAAATATTTTTCAAAAATGTCTGATTTATTTTGATTTGATTTTTCTGTTATTAAACAATTTCTACTGTACTACTAATAAAAGCATTATATTATTTTTCTGATTATTACAGTGGGTCATGTGCTGCTGGCTGTAAATGGTAGTCCAGTAATAGAGGGCCAGACTGAAGATAAGAGAGACGTAATGAAAATGTTAGAACATAAAGAAAACTACCCAATTAAACTGAAATTTGGTCGACCGAAGATGACAACCAATGAAAGGATCGTCTTAGCCAGTACCTTTTATCCGTTGTTTGCAATTGCGAGTCAACTAAGTCCGGAACCGAAAAGTTCAGGAATCGAAACCTTAGAATCTGACACATTTAAACTGTATTGTTTTCAGACACTGACAGGTATTTATCATATATCATTTTATGATATTTAATTTCTTTTCTGATTAAATTTTTTGACTATATAATTTTAGGTGTTAAATTCATGGTTTTCACTGAGCCTAATCAACAAGGAATGGATATTATTTTGAAGAGAATATATGAACTGTATTCTGATTATGCGTTGAAAAATCCATTTTACTCATTAGAAATGCCCATCAGATGTGAGTTATTCGAAACAAATTTGCAGAATTTGATCGAAACGCTGGAAAAATCGGGATTAGCTAGTGTTTAATTTTAAAAAAATTGTATGTAAATATTTTCTATAAATATATAATGATGTATATTCTATTTAATAATAATCTTAAATGAGACCATTAATTTTGTTTTCATTATAAATATTAATTGTTTAAATGTTAAGGGATATTTTAATGAATGATTGTGTTGTAAAGATTACGTCAATTTTTTTTCTAATTTATGTAAGCGGAAGTGTTTTAATACTCAAGAGATGGTCATGCATGTTTGCCTTTGCGGTTGAAACTTCATGGAATTGCTGATCCAGATGTGTCTTGTAATGCCTAATATCTACTGATTGGATAAATAATAAGTGTATTTATAGATGTCAATCAAAAATATGAATATATTGGAATAAACAGGATTATGATCACAGTTACTTGTGATCGTAGCTACCTGTGATTGTGATGACTTAATTTTTTTTTTATGGACTTCAATTTAGATAGAGGATACCATATAAGAAAATGTAAAATGATAATCTATATCAGCGGTTATTAACTTATTATACGCTCATTTACATTCATTTTTAAACGTCAAATAAATAAACTGGATTCGCATAACCATTACTGGGAGTTCACGGCATGTAGAAATTGTGGTTAAAATACCATTCACTGCCTACATGTCGCATAAGAGTGAAATCATAACAGGAAACCACACATATAGAGAGCTGAAGGCTAGAATTTAAAGATGTAAAATGCTTAGAGTTGGAATAGGATCCACAATATAAATGTTATAAGACTATATATATATGTTTAAGAACTGCTGATCTATATGTTAATTTTTCAATAAATTAATTATGCCGTAGAATGGTATATATGTATTATGAAGCTATAAAAACATTTTTATTAATAATTTTGAATTTTTAAATAACGTTACACTGACCCATTTGTCAAACTCTGCAAATAAAATGGTATTTGATGGAAAAAAGTACGTAGTAATAACAAAGAAATATGTTGCAAGTGTTGTTTACCTAAATATTGAATCCTTGACCCTGAGATTCCGGTATCCGGGATCCCGAGATTAGATTCCCTAGTCATGATAATTAGTCTTATTTAAAAGTTGTGCATATTTAAAAACAACATAAGCATAATTTTTAGATTACTATCCTTGATTTAATAAAAAAACATGTTTTAATTTTGATATAAATTTAATAATAAAAATATTGTTTATTCAAATTTTAATAGAGATGCAAACAAAGTGTTGAGATATTTCTTAATATATATTTATAAACGTTTGCCAATTTTTACACATGTATTAAATTGATTCTCAAACAAGTTTTCATCTTAGATAGTCCAAAGAAGATTGTATAATAGAAGAGTCACATACAGCCTGGGGGTAATTCCTCATAGGAAGAGATACTGTTGCATTCACTTGCAAGGAAGTACCTTTCTTGCATCATGACGTCATTCTTCGGGAATGCGACAGCCACATTATTCGCTGAAGTTTTCCTTATTCAGTTCTCAGACTCCCTTCGTGCTTCTGGCTTGTGGATGCTCAAAGCACTGCATTTAACAAGTGTTTTTTTTATATTGATTAAGAACAGTTACTCTTCTCTGGAAGACGAGTTTTCGTGTCTCCATTGGCGATCTGACCAAATTCCATATACGAAGCATAAATTTGATTTTTATAATAGACGTATGATCAATTTTAAAATTTTGATCATGTCGATATTTTTTGCTCGGGTCGTCTTTAGTGATCGATGAAAGCCTTCAGAGAATTTAATGCACTAAAGGTTTGATTTCAACGAGCAGAATTCCAAGAAGATCCATCGGTTATAGCTCGAGGCTAGGAAGTTGCGGTGGGAAATGGTCTAAATCTGGATGTCGGATATTTAATTACAATCCGGGGTCTGAAAATAATTCGACGAAATCTATGGCGGCATTTCTTTTTAATACCAAATCATGATGTGCTTCCGCAGAATGATCTGTGATCATTGAGCATTTTTTATTGGAAGCGAGATTATTATAATTTTCTCGAAACAACTACATAATTTGGCACATGCATATTCTGGCGCTATTTTTATAAAGCGTCAATAATCAAACTAGATTTATGATCCTGTATAAAATTATATGGACCAATAAGAGTCACTGCATATCCATATATTATATAAATTAATAAAATCCAATACGAATGATTGTTGATGTAATTCGATTAAATTAAGTGTTAAAAATACGAAGACGACGCAGAAGAAAGTTATCCGCAATCCAGAGGCTTTATTCATGAACAGGTAAGACTTGATTTATTATTGTCATCAGTATCTAACATCCGTATATAATATTGATCATCAATTAATCATCATCGTGTGCGCTCGGTATTCATAGGGTTAAGATCAAAAGAAACCCATGCTAAATAAGTGTTATTTAAAGACATGCAGCAACCGTTGACAGTAGAAAAAATTAAATGCAGCTTACAGATTTTCTGAGACGCCCTCAGAGGCGACAATTAATTTAACAGCCCATTTGAGAGGTCTGGAAAAAATACAATTAATAACGTCTTCAATATCATCCGGGTCAAGTATTGCTTTCCGAGAACCGAGACGTTAGTATCGTCGTGCATAAATCATGCTCTAATAAAAACAATGCGAGTCCTTTTGGGCGAAATTTAATATTTAATAGGTCTAAATACAGAAAATAGACTCGTCCCCATAACAATCGACGACCAATCAAAAGATTCAAAGAAACACCTCAAATAGCGTCACAATTAGGAGACCGCCCTTTTGCTAATCTATTAATAAAAATGGTCGACTCAAACCACAAGTGACTGCCCGTAAAAATTGCAATCAGCTTTGAGATACATCCAATCGAAAGTTGAGACAATATTTAATATTTTTTTGAGATCATAAATTCACTTTTTTCTGCGTTCGATATTGAGTTTTATTTGTAAAGGCTCACCCAGCGAGTCACCTGGTTGAACGTATCGAAGAGCGCTATAGAATAATAGATTTTGGGCGGTCCGGTCTTTTCCTGTCCTTCAAAGTCTCAGTCTCCTGCTGTTTTCAAATATTACAATGTATTCCCTTGATAAGAATCTTCATTTTTTCCCTTCCCTGATTAAAAATTCTTCATTTCGTAGTGTATTGATAGATGTATGAATCACAATGCTTAAGTAAAAAAATAGCAAAAAAATCGTATTTAAAACTTCAAAAAGCAGTTGTTACGCAATTTACATTTAAAAAATATTTATTCGATCCAAAATGTACCCAAATATTCAATTAGCAAAATAAATCGCATTTTATGTAGTTTGGAATCAAGAAAATTAAAAACGATCCACAATATACTCATTGTACAGAAGCTAGCGAGAATGACTATGTGATCTCTTATTTATGATGTATTGCTAAAGAAAAGGACTTTAGCATTGAAAATATAATGCGTTTGTAATGTGTAATGCAAGGCGTTTCCAAACTTATTGTCGATTGTGTACACTTAAACCTTTTTTTGTGCGGTAGATGCGTTCTGTGAAAAATCGCATAAAAAAAGCTATGACTTGCATACAAAAAGTGAAGATGCGTTTCATGGATTTTAAAAATCGCATAACTTTGAAACAGCTATGTAAAATATATCCAAAATCGCATAAAAAAATTAATTGAAAACAGGGAAACAATAAGGCAATTAAAAACAATATTTTTGATAACGTTTAAAGGACGTCTTGCATCATTGGTAAAATTTTAAGGATGTCTGACATCCACTAGAGAAATACTATTTTTTTAAATTATAAACTATCATCGCTGTATGATAATTAATTTTCAAATAAAGATATGATTTAAAATCGTTCTCTACTTTGGAAGAAATAGTATACCCAGTGTTTATTTCTACTATGGTAGGAATAATAGAGGGTTATATTGAAAACATTCGTACCCAGTTTGAAATAAATTAATAAATTAAAATTTGAGATATCATTTGAACCGCGTTGAAAAAAGTACTTTCGAGAAAAACGCGTTAAAATATTTCATTGTGGTAGGACTGACCAGGTTGAAGCGTCACTAAAATAGCTATAACTCCGTAAGTAGTTGATATTTTTAAAAGTCGAAACATTGGAAAAATGCAAAAAACACAAAATCAATTTTTTCAAAAATCTAAACCAAAATAAAGGGCGTGGTCGTAATTCAGCGATAGCAGATGCAATATGATTTACACAGTCCCAAATTATAGCTTTTTTCCAAATTTCGGTTAGTGTTGATGATTTATTTCCTATTTTATCCAAAATATCTAGATAAAAAAAACCGCATAACTTCGAAATCGCACAAAAAAAGTCGCGCAAAAAAGGTTTGAGTGTACACCCATCCCTCGCTTAACACGGAAGATAGGTTCTGCCAGATCGCCGTGTTAAGCGAAATCGTGTTAAGCGAGGCTAAACGTCTGATGTACTTTCTATATATTCTAGGTACTATTTTTTGTTTGAAATGCGTTGTTCTATTCCTCTATCCCCTTACCGTAATTCTTAGAATTTCGCACAGCTGTGTGCACATCTACAAAATGTGGAAACATATATTTTTTCACCAAAACTGAAACCGTGTTAAACCGAAACCGTGTTAAACGAGTACCGTGTTAAGCGAGGGATGGGTGTATATGATTTTCTGAAGTATAAGGAGCTTTTGTCTATTATTTTCCCTGCAAGGGTTACGTCGAAAATCTATGTGAATTTTAAGAATGGATTTGATAAGATAAAGTTGATATTGAACATATGTTTAAAAATATATAAATACATTTAAGATAACGCGTTAATTTTTTTTACAAGTATGGGTTGTAAAAAACGGGTTTTTTACAAGCATTGACGAAATAAATTGACCAAATACTTTCATTTTTGTATGTAAAATTACACCATTTTAATTCATTGCTTGTATCGTTCGTTAAATGTGCGCTTATTTTTATTTAACATATTTTTGGAATCTTAAATAGATCTGGATCCCGTGTAAAGGATCATTAAATTTGTGGTATGGATACATCATTTTTTCTCGTAAAATTTATGCTGATTCGAGTTTTCTAATCCGAAGAAATGTTTCGCAGCTTAAAAAATATGATTATTTGAATTGATTGTGAAGTGTCCAAATAAATAAAGAATCTTTCAGTTGCACCGATTCTAAGAAGCATTCTTAAACCAAATTCGGAATATCATCTCTGTAAGAGTTGATATATTTCCGAGAAATGATTCATTCTTTGATCAATAATCATCGTTCTCTATGCCGAAAAATATGATCTCATTTCGCGATAAACTGATTTCATAACGATTTACAAACTCAATTTTTTATTATATGTAAATAAATAATTTAGGCTTTGTTGGAATAATTAAATATTTAATAAAAGGAACTGAGTGCAACTTTTGGGTCGACTTTATATTTGCTATGGTGATTTTATAACCCATTATTACCAATCGATTTTTGTATATTTAATTTAAAATTGCTTATTGGAAATTTATTTTTTCTAATAAAAGGGTTTTCATTAGAACCGATTCTCGATTTGCGCGTTTTTGGTTTTAGGCGGCTTTAGAAAATACATAATTTATGATATTTTTGCTCTATGATATTCAGTATTTTCTTACACAATATTGGGGAATTAATTATCTGTAATTAACTGTAGTTTATAAGAATCTGTATTAGTTGAGCTTTTGAAAGAGCTTAAAAGTTTTAACGTTGTCATAATTTTTTCAATAAAATTTCGAAGAAATCCACGGAGATATGACCAAAAATAAGAGGTATAGAATGGTTAAAGGATATTTAGTTTTTGGAAACCACATTGGTGAATGAAAGCTTGATCTTTTGCAAATAAGTTTTCATCGATTATTATATTAGTCTTTTGTGACAGTAAAAGTTTTTGATAATCGTAAAGAAAAGTGTCACTATAACCTTTTCAGCAGGTTTTTCAACTATATTATTTTAGGGATGGGAAAACCTTGTATTACCTTGTGCATTTATTTTAGACTCAGAATCTCTAGAATAAACTCAAGATTTATTCTCTACCATTAAACATCGCAAAAAATGTATAACATGTATGTAAAAGTATCTCAAATCTTCATTGAGTAGCTCTAAGTCTTCTTAGCAACATTTTCATTGAGATTGCTTTCACACAATCTTTAAACTTAACCAATTTCCCTCAATATTTCCCTAAACTATTCCAATGAAAATGGCTATAATGTTTACTATTTAATACATTTTTTCCCAATAATGCTCATAGTTATTACCATCATTATCATAGTACAGTCATATGCAGTTCATTGCAGGACTAAGGACTCTTCAATGGGAAATAATATTAATACCGTTTGCATTATACAGGGTGCGGCAGAAAAACTTCTCGTTCTATTGATATTGAATGTAGCAGACTATCTGGGTGAATTTATCAAAGGACATTTTTATAGCTGTATCCATAGGGAGTGTGAGTAGTTCGCCTTTAGATATAGTTGAAACTTAAATAAATTATTGAATGAGCCTTTGTTTATGTATAGATTTTTGGGAAAATTTATCTCTATCTTTTATGAGTTATTCTCTCAAACATAAGATAATTTAAGACGCCACATGCAAAGGTATTTTGTTTTGAATGGAAGGAATGAAAACGTCTCAAAGCAATGCATACCGAGAAAATTACTCAAGAGTGTCGTCTGCCAAGAATTTTATTGGGTCATTTGGAGTTCCCAATTATGTTGCTCTCGAGTCAATTTAGATTATTGTGCAGAATTTCAATAACAATACATTCAATGATATTTTAAAATAAAAATCTGTTGAAAAATATTTACATTGGTACCCTGTAGGGTTACAACAATACCAACGGATACACGAGTCACTCACAGACGCAAGAAGAACAGCTAATCAGCTTACAGGAAAAAATTGTATAATAATCCTAAGACTAGGTCTCAGTCTTAGTCGAGGATGTCGAGACCATTTCGGACAGACGTCTAGTTGACACAGTACCTGAAATAGGTTGCGGAAAAATCTAAATTGAAAAACCATGGCGGTTAGAGCAAATCTAAAAAGAACCGGATTTTCCCATTACGTGTCTCGAATCTCTGAAAAACTGAATGGCGTTTGAATGCTTCATTACTTTCATATTTGCAATTCTGCGGTTCATTGTGCACCTAGAGTGATAAATATTTTTTTTTGCGAGTGATAGACATATTCAAACAAAAATGCGTCACACTACAAAGAGATCGGGCATAAACATTGACAGCAGCTGGTAAATATAAAATTATACAAATTTTAAAAAACAGACATTCTAAATACAAATATAGTTTGTCGTGCGTGAGTAATTCGATCAACATGATCGATATAAATTTTGATGATATACACATAATAGATTTAAGAGAATAAACATGCATCAAAATTTTGGCTTCGATTCTGTGAAATCTGAATAAACGTAATTTCCCCAAGATTTTGTATAAGTTTATAAATTTTAATTCGTGCAGCTTGTTTGTATATTTTTATGTATTTGGAATGCCAAATTATTACATTTAGAATAATAAACATGGAATATTATTATCATGAAAGCTGCTGATGAATGTGCTATGATTATGAATAGTAATGCCCCGAATGAATTTAGAATTGCTGAGAAATATTTGTTAAAAATAACTTAACTGGAAATATTACGCAAAGTGATTTCCAATCCACGATTTTCATGAGAAAATTTGTTATTGATGTTAATACATCTTTTTTGATAGCAAATTTATAACGTCATGCAGAATAAATAACACTCTAAAACGAATATGCAAGAATCTATTGTCGTCAATTGCTCATAAAAATATCAAGAAGAATTGCCAATATAATGAAAAAAGAGAACTAATGTAAATATATACTTATAATAAAAATTGACAATTATCTGAATAGAATCAAGAAAAATCATTGGGATGATTTGGCAACCAATTTTAAATATTAAACTGAAATAGAAAAAATATTTTCGAAATAATTTGTAAATATGATATTTTCAATTATAACATAAGTAAATAGAATTTTTCATTCATGATTGTGGAGAAGATGAGCTTTCAGAATTTATACAATGATGTCATAATCTTTTAAAATTGCGCCCAATAAATTTGAGCTAAAAACCCATCCACAAAATCGTAAAATAGTCGATATGATTTAGTTCTCTAGTGTTATTGTTCTTCTTTCGAAAGCGATGATGATGGATGGTAATTTCAGATTGATTTTATATAATTTCATGGAATTTAATTCCTTGTTTTTATGTAGGAGTTTCGAGTCGTAAAATGGTGTTAATTTAAACGAGGCGTTTTCATGCTATCAAATTAGGTTGTTATACAAGGGTTGAATGGGTGTTATGCTCGATTTTCCGCGATGTAATCTGTCGGTTCAGATTTATTTTAATGTATTTTTTCTTGGAATATTTTTAAGAGGATGGTCGGCTCTTTTATCATTTAACACTGCGTTTACCGCACCCTTCAATTTGACGGAATTTGAACTTTATGAGAACATTTACAAAAAATCATTATATCCTAGTATTATTAGTAGGAATGGTACGAATATTTACCCGCCCCATTTAACTGAATAATTGAAAAAAATATATATTAAGCTCAAAACAACATGTTGCTACAAGTCTTAAAGATGACGAAATCGAACTGTATTCAAATGAGGATGATATTGAGATTGCTTTATCTCAAAGCGAAAATAAATATTTCCAAAATGTATATTGTGTCAAAAAATGATACATTTTTGTCCAAGAAATGGGGGTGTTATGGGGATGAATGTTTAGGTCATGTTTAAGATTTAACCATCATAAAATCAATATCGATTTATTAATAGAATTAGGTATTAAAATAATTCGGTAAATCAAGTGTTAAATGTGAAGGAAAAACTGTATCACCTATTTGCGGAATCGAGTGCCAAAAATCCAGCTACATAACGATTTGATGTAATAAGTTGTATTCTTAAAAAATCGCAATGAAATTGAGATAATATTTGCGCATGTGAGATGTGTTTGTTTGATCTACTTCATTGAACGTAAGCTGTCAAACGTTTGTTTGGTTTAGAGCGGGCGGTCCATGAGAGTCGAAGATGCGATTCTGCGAAGACGACGAGAGCAAATTCCGAATGGCGATTCTTCAGTTCGGGGGAATGATCAACGTCGGATGATTCAGTCGCGTTACTCACTTGGTCGGAGCAAATGTGGGCAATGTAGGGCGAGTGGTTACTTGGAATGAATCAGTGTCTGGTAACCGAGACAGACATGGCAGCATGGAGCGCGAGTCGGGAGGAGGCGATCGGCCGGATCAGTCTCATCCAGATCAGGACATGCGGGACCTTCTGCTGCTAGAGCCCCTGTGGACGCCGGCGAGTCATCCCCCTATCTTCAGCGCTGGGGATTTCTTCGCCGAGCTGGATGAAGCCTGCGGAGGCAACTCTCACAGCGTCGACACCGTGTCCAGTCCTGGACCGGCCTTCAGCGTTGACTCCACCAAGGATTTGTTCGACTTGAAAGTGCGTGGTGGTGATAGTGGTTCTTCCATACCGGATACAGGTGTCAGTGTTGATAGTGAACATGATAAAAGTGATAACAGTGAGGGAGACGACCAGAACAACCGGGAGAAGATCTGGCTTCCTTCAGGTGAGTTCACCCTACTTTCATTTTTTATATCTACCGCATGTTTTAAATAATAGCACAATTAAAAATAATCGATAAAAATTGACTATTATTCCAAATTATCCGAATTTAAAAAATATATTAACACATTAATTACGGGGGAACTTCACGCGCGTTTGTCCCCTGACGCGGAAAATCTTCAAATTTCGCGCGTAAAAAGCGTAAGGCGATTTATAACCGTCATCAGAAAATTATGTTTTTTTGCTTCATAAGTACTTAATAATTAAATTAATCCCCGATAGATATTAGGGTTACATATTTTTATGAACCATTTCAATGATCAGCATCCTTTTTTTGCACTCTATAAATATTTATTTGGGTGAAGACTGAGGGTTGTTTTCTGATATTAGAACACCACTCACGAGAGATTTAAAATCAAATTATAAATCCATTAAGATTTAAATGAATAATATTTTGCATTATAATAATAATTGATACATTAAATCGACTATGATTATAATATTATTCAATCAAAATGATTTTAAACTCAAACGAGGCCTAATTTTTTTTGTATATGATATTGTTTTGAATTTAGGGTTGAAAGATTATATTAATGTTATTTTATTCAACATTATATTCAAATATATATAAGAACCAAATGAAAGCTTATGGTTTTAACATCAATGTCATTTTATTGCTTGCAAGATCCTGCACCTTGAATTGCATTATGAAATGGGATTTTACGCGCTGTTTACTGCGCAACGATGATGATGAAAATTCTGAGAATTGCAATATTTATCAGTCGAAGATTTGCATAGGCAAATTTTTGCTTAATTTAAAGCCGAATATAAAATAGTATAAAGCGATCAATCAAAGCGAAAATGGGGAATATCTAGTTGAGCTTTCGTATTCGATCGAGGCCTAAAATTGTCAATTACGAATCATATGTTCACAAGGTCTGCCGCTCAAGGAGAACTTTGAGTGGGCTTATTGAAATAATTTTCTCGGAAAATGAATCATTTAATACAATTCAATGCCATCGTCCGCGTCCCGATGAATGCCGTTGAACTATTTCGTCGATAGCAAAATGAATCGCTTAATATTCGCGGCGAAGAATGCGAATCCAGGTAGAATCTCGAGATGTTTTCTGATGTCTATCCCGGCTTTTTGTTGGATAAATTTTCATGTGCATGTGATGTTAAAATGCATTTAAATTTCAAACTCTTTCATACATTCGTTTTTTTTTATTCTTCCATCACACAATTGAATAATAACATGCAAGACTTTATTTTAGACATATTGTTTAAATTTGGATTTCAATCAAAATTCAATACAAGTTGTATTAATTTTTTTAATGTGCGATTTCAAGCATCAATAGATTGCATTTATGCGCTTATTTTATAATTCATGTTTATAATTAATTCAAAGCGACTCAATCTTTTAATATAAACAAATCTCCAGACTAAACATGAATTGATATCAATTTTTCTCCATTCGCAATATCAAAGTATGAATGAGTTTCATAATTTTTGAACTATTAAAATTGTAGTCGATTTGTGCAAGATTTTAAACGTTTCAATTGCGAGGAAAAATTGAGTGAAAAATGAACATATTTTTAAATTATAAACTCGTATAACACAATTACGGCAGGAGACTTTTTGCACTAAAATATGCATAACTTTCGAAGTTTTAAACGTATCTAAATAATTTTTTTGATTTGCATTCACCAATATCTGCAGATTACACCCATAGGTATCAAAATACAAAAAAACATATTTATTCTCATAAAACATTTGATTATTCTTATATTCTTAAACATCGTCTTATAATACAAATTAAAATTTAAATTATTTTTTTAAATAGCAGAAACGAAAGACACGATGGTTCACGTAACACTAAACCAATATTAAATTTCAGAACGAAAAAGATGTGTGTCGAATTCGAAGCACATGACTCAAGATTGGGATACTTCTTTGAGGAAAAAAACATGTGATCTTTATTTAACATGTATTTGTGATATATATATCGAGAATGATACATTTTAGCAAATAAGTAAATTTTATGAATGAGTTTTCTTGTGTTTCGCTGTTAATGCACAGTCTTCGTATCCCGCTGTTAACGTGTTAACGCGATATTTTATAAGTCTCGATTAACGCAGATTTTTATTTAACTTTTTGCACGCATTATGTGCCTTAATTTATGTCATTTTTTCAAGAATTTATCTATCGGGGGATGATCAAATGGATCAAATTCTAAATTTGTAAATAGTAATCGATAGATTTGTTAAGCGAAAAATTCGCATTTAATGGCTGTCATTCAAATTTATAGTAGCCTTGCCTTTGAGTGGATAAAATATTGCAGATGTGATGGAATAAGATCTTATTTGGATCTATAATAACATGATTAATTTGTTGTAGATCCAGGACAATGGGGTGAGCAACATGTGTGTGCTTGGTTGGTTTGGGCGACCCAACAATGGGGGTTGGTGCCGGCACCGCGCGCGTGCGACTTTCCATCCTCAGGGGATGAAGTCTGCGCGTTGCGAGGTGCCGACCTTGAACGTGCTGCAGGATCTGCACGTGCAGCACGTCTCCTTCGACGGCATCTCAAGCTGCTGCGACTTAGCGCCACCGGAAGACCTCTCCTCCCAGATAATGCTGAGACCAGCTCGGAATCCGAAAGCGACTCGGAGGAAACCACCCCCAAAGGTGAGCAACACTTTGAATCCATCGCATCTTTGCAGAGTTACTATTAAAGTTCAAGGCTCCAAAAAGTGTCATTACGAAATACCCACAACAAAAAAAGGATCATTTTCCACGGCGCTAAAATGGCAGGTGCCATTTAGCTGGCGCCATTTTTTTATGTCTCGTTATTTAGAATCGGTGGGCCGCATTTTGTCGAACGTATCATTAAAGCTGAAAAACAACTTTTGAGTTTGGCACACCAGATGAATATCTATGCTTTTCCGAGTACCGATGAATAGAATTAACGATCTTTGTACTTGGTTGCGTCATATGCCATTTTGGAAGATGAAATCCATCAAACTTAGGGCGAAAATAGACTCGCATCCGAAAATATGCAACGGACGTCGAAAAACACAATCCTCCTGCCGGTTTATTGCTAAATTTACAATGCGTCACGGAAGAATTGTCATCGCAGATGTTAAACAACCACGAAGATTCATGCATCATCATTTTGATCTACCGTGGCTTAATCATTTCCGCTTCTTTAAGATATCATCTATACAAGACCGTTTATAGCAAGCGATTAAACGGAAACGGCCCGGGCTATTTTCGTCCGAGACTTTTCTCCGTATACAGGATAAAATGGTAAATATTTACATCCGCCTTTTTAGCACGATATCAGATTATGCAAACATAGCGGCGAAAAAACCTACTATTTGCTATAAATAATAGTGGATGCGAGTCGTGCGGATCTTGTGACTCATTTTAGAAAATCATGAATGAAAATTGTTTAAGGTCTGATGCAGGTCTGCTTATCATCATGGCGCGTTAAATGTTAAACAAGTTACTCATCTCGACGTGCACTGATCGTGATAATATCGAGATGTTCCTCGAAATGATACAGCGATTCGTATTAACATCGAACAAGAGCATTCGGATGAAATTTGCCGATTCGAAATATGTTCGAAGAATTATACGCTTGGATCCGACATCCAGCTCATTTGGTTCAATCTTACATTCGTAATCGATCAAATAAATGGTTATCACTTTTATTAACCCATTGAGTAGTAAGCTAATTTAAAATCACTGATTAAATTATCAAAATTATCATCCGTGCATATTCACTTATCTGTCAGGACCACCGCAACGTGTATGAAACTTGTACATAAATAAATAAACACTGTTGATAGCATACAATATTCGGTCATTTATTTGCGTTAATATAAACAATACACTTAAAATCGATTCATTATATCATTATTAGTTGATCGATTTGAGTTAACGATCTATACAATTGTACGATGTACGCTACATATTCACTGTGTCTTACCTCTTTAAGGGCTTAAATTTAAGGTTTCTTATATAGGATAAATACTAGAAATTGCGTAAAAAGTTGTTTGCCTTACATATTTTATTGTCTTAAGAGTGACTTGTGTATTTTAGCATATGTATGCTGTCCTACGGGATCATTAACGGATTTTGAGCATTTCTAGATAAAATTGTCATAACATAACATGAATATTTATATATTTTTTGTTAATATTGTATTCACGCCATTCAAATTTATTGTTTCGTGATTTATTGCTTCAGATCAACATGGTGCATCCATATAATATTTTTACTATGCCTATGTTATTCCCGCAAGTGTAAAAAGTAAGTTGACAAAGTTTTATTGCAATCGGATGAACGGTATGGTAGCGCATTAAATGCGGACAAAGAAAGATTATTTTTTATATATCAGATTGTAAACTTGTATAGGCGCGGTAAGGTAATTTGGCTTGTACGTCACGAAAAGTGAAACTTCAATCCGAAATCGGTTGGAAAGAGAGTCGATGTCCGTCGCATATATTGCGCATACGTGCTATTGTGCGTGTGCAAAAATACCAAATACACCAGTAGCGCGCCTATTTTATTATATATTACACAACATGCAGCTCAATTAGCTAACAATTTCTGTAAATATGTTTTTAAAACTTTTTTCTACCAACCTACCGTGCGAATCTCTCATGCATATTTTTCTAAAATAAGGGTTCTAGAACCAACCAAGTTTTTTTGGCGTCTTGCACAGAAATATGAACAACATATTGATCAACAATGCTTTAAAGCGCTTACAGATTTATTTTAACTTATCTCATAGCAAATTAGGAAATCAATAGTCTACCAAGCGTTTAAAGCTGCGCACATTAATAACAATTTTTAAAAATTGAATAATTGTACATAACGGCATTAAATTAAAATCTATAAATCTGGTTTTTTGTGTACAAGTAGTTTACGCTCATAGTTGTTAAATAAATGTTGTATATTTTCGATACAAGGTGGCTACGGCTTTGATATACGTGGTTAAAATTTTAGCGAAGGAATTCGATTGAAGTTTGGCAGTGTCCAAAGCATTGTAATATTAAGTATATAAAATATTATGTCGTTTATAAACAGCTGCAACATAGTGTACGTTTTGTAGCTTTAAGATATTTATACAATATTTAGTTATTGGTCTCAAAAAATGTCAGCAACAACATCATCGCAGTAGACAGCATTGTGGAAATAATTACACAAATAATGTCGCTGCTTCTTATTTTATAGGTGGTCTATTAGTATAAGGATACCATATAAGGACATGAGGATTTGAATATTTACTCTATAAGGTCTAGGTCTTATTTCGACTACCTGAATGCAAAAAAATGGTCGATGTTATGGCATCGAATAGCTAATCGAACGCCTACGCAAGGTCAAAAGCAATGATATTTTATTACAGCTGTCATTCCGGGCGATTTTTCCAGCTCATCCGGTAATGCAGGAGGGCAAAATCGCTCTGTGAGGCCTAGCATAATAGTCGTATTTAAAATGGATATATTTAGCCTTGCAAAACCTGTAAAAAATAAACAGGAAATCAAATTTTCTGAGTAATGGTCGATTCCAAGAAGTCGATGCTGCATGTTGCTTTCAGACACTTCAAGCATGCTCAGGCACTCCGCTAATGGTTAAATTACATCGCTCATAGGGTTTTTTATTTGTCTAATTGTATGAGTAAAGCTTCTAGGAATCCAAGAAGTTTATGAATGAATTTGAGCGTGTGGTTAAGATGCGAAGATCGCATCTTCCTTAATTTCTTTTCACATTTCCTTCCACGTATTTTGCGGGGCGGTCCGCGGCCAAAGGATCAGGTAGACTCATCTCCTATTAGTTGCAGATCCTTTTCATTTGAGCGCTCGAAATCCATCAACTTTATTGCTTTTCATTGACGTCGGTATATAAATTGTCTCTCGTTAATTATGATACAATCTGTTGAGGAAATTCGATGGTAAAAAATTGAGTATTGATCTTAACCGACTAGGAGACGTGTTATGCAATCAAACTTATAAAAGCTGAGGTGCTAAAAAATTAAATTTGCTATATATATAGGATCAATCCGATAATAAATAATGATAAGTTTCCCTATTATATGATATTGGATTTGATGACACTTGAATAAATGTATGCGTAATGTGTTAAATGTGTTAATTATACCAAATTTTTCCTCATCGAATAAAAATTTGTATTTATATAAATATTATGTATGATACTTCTAAATATCGTTTATTATAATTTAAACATCTTACTGTATAAAGTGTAAATTTTTAATAAAAAAACTAATCAAATATGCACGAAAGCACTTGACAAATTCTTAGAAGAGTATTAAGTTTGGAATCAAATAGATTTGGTAGACAATATATTTTCCTTGTTCTTTTATGTATGTTGAAGATCAATCAATGTTTATATAGATCTCTATATTATTTAATTTTTTGAACAAAATTCGCATCATTTAGACGTCATTCAATATATGATTAGGTTGAAATATCAATAGGATCATAAATGCGTGATTAAATTTATATCAAATCAAAATCAGATCATTGTATATTTGCAGATGTTTAAATGCTATTTTTGCAGTGGTCGAATTTTCCAAGAAAGTCAAAAAACTTCCCCATAACTGATTGCTCAATAAATCAAAATCACTGAACATTGATCTTAGATAACAGCTAAATTATCCTCATTTTCTTCACGAAGCTGGCAAAAAGACGACCTCGAATATAATTTTGTTTTAAGATTAAGAGCTTTATTCATTGCGATTTTTTTTGCAACTAAATCTTAATGATAGACACAAAAACGTCGGCATAATATCTTTTTGGATTATAAATCCGTCGAGCATTAAAGTATTGCGATCAGCTAAAAAAAGTTTGAAGAAATCAAGAATAATATTGTAATATACAATAGTACTTATCCAGAGATTCATTGTCATTTAATAAGACTACTTTCTTAACTGTCAAATTTGCTAATTTGTATCTAAAATTGGTAAACTGCTATTTTTTCTAAAATTCAATAGTTTTTCAATAAATAGAACATTTATAATTTATAATCATTTTTCAAGAAACTTTTATGTGGCAAACGTGAAACTTAGCTACTAGCTGTGTTACGCGTTACACGTTCAAAATTTCACTTCCAAAAGTACTCTAATAATGTACTGATGCAAAATATAATAACGAGGAAAATGTATTGCATATCTATTAGATTTAAAGATGAAAGCTCTACTTTAAAAGTTTTTTTTTAAATTTAAAGTATCATGCAAAGTATTTGTGTAAGCAAAATTGCTTATTCTTTGAGGAAAAATTCAGCATAATTAACACCTTTGACACGTATATTGTATTTAAGAGAATACACTCGTACAATCGTCATACATTTCAAAACAGAATAGTTTAGATCGATTTTATGGATTTAAATTGGTAACACTTGATTTGGCTTTAATTTTATTCGTATGCATTGAACTTTGTTTATATTTTTGTATATGCTAAAATTTCCTGTTTATTGGTAGCTGGTGGAAATCACCAAATGATCATTTTTTGCAAAGAAAAGTCTCCTGTTGTAATTGCCTGATTGTTTGATTGAGTTTTGAAGAATAATATGTAATATAGGATGCTTTCATGAAGTTTTATTCTAATGGTGGCTCTATAAATGCATTTTTTACATTGTGACCTCACTTAAATATGTATCAGATCTCCCAGCAAGCATAAGAAGCGTTGTTTTTCTGCGGTAGATGTATTCCGATTTGCAAGCTCACGAAGCATATTACTCGGAACTGAGTCCGAATTTCACCATAGTATCAATCATACTCGCAAAAAAACACTATGACGCATAGACCTGGTGGATTTATGAATGAATTTTACGTGACTAATTTTTTTTACAGGTGTTTGAAGGCCGTCATGGTGAGTAATGGCTTAATGAGGCTCTATCGCCGGTCGCGATATCTTGGGGCGATATTTTCAACGCCGGCTTTCTCCCGACGATTGCATCTCGTAGTGCAATCGGACGACGAGGACCGGAGAAGTCAGTCATTGTTAAAAATAATTGCACACCCACCAGTGGTGGATTGTAATTTTGCAGGTCCATTGATAGATGTGGTTGTGACGCACGCGTCTCGTCAGTGGCGCCGAAAGAGATTGAGTGACGCATCTGGCCTCTGGGGAAAATCTATCGACTTCTGGTAACGGTATGCTGACGTCACGCCGGCGTGTCGTCACATATTCAGATCTCTCCAACCACATGTTCTTGAGAGTAACACATTTCCATATGAGCTTCTGAGAACATAGTGAAATACGCGGGATTCATGTAAACAATAAATCTGCTTCATTTTTAGAAATCGATTACATCCAGCACAACTACAAAGTGTATATTTCTCGGTAACAGATGATCAGTACATGCAATTGTGGGTAAAATTCGATAAACAATCGATTTCCAAATAATCCAGATCATGTATAAATAATGGATTAGTTCCTGTATTCGCAATTGTATTTGTTTAACACTTGGCTTACCGCCCCCGTTAATTTGAAGGAATTTGAACTCTTACTATTATACGTTTGATGTATACCTATCTCTATTATGATCCGTCAATTTGAATCTTCGGTAATAAACATAATACTAATCACACTCGTCAGATTATCATCTTTTTAGATCGATACAAATATTTTTAGTAGATCAATTATCAGCATATATTAGATTGAGTCATAAATAATTGCCGGTGAAAAGAAATCGCAATAATTATTCGGTTTTATCCTTCATGAGCCATCCATATTGGTGAGTATAGGGTATCATTAGATAGGGATGAGTCTTATCAGTATTTCAACAACAGTTAACCCTATCACTTCTTATGTTAAGGTATATTTTTACCCGTAAAATGGAAAATCAAAAAATGCATTTTCATCATAAAATGCTTTGAGAGTGTTTAATTAAAGCAACAGTGATACGGTTATAGCTAAAAATAAATGCGAAATATATGGTGAAAGAGCAGTGTGTGAACAGATAGTAAGAAATTGATTTTTAAAATTTCGCTGGAGAGATGACACCCTGAAAGATGAACCAAGGGCGGGTCGCCCTTTCAATTTTAATGAAGACATTTCAAATGTGTCATTGGAGCAAAATCTACGTCAATCAACAAGGGAATTATCAGGGAAGCTAAATATGTTACAACCAACCATTTACTTTGAATTGAGGAAGGCTAGCAAATTGGGTGAGTGGGTGCCACATAATCTTAATAAAGGCAATAAAGAAAATCGCACATCTATTGCCACAAATCTCACGGCCTAAAAATTGAGCCATTTTTAAACAGAATAATTACTGGAGATGAAAAATGAGTAACGTATATTTTATTAAAGCTAAATAACTGTATGAATAAAAATCGGCAATCATTTATGACTCGACCTAATACAAGCAATTATGTGGGGGTAAAAATGAAGTATTTTGCCTTTAAATATTTTGTTATGCGTACGTTCCTTATTTACGTTTGTTCTCAAATTGTCCAATCACAGACGTCTGATTATCTTATTGGATTGATAAATATCGATGTTTTGCTGTACACGTCCATGACCTCCAGATTTGTCTTAAAAGCAGATTAATTAAAAGGCATACATGTATTATTTATTAGACTTGTATTATTAACTATCCTTCTTCTTCACGTTTCAATCGTCTTATAATATTAGGGTTTGTCACATGAACGTTCGGAATTCGTAAATGAGAATTAAAACGCCATGACTCTTACAAAACACAATTTCCACCAGTTTAAGTAAAAGTACTCTATGTGGCAGTTTTGAAATGACTATTTATTAAAATTATCCACTATACAGTAACGATGGGTTCTTTTTGAATAATGAATTGAAAGCTTTTACGAGTATTCTGGACTGTCCAAATCCCGTTTCTTGTTGTTGCATAAAATCAATTTTTCATCATAAGTAATGATGCGATTTGAAAATGGGGCTTTATCATTATGAATTATCTACGAAGAACACATTTACAAGCGTCTCATTTTTGACTTTCTGAAATTCCGAATCTTAAGCTTAACTAAGCTAAGAAAGGTTGCTAAAAGTCACCTAAAAAAATTGCTATAGAGGCTTAATATAATATTTAAAAAAAAAAAAATGTTATTTTGAACTATTGTTATTAGTAGAATAACATTTTATATGATACCTCTTATTGTCTAGGGACGAGCTCTATGTATTGCATTATTAAGATTCAAGTTCAACTAGTCTAAATTGATTTCTTCTAATTGTCATTGTATCGGGATTGATGCTTTTGAATATTTTGGAGAATTGATATATATATATATATTTAAATCAAAAATAAAATTAGTTTTCCAAGTTAAGAAATATGTTCGACAGCACTGCTTTAAACGAATGGCACAAGTTGTTTGAGGTCAGCCAATATATCGCATTTGATCTTTGAATTAACATTTTAATCATGCAATAGATGACATTAGCTTTCTTCCGATAAGACTATGAATAATAAGTTTGTTAGATTTCAAAGAAATGGTGTTGTCATTTGACAATATGCTGCAATTAAATCCTGTGTGAGTTCATACTGTACCAAGTATTGGCATAATGGGTTAAATTCTGGTCACGTTTTCTATATGCCAAAAAATGTTTAAAATTGTATGTATTTATATTTTAAATCGATCGTTTAACATTTGATTTAACCTTTAGTCTTTTTATGAATGATATATTATTTTTAAATTATAAAATATGATCATAATCCTGTCTATTGTATGGGTTGTGGCAATTTTTTAAAACGATGCATTGATCAATTGCATTAAAACTGCTTTAACGTACGATTAATACAGCTTTTCTTAGGGTTTAATTTGATAAATACCAGAGCAAATTGAAATGATTGAATCCAGTATAGTTGTACATTGAATATATATGGAATGGCAGGAATGTAAAACGAAATGCGCATATGAAAGACGAGCAACTTACCCGCCCCTTGAAATACTTTCGGTATCGCCACCTATCATCATATATCGATTATAATAGTCATCAGGAATCAATAATGAGGAGTATTCATATGCGCTTCCCAAATATAATTCCATCAAAATATTGATTTTTGCAAAAATTCATATATAATTTATGAGACGTCGGCCGGTTAATATTGGAACGTTTGACATCAATGTAAATGTTATTATAATTTTATGGGGTATGGCGCATTATCCCGCCTCAGGGGCCCTCCCCTATGGTTTCCCAACGGCTTTGCCCTGGGATAATAAAACAATTTCGTACTATCGCCACAGGATCAGAGATTGTTGCTATTTATTCCATTTATATGGTGAAAGGTCCGGGCGAAAGGTGAAGGGCGATAGACTTGTACGACCGTCGAGAGATAAGGGGTGAATTGTTCCACTTTTCGTTTATCGACGCAAAGCGAAATCAATTGAGCAGATTTAATGCTAATTAAATTGAGCATGTTTCATCTATTTAAAAATCGATATTCGTGATTAAATATAAATAATTATACGATCCGCCAGAACAAGTGTTACCAATGTAATTTGCATTAAAAAGATCTTAACTATTGTAGTATCGACGACTAAATGATATTAGTTAAGATTTCGAATATAAATCAATCAAATCGAGATAATATCTCGATTTGGTTGGCCTGGATGAATGGATTTGTATATCATTTGATTTTGTCAAATTATTTAATTTCAATACTCATTTATTACAAATTCTTCGAAATGTTTTATACTACATATTCCTTATCATCATCATCATAGTGCAGTCACGAACAGTCCACTGCAGAACTATGGTTCTCTTCAATATCCATTCACAGGAAGGGTTACATCCATCTCGTCTGTATCATACATTCACCTTCTTATTATCTCGATATTGAAGGTAGCATTACCACCGAATTTTATTTCGAACGCTCATCCAGCGGGTATCCTGAATGAAGGTATTGACGAACGCTTTCGAGACCGTCTCAAAATCAAATAATATTTAATTGGTTAGACTGGGGGCAAACTGAAATAAATAGACATAGCTGGAACAAGAAGCTGGTATAAATTGATTTGTAACGAAAAGTTGGTGTGCTTTTTTCACGGATTTCACTTTTGTAACGGATTGAATTAATCCGAAGGCTATTTGAGGCCCTAAATTAAACTTGCTATTTGAGAAGCGCTGTTGGAGGCTTTATGAACCGGATTCCCACGCTTTGCAGCCAAGTTCCGCTCTTTGAGACCCGTGGATATGGCGCGGATTCCTTTTGGATGATTCATGGCTTCATGGCGGCAAAAGGTATTTACAACAGGAATCCGGAACTCCCGGTGAACGTGTGATCATGGCATTCTAGTACAGCTCGCATTTTTGGACTATCATTTATAGAAGTAGCGTATTTTTTGGCCTGGGTGGTAGGTTTTTTTGCGCGCGAAACGTACGACCAGGAATGAGCTTGGGGCGTTCCCAGTCGTTATGTTTGCGCGGCCTTTATGAACTATAATATTTTTTTATTGCCCGTTGTTATGTAACTACATAATTTGATTTGGGAAGCAATTAGTTTATGATGTACGTGCTTCGAGAGCATGAATCACTGTGTAAACGTGATCGTTGATGATGGTGTAAAAAATATCGTTCAATAATCAGAGCATTCGTGAAATACAATTGAAAGGGTCTTTACAGCTTCTCCTCATAAATAAAGGTAGACAGGCGAGGCTTCATTGGTACTGAATTATTCTTGGCTCCTGTCAGGGGAGTCCCTGCAGGGTGCTTGAACTATCCTCCCCGGGGAGGAAGGAGACGCAGCTTTTCTGATGCGCAACTTCCGGCGGAAGATCCTGCCCTCGTCGCAGATGCTCAAACTTTCAACAAAGCAAAAATAAACAGATATATGGTTGTATAGAAAAGTACTAAAAATTCTTCTTGTTTTTTGAAGATTTTTTGGGGTATAGTACATTTTTAAGGCATACTTTCCCATTGTTTTTCACATATGTTTAAATTAAGATAAAGTTGTTTGAATAGGAATTACTAGATTAACAACAACTTTAATAATCTTCTTAATATTCACATTTTCAAATATAAAAAAATTAAAGTAAACATTGATCGAGATCATTGATTGATAATATTAATTCATCCAATTTCCCAAATTTATTGGTACGATATTTTTTTTTCTACGATGAGTCTAGGAACTATTCCTCTATACTGAAATTATTAATAACCAATGATGATAATGATAATCCAAAAATTACAATATGAAAATCACGCACAATTTGTAATAAGTGCAACAAAGGATTGCATGGAGCGTGCATTAGCAGCCACGAATGCTAAATAAATTATTTGTGTGAGTTTTACAACAAAATTTTACACATTTACAATATATAAATATAAATATTTATGACAACATAATTTTGTTTCAGCAATGTTATATTACCTATACCAATTACATATGTCGAAAGAGATAATCCGCCCGGCGCCTACCATGTACCTTCGAGTTATGTTTTATTTTTGTTATGTAGTTTTGTTTATTTTGGTACAAAATGCATTGGAAATGCAAAGTATATACTTCATAATAATTGGCCCATATAAAATTATGATGGAAAGATGACTGTTTATATATGCAAATATGTTTTGTATAAGAGAACTCAACTTTTACTTTATTTTTAAACATTTATACTTTTGTTTTTTCTAAAATTTTAATTGAATACAAAAAAACTAGTGCCATTATTTTGTTCTGTATTTTATCCACAATATATGGTTTTTTGAATCATGTAAATATTGTTCCTCGTTTGGTTTTTATAAACATTTTTCCGAATCCTTGTAAAACTGTAAAATTCGGCTGGTTTTTCTCGCATAGGTACCTCTATTTAGCCCGGCACTAAAAGGGTTAAATGAAAACTACCACATAGTTCATCATATATTTTCAGGAAAAAAAAACCTATAGAAGCAAGATTTTAATTACAGTAATATGAGAATAGCAATTTTAGCTTGAAAAAATAATAAAACCTGAAGCAATCTGAATATGTAGAAAGTTCATTTTGTTTTTCTCCCTTCAAAAGTTTTCAAGTCTATCGATATTTTATTCCAGAAAAATAACATTTTTTCTTATAAGAATGTAACACATCACTCAATAAGTTCGTAGGATCATATGGGGTCGTTTTTCGCAATCAAAAAAATATCCTTTGAACTTATTGAGTGATGTGTTATGATGAATATTATTAACTAAAACGCACAACAAACAGGGATTTAAATTCTTAAATAATATTAAAATGCATCAATAAAACAGTGTCCCTATCATTTGTGTTTCTATGGGAACGCTTCGAAATTAATATTATTTATTTTAAATCACAATCCTTTCTTTGGAATCATTATTAATCACTTTTAACATGGATTTCTGGTTGTATTTATATGTATATAAATTTGTGGATATTAACTGAATCTTCTGCGAATTTAATTAATTTGTGCCTCAAGAATCTTACATTTATCGATGTTAATTAAAAATAATTCCTATCATGATCGGGATATTTTTCGGGATAGATGATTATATTAATCTTCCTCATTCATCCATCAGCATAATATTTTATTTAGATATTTTCGTTGATATTTTTATAAGTTTGAAAAGCTCTGCCGGAAGAGAATAAATAGCTGAAGCTCCCTTATAGCAGAGCCTCTGTCTTAAGCACGCTGACTTCAAATTGACTCATTATTTTTCAACTGTGAACCTTCTGTGAAAAGTCTATTTCATTTGGAAGCATTTTTATATAAAGAAATAAGATTTTTTAATAGAAATAACGTTTACAAGTTGCAGTGTTACATTGACAAGCGCTGATGCCGATTACAGAAGATTGCAAAATGAGACATGATTTATAATAAACTGTATAATTAGGTCGAAGTATACTTTCACAAATGATATGGTTGTTGAGGTTTCTCACGGATTTAATTGGAAGAATATATCTTGCTGAAGAATTCGCACAAAAGGAAGTCATGCAATCCTTTTTCAAAGCGACATCGCTCAAATTCTAGGTCAGAGCTTTTATGAATTGCAATTCGAAAGCTCAATTTAAAGACCGATTTTTTATATCGGAGAAAGCATTTGGGATCATCGATCATGATCCAAATCAAAATCAATATTTATTCGGATGTATAAAAATATTAAAATTGATGTAATATTATGGCAATTAAAAAAATGTGTCGCAGAGAGTCGTTGGCATAATGAGTTGGCATAAGTGTTTCCGAGAAGTGGTTCTATTTCCAAGAATTTTCACTCGTAATAACCGGTATACTGGTTCGTTTGGTTCCTTGAATATCAAGGATGCAAGAAAAACAGACAGAGACGACAGTACGAAATGGGCGGTGGGTAGCAAAGTTGCCACCCATCGAAAAGATCCGCCTCTCATCCAACCTTGTATTTTAGTGCAAATTTTTATTGTTATTTATCGATGATATCTCAATTTGGCAATATTTTTATGAGGCAAACTCATCTTTATTTCTTTGGATGCAAATATTTCGAAGGGGCATTCCAAAGTCAATAGTGTCAATAGTGACAATGCTAATGCTGAGGACGAAAGGTCGTAGAGTTACTTAATTTGTAATTTAAAAAATATATATACAAAAATAACAATAGGCATAAATACATGTTGAAATTAATGGGGATGTTCAAATTATCAAGCGAAATAAATATACAATAAATCGCTGAAGTAATTTATATTTGGATTTCATCTTTGTCCTTTGTTAAATCGCTGTGCGAATTTGATTTAAATATGATAGATACATTTTTATTGTAGACAATATTTAAGGCTTTGCTTAACAAATTTCATATTAAATATCATATTCAATTATAATATCGCATAATTTGTTTGTAAAATGTGCGATGATAATGTCAAACACCATAACGAAAGAGTTTATGCAACTTTGGACAATCATTAAAGATGATCTAAGTTTTTATTATAAATAAAAATAAAGATATTCCAATGGAGCGTAAATACAAAGTCAATTAAAGAGCAAAGCCAAAATCCAATGAATGTCATAATTTCAAAACCGACCAAAGGATGTCATCAAAATGGATCGTTATATGCATTAAATCCGATTGCATATATTATACTCGAACAGCAGATAATCATTCGATTATTTTATTTAGATAGCACATGTCGGGATGTTATCAACCACCCTCCGGATCATTAGGTCTTTTAACCACCCCGTCCGTAGATTAGGTCGCTGCGGGGTGCGCCCATATTGTTTTACTGATGAGGACGTCACACGACTTCAATATTAAATTCGTCCTCATTTGCATACGTTTTAACATGGACATGTCCAAAAATTAGCACTACTTTCAATAGCAGACTTAAAAAATCGAATACCAGACGGACCCATCACGACACTTGGCAAATCAAATGTAATTTCAGAGCAATCAATTGAAGCCGTACAATAAAAATGAATCATTTCACCCTTTGCATTATGCACATCAATCGGGATTCATCTAGTTTGTATCGGTATAATTGAAACATAATAATTATCGGGTTCGTCAACGAATCGTTCAACGACCAGACATTCCAAATTGAACGTCCAATTGAAGCATTCATTTGCCGAGTTAAGAAATGTTTTTTTTTCGTATAAATTGAATTTCCTCTTTTTGTGATTTAAATGTGTAAGGAAGGAGGCACTGGAAGAATCCCGTTTACTTATTGAGCGAGGCTGGGAGGAAGGCGGGCCTCGCAGACCAAAGCCACGACACTCCAAAATATACGAGCTAAATATGATAATCCCGTGGAAGTAATAAAATGATAATGCGGCTGTCGAGGGCGGCGCTCCGCGGGGAGCCTGCGCCCCCGGGATCATTCTTTCCACCTCTGCCCCAACCCCCCCAACACCGACGCCCTGAAGCTCTAGAACCCGGCTTAACACCGTGACAGATGACTCTATTCATAATCTATTATTTGGTGGGCGTTCGCAATCAACGTTCATATCGATGATGGAATTTGCTTCTGTATAATTTTATTCAAATGCAAAATAAACACTTTGAAATGTAGATGCTATTTGCTTATCTCCAATGATTCCTAACATTTATATTTAAGCGATTATTAAGTCGATTTTGGTATAGTGTTTAGATCCTGGACTCTTATATTATACCAACGGTTCTGGGAAATCAGAAGTGTTCATATTTCTGATCGATTATCTCAATTTAGCTTTATCCTGATTTATTAATATTATAGTGCAGGGTCTTCAATCAGTGACTATTTGATAGTTAAAATATCATTTGTATAATCAAATATTGCTTAATTATAGATTTTATTATTTCTAAAATTCTTATTCAAACAATCTTACACTAACTTAATCATATGTTGCCAATAGAACATGAAAAATATTTTCTTAACAACAATACAGATTCTTAACACGCAGATTTAATCCAGAAAAAAATAGAAATTAATCACAATATGTTCGTTAACATGATAGAATTCATAAAATACATTTTTTAATAAATTTGAATTGCTCAAGAAATTGTAAATATTGTAAGCAAGACGTTTGATAACAGAGCATGGAATTCAAAATCATATATATGATAATTGAATGATCTTATAGGAGCAAGGGTAGTCCCAAATAACTACGTTTTTGGCATCTACAATAAAAGAAAATTGAAAGAAAAAAGGAAATTATATTATACTAATGTTTGCTGCTTTCAAATATAGTTACATACAAATAAAGTTATAATTCATTGGGAATTGATCATGGTGATATTCACATATAGTTTAAAGCAATTTTGATGGGGTTTATAAAATATTTTATTATAAGTTTTCATGCTTATAGCGTTTCTTTTGGGGACACAATAGAATAAAGCGTGAGATATCCAGTATAATTAAATAATTAATATACTATTTAATTCAGAAGTGCCCTTTTTGGATGTAACATTGTTTGTATAATTTTAATGAATGTATTTATACAACATTTAATTTAATTGGCAATTTTCTATTATTATTGCAATATAATAATATATCTTTTTAATATAATCAATCAAGAACTTATTATTAAAAAGTATAGATTTACAATACTTTCTACAGGAAATTTCATCTCTCCGACGTGATGGTATCTTTTCTAGTTAAAAATCGACCTTATCAAGAGGAAGAGTTTAAATAAATGTATCGGAGATACAAATAATTGATGACTTAGATGTTTCCAATAAATAATTTAAGAGTATGAGCCAAGTAAATCTATTTCATTTTGATACGATTAGGGTGTTATTATTAAAGTTATTATTTGATTATAAAATTAATAACAACAATTATGATGTGTGGTTATACAATAAAGATATTTTGTTCATTAAACACATTTATTAAGAGCTTTTCATCGAAATAAAGGCATCGAAATATTGTTTTTTAATAATGATCAATGATTGTATTATTTGGTAGTTAATGCAAGATTGTATCAAATGGCAGTTTATTATCAGGTCGGGGTGTCGGACCGTTTTTCCCATACCAACCCCTATAGGAAGGGCGGAGGCGGAGGCTCTTCGGTTTTCACCGGCCCCAGTGGGCGGCCGGACGTGCTAGTGACAACTCGAAACACCGGAACTTGTCACGTGCTTTCGAAGCGGGTCCAACTGGGAATCCTCGGGAAAACTGTGACATCATCTTGCAGATCTTGATTAAATTTAGCGAACCCCTTTTTACTTTAATAAAATGCGTTGAAGTGTTAAAAAGTGATTAAAATCGTGAAAAAACAGGAATATCACCAGCGATTTCTTAATTTTTATTGCAATTATTAACACTGTGTGCTATGACCAATCACTAACGTAATTTGTAATCCTTTTAAAATGTTTTTGAATTGTATTTATTGAGTTCTTGTCTTTATAAGTTAATTTTTGTGACATCCAAGTGCCAATAGCAAATTCATCGCGCTGAATGTTAAATTCAAATTCTTGCTAGTGATCTGTATGATGATCTTAGTCGTAATTTCAAAATAAGTTGAACATTTATATAATATTTTGTGTTTAAAAATCCAAAGAAAGCTGTAAACAAAATAATATATTTGATCATTTAGTGCGTTGTGTCATAAAAGTATCTGGTTCATTGCTTCTGAAGAAGATCGGCCTAGGTGTGACTGTTTTTTTAAATGGTGCTAAAATAGTGGAGAAGATATGAAGACGATGGGTGGACAGTGAGGTGGTGTGGGATGCTGGAGTAGTTGGGTGGTTAGGGCGGGGCGGCATGCAGCTGGGCGCGGATTCGAGTGGGCGCCTTTGGTTGGCCGCGCGCCGCCTACACGCGCCCTCCCACCATTTCTATGGTAAACCGACCCTTCATCAACCTGACAGCTTCTGTATTCTGATTTCTTATTCCTCTTAAAGATGCCCAAATAGAATAATGCAACAATACATCTTTAAATACTAATGGAAATGAAAGAAAATTTAGATAATTTTCAGCGTCTTGAAATATTGCAATACCTGTCGGAAAAAAATAAGACATCAAAGTTTTTCTATTGATAGATAAATAATATCAGTAAAAACTTACTGATAAAACATTTAAAAAAATACTAGAAATTTTATATATGTAATTTATAGATTTATTCAAAAATTAAACTAAGCAACTAAAATTAAGCACATTTATTCAATGTAATTTTATTGCTTGAAAAAGATATCTATTTTCCAATATTTTGTTGCAAATTTATAATCATTATACATCACATATACATTTCCTAAGACTGGGTTTATCCAAATTTTAATATCAAAACGAAAAATGCTTTGCAAATATGTTTTAAAGTGATAAAAAGACATTCTTAAATTATAAGTTTTTAGAAGAATAGTAATGGAATATCATCAACGGGATCGCAAAGAAGTTGATTTCAAGACTGTTGAGAAATCATATTTTACCAAAAAATTAAATTGGGTTTCTCATTGAAAGCTCTAGAAACTTTTTTTAAAATGTAAAACCCTCATAGATGTAATTTGATGAAGCTGCTAAAGTTTGATGAATTGAAGTTGATTTTTGTAAAGTAAATTAAAATATTATTCACCTTCTTAAGGTGCCATATTCGATATCTGATGTCGCTGATCATCATAAAAGACGTTTTTAAGCATAGAATTTTTTATGTGGAGGTTTCCCATTGACTTCTATATCTGGATTATTTTATGGAGAAGAGGATTTATAAGTTAGAAGCAAAATTATCATTATTTTTAAATTATTTTAATTATTGTTGCAACTTAAGTCATTCATAGACGGCTCTGCACGATTTTATAAATCGCCTCACTATTTTTATTTTAGATCAAGAAAATCAGAAAAAACCTGGATAGAGACGATGGATTGATTTTTTTATTTTAAGACGATCTAGATCTAGATTTCTTGAACTTATTGTTGCGATGAAAATGTTTTCTTCGATTTGAATGTGAGCCCTAATAATTATTATAGGCGCTCAGAACAATTGTCCTTTTAATTATACAAGACGCAGCAGAGAAACTTCCTTATTTGAAACGCACGTCTTGAAGTGATTTTTTTTTCTAGAGAGATAAAATGGCACTCATTCGAAAAAACAAAACCTAACATTTTTGTCATACAGGTTTAAAAACGATATCCCACTCTTTTCGGATTAACATTACTTGTACCATGCACTTATATCAGTATTAGAATGAAGTACAATCTACAATATCAGTATAATAATTCAATCATAGATCAGAAAATAATATTTCGTCACTACCCAAAACTTCTTCTTGAGGGAGGCAATCCCTTTAAACGCTCGAAAATGAGTCGAAGGTGATAAAATAATTGTATTATTTTAAAATTTTGACGTTATTTTACTACAATCTTAAAGTGCTAATTTATTTTATTTTTTAAAAACAAAATGGCGGAGTTATAAGGTATTCTATTAGGCGCCATTCCTCGTGATATCAAACGACTTGCCACTTGTCGAAGGTTTCCCTGTTGAACTGAAACCGAAAATAGAAATATTTTTTGACTTTTATTATGTAAAGGCAGTCAACTAAGCTATGAAAATTTAAAAAAAGTGTAAAATTAAAATTTTGTAGGCTTTTTAGTTAAACTTTCATATTTTTTACCATTTTCTTGATAATTTTTACCCCAAAAAAATAATTTATTTACAAGAAAACCTTAAAACTTTAGCTTTGTTGACTAGATAATATTATAGTGAAAAAAAATCCAAAATTTCAGCTAGATCGATCAAAAAATTTTTAAGCTACAACTGGCGAACATTTTGAAAATGCAGTTTCGAGATAATTTCGTTTAAAGTTTCAATACGATAAAACTATCAATTTTAGTGACTTACCGATCAATCAATGATTCCAGGCGCATTAATAGATCTTTGGCTTTCTCAAAAAGTTGATTATCTTCGAGTAGTTGTTGTTTTTTGGCTATGCAATCTGCTTTTGTGCAGAAAGAATCTTAAGGTTCTGCTTCGCTACCCGAGCTTCATCGATGTTTTCAGCAAAGACTTTATAGTAGGTGCCAATAATTATATTTAATGTATTCATCATCTTCAAAATGAAGCCGTAGTCTTTATTAAATATCTCACCAGCAATGTATGTTGATATTTCAATTATTTTTACACCAGAATGCAGATGCTTTAAAACCAGTCGCCAAATCGTCGAGTTAAATGTCGAGTATGGCTACCCAAGCATCTTTGAAGTAATTCATCCCTGGAAAAATCTTTATAAATTGATAAGAGATGCTGTTCTATCTCTTGGCCAAAAAATGGAATCAGGTCTTCAATCTTTGGATATGTTTTAAAGCTCAAGAAAACACCTCAATTTCGGAAATTCAAGCTGATCTTGAGGATTAAAAGAGCTTTTATTTTTTGAATACGCAAAATACTATTAATAAGATTGGACGTGTCATTTGTAATTTCATGCCATACTGGAATGTTGCCAATGTTGAAAGTACAAAGTCATCCTTAAAAAATAAAATGTTTTCCTAAAGTGACTGGCTTGTTTATTCAAGCATCTAGCAATAAAAAAAAGTAAGAAAGAGCATCTAAGGTCTGCAAAAAAGTGGTAAAACCCTGACCACAACTCATATTAATGGAATTAAAAAGGTTTCTCACGGCGTGGGTGCAAACAGAGAACATCCACGATTGCTTGACGAACATGCAAATATTTTATGTCAATATTAAAACTATGATTCAAATAAAAATCTATGATGAATCAAGTATTTTTAATACATCGTAATACGTAAATTGTTCATAAGGAACAACAAAAAATCAAAAGGACTGTCGAATGACCGGCGTAATTTTATACACACGGGAATAATAGCATAAAAAGGGGATGTTTATATGGGGGAGATTATAGCGTATAATAGTTCTCACACCCCTTTTTCAACCGCATGAGATGTTCGCATTATTAAAAGATTTATTGAATTTAAATATATCATAGGTTGAGGTTTTCATGTCGTCCACTATTAACGATCCATCGTGATGTTATGCGAGCGTGTCGTTAAGTCCGTTACCGTTTTGACCATATTCGGACATCGGAATGTGGTTTAGCACTTGCCACATTTTTTTAAAGATGATGCGTTATAGCCGCTCGGAATACTGCCTGATGATTATTTCATTATGGCGAGCAGGAAGTGAAATACTTGGAATTCCTCTCGTAACATTCACCCAACGAACAGAGGCTTTCAATTTGTGTGCATTGATGATTTTTTACTAACCTGTTTATTTTCTGCAGATCCGTATCAAGTATTGAATGCGGCTTCTCATCGGCTGGTGGCCCAGGGTTCCGGTCAAATTCAGCTTTGGCAGTTCCTATTAGAGCTTTTGGCTGATTCTTCTAACGGAGGCTGTATAGCTTGGGAAGGATCTGACGGGGAGTTTCGGCTTGCAGATCCTGATGAAGTGGCCCGACGGTGGGGCGAAAGAAAAGCAAAGCCAAATATGAACTACGATAAACTTAGCAGAGCACTTAGGTAACAATACATTACAGTCATCAAAGTATTGTACTGGCTTTATTATCTTCATTAACATATCACTCAATAAGTTCGTAGGATTTTTTTTGCTTTAAACATTTTTCTTCTTGTCGTATCATTTGGCATATTTTTCGTAATTTCGTCAAAAAATCCTACGTACTTATTAAGTAATGTCTTACGTCTTGTAATTAAAATGTTTTTGAAAAGTCGTATCGATGAAATTGCATGTTGTTTTACTCTTTTGAATTGTTAATTTTTTTAAAACGTCATTGATGTCCAAGTCTTGAATCTGAGCCAAACTGTGGAAAAAAGTTTCACCATATCAATACATTTGTGAGATTGGATGTATTCATAAAAATAATGATACTACACAACTCACTCATCGATCTACTACTTAAAAAATAATATTGCCTTAACTTAAACTTATTATTGAAAATATCATTTCATTTTAAGTCCGACAACAGATATGAGACATTAAGAAGTAGAAAGCCATCGATGATGATGATTTTAAATACTTATGTTATTAAAATCTTAATTTTATACTAGGGACAATATTTTTTATTCAAGTGCATAGAGCTTTCAACAACGGTGTTGTTTTTTAACCTATCTCGTAAATTACTTGTAATAATCAGATTTCATAGAAATCATAGAAGAATTTTACATAGGGATATGGAGCTTATTTCATTTTCCACATAGCAAATAGACTCAATCTCATAGCTATGAGATTTTTCTACTTATGCTTATTTTAATGGATTAAAAATACAGAAATTACATACACATGACTCGTAGTATTATTTCCTTTATTTTATAATTTTATAAGAGTTTTTGTATTCGCATTATTCAAATTATAGTCATTCAATTCGCAAGTGTTTTGAGTAATAGATTGGTCAAACGAGAGTGTGCGAAAATAATGGATTTCTTTCGGAAGGACCTAATATATGAAGATTTACATGCTAAAAGTAGGCAATCGTTTATTGCAGGGTTTTTAAATATTAAAGAATCTCGAAATGTTGAAGAGTCTAGCAGTGATGAAAACCTACAAGCTTTCTTCTAATCGAATGAGTAGGATTATAAATGCTATTGATGATGAATGATCGATGTATATTAAAAATAATAATACAGTAGAATCTCGATTATTCGGACCTCATTTATCCGGATTTTCGATTATCTGGATTGTTCCATTTCGATTGTGGAGAATTGTGTCCATTCTTGCTCACGTACGTGATAGATTGAATATTATGATGTTTACTAATTGTTTAATATCAGAAGATGGAAGCTCAGAGCGAAAAGTTATGAAAAAATCAGGAAAAACAGAAGTTGAAGGGTGTATTTTGAGGTGGTTCATACAAAGATTATCATTTGGAAAATCAATATCTAGTCCATTACTCTCTGAAAAAGCATTTTTTTTTAATACGAAATTAAATGGAGATTCCATCTTCAAAGCAAGTTTGGACTGGTTTGAAAAATTCAAAGGAGGACATGGTATCAAGGAACTTTAAGTGGGGAAAAGCTTTCTGCTGACATACTTTCAACAAACACATTCATTGACACATTGAAGCTATTTGTGGAGAAGGAAGGATTCAAAGAAGAGTATATATACGATGTTGATGAGACCGACTTAAATTGGAAAAAAAGCTACCCAAAAATTATTTACCATCAAGATGTGAAAATACTTATAGTGTAAACTTATATTACGTGTATGTAAATCTAGACAAATAAAAATTATTCATACTTTCCCTGTTCATTATGATTATTTTCGATTATCTGGATTTTCGTTATCCCGATTACTTTCATCCTCAATTAGTCCAGATAATCGAGGTTCTATTATACATATTTGTATAATTTTAGTATTGTTTATTAATTTTTGTGCATTTTTACATGAAATTCGATCCACGTTTGACACGGATTTATATCATATGATGTTTTTGTGGAATTTTTTAATATTAAAATTTAAAGGCTTTTTGCTGTTGTTGCAGGTATTATTATGATAAGAACATCATGAGTAAAGTTCATGGGAAGCGATATGCGTATAAATTTGATTTCCATGGACTGATGGCGGCGTGTCAGGCGCAGGCTGCCGGAGGGGTTGGAGGCGCCGGAGGAAGCTCTAGTGGTGCCGGAACAGACGCCGCCCTCTTGGCACTTCCGCCTCCTACCACCGCTGGACCTCTTCTGCCACCACCCTACTGGCCTTATCAACCCCATACGTTTCCATCGCATGGGGCGCCCTACAACTGACTTAGATGACCTCCTGACAAGAGACCACCAGCATTCATACTCAGATCGCGCTTCGGACCAGAAGTGCATCGGACCGATATGTTCACCTACAGAAGTCGATTCTAAACCAACGAGCGCACCATTCCGTATTCGATGGCAAAAATATTGAATTACCAACCCGAAATAGTGCATTATCTCATATAGGTTTGAGTCATATCGAAAACAAAATGAATGAGTAACTATAATATTTAAAGACTGGCGCTTATGCTTCTCACGTATTGGCGTGACCCAGTCAGCTAAATTAGATACGGACGTTGGCTTTGTTTTTTCAACGACGGTGATGCTCATTCGATACTAATAGTTTGAACTCAAAATGAGCTGGTCAGTTAATAATAAAATGTTCAGGAGTGGCTTGAATGTTAGGAGTGATCGAACAATTTAACTAATCTTGTGCCAAAACGGTTTAGACACTAAGTTCCTTGCATGCGAAGAGATTCCATAATTCCTATGCGATACTTATCCAAATAATACTCATAGATATAACGATAAAAATAGTACACGTAGATTGTTTAATTTTTATTTGCACCGTTGATCTATGGAAGAGCCATCGGAGATCTCTTCGATGTGTTAAAATAGCATGTCTTTCTTTGATCTTAGTAAAGAGATACAATGTATACCCTATAAACCTGCATGATATAGCATTGTGTCATTCAATAATTAGATTGTTTATTGTCAGACTTATATTAAAACTAGTGATTCTCAAGTCTCAAGCGAAAATATTACATAATAAATGAGATCTTGTTTGCCATTCGAATAAATTGATATCATACATAGGAAAGCCAAATATCATCACGGTTTAATTTAATAAATTGCAGTCATCAAGCTTAATGCATTTTGATCTGTTTGTATCGAAGGAATGAAACAATTTATTAGCTATATGAATAATATAAGCAAACAGGGTGTTATCTTGAATTACCTCATCGATTTTTTTAAAAAATATAAGCATTTCTATAGAATGATCTCTTATAGTGATATCCACATATTTGTTTGGATTAAAAATGTTTAATTCATAAAAAATCAAGGCAGCTTATATAATTGGCATCTTCAGCTTCAGGGAATGTTCTTATTTGAAAGGCTAAATATCGGTATTTTTTAAAATAATTAAATAATGAGCAAATAACTTGCATATATCCAAATGTGACGCCTAGATATTTTTTTGTATCGTTTCTCGAATTGTGTGACATGTAGTTTCACTGGAAGTAGATATCAGACACGTCAATATGATTCAATTGTGATCATAAAAATTCATGCAAAAATGATTAGTATCACTCAGCATTCACAGTAACAGCATTTCAAGCACCATCTTCGAAGAAATGTGGCCCAATGATTCCAATTGTCCAAAATGCACATCAAACAGTATTTTTTTTTTTTTTGATATAAACATCTTTCTCGAATAATACAAGGATTTTCATCTGCCCAGATATGATAATTTTGCTTTTTGACGAATCCATCCATTGTGAAATGAGCTTCATCGCTAAATAAAATTTTGCTTGAAAACAATAGTTATCTCGTTTGTTCCTAAATTATAATGTAAAAGCATTGTTGCAATGTATATCTATTCATAATTAAAATTGTACTACCTTCTACTAAAATAAACTGGTATATATAATTTAAAAAAAACGTCACATGTAGATATTATATAATGCTAAAATCTTAGCGTTATATTTGGACGACATATGGTTTGTTTGAAAGTTTGCTCAATTTGAGTTTTTCGTCAGGGAAAATAGTGTAAATGTCGTTTCGAGTGTATTTTCAAGCAACATCTTTTTCGAACAATTTATTTGATTGCTAAAATCGATTTCCAAATCCGTTAGACCTCATAGAAATAAATATAGAACTTTTTAAAACAACGCCTATCGATCGAAGAATACGAGTTTGCGATTAAACCTTCATAGCTCTCACGTTTATCAATTTTTTAAATTTATTCTAGATAAATCATAATGAAATCGAATCCCAAAATAAGATAATTCGCCTCCAAGCAAAAAGGTATTTGTGGTTTTAATACACGCTCTACTTATTTACCACTTTGATATTAAAAGCGATTGCATGCTTTAAAAATGTGGTCACCAATCATACTTCCTGTGTATTGCGATATGCAGATAGCCTTTTAAAAAATCGTTACGATTCTCAGGATTATGAGGATTCTGGAATTTTGACTACAAATCAAGACAGAATCATCGACAGCTTACATCCTATCAACAAATTTAAATCTGCTGCTTCGTTTATTCAATTTTTGCAATACAATTGATGAGGATGCTTCGATCATCATAAAATAGTTTACATACACATTGCATTTATAGATGCAGAGCTGCATCAAAAAATTATAGTTATAATTAATCATAGTAAATTATTGTAATAAAAGCATAGTTATAAGAACTGACTAGCATCGCACGGTGTTTGTAAATTGTACATATATATAAATATATTTAATTTTAATAGGACATTTGTCTTTGTAAAAGTGCATTTTTTAATTATTATATGTATTGATTGTATATATGGATGGAAATGATTTTTTGATTATGCCTGCACTAAGAACCAATAATTTCATTCCTGATACGTAATATCAAGACTTTATTTAGTTAGATTTATATTAAAATTATGAAAATTTAGATAATTCACACGTAGAATATAATAGTTTAGAAAGGATGGGAATGGATTAAATTTAAATTGATTAGATGACAATATCTTGTGATTTATAACAGAATTTCCTAATATTTTTCATCTGAAAAGTGTATGAATATTTAAGAAACGCTGTTGTATAACTGTGTTGCAATTTAGCTACATTATGCAAAATTAGAGGCAATTGTATGAAATTCAAGTGGTCATTTAATTATGTCTAGCGTAAGAAAATGCTGGACTTCTTTTTGCATAGAGCTGTTTCAATGTACAACGCTGTTTTCTGTAGTGTAAAAATGTACATTGTGAATTTGTAATATACATCAATATGTACATTTTTGTAAACGATTCATTTACATGTTTAGATTTTTCTTATCAAATTTCATGAATGCAGACTATGCCGTATCGGATGACGCAAAAATAATATAATCACGACGAACAAAAATATATTCAATACTAAAATGAGAGAGCTTAATGATTTTTTTCAAAAATTTGTTTCAAAAAAATAATTTAAGAATTTAAAACATAGAAAAACCAATTTAATCGTCAGCCAATTCATAGTAGGTTTATTCGCGATTTATTAATTTTTTGCGCCATCTGATGCAATTGAATGTTGGTATCTTGAATTGTAATATGTTTTGTTAATAAACGGATTATTTTATGTTTTATTTTTTGTATCAATTTCGCATTAAAATTGCATTAAAGACGACGTATTTATTATGGAAACGTATAATTAAATAGACGAATGCCTTTTCAAGATCTAAACTACTTCCTTCCATTCCTATTAATAGTATTATTCCCATTCATTCGTAATCTTTGGCTCGTAAACACAATTCCAGCTGATATATTAGGGTCGATTTTCTTCCATCGGGATATCTATAACGTTGTTTCCTTATCGGGAAAACTTTTCTCCCCGCTAAAGAGGTAATTGTTTTCTTCACTTAAATGCATGATTCGGCGAGAGCGGCTACTTGGGTGCGAAGTGTTTCCCAAACCTTTTTGTGGAGATTGCTGGGGCAGATAGTACGTCCTGGTGGGTATTAGACGAGTCCAGGAGGACCCCAGGGTGAGACGATAAGGTTAAATAACTTAATCCTCTAGGTGGGGTGCCGGCCAATGGTCGAAATGGCCCGAAATAAATAAACTTGGGTCACAATGGCCGGATCTTATTTGTACCATCTGCCTTTTTGGACTTACATTAAGCCTCGTATTAATTATGAGGCTTTATTATTTAAGAACCTAATATTAAGCTCTTCGTTATGACATTGGATGCATTTTGAATCATATCAGATATCTACAGAAAGGTAACATCATTCAAACATTAATAAATAGCTTTCTTATACCTTATTCTTATGTTTGGGTATGAAATATTCAATTATTTCAGATGTTCGGACAATAAGATGACCATTAAATATTGTGGCAGATATCGATGACTAAGATAAAAATCAAATATGAGCTGTAGTATTAGATTGACGTAAAATATTTGGGAGAAGAACTTAAAATTACAATAGAATATTAATAATGTATAGATTGTGTCATCTGTTATTTTGCATCCTCATGTTCTTCAAGCTTCAAAGTGCATCATTGAAGATATAGTTTACACAAATAATTACATCAATATTCATTTAATAAAAAAATAAGATTTCAAAGATTGAATTATGAAAATAATACATGAACAGCAGTTGAAAAACTTTTGAAAAAAAATCGCCAGGTCAAGTGTTACTAGTTTAAGGCATCGTGGATTTATTAGTTAGAAATAAAATCATTCCAAATTTTCAGATAATATTATAAAATGTCTATAATTCATAAATTCAAAAATGTAATCTTCTGAATAATGACGTTGAATGTAGTAATAAATATATTAATATTATTCGCTTTTATTCCCGTTTTTGAAAAAAAATCCTGAAGCATTACTACAAAAGAGTAACGTAATTCGATCTTTTGAAACATAGAAGTAGGGAGAGGATTTTTCTGTTTAAGATATGATCGTTCGTTCTGGTATCTTTTTCCAATTTAGACCATAAAGTATTAAAAACCATAAAGTATTAAATTACAAATGAAAGAAATCGACGCTTGCAGATACCTAATTATGTTATTCGATATTTGATAATATTATTATTAAGATTTAAAAGATATGCACGTATTACACAATTAAATAGTTTAATTATAAAAAAATAGAATGGTTGAAAATTCCTGAATAGCGCATTAAAAACCGTGTATATCGATTATGTTGATGATAAATGGTTCGACGGCTATAAAAGCACGGTCTTATCTCTCGAATGTTATGACCAAAACATAATTATTCATTATAGGAGGGACCGCCGCTAAAAAGCGGCAATTATATGGGAAAAAGGTCACTATAAAAATGTCGACTGTATATCTATTCGTTTTTATTAAAAATCTTATATCAAGTATCCAAATGACTGTGTACAATTTGCACATTACACATTTGCGGTGCTTCCTTTATTTATCTTTTTTTTACAATGAAAGCATTGTTTTGTTTTTATATGATAGACTTTCTTATTTAAGGAATCATCAAAACAATCACGATTGTCTTTCAAACAATTATATTGATTATGTCCCGATTTATTGCGGTATTTCCTTTATTTATCATAAAATTAATTGTGTTTCACAACTCATTCTGACGTGAATAAATCTCATTCTGTTATAAATACTACTTCAGTTTGTCTGCACACATAATATGTAGTGTATATTGCTTTGCAGATATCAAGATCATTTAAATGTAAGTAGTGATTTTTGTTTTCTGAGAGTGCGAGATATCCATGAGTATCAGGTATATTCCGCGTTCTTTAAGTACTGGTGAAGGTAATAAATGATATAGGTCGTATATTTAGAATATTACGTAATAAATGATATATGAATTTTATGCGATTTGTATGAGCTTTAACTAGTCTGATCTTTATTTTAAGCGCAACCTTCACAGATGTGTCTATTGTTACGTTTTCGTATGGTCCGTTGTATTTGTTTGTTAATTTACTCGAGTTTTTAGTAGATATCTCTGCAATTGTTTCGGCTTCATGGTTTGGAATTGGATAAGCTTGGGAGTATTCAATAAGATCATCTTGAAGCGTTAAGATGTATCGGTTACCGTTTTCTGTTAAAAGTAGTGGTCCAATAATATCGAGATCTAACCTCTCGAAAGCTTTGCTACTTGAGGTGGTTGTTTGCATTGGTTGTCTTGGGTTTTCATGTGAGATTTTGTTCTTTTGACAGGATTCGAATTTTCATATATTTGTATAGAATTGGTTATTGAATATTGGATGCTAATTAAAAAGCATGGTCGCATTTTTTTCTAGTGAATGTGGTTAAATTAGATAGAGTCCCATCAAATAGAGAGATGAATTTGAAAATAATTTTCGTAGCTACAATTGACATTATGAAGTACGAAAGTGTTGGAGCCTACTGTAGATTCATTCTTGTCGTTTTTGGATTATTCGGCTGCTCCTTGGACTGTTCCTTGGACTGCTCCTTAGGCTGCTCCTTGGATTGTTCCTTGGACTGCTCCCTGGACTGTTTCTTGGACTGTACCTTGTGCTGTTATTTGGACTACTCCTTGAGCTGACCTTCATACCGGCGATAGTACTGCCGAAAGTTGTTATTTGGGGCATCCTAAAAAGCCTCTCGGCACGCGATGCATTGAAGGATATTTACTCTACTCTGAGGACTAAATAGATATCGACCGCTTCGTCGAAGGAGGCAGTAGTCAGATCCCTCCAATTCTCCGAGACAGATCGTTCAGACAATCATGAACGTTCCGGCTGCTGGGTTACCCTGATTGGGTTGAAAAGGGTGTTCATTTTATGGACGGCATGCACGATCTGGGACTACCTTCCAGAACTCGCGCTGCTATAAGTGTCACTTGTACGGGTATCGATGGGCTACGTGTCCTGAGAAAGAATCAACTTGTGGACACTGCGCTGGGATGGGCCACGCCTTAGCCGACTGCCCCAAAGGAAAAGAAGATGCATGCTGCGCTACGTGCAGCAGGATGAGCAAACCATCAACTCATGCCACGGGCTCTGATGATTGTCCAGCATACCAGGTGAATTTGAGGAGAGACCTTGCCAGAATTAACTATGGCTAGTACACCATCTGCATGACCTCGCAGTGGTCGGCGGAGACTTCGCTCCCTTCGAAAGGGGCCTGGTCCTGGTCCTGGACGCAGAGCACGTTCTGTGGACATGTCCGGGCATGGCGCCCGATCGCGAGGCGCTCATTCGAAGTGTCGGCGGTTTGAAAGGCGGACCGGTTGGACCCAAAAACCTTGTAACCACTCCCTCATCTTTTAGGGCACTTAGGGCTTTTTGTGTAAGTTATGGGGAGAAATGCATTCCTGGAGCTATCTTCGATCTCCATATTCAAGAAAACCCACCCAGAGGCTAATTTACATTGGTGACTCGTACCAAATGAGGTCGCGATCGAGACTGGACTTCCCCTCACCCATAAAACGTATTTATTTATCTTTTTTAATTATTTATTTTATCTAGTCTTTATTTATAATATATATGTATATACCTAAGCTAGTTTTTTTTTCTTTTTTGTTTTAATTTACAAAATCAAGCTAGCCACTCGAAGTTGAGAATGAGCGTGTCCTCGTGGATATAGACATTAAATTCAGGCTTTGCAACTTGCTGTGCTGAAGGATTTCTGGAGTTTTGAGATGAACTAAGAGCTGCTTTGTCCCGTCAAAGACTTTATAGGCATCTCCAGGGCCTGCACGTTCTGCTGATGGCTGGATTGTCAGGATCCCGTTTCTGACACCAATTTTTATATATTTTTTATTAATTCAGGATGCTTCAAACAAAAATGACAACAAGACCTTTATCCAGCAGGTTTATTATTTTAGTTGTATAAGAGTGCTGTGTTGTTTATAGTTTTTGATGGGTGAGTTGGTGGAGACTGGGCTGAGAACTTCTACTGACGGACTCACTATAACTATGTATTCTCGTTTTTTAAGTCACTTCAGGGATCAAAAAGGAATATCCAAAAAAATGAGAATACATAACAGGGAAAACAAATATCTGGTACGAGCTAGCTTTTATGCAAATGCTTCAAGTGATGTTTATTATCAGTATATGGTGAATGTAACGGATACGGATAGTTTGAAAGATATAATGGATTAAGGAAGATTGTGACTGTGTCGAATTTCAATACAATAACGCTCTACCGTACGTTCCTAAGGACATTCATATTATTCAATCAGCAATAGCCAACGATTGAGGACGTTTACATCCATTCATAATATTTTCTGGACTGAGCACTATCTTTCAAGAACTCAAAAACGTATCAAAATAAATTGGTAGAAATACGACATTACTTTTGGCTCTGTCCGATCATCAGTGATGCAATTTGACTTTACATTAATTAAAATTGAAAGTTCTACATATTAATTGGGTTACACTGATTACATTATCAACATTGTGTTTACAAACATTTATCATGAATAATATGACAGACCGGAATGGAACTTTGCTTTAATCAATATAATTTGTTATCACCGAGGAAAAGGGAGTTTTTATTTCGCTAATTTGCATCGCTTAAATCGGACCATTGTCCATTTCAAGCGTTTCTAGTTAGGGAGTAGCAGTCGCCTCTCGTACATTTTTAAGTATGAAAATTAGCATTACATAATGCATTAGGGTTGTAAATGATAAAATGTGAATAATTCGAAATGCGTGATAATTTCAGAAGGTCAATTTCTAATCGTCACGTTGATTGTATTGTCTGGCTAGGTCGTAAATCAAGAGTTCAGCTCAAATAGTTGCAGCGTGAGCAACTGGCCAAATTATTAGACGTACGTGTATAACAGGATAATTGGGGAGAATGTCCTGACGGAGCTAGCAGTCCAGGATCAGTGCAGGTTATATCGTCGAACAAGATGGTGATGATCGCAGGAGTTTTGCTGGTGGCAGTCTTCTTCGCCCCGGTCCCTGTGCCTGCCCTAGTCAACCACGACCGTCCAGGTACTATTTTATTTTTAAATATATAAATAATTTATATTTATTAAAATACAAAATAACGCAAAAAATCTATAATGTAGAGCATAAATGTATTAAAGTTCATTGCTCCATGTATAACTCTTTATAATATTAAGGGCTAATAGTTTAAATGGCTATAGATTTTACTTCAAAAATTAAACGTGTGAAATGATAATAAATTAGTATTAATATGCCTAAATATTTTATATTTTAATATTTTAATTAATTAGTACATTTATATTTAAGCGATGAAAATGATACATTGATAATAATATTATTTTAAATATGAGTGATTTTTTTTAAAAATATTTTCGTTGAGAAATTTATTACTTACATTTATAAATTTAATTCCTAATATTCAATTTTATTAAATTCAATACGATATAAGGTCAAAATTCGTAAGCGAAGGATCGAACAGACAGACATACGTTCAATGTTAAATATAGTCGAGCTCGTTTATAACGAGCATAATTGATTTTTTTAATGATTGACGATACAGCGGAATAAATAACGATTCAAATAGAAAACGGATCAATTGTTATTGACATCAATATTTGCGAAATCAATGTGTATGTCCCTTTTTTAATTAATATGTGATCCACAAGCTTTGATACATATGCTGTATCATTGGATATTAAAATGCCAAGATAATTTCAAATCCGAATATATTTCAACATTTCGATGATCATTGGTAAATAACGCCAAATTGAATCGGTCGTGTGAATTATAGTTTTCAAGCAAATCCCTCGTCGCTCGTTATAGCCGAGTTAGTTTGCGATGTAGGCGATATTATGTTATTTTGAATTATGCATTCCGCCGAGTGCTGATATTTACTATCTAAAATTCATTTGGCGGAAGTAAAATCTCTGGACAATCCCACGCATTTAACCTTTGTTGCAAAGTAGAAAAAAAATGTCGCGATACGAAATAACAGTCATGAAATTAGCACAAGCATATTTGTATCAGATTTTTTTTTTCTATATATGGGGAGAAATATGGATCATACTTATCTTACAAACGAGTCAAATATGGAATCAAAACCTCAAAGCAATCAGCAACCAATCGTAACATTTCTAATCATTCTGGATATTGAGTTTTTCTTATCATTATTTTGTGGCACTGTTCGACTTTATGTAGTTAAATATTTAATTGGACAAATTGGCGTCATGATGAATAATTTCGGTGATTTCCTTGAAAATTTGTTTGAGAGGCAAATAAGGATGTAATCTTTAAACTTCGCGTATGATATGAATACGGCACGCGTGGGTTTAACCAATTGTAAATATGATTAAATTTATTAAGTGAAATCACAACGATATATTTTTATAAATCACCTACTCATATTTAGAGCAAGTGTTATTTGTTCAAGGCTCAATTACGTGATTTGGCACATCTCTAACACTAATATCAATTGTACCAGTTCTTAAAATAACAGAAACACAGATCAAAACGTCTTCAGTTCTGCTTTTATTGATATGAATTACTGCCGCAAGTCCATGGGACAATAATATGATTTGGATGATGATTATATGGTTTGTCGTTCTAAAGATCAGCGATAATTTCGATAAAGATCCGAAAACCAAACCTGGAAAAATCAATTTAGCCTAGTTAGGCTCGAATCAACGACCTCTGATTGTACGGGTGATTGCTCTATTCACCAAGTCAGAGCTATCAAAATCGCGGCCTACAACGAATATTTTCCCACTTTTCTCTCAGGACCGCGCAGCGTGAGTGAAGCTTGTATATCAATAAATGAACCCTAACACTATTGATAGCATATAATATTCGTTTATTTCTTCGCGTACACTTAAATAATACACATGTGTGTCTTCACTTTTAATGCCCTATATGCGAAGTTACTCATCAATGGGCTAAAGTTTTTTTTGAGTTATAGACTCACAATCATCAATCAATTCATCAAAGATGTGATAATTTGTGTAGTTAGTGTCTGGTAAGGAAATGTTCAAGTTTACCGCGTAATTCAAGGGATTGCTCAACGAATATGGTCGTCTTTAAAAATATACGATCACTTTTATGCGGCATGTGTAAATCGTGGTTGAAATACCAACCCTAAATTGAGAATCTAAGTCTTTCTCTGTCCTGAAACTGCGTAATAGTGAAATCGTAATAGGAAATCGCGCTTATCGAGGACCAAATGGGTCCACGGGGCCTCCATTTTTATTGTACTTATATTTAGATATTCAATGTATTTAATCAAAGTATATGAGTTAAAATAATTCTATAGACTGATTTAATTTTTTGCGGTCTAAAAAAAAGTTTTAGCATCTCATTTTGAGGTTTTACTGATTTTGGTCCAACATAAAAACGTACATTTGAATTATTATTGGTAACATCTTCCCATAGCAGATTACTATTGACAATTATAGAAGATGTATTGATCGAGAATTTGATTCAATCCTTAAGGTGTTGTATTTATAGGAATCCAATCATCAGAATCTAATAAGAGGGCGGAAATTGATGGTCCAGAAACAGAGCTATATATAGTATTTTTTGCTGTTTTTATTGGTGATTTGCACCACAAAAGAAACATCATCTTCACGCCCATCAACTAAATTCTGACTCTTTTATATTGGTGTTTTTTCCACAATTTTTTAAATTATGAGTAAATTGATGAATAAATTTCACCAAAAGTGCTACAATGTGATATACAAGTGATGCTACAATCGTTCAAAATATTAGCACGTCCATTCATCAATCGATCAAAATTAACTTTAAGATATTATGTCCTAATGATATGTGAAATGCCTGAATTTGAATGTATATCTCATTAATCGAATATTGTATGAGCATTACATATTATATATAGCACAAAATAGTAGTAAACATCAAAAGCATACTTAAAATTTTAAATATTAACCCGTATGGTAGTGCAGTCACCTATTTGCGATCGAATTCCAGTGATCAACGAACGAAAGAATCAACTCTTATACGTTGAATTGGGAGAGAGATAGAGACGGAAAGTGTTTTGAATGTTGGGTTTGGAGAGAAACAGAGACGGAGAGAGTATGTTGCGTACATCGTACGATTGTATACATCGTTAACACAAATTTATCGACTAATAATATGTGAATGATATAATGAATCGATTTCAAGTGTATTGTTTATGTTTACGCAAGGAAATGATCGAATATTGTGTGCTATCGACAGTGTTTATCTATTTATGTACAAGCTTCATACACGCTGCGGCGGTCCTGGCAGATAATTGGCGGACATACAAATATAGCATCTAAAATGTTGATGATTTTAAATAAGCTCACCACTCCAAGGATCAATAATGATGACTAAATATTGATATCCATGCCTCGTATAAAATATACTAAATTAATGGGTTAAGGGGGATTTTTATAGTTTTTTTTTTCTCAATGGTGGCTTTAAAATGAAGATTTGATAAGTTGAAAATGGCTCGAGCCGCATGCGGCTCAGGAGCCGCCGGTCGACGGTCGTTGCATTGGTAGGTCGATTACCGTAACGAATCTTGAACCGCATTTGGCAGAATCTTTCGAATGTAGCTATTTATATTATTTTGTCATTGTGCTTTTGTTAGGATCTGTTGCCGTCTTCAATCGATGTCTTCCTGTTTATGTCATCCTCACGTACTAGCTACTATGTACATAAATTAGCCAGATTTATTACAGAATGATTGGTGCTTCAGCTACATATGTAAACGTTGATAACTCTTCTCGGCTTCTTTCATACAATGCTAAGGATAATGGATGAAATTAGGCCTTTGTGAGGGACGACATGAATGATTATGTTTCGTTTTGGTCATATATAGGCCTTTCTTGGTTAGCAAAAGGGCCCTAATCAATATCAATTGTTGGAGGATCTTTTGAGTTGAATTTATTTACATAGATAAGCATGTGTTATATATGCATAATTAGAAATTTGCATGTTGGTACATTGATTCTCAGGTAGGAAGAATTGTAATTGCTAAATCATATAATTAAATTTATAAATTTTTAAATTGATAATTGTAAGATATGGATGTAAAGAAATTCTATAGTATCTGCAAACTCATGTGCATTACAACAAGTATATAAAATTTTTTCGTTGGTCAGCATTATCTACATTATGCACATATTAATATATCTAACATACATTAACTGGTAATCTCTTGTTTGCCAAATGTGTCAAAATCGGTTAACATTTCTTTGAAATGCTTTTTTTTTCTATATATGGAGTTTGGTATATTTATTTAAGACCTATTCATTCAGAGTATACCATAAGTCTGTGTCATTCTTACAATATTTGTTTGGGATATCTAAACATGTTTTTGATATCATCTTCATTTTGTCAGTCTCGTTGATCATCCTTTAATGAAACATCTGAGTTTTTTTTTACAATTTTATGCCAAAAGTATTGTATGCTTTCTGGTCGTATGGTGATTTATAATCATTGAATTAATTCATTAAACAATCATTAAATTTTAGTTGATAAGTTCGTTCAATAAGTTCGTAGGATTTATTTCACTTTGGCCTTTTGTCTATTTCATTTAGGATCGATTTTTCGCAAATTCTTAAATTAATTTTAATCAATTTATTTTTTCGGTTGACATTAAAAGGATTAACATATAGGTAAATGTATAATTTATAGCAAGGATATTCATCGTGACCTTCATCTTCACAACTGTACTTGCATTCAATTTGAAGATTCTCAGTAATTAAGGATTATTACTCAATAATGATGATGACCTCCCAAATAATACTATAACGCATCATTCTACGAAAATTAATCAATGGATAGTTTATGCATCAATAAATTATTAAGAGGCTGATATTTCAACAATAGTCCTCTGCTGCCTACTCACTCAAATCGTATTCGAAGATATTAGATGACGTCAAATTTATTTGTTAATCTGGTGACAAATCTCTTCTAAAAATATTCAAGTCACATTTTTTTACATTCGTACATCGAAGCTAAACCTTTTTTTAGACTCGACGTCTGATCACCTGATTTTTTGCAGATGCAACACACAAGGCGCCATGGAACGCAACGTTCACAGACAACCTGAAAAGGACGATTTTATTAGGATACGACAAATTTGCAAGACCTTCACATCATACGCAAACCACGAATGTATCTTTGGGCCTATCGATTTACCATCTTGAGCTTGACGACACCGCCGGTATGATGACTATCCACGGTTGGGTTAAAATGGTGAGTAACTTAGCAATCGACGTTGAAGTCTCGAAGATTTCGGTTTAAGTATTGACTCATTTAGGAAGTCGTCTAGCCGAAAAATTGGCGTGATTCAGTGTCGAGACCAGCATGTGATCTGTAGACGATGCGATGTTTAATTGCTATTCTTGTGATGTTTTTTTAGAGTTGGAATGACGAAAAGCTTAAATGGAATTCATCTGATTATGGTGGATTGGGGTTGTTACACGTGGGAGATCACGAAATATGGCAACCAGATATCGTCCAATACAATAGGTACGTTCAATCCATCCGAATGTTTGTAAGACTTCCAAATTATATCTGATGAAAATGCGATAATTTGTAATATTCCGAAGATTTTCTATTTAAATTGGCATATTTTATGCAAGACTTATTTTTTTCTTGTAGTGCATCAGGCAGTGCAGTTGATCAGTATGGCAATACGCATTGCATCATTTACGAATCTGGAAATGTTATATGGGTGCCACCAGCAAAAATGACGGCGTTTTGTAAGATAGACCTTACCAATTGGCCACAGGATGAACAAAAATGCACATTCACGTTTGGATCCTGGACTTACGACGGTATTTCAGTTAATTTGAAATCCGACTTCGGCACCGAAGAGAATGTAAAGCATCACTTAGTAAATTTGATAATATTCCTATTTATATCGCATTCGGTTTATCTTAAGAGATTTTGATCATATTTCAGAATGATTATTACATAGAGAATGGGGAATGGGAATTGCTTACGATTAAAGAAGAACGACACGAGAAGATGTACGATTGTTGTCCAGATGCGCCATATGTGAGCGTAGACTATGAAATACACGTGCGAAGACGAGGAATTGATGGTACTCGAGGATCTTTAGTAAGAACTCCTGCTGCAGCAGCAGCTCTATTGGCACTGTTAACTCATTGTCTTCCTCCGAGATCGTTCAATGCTGCTCGACTTCCTTTGACTGCTGCTCCACCAGCAATCATTGCATTTGCACTCTTATATTTCTCTCATCGTCTTCCATCTGCTTCAACAACGCCTAATATAAGTAAGTGACCTATTTTATTGTAATACCTAACTTATTAGTGAAACTAAGTGAAACTTATACAGGCGCAGTAGGAGAAATTAGCTTAAACGTCACGAAAATTGAAACTTCAACAAGTAGTTAGTTGAAAAGCGATGGAGAATTATTTAGTTTTTCCATGTCTGTTGTATACAGGTGTGTTTAAAAAGCAATGCATCCAAATTCATTAAAAAAAATGTATTGAACATATTTGTACAGTTAGTCAAAAATTCTCGAAATAATACCCTCCAGCGTTGATATATTTCTGGAGGCGGTGTTGCTAGGCTTGGAAGGCATCCTGGAAGGCCTTCTCCAAGATGTCCTTGAGATCCAATGTAACATGAGCTTGGATAGTTTCGATCGTATCTTAATGTTTCCCTTTCAGGACTCCTTTTACGCGAGGAAACAATAAAAAAGTCTGGGGAAGCTAGGTCAGAGCCATAGGAAAGCTGGGGAATTAATGAGGTTTGGGCCTGGGTTTAATTCCAGAGTAGTGTCAGATTCTTACTGACTAAAACCCTTCCTTGTCCTTCTCTGCCCCCCTGGTATTGTTTTCCACATTGCTTCAGGAGAACAAGTAGTCTGGCCTTGGGTAATTGGTCCTATTCTAGTGTTGGAGAGGCTCTCTGCGTCTCTCTCTTTCATTGCCCTCTTTGGCGCTCAGAATTTTTTCCACCTAATCCCGCCAAAGGTCCCAGTTCTTCTTGCTTGCCATCATGATGTGGACCATATGTCGACGTTGAGCTCAGCTACCTCGAGTGCTTGTTTCAGCAGTTTTCTCTGGGGTGCCCAAGCCTCACAGCCACTGATGGTTCGCTTTGCGTCATCAACCTCCGCTTGGCAGTGGTGGCACGTTGTGAATGGTTCTTTGCCGATCTGCTTTAGGTACGTACCGAAGCATCCATGCCCAGAGAGCACCTGAGTCAAGCGGTAGGTCGTTTCACCGTGTTACCAGGCCCTCCACCGACTTATGACCGAGATAAGTCGGTGTGTCCATCTTTCTTTGCTGAATAGATTCCATCTCCGTTGCCAGGCTTCCCTCAGTTTCTGGTCATGTTCGTTGCGATTTTTAGGATCATCGTAGTCCAAGGCCCTCTTTTTTGCCTGGAGGTCAAGCGGGGGTATTCCAGCGATCACGAGCACCGCATCCATGCGTTGATTCTGTTCAAACGATCATGCACACACGTCAATTTTCATCTATTTAGGAGGTTGACCTCTCGGTTCTCCTTAAACAATTTGTGTCATCGGAGAATCTGTGGCACGGACGAGAAATCACTCCCAAAGACCTGCTGAATGAATAGAAACATGTTGATAGTGGACTTCCCAAATTTAATCCAAAATATGATAGCGATCCATTGCATCGTGTTACATTGCCTCAAAAAAGAGGTTCACGGGAACGCACGTCCTGACTCTCATATAGCTCGGAGGCAACTTTTAAAGGATGCGTTTTAAAGTTAACACTCCCTTTAATCCAATCCAACAGATTAGAATGAGCTGCAGTGTATCATCGCGTCTAGAGAAAATAAAAATAAAACGCACCCTGTACATCATAGAGAAGCTACGCGCATGCGTCGCGCCGCCTCTATTATGTGTGTATACGTAACATAAAGCTACTACTACACCAGAAGCGCATCAGTTTTATTATATATTACACAACACTTTTCTTAGGATCTAAGAAGTTTCATTTATATCGCACGAGTCTCACGCGTTTTTAACATGTATTTACTTTCAATCTTTTTTTTTCAGTTATGCTGTATTGTATAAGTTTGTATATGGTATGCATATCAGGAGTAGTGTCAGTGATCGTCATCAATTTGGCAATGGCACGTCGAGCTTTACCATGGGTTGTAAGAAGAGCTTTATGCTCTCGTTTCGCACGTTTACTACAACTGCCTAAATTGGCCGAACGTGTAAGATATACATATTGAATCGATTTATATTAAAAAAAATACATCAGTTGAATATAATCAATTCAATTTTTAGTCAACCGGTGCTGAGCTGCAAGGAACGAACGGTGTCGAAGTAGCTTCAGGAACCGAAGAAGGAACCAGGATTCTTTCAGGAATGCCACCACCCGGTAGAGATTGGCTGGCATTGGCGACCGCTCTTGATAGAATTACCTTCATCATACTTCTCGTTGTCTTCATCATAATAGCCATTATATATGGCTGTTAATTAAGGCGCTAAAAAAGAAGCATGAAAAATTGTAAATACAGCGAACGAACATACGTTTGAAATATTTTAATTTATAAATCCGCTTTAAATTCCTCATGGATTCGATGATTGACGGTGCAATCTTAAAATGCGTGCACAATAATAGAAAAGCGCCATTTTTGAATCCTTATAGAAATTGCTGTATGCATTTTTGTAGAGATATATAAATTAAATATATATGATTTTAAATTTTTTTTTTGTGTATTCTTGATTGATGTGTAAGTGTAAATGGTATTTGGATCATCTCTATCTTAACCAGTGCGGCTCGTGCGTTGTTTGGCGAAGCTGCTGTGAATAGCAGCGTTAAAAATACAAGCAATTTGTGCACGCACTGCCTAACTTGTTGAGTACGCTGATAAGTATTGTGGGAGCTGCTCATTCGGCAGCGTCACTGCCTTTTTAACGTTACGTTATTTATTATCTACGATATTGTTTTCCTTATGGATAAATAAATTATATTATGTTTCTTCTTAATTCAAGTATATTTAATGTAGTACAAACCCAAAAAGATACAAAATAATTTTTTTTTCAAACATTGGGCATAATAGCGTCGTTGTTAATATATTTTTTTATTGTAAGTTTTTTTTTTTAAATAAATTAAATACAATTTCTAAATGTGTATTTTTTACGATAGTCGTATGCAGCAAATTTACGATTACAAGCCACGAGCCGCTACTGATTTTAACCCTTTATGGTATACTAAGTTTTCATTTTATTAGGTTGAGTCTTAAATAATTGCCGATTTTTTTCAAACATTTATTTAGCTTAATCAAAGCAATATTAATATATTACATGTTCACTATTATTAGTGAAAACTTTCTCCCATTTTACTGGTAACTTATTAATATCCTCTTCATAAAATTTAGCAGGTTTAGATGAAAAAAAAAAAATCGGTAGCGCGATTCACTTCATTATCATTTTTGATTTATTTTACATTTAAGAAATTCTGCAAAGAACAGAATAGTAATAGGTAGTCGGTTGAGAAAAGGTCCAGGGAGTATAGGGTATGTGGTAAGACAGACCACCCAAATTTCGTAACTTTTTGCTGTATCTACTTTGCTGTATGCGGTTCTGCATTATCGTGTAACAGTATGACATTTTTTCGATTGACGAGAGAAATGCGTTTTCTTGAACACGGTGTAGCTGTTGAGAGTATTTATCAACACGAATTGTTTAATTTCGATTTATAAGATCATGGTTAGAGAATCTAATCCTGGGATCCCGGATCCCGGGACTCGGACAGTTTTAGGTGCTCATGAATCGGGATTATTAAATTAGTACATCCCACCAGCACGATGAAAGCTACTAAATCGAGACATTCCTGCCAAAATCTGGACGCTTGGAAACAGTGGCTTAACTACTAATTGGCGAGCATAGGCGATGTCTAAGGGCAGTAACTGTCTAGTCTATGTATGCATATATACAGTACATATATGTTTTTCAAATTGTTGTATTAAACTTTCCCTACCGGTGATGTATTTACTACACCTCGACTCTAATAATGGGAATATCGATATGAAATATAATAGATACGGGGTTCAGATTTTTTGTATTCCTCCGTAATATAATTACGAATCACATCAAAGTATTATGGTATATAGGTATTCATCTGCAGCGACGGAAATAAATAATTTGTCGGGAAATCGGGAATTTTGCGAGTTTTAGTCCGTGTCTCAGCAGAAAGGAATTTTGGACGAAAATGGGGGCTCACGTGGTCATCAACTCGAACTAGCATTTAAATATCTGATGATGATACCTCCAACGAGTGTGGAAGTTGAGCGTGCATTTTCAGCAGCAAGTTACCTGGCTTTCCAAAATCAGATCCAGACTAAATGACGAAACACTCGATGCTTTAATATTACTTCAGGCATATTTTCAAAATAATATTTCGGCACTATCGATAGAAGTTGTATTATGGCTTTAGGATCCGGTAAAGGTGATTGATCTTTATCAAGCCACTGTCTTTTGCGTACAATATTAGTATACGTTACCCATTTTTTATCTCCAGTAATTATTCTTTTTAAAAATGGCTCAATTTTTTGCCATAAGAAGAGACTTGTGGAATTATATATTATCTTGTGGCTCATAACTATCCAATGATACCCTATACTCACCAATACAAATGAATCATCAAGAATAAAACCCAATAATTTTAACGGATTCCTTTTGCCGGCAACTATTTACGACTCAACCTAATAATATAGGCATGTAATTATTTGCAAAGAGAAATTTAGGCAAGATATAATCTATGAGTGAATAGCGAAATTATCATTGTTTTTGAATTATATATTGAATATTGTTGCTAAACCAGTCATTTATAGGAGACTTTGGACGACTTTATTAATCGCCTTGGAATTTATTTATTCAGATCCAGGATATTCCCATAATTTTGCCATTTAAAATTCCTATTATATTTCAAATATTTCAAAGCCAAATCATAATAAAGATGTGGGGATGAATTCATTTTTTGAAAAATCAATCAGAATAGTTCAATTTATAAACTAAAAAACTTAAATATTTAGATTATTTAACGCTAAACTGAAATATTAGTATTACATCATTAAAAATACTGGTATTTTGTAGATTGAAAATAGATAATATTACCGGTATTTTGGTATACTAATAACCGGTATTATAATCCTTGCTACAAAAGGATGACTTGGATGACATTCCTTTCGAATTCCATAGTTGTTATAAGTATTTATAAAAAATCTTTCTAAGGAAGATTGTTGATAATATTTGTTATCTGTTCTAATATTACATTGCTTTTGACACAAACTAGGGCTTAAACATAAAGTCTCTAAATACGCAAATATTTTTGGGTTCTCCTAATATAATATATGCTATTTACATGTCTTTATATGGGACCATGCAAGCCAAAAAAAAGTTACAACCCTTCCTATAATACAATAATGTATTCTGTATGTATATTAAGGTATGCAAAAGATACGCACCAATAACCTGTTGCGATAATAATTTGTTACAATTTGTGACAAATGCTGTTTTGCAAAAGGCAAATGTCACCATGTTAAATTCAACGACAAATTTTACGTACTTTTAGATAACGGTGCATATTTAGTCAGTACCCTTAGGTTGTCGTTGCAAGTAGGTAGTCCAGTGATTTGACAATACTGAGTAGTGCATTAGGAATTTACACTTTAAAGATTATCATCGTTCAATTGCGTAGGACATGATTTAGATCCCAAAGTCAAAGTAAAAGTCTAATATTATCAAGTATTTACGTTTGGTAGGAAGAAACAATTCAATAGCACAAGGTAAAATATGTCAATTATGGGTTATATCATTATAGAAATAAGAACATAAATTTATGTAATATTATTTTGTAGATACATACGTTGAAATGGAGCCATTTTGCAAGAAGTCCAAAATCATGCAATCCGGCAAATCTGCAATAAATAAGACGGTTATAAATTCGTCATCGACTTCAACGGCATCTGAAATATTAGATAATGTGAATATTTTTACATATGAAAATCGCCAAAGACTTCGACCAATAGTCGAAAGTATAATATTTATGGTGCGACAAAATGTCGCATTGCAAGAAAAACTCGATTATGAAGAAGATATACAGTTGAAATATTCAATAGACGATTATATCATCAAAAAGACGATAAAACACGGTAGGAATGGCAATGGCGGTTTGTCTGAATATTTCAACAACACCCATTTACAGAATAATTTGATTGAAATATGCGGCAAACAAGTACAATATGCCATCATCGATCGCATCAGGGAATCAAAATACTATTCAATCGTACTCCATGAAGTCTCTGATACTAATTCAAAATCTCTATTAAGTGTGTATATTAATTATGTACACGCAGGAATGAAATATGAAGATTTTTTTGGTTTTGTAGAAGAATATCAAGGTAATGTTTCAGATGCTGAAATTATTGGGCAGCGAGTTTTGGACAAATTGAGGACGTTTGGCATTGATTTAAGCGATTGTATAGGAATCGGCATCGATGATTGTCGTTTATCGATTTCTGAACAGATGAAACTTGTCGATTGTATACAAAAGGAAGCTGAAAATGCGATCAGATTTCCAAATTTTAAATCTGCATTGAATTTTTCTATATTAAAATCGTCTAATGTGGATGAAATTCGCGATTCAATCGAAGCTATTGAAGAAGTTATATATTTCTTGAATGAGTCCTCCGAGCGCATGGAAATCTTCGTTAAAATATGCGGAAAACGTTGCAAAACAATTTTCGAGACGTCGTGCATGGAAAAAATAGAATTTATAACTGATTTTGTAAGCGAATTTAGAAAAATTGTGCAAACTCTAGACGAGATAACGCTGTGGGAAGATAGTGATGGCTGTAAAGCATCAACGTTGACAGATTTTTTGTTGAGACCGACATTTTTGATGTGTTTGCATTCTCATGCTTCTTTGCTTGATTTATTTGCACCATTGGCAAATTTATTTTTAAAAGATACCTTACATTCAACCGAAGCTAAAAAAATTATATTGACGGCGGTCGATACAATCGAGCGCATGAAAGAAGACTGCGATGAGGATTCATGTAATATTTTCAATACCGTATCAGAGATTTGCGAAATGTTTGATATTCCTCAATCAAACTCATTGGATTATTTAAAAAAATCGATTTATATTCCAATGTTGGACGACATTCTTATGGATATAAAGATTCGTTTCTCAAATGATTGTCTTGATTTTTTAGACATAGACTCTCTTATCCCAACCAACTTATTAAAATACGAACTGCCTAGTTATGAAATTAAGAAGCGGATTGAGATTATATCAGAAAAATATCGATATTTTCTAATCAATAAAAATGATCTCAATGCCGAAATCCTATCATTGAAGACGAATTTAGAAATGTCTTAGGATAAATATTCGACTGTAGAAGAAGCTTTTATCAACTTAGATAGCAGCATGTATCCACAGACACATAATTTGATGGGTATTTATATGACGTTGCCATCGAATTTCACATCTGCGAAAAGATTTTCGGCATTTCAACGATTGAAAACTCATTTAGAAAAGAAAATCAATCATCATAGATTATCTGGCCTTGCATTATTAGATATCCATATTGATATTCCAATCGATGTAGATCGTGTCATACATCAGTTTCTTAACAATACCGATCAGTATTGAAGATTTATCATTCCTTTGAGCTGTACATTAATAAAATAAATGTTTCTAAAATAGGCTTTATTTTATTTTTCATCATGCTCTTATTGTCCCAAAATACATAAAATATATGTCAGGATGTGTTTTGAGCCGTTAACAATCAAATCAGTGGCGATGGGGCTCCGCGGCCCCGAGACGGACTTGCAGCATACGCGACGGAAATCATTAAAATGATTGAATCTGAAACAATTTGGACATTTATATAGAATTAATATATGTATAAACATGAATATCTGTTTGTGAGTAAGTTTGTTTGCTGATTATACATTCCTATAGCATTCATCCGATTGCGATGAAACTTTGGTGAGTTATTGGACGTGTATTCATAAAGGTTTTAAAATTAATTTATAACCAATATTGTTTGTGTGCGGAATTTTTTTTGCGAGACGTTTAACGGATGCACCATTTTGGCGCATATTAATTTAGTGGTTGTTAAGGTAAAGCAGCATTCATGAAATATTCTGAATCTCTTCTGATGCTTCTGTTATATTTTGATTTCTTATTTCGTTGTATTTTAATCCAATTTATGCGATGAGTATATATATTGGATGTATGCTATCAGCACGACGATACGCCCCATATCGAATTGCTGTCCAGTCTAGAAAAATCGTTTGGTGATTTTAGTAGTCAATCGAAAATGTCGATCAAAGATGTATCTTCATCTGTTATCCTCTTCACAATGTTGGTTTTGAGCGGAGGAATGAAGATCTGGTTGCCAGATCTTAATTTTGAAAATCCAGAAAACTGGACACCCAATAGAGTGCCATGCCATAGTGATAGAATAGTTTACCCCAGAAAAATGAATGCAGTCGTAGAGTTGACAGCCAAAAATATTTTAGTACGTGCAATAGTTCTACCGATAGATGGAAAAATTCAGTTGAAGAATGATGGAGTTGTGGCATTGTTGGATGGCGAATACAACATGGAAGGTTGCCCCGGAGGAGATATTTATTTCAAGACCAAAATCATAGCAAGGTAACCAAAATCACAGCCCTCTTCGACACAGAAATGTTTAAATGCTCATTTTATTCTACATCGATACTGATATATTTTTAGATGGATGGATACGGACAATTGGAAAGATTCGAATCCTCAACCGAACAAAGAGGCAATACCTCATTATGATCGATTGCCATGTTTTTATGAAGTGGCATATTTTCCACCGGATAAGAGCATTGTCGTTGAATTACCTTTATTGACTGAATATGTCGGGGGCATTCAATACAAAGAAGTTTATGTAAGTATAAATTTAGACTTCTAAATCGTATTTAATCGCGTATATGTGTTGTAATCATATAACATATTAAGGCGTACCACATGAACGTTCGGAATTCGTAGATGGGAATTAAAACGTCATAACTTTTATAAAACATAAGTTATTTTATCATTTAATAATCTCCAATAGCTTCAATAGTCTTTTACCGACGAAAAACTATTTTTTCCCCCACGAAAAAAATAAAAACCTATTAGAAAGGAATCTGGTGAATGAAGTGGATGTAGTAAAATGTCTCAATTTAAAGTATTTAATTTGCAAATGGTTATTCGCGATGTATGAGGGGGGGAGGGGGTGTTGTCTTGGAGCTTTTTTGGACCCATGCCATTTATTAGAATTGGCTGCTTCATTTTTAGTTCCTGATGTAAATTTTAAATTTCACAATACGATTCAGCCGTAATGACTCCCCCTGATTTTAACAAGGAATAACGTATCATGCCCTTATTTGTCAATTATACAGAAATAATGAGCTATTTTTGGTATATCGAAAGCTTTGGCGAGTGTTTTGGAGATTCATGGGCATTCAATAATTGCCGAGGTCTTTTCTTGTTGTTCTATAAAATCTATTCTTTAGCACAAGTATTGATGCGATTTAATAATAGGGTTTCATAATTACAAATTATCAATGAATTTTCTTATTAAAGTCGAGAAATAAATGTTTTTTATGAGATTTTGTATTATTATTAACGACGGTTTTGGGTATTCTTCGAGGCTCATTATTGAGATTCATATTACTGGTACCATTTTCGAACAAAAAATAAGCGGAAGTATTTTATTGACGCAATTGAAGACTATAGTACCAAACTTGTAAAATATTACACAGAATCTTTTTCAATCAGGGTCGATCTTTAATTATCTGAAATTCCGAATTTTCATATGATACTATATAATATATGGTTATATTGAAAATGGAAAATTATCGTAATAAATTATAGTGCACGTATTTAGGATAAAAAATAAACGAATAAAAAGTTTAACTATAAACTAAAAAAGCCCCCTATTAAAATTCATTATTAATTTAAAATAAATTTGATAACAAAAAATAATTTATCTTCTATTAATCATGTATTAATTTAAACGTTTATTTTGAAATCTGTAAAATTAATTATATAAGTATTCCAGTCAGTATTTTGAAATACAAATTCGTTATGATGATTACAAAAAGAGAGATTAATGGTCTTATATGAACGTCTTAATACCAAACCACAATGCGCATGCGCGAACTTTCTCCTCAACTGACACTTCGTTTTATGGTTATATTGTGTATCTGTCAAAAGTTGAAATTTTTTGTGGATTAAATTCATTATTATGGCTACTAGGCAAAGACGTGTTTTAACTTTAGAAGAACGACAAGCTGCTAATGAACGAAGGCGTGCCATTCGAGCAGTAAGAAGTGAAGCACAACGCGAAGCTGAAAACAAACGTCGACGAATTAGGAGAGCGGCTCGTAATGAGGAAGAGCGCGAAGCAGACTGTGAAAGAAGAAGAACGCAGCGAGCAGCTCAAAGTGAAAACTTGCGCGTAGCCGAAGTAATCAGGATAAGGACTCTCCGAACGAATCAGACCCCGGAGGAACGCGAGAACGAAAATGAACGGAGACGACAGAGGCGAGCAGCTCGAAGCGAAGAAGAAAGGCAAGCCGAAGCCGAACGGCTGCGCAGAATGCGAGCAAATCGTACGGCAGAGGAACGCGAAGCCGAAGCTGAACGGATGCGCAAGCTACGAGCGAATCGCACCACGGAGGAGCGCATTATGGCAGCCGAAAGACAGCGTGTGTCACGAGCCCTTCGTGCGGCCGTTAAGCGCCAAGCTGCAACCGAACAAATGCGCAAGTGGCATGAAAATCAATCACCGGAAGAAAGCACTGAACTACTTGGCGACATGCAAGAAGATTCCATTGCGGAGCAGCACAATGTTTTACAGCTATCAAGTCAAGAATTAATCGCATGATTCATTAGCAAAACAAACCTCGAATGATATTGAGATGGAAAATAAACAAATGCACAAAACAAGCAAATGATCGACTCGATAATTTATGAAAGATTAATAAACTAAATAATGTATTTATATATATATATATACACATCAATCAATAAGTTCATAGGATTTTTTTCACTTTAAACTTTTTCTAATTTGAATTTGTTTTATCGCAATTTCTTAAAAAAATTCCTACCAAATTATTAAGTGATGTGTTATATATCTCAATGTATGGTGCATCATGTAGATAATTCATTTTAATATTTGATTTTAAATTTCTAGGCTCAAACCAACAGAGAAATAAACGATTTGTTTACACAATACCAATCGATATTCCAACGACCACTGAGCGGGGAATCCGAACCAGTTGCATTTTTACGTGGGAGCAATGAGTGTCTTAAAGATGATGTCGATTGCCCGTGCCATATGCATCGGCTTCCAGTACAGATGTGTGAAATTCATAGATGTCCCGCTATTAAATGTCGAAATCCAGTTCGCCCGAGAAATCACTGTTGTAATATTTGTGGTGAGTCAAATTTCAATTCCATAGCCGAATCATTAATTATAAATTTTCTTATAAATGGTGCAGCAAGGAAACTATCTTATTTTAAAAATGAATAACACAATCAGTATAGGAGATATCAGCTTAATTCATTTTTTCAAGTTGTAGAGACATAGTAATTTTTTTTATTTATGAAGTTTTAAAAATTATATCATTAAGGGACGTTTCTACCTTGTTGGGCCTAATAGAGATTTAACATTTTTTTAATGCAATATGTATTAAATATAGAATGTTGATATTTAGTATGTTGATTAGGCGATCTTTATTGAACATAAAAATATTTTTTTAAATTTGACAAAGTATAGTAGTGGGAGTGGGGGAAGTCACATATGTCGATGGACGAGCGATGACATTCTTTATCTATATCTATAGTATATTTACCATCGACTTTCAGTTTTCCAGGGATTCCAGGTCACTCATCTTTTCACACAATTAAATTTTCTTGTTTTAAACATTTTGCACATTGTTTTTAATTTTGAAAATGAACGCCACCTCACCCTTCTCGGAATAACTATCGCTTTAGGGCATGCGTTTCAAATAAGGAAGTTTCCCTGTTGCATCCTGTGTATTACTATAAAAATAAATACATTCTGTGTGTAATTTTTTATTAACAAAAAATGTTTTATAGGTAGCATTCTGCTTCTTCAATTCGATGAAAATATACAATTTAAAACTATTAAATCTGATATAGAAAAGTCAATAACCGAGTATGGTATGGATAATTTAATTTGGCATGCTAGCTTACTGCATAAGAAAAATGTAATGGTTGTGCAGTTAGTTATTATGGAGGAAGAAGAATATGATGGGCGTAGTGAAAAATTGGCAAAATTCATTGAGTCTCAAATGAACAAGGGTATGCTTTCATATAAATATTAAATGTACATCACATTGTCATATTTTAACCACAATATGATTTTTCTAGAGGAGTATTCAGTACGGAATATAACTTTGAGAATATCTGGAATACCGTGGGCCGGACCAAATGCACCAATTGAAGGATGGGAAGCTATTGTAATGTGTGTGATAATGGTTTTATTATTAACGGGAGTAGCATTGTATTATTATCCACCAGCTTTCATTGCTCGTGTGAATCCGTTCAGGTATTCAATATTTTTTTGAGCATTGATTGATTTCTATTCCGATGGTTTTGATTGTACGATTGTTACAATTTTTATTCAATTACAGGGCTTATGATTTTGCACGGTTTGACAATCGATCAAGAGAAGGAAGTCTGGTATTGGGAGTATCCCATCTCTCATTAGATAAAGCATTCGATAATCCTATGTATAGGAAATCTGTAAGAGTTTATTGAGTCTAGTTATATTATGTTGCATATACCAAGAAATTGATTTTTATTTATATTCCAAATAATTTTAGCACCGAACTTCTGAAGATGAATTTGATATGAAAAAGGAGAGTTTAAAAGAAGCGGAAACAGACGAAGAGTACGATGATATTAGTCATTTGGATGATATTAACCAAGAAAATGAATAAATTCATATTACAACAAAAAGGTTTATATTTATCGTAATATTAAAATAATATTGAAATGATTAACGCATTATGTATAAATATTTTTGATCAATTTATAGCGTTAAAACTAAATAAATCATAAAAGAAATTCTTATCATTCATGTAGTTATTTTTTCTTATCGTTGTGTGAATAATTTTTTGTTTTAGATTTGTTACTTATTTCTGATTTAGTGCCTTGTTTATCAGAGTTGGGTGATTGACTATTGATATTAGAAATAGAAATGGACTGCATTCCTTGTGGTAAAGTGAAATTTGTAGTCGGGTCTTCGTTTGGGTTAACCAGGCTACGCTGCAGTTCTTCGAGACATTCTGCAGCAACAGAATTAACTTCTGCATTCTCGGTCACTTGTGCCGAAAGACATTCAGTAACGGCTGTTGTCATGTCCTTCAATTGCTCAGGATCTATATTTATTCTATCTAAAAAAATCACATTAACAAAGTGCTGATGAATAGTTCTATACATAACAATTAAAATTAATCGATCCAGTTCTATAATAGATACCTTGCATTGAACATATTATTTCATCAATGTTCATTGAACAGTTGGTTACATGTGGAGCCATTTTGATTAAAGCAGATACAGCTACATCAATTGCTTCTGTATTTTCTGGAGAAATGCCAGCCTCCAACAATTCTTTTATGACAAATTGTATTTCGGATCCAGATTCAGTTTTAATATCGTCCGTTTCCAAAGCTGTTGCGATTTCAATATCGGCAAACTTTAACTGTTTTTATACAGATAAATAAAATATTAACATTCATTCAATATAAATACCATAATTTAATATAGAAAATATTACATTTTGCTTAGTGATTTGACTCAAAATTTCTGCAATAGTTCGTTGGGACTTTTTATACGTTACTGATTGTCGATAATTTTTTTCATCGGAGCTGTTTTTCATCTTATACGAATCAATAATTTTACTGGCTGCTTCATTAACATCAATTTTGCTAGGAGTAAAAGTAATTGGCTAAAGATTAGAAATATTTTTTATTGCATTGCGTGAACTATATATAGTAAATAAAATAAGTACCCTTCAATTAAAACTGGAAAGAGCTGAGCCATTGCAGTTATAATTGTGTTGGTTGAATCTGTTTTTCCAGAGAGCTCTCGTTCAACTTCGTTAATTTCTCTTGCAAGATTTGTAGCAATTATGCTAAATTTACGAAGAAAATTGTATATAAATTTGATAATTCACATAAGAAAATCATATAATTTTCCTACAATTTTACCTCGCACTAGATATATTTGTTGGAAGGTCAAACGGTGGAGGCGATATGCCAGCCGATGGTGAGATAGACATATTTGTTGGAGTAATAGGCGGAAGTAAAGGTGTCGTATACGGTTTCAATTTAAGTCTTTGAACTTCAGATCTTAATTCCTAAATCGTATAAATACCACCACAATAGAGACACTTATAACGTAATTTAAATTAAATGAGAAATAAACTTATACCTCTATTTGTTTTTGTTGTTCTTTACGGATTCGACGTAGTCGCACTAAATCGTTAACGTATTCATCGTCTCTTCTGTTGAATGATATTTCCTCTTTTTTGTAATCCTTTAATAGAAATGTGTATTATACGATAATATTAAGCCAATTTGGTGATTTATTTTCAATAAATATTAATTGAATAAGCAAGCTTGCCTTATAAGAACTTATTTCGGCTTGTAAAGCAGTCACTGTACGCAGTTTGCTCGTATGTTCTTGTAATGCAGTACAATATTGTTGCTCCAATTCATATTGTTTTTTCTGAACATAAATTGGTTTATTAAATTAAATCACTTTCAGGATTATAGCCGTCATATAAAAACTTATTTTATGATGAAATACCTTCCAATGTAATAATTGGTTTTCCATTTCTTTTGTTAAGCCAATAGCGGTAGTCAATTTGAATTGATGTGTCATATTTTGAAGAACGGCATCGAGAATTTTTGTTGCTTTTTGTTTTCCATTATCATCTTCAGTGGTTTTGCGTTTTTTATCAATCACGCCCAACTTTTGAGTCAAAATATCTTGTATGTTAGATTTTAGACTGATTATACGTTTATTCATATAGGTACAATCTGCATGCATTCGCTTTAAGTGGTTTTTATTCATACTGCGAAAGGTTGAAATTATATTAGAAATATCATTGTGATCATTTAAACAATATGACGTATCATATACGCGTACCTAAGCTTCTTCTTTTGTTCTTCGGCTTCTTTTAATAAATCGTGAACACGATTTTGCAAACTCTGAATGCCCGCTCCAGGAAATACTAGTGCTCCTTCTTTAACTTTCATATCTTTAAGAGCGTCAGCTATGCATTGATTTGCTTTCAGTATGACGACACATTCTATGTCGTTTAATAAAGTTTGTTTTTCTTTCTATTTAAAAATATATAGTTTAATTGAGATTTAAATTCCTCAACAATAATCAGAATTCCTATAAATAGTTTAAGGATGCATTTAATAAGAAATTATATCATCAAATTACCATCAAGTCTTTTAATTCATTTTGTTTCAGTTGAAGTTTTTCGGATAGTTCCTTTAAGAGCTTATTTTTTATATCCATACTCTTGTTTGTGATATCTATTTGTTTTTCTTCTTCTCTAATTTTACTATCCAACTGATGTCTAATAGGATAATTTTCATATTAACAGAAATTATTTTGAAAAATCTTTAGCAAAAGTATTTAGAATTATTACTTACCTGATTGATCGGAGGTTTACAATTTCTTCAAACATTTGTGGATCACAACCTGGAGGGCATGAAGTAGAATCCAAGCGTATTCGACTCATGCCACTTTTGGATAACCCGTCGCTACTATCACTATCTTCTTCTTCATCAGAAGATGACGATGATGAAGAGCTTGAATCGTTGGAATCTAAATAGAGGAAAATGAACTATCACAGGGTTCAAAAAGTATTGCATCTAATTTTTTCCAGACACAACGATAGACCACAACTCGATCTAATCTGCTGTGTTCTTTAAAAGTTACCTCCGAGTTATCAGAGAGTCTATATTACTTTTTTAAGTAATATAACACGGCGTTTTAGATCGCTATTAAATTTTGTGTTAAACCTGGGAAATCCGCCCCAAAATGTTTATATTAATTTAGCAGGCCTTAGGGAGTGATTGCTTGTTCATATCACAAGTTCTTCGATGGCACAAGTCATGTAAGGAGGGCCTAGAGGAGGTTGCCGATGAATCCCACAGTGGATGTCTATCAACATCCTAAATAGATGAAAATGTGATGTATGTGCATGATCGTTTGTATTCTGATCAATGATTGAGCCTTTAATGGATAGTAGAAACTCTAAATATGACAAAAACAACAGTTTATTGCATTATAATCGAAGATTTTAAAACAGACATATGTAAACTTCATCATGATAACGCGCCAAGTCAGTGTTTTTATTGTCAATGATTTTTTGATCAGGACCCGCATCCCATTCCTTCTCCAGCCTCCCTACAGCCCTGACTTGGCTTCCCCAGATATTTTTATTCTTCTTTCTGTGCTGTATCAGGTCCCGCCGATGTTGGCGATCACTTTGGCGAAGACCTCTCTGTCCTACACTACCCAGAATAGTTTGTCCGCTCTCCTTATTCTGGTCCACTCTCTAATGCTACGCAGCCAGCTCATCTGCTTCTTGCCAATTCCCTGTCTTTCCTCTACCTTGCCCTCCAGTATCAATCGAAGAATATAATATTTATTTCTTCTAGCAATGCTTCTCTGGTTTCGAAAGCATTTCGGAAACCGAATTATAATTTTAAGAAACAGTTTTAGTACATGGCTCATTAGGCTAATCATGCAACATCCAAGCTCATGTTATATCGGTCCTAAAGGACATCCCGGAGAACGATTTCCAGATCTGAAAACACCGCCTCCAGAAGTGTATCAATACAGAAGAGCGCTATTTTGAAGATTTTTGACTAATTGTACAAATGTACATGATTTTTATGAATTTGGACGCACTACTTTTTGAACGCATCCATATGGTTGCAGATTTAAAAACATATGTTATAATAAAATAAAATTAGCAAAATAATTTAATCAAAAAATGAAATTAACTATTATTACCTACCGTCATTTTGTTTGGTTGACTTAGGCTTTTTCTTAAATACACGTTTTAAAAAAGCAGTGAAGCGATTACCATCAATCAACTCATACATATCCTGTTCAATCTGCTTTTGTTGATCTATAATAGATAAAATTGTGCTTCTTTTACTATCGATTCCTTTTTGTAAAGTTGCGATTTGGTCTTGAAGATCCTGCATCTATAATGTTACAACGATATAAGACTGCATTTAACAATTGGATTAAAACCTTTTTCTTAACGAAATTTACCTCGTTTTTGAAAATATAAATATTTTCCATCATAGAATCTTCTCGCGATTCATACGGCTCCAAAACCAGTTTTTCCCTCATCAGTTGTAATAAATGGATTTTTAAAAATTGCGCCTGTAGCATTATACGTTCTCGCATTCGACCGATATCTTTCAAAGATTTCTCCCAGTTCTCAATGGTGTTTTTCATTTCATTTAATATATTACTCTGCTCTGTTAAAAGACTTGGAAAAAAGATAAAAACCATCAATGATTTTGAAAAATCTCCCGTAGAATGCAATCATTCATACATACATTGTTATTTGTCTTTTTTGTAACTCGTGTGATTTATCGCTGTTAGTTTGGAGTGATAAAATTTCTTCAAATTCTTGATCGACTGTATTTTTTTCATGGCTTATTACAATATTGCTTATAGAAGATTTTATCTGTTATAAAAACATATATTTATAAATAATACATATATCATTGTGTAAAGGCCGAAAAGCTTACGAACCTCTACATTTTTTTCAGTGTTTTCGAACACGTCATCTATTTTCGGGATCGGATACGGATTCGGCTTGATGAGATCTTTCGGTAAAAGTAAATTGATTACTTCTAATTTTTTGGAAAGGTTCTGAAATTTCTCGACTAATTTAATTTTCTCATCTCTCAACTGAACTAATGACTTATTGAAATCATGTTGAATATCATAGATCTGAAGATATATAAATCAACATATTATAAATCTTAGTATTATATAAAAGATGTTAAACTCATTCTATGTACCTCTTTTCTTGCGGCATACATGTTCATTTGTATTTGAATCATAGACGTTTTTGGATAATCATCTTCCGATTGGTCGTTTAAAAAGCATTCATCGGTAACGTTTTCATTACCGTTATTTTCAGCAGAAGTTTTATCTAATACGTATGTAGATAAATGTTTTTGCCACTGTATTAAAAATAAATGTTTTACAAATCTATTTAAATATTATACTATGTTAAGTGTCGATAATAATATTTAAACCTCGATATCTTGAGTACGTTGTCTTTCAAGTCGATATAAATAGTTTTGGATCGCCTTTGCTAATGGTCTTGAAGGAGGCGGAGAAGTTGGAAGACCTCGTAATAACGGGGCGATATATTCAGTTTCGGGCGACTTGGCAGTTGAAAGATTATCATCGCTTTTTTCCGATTCCATAGAGTTTCTATTTATATATATAGAAAATTTTAATATAAAAATATTTCGATTCAATTCAAAATCATGTAAAAACAGATAATACATATTGGCTAGGTTGTATAATTCATATCCATAATTTATATATGTACTCACCGCGATGTTTCAAATACTTCATCACTTTGTGAGCAATAAAAATTATAAAAATATTGTAACATAGTATTTGTTTTGGAATATTAACGTTAATTTATTAAAATATTACATTTTACTCACTCAGTTTTTGCTGTTTGTATCAAAATCTTATTTTTAATAAAGTCAAATTCCTCAAAGAAACTCTCTGGTAGTTTCTTTTGCCGTATTATCTTTACATTAAATCCAGGATTACTGTAAATATTTTGTAATGAATTTAATCAATTTATTAGAAATAAGAATGGCTTAAAATAAGAATGTAACAAAGCATTCATACAGAATTGAATTGAGCTGAAAAGGAAATACGTCAAGATTATCAACGTAATGTGTTTTCATCTTTTGAAGTCGTATGTTCGACACTTCCAATGGATATGCCAGACGTCGATGTAAGATTTGCATTTGCTTTTCAAGTTCTGAATCTATGAAATCTTGCACGCGAGGATTTTCTTCCATTGTAATTTGTTGTTTCTCAGGCATCGTTTTGTTTCTGTTAAATTGATTACAAAACTGTTAGATCAACGCTAACTTTATAGACGTATTTTGTTAAAAATGTGCACAAAATAACTTTGCTAAGAGGTCATCAAATTCTATTTTGAGTTGTTTCAATTTATTTTTCATATTGGCTTTATGTTCTGCTGCGGCATGCTCCCTTAAATTCTTTTCCTTCTCTTGGACATATTCTTCATGCGTTAACATGTTTGTGTTACTGTCTTTGATTGAGATTTTTTTAAGAACTGCTGTATCCTTTTAAAATAACACTTGCATTATTCATCGGCATATGAAATAATATATGTCAGTGGTAGACAATGTGGTCCCTACTGCTTACTATTGGGCGCTCAAGCGACTGGATGAAAAATCCTTTTATTGCAAAATTAAGGAAGCTAATAAAACTTTCTAAGAACAACTGTTAAAATTTGAAATGTTATGAAGAAGAAATTAAACATAATATCAGCATCAACCTCAAGGATCTCATTAATAATTAATTAAATGTAAATTTTTATACCTAGCTGATACCCGGCGCATTAAATACGGACAAACAAACATTGATTTTTATATATTAGACTATGCCTTTGTTATTCGAGCAATAAGTGGACAAAGTTTTATCGCAATTCAATGAACGGTATGGCAGCGTATTTCGAACGAACAAAATCCAATTTATTTTTATATATTAGAAGATTTCAGATATATTTCAGTGGTTGTGCCATCTGTTTTGCTGCTTTCACAGAATCCCCAGCTTACTCTTCACGCGCTATCTCTTACAGTAGCAGTTGGCAGAGTGTTGTCTGCGCACCACATCTGTGAACTCTAAAAGGTTGCCGACTGTTGTGTATAAAGTATGGAACTTGACCGGTTCCGAACCGGTGACCGGTTCCGAACATTTTCACTCAAAAATTACACAAATACTTTGCAGTTGCGTTAAATTATTACTGTTAGAAAATTTTGTTCCTTACAAAGATACCATAATGAGCAGTAGGAATAAAAAAGCTGACTACCACTGATATATGCAAATTAATTAAGACTAAAACTTGAATATTACTAACAATTTGATTACAAATTTTTTCCTTATCTTTTGATTCTGACTCAATATTAATAGAGTCATTGACTTGAAAAGTAAAATATTTCCATCTGCACCGGTCGAATAAAAATATCTATATGCAAAAAATGTTTTTTAATAACATATATGAAATAATTTATCAAATCAATTGATATAGAGAATAACTTACTTTTTATTCGGACAAAATACCATATGAGTAATTTTACCTGTTTCACAATCATGTGCTTGGAATCTCGTTAAATATACCAAATCATATTGTAAAACAGGTAAAATCCGGAGCTTGTGATTGTTGGTGGCTATCTTTAAGTGTTTTTCCCGTTGTTTCAATTCGTTCAATGACGCACTATCGTATTCCTCATCATTTTTTGCAGAGAAACTGACCACCGCTATTTCACCGCTATTTGTTCCAAGAACATGTTTATCGTCGCTCCTGAAACATTTACGTTTTGAGAAAGCTCATACTGCTTAATATTCAGCGTCGATATAAATGCTTTACATGTAAACGTGTTGAGTGATGCTCGTTTCCATATTTCCGTTCAAAACTCCATACGCATTTATTTCATTTTCGCCGAGACGAATGCGCAGAATACAATTGCAGTCTTCTTGTGATATCAAAGCTTGCGAAGAGTCGTTTTTATCATATTTTGCCCAAAGTATTGCTTTATTTTCAGATTTGTTATTTTCAGCGACTGAAAAGAATGAAATAAATGGTTAAATACAAAACGTGATATTTTATAATATATATATTTAAAATATACAGTAATACACATAAATTTACAAAGTTTTTAATTTACCTAAATCTACTTCTGTTTCATCGTGCTTAATATTTTTATCCACTAACTTAAAATATTCAGCAGCGAGATTATGTTCTTCTATTTCAATTGCGATTCTCTCATACAGCCTTTATTGATAATTAGAAAGGGTTTTTAATCATTTGGATAAATAATATTTTATTTTAAGACGGTAAATGTGAAAAAATAACATGATTTACTTGAGGGTTTTCACTGTCGATGTATGACATGCAGTAAATTCTTTTTTATAAGTAATCACATCGTCCGGTACTTTTGGCTCACTTATGTTTGGAAGAGTTCCTTCAATTATCAAACCATTTGAACCTGCTATTAAAATAGGTGTATTCCTTAAAAAGAAAATGATTCTTTTATGTTAAGTGAATACATAAAAATTTATTAATAAATTGAGATTTAATAAAATACATTTTGTGGGTTCCAATCTATAGAATTTACAGCACAATGAGTATCTATAAAATAGAGTGGTATCAAAATCGGTATGAATTCCGTAACTTTGATGCTGTATGCAAATATCGTAGAATCGGAAGAAGCCGTTAAGAGAATATTGATTTTCTCATTTATAGTTATCACTGTTATTGATTTAGCATGTGGCTTCAATTCCTGCAAATATATTGATATAATTATGTAATTTGTTATTAATAAAGTTCAATAAGTCTTTTATACGTCGTAAATTGCATACTTGCAAATGTGCTATAAAAGAATTGCTTTCAGACTTATTAATGCTCTCCGTATTTACAAATATCAGTTTTATTTTTCCATTGCAAAATCCTAAAACTAAGATATTACCCGACTTATTTACCTACGAAATAAAATTAATACATTAATTGTTTACAGTGTAATTATTTGGTTGTAACGCGTATTAAAATGACTAACTTTTTCTGGCAAATGCAATAAGCAGGATGCTGCTCCTGATTTTAAATCGATACATTTTGATGGACCATTGGGTAATTCATGTATAAGAAATGAACCATCTGAACCAAGTGTAACAACGTATGAATTAAACGGCAGCAAAGCGATCCCCACAATAGAACCGCCATGCGAACAAATGATTTTTTCTGCATTTAATTCTTCAGGAAGTCCTGTTCCATTATCGACCCCAATATCAACTATCCAGATTCCGCCTGATGCATCCTAAATAATAAATATGTCAATAAAAGCCGAAGAAAATCAATAAAGCTTGCTGATGAAATCTAGATTAATGTTAAAAATAAGATGATGATTACTTGTGCAAACCATTCATTTCCTTGTTTATGATAAACATTCACCAATTTAGTATTTGATATGTATTTTTCAGTAATTGGATTTAATTCTACAAAGAATACATCATCGGCAGGTACAGCTTGTTCAACAGTGCTCCAACCCCACGTACAGATATGACCATCCAATCCAATTGTTGTTATCTATATGATATACGGTACGATTTAAAACTTAATAAAAACGAATATATATTCGTATTAAAGTATATATACTTCTCCTGATTCTGGGCATCGCATGAATTGTGTTATTGGTGCATCGTGACAAGATTTACGACCTTTTCTGGATACTTCGAATTTTATAAGACCGTTTTCCCAAATCAAAATATTACCCCAAGAACATCCGGACAAAACCTAAATCAGATATTACTAATAAACAATTCATATACAAAGGAATACGATTATATAAATAATAAAAAGGTACCGTTTCATCGGGCATTGCTAATATTCCAAGAATATCGCTGATGTCCGTTTTTCCGAAACGTCCAATAACTCCTTGCAATTTTAAGCCCGTAAATGTCTTAGACATTTTCCAAAATCTTATATGGCCGTTTCCTAAAATACATTGATATGATTTCAAACAAAATCTTTTATTTATTTATTAAATTCAGTCAAAGAGAAAAATGAATTGTACCGCATGTTACTATTTGGTCTTGAATATACGGTGAAAATTCAACATTATAAACAGGAGATGTATGGGAACAAGTGGATAGCTTTATGCGTCCATTTTTCCAATCCCAAATAGTTAAATTGAAATCGGGCGGACCTCCAATTGATGCTAATAGATTTCCATCAGCGCTGTAATATGAAATGTAATTGTTTAAATAAAAATTAACGCATGGTTTTTTTTTAGTAATTTCAGCAATTTAAATTAGGAATGAATACCTATAATCCAAATTAGTATATGTATATTCGGTGCCGCCGATTAATATGGTCACAATCGACATTGATGGCCATTCCTTTATTATAATCTTTGGAGGTATCTTTAAAAAACCACCTTCACCAACGGCAATGTGATTGGGTTGTGTTATATAGTTTTTCTGAAAATATAAGATTATCCTAAAGGTAGAAAATTTAAATACAAATTTATTTTTAGTATTTAATAATCAAAACTGATTACAGTAATATGCCCGATATTCCCACCGGTGGAGCTTCTTTGGAATTTATATGCCTTATTTTTCACATCATAGAAGGTTAAAAAAGAACCAGCCGCCCACGCAATTGTATTTTCATCACAAATGCAAAGATTGTACCATTTTTGGCAATCATATCCAAATGAATGTCTGTAAGATTGAAAAATAAGCAATTGTAAAAATTTTATACCGCATAAAATACTTCATTTTTAAAAGAACAAATGAAATGTTAACACAAATTGAAATAATTCTTGTGGATCCTTTTTACTCATGTTCAAATATATTAAAATGCTTAATCTGTGTTTGATATTTTAAAGACAGATTAAGCTTCACAATTGCTTTTTAATACTGTTGAATGCAAAATTACAGCCTTTATAAATGAAATAACAGTTCGAACTGCATTTTATTACCATAGTAACGCCTAATTATTTTATCAATTTAGATAGCTACAATAATAAAATAGAATAATGAGCATTAAAAGACATCATCCTACGACGCTAACAATTAATTATATTGGAGAGAAATTAGAGAGAATTGCATACTATTTATCATAATGGCCAATTTACAATCAAAGTTATAGATTTAATATTTTAAATGTATATAGTTTTAATTACAATATCTAATATATAAAAATCAATGTTTGTTTGTCCGTATTTAATGCACTGCCATACCGTTCATTCGATTGTGATAAAACTTTGTCAACTTATTTTTTACCCTCATAAAAATAGCATAAGTAAAGTAAAAATATTGTTTGTGTACGCAATTTGTTATGTGAGACATTTAGATGTCATGTACCAATGATTCCTACTGATATATTTGAATTGAAATGTGTACAGTTTCCGGTGCAAGCACCAACAAAGCAGCGGAACACACAGGGTATGCGTGCATGCTTCTCACATGGATAGTTGTATATGGACTGTTCATGCCTAAATCATTTATTACCAGATGGTACGCACCACACGGAAAAATATTGTGTTTTCAGAAAAAAATCATTAGTACGGAACAAACTAGAAGTTATATCGCCCACAAGGTGTTAGAACGCAGTGTTGCAATTGGATTACAAATCGGCAGTGACCGAACACGTTATGAAGAACGGTCATCGCATCATTTTTGCTGGTACAAAAACCATAGCAACTGTCGGAAACTTCGGCATCAGAATTGCGAGAGAAGCGATAGAAATCGAAAAACGTAAAAATAATAGACGCAGTCACTAAGAGACGATGGCACTAGCATATCTAGAGTTTGGCTACCAATCAACCAAACAAAAAAAACGTTGAAATGTAAAAAATATATGGTTTTAATATTTTTAAATCCATTTTTACTATACATTTAAATCTAAAATATTGATAAGAAAATTTGTATGATTTATACAGTCGAGCTTTCTGATTATGTAGATTTTTTATATACATGCTCCTAAATGATTTGGAAAGTAGTGTAATTTTGTAGAAAACATTTTTAAAACTTCAGTTTTTTTTAAAAGTTTTTTCAAAATATGTTTTAATTTAATTTAACGATATTTAAGGATGATGAATGTTTTTAAAAATGAAATTAAATATGGCACAATTAATAAAAATAGAAACCCGAAAAGAAAATAGAACGCAATTGTTTTGTTTTTTCACTATGGCAACATAAAATGACAGCTTGGCGCGAAAGCTCTATAGCTGTTGACAATTGTGGACGTTGATTTAGTTGTGGCGATCCTTATTCGGAGTTAGCTCTTCGTTTTAGCAGCATTTAATATTCTTGGCATCATATACACGTTTCAAAGATGGTGAACGTTGCGACTGGAGGTTCTTTTTACATTGATAATTGTTTGGATGCTTGATCTTGGTGTTATTGATAAGAATGAACATTTATATTAACATCTACAACAGAAGATCTATCTTGTGAGTATCGATTGAAATACACATTTCATGTTGATGTTTTAGGTGAATCGAAAACTAAAAGAGTATCCAAAAGTTCAAGAAGTAAAAGAGCTGGGCTTCAGTTCCCTGTTGGAAGATTGCACAGGAATTTGCGGAAATTTAAATATTCGGAGAGAATTGGAGCCGGAGCACCAGTTTATTTAGGAGCTGTGCTTGAATATCTAGTAGCTGAAGTTTTGGAGTTGTCAGGAAATGCAGCAAGAGACAATAAGAGATCAAGGTTTTATTTCTTTTTATTTACATTTTATGGTATTAACTTCTTACACTTAAGAGGCGCCACTGCAGGGCCCTGGCGTTTCATGCGACAATTCGAGACAATGCTACTGTACCCTGGCGTTTATTGTATTGGCACAATTATTGACTGATCGCTTCTTGTGTGTGCACCGTTGCCGGTTGGGTGGGCATGCGCAGGAGGTGGGATTTTTTTGGGAGGATTTTTCTCTCTCTCGTGCTGAATAAAAAGTTAATTAGTGGGAGCAGGTTCAACGTTGGTGACTCTACCTTGCGAGCGCCCCTGCTCCTACGTAACACTTCCTTATTTGAAATGCGCGTTCTGGATATAAATACTGATTCATTTCATCATTCATGATTCATTGACTTAAGATTCATTTCATGTGATCAATAGTAATATGAACTTAAATTGTATATGTAGGTCTATTTAATTACTTTTGTATGCTTTTAGAATTATTCCACGCCATTTAATGTTAGCTGTTGGCAATGACGAAGAATTGAATAAGCTCTTTTCTAATGTGACAATACCAGAAGGTGGCGTATTACCGGACATCAATGCTGCATTATTACCACGCAAAACTAAAAATAATGAAACGTTAAACAGTGGTAAAATTCCATCACAGGAATATTAAGGATGATTATTTTTTTGTTGTAAATAGATCTGATTTAATGATGATGTAAAAATTTGCAATAGTTTCTTCAGTTATGAGGCAAAGTTTCATACTTCATAAAAATATTTCAAACCACTTTAGTGAGTAATTTAATTCATTTAATAAATGATTTTAGTTCACAGTTCTTGCTCTCTATTTTTGTAAATTGTTTAAGATAAGTGAGTTTATTTTGCATTTATAATTTTGTTTTTTAATCGCATGTTTATTTTATAATTTTAAGTAGTATGCTAATGTATTAAATGTTAATTTCACTATTAAACATATAAATTAAATGGTTATTGTTTTAAATTTTATCCTATAAATCACAATCAGAAAACACTGATTAAATTCAAATTAGATACATTGAAGATAAATAGGTGGAGATTGAGATTTTTAGCAGTCATTAAACATTTAATATATCAGATATTGAATCTCAAGAACGATGTAAAATGTCTACGGTCAGGAGGGGTCCGCAAAAAAAAATGTTTAAGGAGGGGGTCTGCTGGGACTACACAAGTTTAAGAACTGCTGGTGTAAAGATCCTTACCGTTTGTGGCTGCACTATGATGATGATGGTATTGATGTATTTGTTATGTATTAAAAAATATGGGACATAAATGATTTCCCACTGATTAATGCGCGAGTTGAAATGATTCTATTTTGTTAAAGCTAGATTACAAATGCCAGGGTTCTTCACCCTGGATTCCGGGAAATTTCTCAAGGGTTCCATGGAATATTGCTTTTGTTCGTTTTGTTTTTCTTTTTATATATTTTTTGTAATTATATATATTTCTACTTTCTGAAAATACAACTCTAAAGAATGGTAAGCGACAAATATACTGTCTAAAATTACAAGGATTCTTTTAGAAATAACACGAGTTAAACGTTTCGAAGGCAAAGAAAGGCTGAAGAATCCTGTTATACTCTATTGAACCACTATACATAGTTTTAAATACAACTAGGTAAAAAATAGTGTATGAATATTGTTATCGTCTTGTTCTTGAAAGTTGTTTATTTAGAATCAAAGTTTGTTTTCCTCCTATTCCAAAAGCTGGGCACGAATCCAACAAAACATCTAAATTTTGCCTTGAATAATGTATATTTTTATATACAATTAACCCTAAATATACCGACAATGTCTTCAATATTTTTTTGAGATTTGCAAGTTAACTTACTACAGTATTATTTGATAATGTAGCGTTTCTTTAAATCTAAGAATAGTACAGGAGGCAGTGACATTATTTGTGTGATTATTCCTGTAAAACTGATTCTCATATATTTTTTTTGATATTGTAAGTTAACAAAGCGGCTGTCTACCACGGTGATGTTGCTGACATATCTGAAACTATGTTGTAGCTGTTTATGATAAATATTATATATACTTATGGTGTAGGAAGCGAATCCGAGATGTGCTTCAGCGTCACATATGTTGTGGAACGTAAAAAAGCTTTGGTGGCTAAGAATAGACAAACAATCGCAAAGGATTAATATTGCAATGCTTTAAAAGTTGCAATACTTCAATCAAGTTCCTACGCTACAACTTTAACCATGTCTACCAAAGCCCTAGCCATGTTGTGTCGAAAATAGATGATGTTTATTTAACAATAATCGATGTAAACTACTTATGACACAAAAAAGCAGCTTTGTATATTCTAATTTAATGCCGGTATGTACAATTATTCAGCGTTACAGGGGAAAATTGTTATTAATGTCTGCAATATAGAAAGTTTGGTAGATCAGGTGTGAAAGAGGAGTCATACGAAAACCATATCATCAGAATCCCTCACAGATTTCTTCAAAGTATTTTGAGAATTATGATTTATTATAAAAAGCAGTAATGGGGATCGAAATCCACATTTGCACTATTTGAAAATTGTTTATTTTAATGAACAGACGTTTGACGGGTTAAAAGCACAATTAGAATATAATGTTTTTATTAGGTTCGTAACGCCAATCTAATTTTGCTTCACTTTTCATTCGTGTTTAAAATAGTTAACACTGCTCAACAAAATTTTACAAAATTTATAAATTTACAGTTGCCGTTCTTCATTGTGTATATGTAAATGTATTTAATAAATATTAGGAACTTGCTCAGTATTCAAAAAATATGTTTGAATAAATTAAATTTTAATTTTAAGGTGCTTTGAAGGATGGAATTACATAAGATCTTCAATTAAGAGTTCTTTTGTGCATGCAGTTATTTTGAATGAAGAAATGTATTATTTTTATAAGTAAGTAATTGATATGATTTATATAAATGTGTATTTTAATAGTAGCCTATAGCGTAGAGTAAATGTTTTTTAAAATTTCAATTTTAGCTTCATCATTTTCAGATGCTAATACATGGGATTAAATACAAACAAAATTGAAATCTTCAGTGCTCATCAGTCTTATCATTGATTCGGTAGAAGAAATCTATGCTGTTTACAATAAGTGCAATTGATTATCTTAATTTTTTTGTCTGTTAAATTATTCCGTCATAAGTAAATATGAGGGTCATTTGTTTAATTTTGTTTTCTCAATTTTTTCTCATTGTTTGTGCAGTGCAGTTAGAATCATTGAGCAGTTTTTGTCGATCATTCCAGAATTTTGATTGTAAATTTGTTGTAAAAACTCTAACGGATGATGCAACGCAGGATCGAATTACAGCGGAGAGTATTCAAAGGTTGATTTGGATTGAAAATTCTCATAAACGCTTTATTTGTATGCCCAGTTATGGAAAACTTGTCTGTAGCACCGATTTTAAATTACTTGAAAATTCAACATCGCACATTCAACACACTTATTCAATGAATGCATTTAAAACTAGTGGAATTCGGTGATGCTTTAATTTTGAAAAACAATAATAATTTGAAAGATATTGTAAATTTTCAAAATATAGAGCTTTTTGATATATCTGCAAAGCAGAAAAGTTTCATTGATTTGTCTAAAATTAAAAAATTGCAAGTCAATAATCTGGAATCGACAACGCCAAATGCGGCATCAATATATTTTCCACCTAATATAAATGCTAAATTTATTTCCCTTACGACTTTGAATTTAAATACCAATTCATTTCTTACCATATATAGGTCAGGGTATTTAAAATCTTTCCCTTGGAAAAATATTATGTATTTGTATTTAAATGACTGTAATATGACTTCGATTCCGAATGAAATTTTTTCCAAACAGACATCGATTAAAAGTTTAATGATTTCATCTAACCAGATCACTGGTATTTCTAGTAAGGCTTTTATTTCAATGAAGTCGCTTTTACATTTAAATATGTGTTCAAATTCAATGACACGAATTACAGACAAGACATTTAAATATTTAGATAGGCTACAAATACTGAATATGTGTAAAAATAAGATAAACTATTTATCACCTAAAGCCTTTGCTAAGATGAAATCACTTTATAAGCTGGACATCAGTTCAAACGAAATTGCTAGTCTACCAAAAAAATCATTCACCGGCATAGTAAATCTTCATATTCTGAATCTTAGGCGCAATAAAATCAAATACATCTCAACCAATACGTTTGTTCATATGAAGTCACTTAATTCTCTGGATCTTTCTAATAATTTTATAACATCATTTTCAGATACTGCTTTTGCGTCGAGGTCTCTTAAAACATTAGATCTTCAGTTCAATACAATCAGTAATATAACAAAAACAATGTTTTCCGGCTTAAAATCCCTAAATACGCTCAACCTACGTTCTAATCATATAACATTGCTTTTAAGCTCATCTTTTGTGAGCTTGACAAGTCTTTCGAGATTGTTCCTCAGCTCAAATTCTATAAAAGAACTGCCCGATTTCAAATTGAATCTTGTACATTTGGATGTGTCTTTCAACGCAATCACTCATATTAAGGATACAACTTTTTCCACTATGCATAATCTAACAAACCTTTTATTAAACAACAACCAAATAACAGAAATCTCAGATAATAGTTTCCGGAATCAGAACTCGTTTGATAAGCTTGATTTGTCTTTTAATAGAATTTATCTGGGAGGAAATGTGTTGCAAAATTTGCCCGTTATCAAAACACTTAGACTACATCACAATATATTAAATATTTTTCACGCAAGCGAAGATGTGAAAATTTCGACATTAACATTAGGCAATAATAAAATAGTAGATTTGGATGTTCGATCATTTTCAAATGATGCGGCTTTGAATTATTTATATCTTGACAATAACAAGATCAAACATTTACCGTCGAGCATTTTTGAAGCTAACGTCTACCTTAGATTGATTGATCTGCGAAATAATTTTATAGAAACATTGAATAAAGATCTCTTTTCGACTTTGAAAGTATTGAACACTATTGATTTGAGCTTTAATAAAATAAAATCAATACCAGCAGATTTATTTCAACACAATTTACGCATTTCTAGCTTAAGTATTTCGCATAATGAAATTGTTGCAATAGATAGAAAATTATTTGCTAATCAAAAATTCATCAATACATTACAACTTGATAACAATAAGCTTTCGGAATTGAATGGTTCTATTTTTAAGACATTAACGATTTTAAAAAATTTAACGCTACATTCGAATCGCTTGACTTTTATACCAAAAGATCTATTTGTTAACAATGCATATCTTACTTATTTAACCCTTCATTCGAATTTAATCAAAGTATTGCCTTTTGGTTTGTTCCAAAAGAATATTTTTTTGAGGACGTTATATCTGAATGATAATGAATTCGCTGAAATAGATGTGGAAACATTTAGTTCTGCAACGCCTTTGAGCGAGATCTATTTGCAGGGAAATCGTTTAAATAACATCCCTGAAGACATATTTAAGAACAATTCCGATCTAAGGATTGTCGATCTATCTAATAACAATATGGAAAACATATCAGAAAATTTATTATTTCAAAAGATCAAACTATCAACGATTTGCTTAAGCGCTAATAAGCTTTCAGAAATGCCAAATCGAACTTTGATCAATGCAAGATTTGCAACGCATCTTGACATCAGCGAAAACAATTTGACCGTCATTGATGAATCGACTTTTTTTCAATTGTCAAACGTTGAAATATTAAAATTAAATTCTAATAATTTGGTCCGTCTACATTTGCATCAATTCCAGAGATGCAATAAATTGATGGAAATTTATCTGAACAAGAACAATCTATCATCCCTCTTAGAAAACCTATTCGTCCATAACGTTCATCTTCAAAAGATTGATCTATCCGAGAACTTTTTATCCGAATTGCCGTTGAACATATTAAAAAAGAACTCCAATTTGATGCACATAAATTTATCCCACAATAGGCTTAAATATCTGGATATGAGCTTTGTACATGCGCCCTATATGGATACGATAGATCTTAGTTTTAATCTCTTCCAATACATTTCGTCTCATTTAAATCTACCCGTGAATACAAAACGGTTGATTTTTTCTAACAATCAGATCGAAATGATCAGTCCGCATGTATTTGATAAGCTACAGATGTTGAATTTTTTGGATTTGGGCGGTAATCTTATAAGAGAAATAGTGGATCAGATGAACAAAAACTTTAATTTGGAGTTCCTCTACTTGTCCAATAATTTGATTGAAAATTTCGACTATAGCAGTGTGAAAAATCTCATAAATTTAACGCATTTATACCTCGATGGCAACATGCTTCGAAATATATCTTCAGAGTTTACTTCCCACAGCTCGCTCAAGGATTTGTCAATCGTCTGCAACAATTTCACCACTTTGCGAACCAGCTTCTTCATTCGACACCATAGCGATTGTTTGACGATCAGGCTACATGGAAATCCATTGATCTGCCATTGCATAAACAGTTTCAGTGAGATAATTCGTAATTATACTAATATATATATTTATCGAAAGATCGTAAACGGCAAGTTTGCGACTTGCATACACGACGATGAATTTCATATGCATAAATGTGACGATCCAATCTCTGTTGAGCTAAGCAATAAATGGACTATTTACAAAGAAGAACAACCAGACGTTTGTTACAATGAATAAATAATTTAAATTTGCCCTCGGCTTAGTTTAAATCAGTTCGTATTGAATGTAATTAGTGATTAATAACGAAGCAAATAGAGTGAACTTTGAAGAAATTGTATGTTATGTTATGGGTATTGTGTTTTTCGACATCGAAAAAGCCTTGGATTCTGTTTGGCATGATGCTGTAACACAAAAAAATATTATCTAAGTGCTGCAAATTTATAACGCTTAAATAATATTTTATTAATCCAAATTGTTGTTGAAGATTTGCTTTGAAAATTGGAACTATTTTCAAAGTTTCAAGGTATTCAATCAATGTTTAATCAAAAAATGTGAGCTAAAAGCGCCCTTCGACGTGTCTCGAATTATGACCTAAGCAAATCATCGATTTGTCATGATCACTCGCTGTTCTAAATATGATTTTTCCCTTTAATATATATTTTTTTCATTTATTTAAAATCATGCAGCATGTTTTAGCTACAATCAGCAGATTGTAGCTAAAACGGAGTGAATGTTTGTTATTTCTACGTCTATTTACAATTAAAATTATCTGTAAAAATACGATCTGTAATTATTTTAATACATTCAAATGTTACAAAATGGTAATTTATACATTATCATTATAAATATTTTATTAATAAAATAAGTCTTCAACTAAAATGATCTATTGATTTAAGTATTAAGTCCTATTAAAAATCTATCCTTAGTCCTTTCATATATGCTATTTTAAAAATGTATCAATTCTGTTTGATAAGATCATATCAATTTCTGTTCGTAAAATAAGTTTGGGTAACGATTTATGATAGTCTGTATATTAGTGTATATTATTTTGGATTTTTGTTTTGATAAACATCCTTTGAAATGAAACAAGCTTGGATACCATATGGAATAGCTCAAATAGATGTAATAAATCTAATTGGGTGTTAGTAACGTAAGTTTCCATGAGTAATCAGAAATACTCAAGGCAAAAGTATAGCTTAAAAAAAGCACTATAAGAAATATGTGTGTATAATATTTTTTTATATTTTACAACTAAAATAGATTTTGCTACACTAACATACTCGTATTTATGCAAAAATATAGTAATTCATAAAAGTCATACACCATATATTCCATTCTTGTACCATTTTTTCCCATTGCTTTCGTGAGTTGAATTTGTTGCTCTTTTATATTACTGCTAAATTTATTAAAATGTTTAAATTATTATTTTATTTTAGAAATGGGATTAGAAATGCTTATTTATATGAAAATGAATTTAAATAAATCTCAGTTAATAAAACATTTCACTTTTCATTGTGGTTCAGTTCTAAACATTTATATCGAATCGGTTTCGTTCCGGGAAAAATAACGGTTTTTATTTGTATTAAAAACTTATTTTCTATTATAATTTAGAACATTTTATTCTTGGTTTTATACGAGGCTTATCCCGAAAGTAAGTGTACTGTTGCAATAATGGGCTGTGGTTTTTGTTTTTTAAGGGTTGACCATAATGAGTGGCAGAGGATGATCTCAAACAATGTTTTTTTTCAGATAAGTACCTGTTCCGATCAACACTAATAACAAAGAAGGTCTTTCTTTGTGTGTAGTTGTATTTTTCTGGAGTTATTTATTATGAAATGCTCAAACTCGGCCAGATCGTTACAGTGATCGTTTATTGTGAACAATTCGAACGAATAAAGCAAGAGCTCATATAAAAACGTTCCGTTTTGGACTAAAACAACTAAAAAAGGATTCTTCTTCACGATAACTCGAGATCGTATGCTGGAGAAATAGCACAGGAAAAAATAAGGGAGCTTGGATTGGAAATTCTACCTCATCCAACCTATTTACCAGATCTCACGCCGTTAAATTACTACCTTTTTAGATTATTAAAAGCATAAGTTAAGACTTAAAAAAATAACAATGTCGGAGAAGTAGAAATGCACTTAGATAAGGTTTTACACTTAGATTACATTTTGCTTTACCTAATATACTATGCATATCCCGAAAGTAAGTGTACTATTTTTTAATACTTTTTTAGAAAAAGTGTATTTGAAAAAAAAAACAATACTGTTTATACACTTGTTAACTATTTTTTAAAATAATCGCCATCTCGTTGTGCATTTATGACGTAGAAATTCGACAAAAATGATACCTTTTCGGTCCCAAAACCACACCCCGTTATTGTCACAGTACATTTACTTTTGGGATATGCCTCGTAATATGAATAATTAATTGAAGGTATAATATTAGAACTAGACATATATAATAATTTATTAATCGAAATTATATTGACTTGACACTTATTGGCTGGAAATTTTGGAGTTCCAGGTAGGAGAACGTACCATTATAAAACTCATTGAAATATGGAAGTGTCCAAATAAAATACATTGTAATGCCTTGATAATAACACGGGGTTGATAACAATATTATCAAAAGTATTGATTTAATAGGACAATTAACAGGATAAACAGAGTCACACACTCAGATTAACACACTCGAACAAATTCTGCATAATAATGGCGAATGTCACATATTATATCAACACAAAAACCAATCAAACTCTCTTTCGCGTAAAGCGCGAACCGAACCGAAAAAAACTATATTTTCGCTTATAGGTATTCGATTCAGTTCAGTTATATATTATTATTTTTACAGTTCAAACACCATTTTAATTCAAAGATATTCGTGCTGTGCGTTGTATGTGTTAACATACATGCCTGTGAATTAAACATTAAGTAGTGATCTATTTACGATGTATATCTTTATATGATACTCAATGGAGTTTAAATATCAAAGACTTTGGATAAAGGCACCCTTTAAAATTTCCGCGCCCCTATCTGCAAACCTGGATGGAATGACGTTCTTTCTTCAGAACAGTGGTTCTTAGAGATTCCCATTCTTTAAAACAATGCTTCATGGAATCATTGAAACAAAGTCTTTCTAATGTTTGGATCATGTTAAAAATTAGTAATATAGCATGGATTAGTCATTTAAAATTTTTAAGCTGAAAATCGGCATACTTATCACTCGTTAATCCTCGTAGGTTCGGACAACGATATATCGTTGTTAGCCATACTTGTCCAAGGCGTCGACGATCATATCGATACTTCTAATATTATATATTGGCTAAGAAGTTAATATAGATTGATCGTCCAGATTGAGTTCTGAAATGTGCTAGAATTTAAAAATTGTTTTTGAAGCTGTCGAAGGTGGCCTGAACATGTGGCAAGGCGAACGGATTAAATGTGGACAGTATACGATGATTGTTAAATTTAATATTTGCACTATTAGGCAGCATTTTTTTGCATTTGACAACTGATCGCGAACCACTGCTTTAGACAATCGATAGCTTCATCGCTTGGAAATTCCATCTCATTGGCTTTAAAACGACAAACATCCTCAACACTCAAACTTTCTGAGAATAAACGAGACTGTTGTTAACCAAACAACCCACTCTCACACTAAATACCCACTTTGTATTTCTTTCAGGAGCATTCCATCCGATTTTTAATGTATAATTTAGCTCAATGGAAGACTTTAGACTGTTATCAATCGCAATTAAAAAATTGGCATCACATAAAAAGGTGTCAAGGAATGAAGGATATTAAACATTTTCGACCTTATTTTAGCAAAATTTCATTTGCTCTCCGTACACACTATAAAGTGAACAACAAAAACATCAATCATCTTAAAAGTGATTGTTGTTGGCAAAGATTCAATATACAGCGTGTAAAATAAAGCGAAATATTAATATAAAATCACTTAGCAGAATCTGTAGGAAAATTTTTGGGAATTCCATAAAATATCTAGGAGCTTGTGGGTTTGTTTGAAGATTTGATTGATTAATTGAATAGTTCTAAGTTTTATTACAAATATATATATTTGAAATTTTATTGATATTATGGCGTTTAAATAAAATCTACGCATCCCTTAGCTTTTGACATGCGAACGATCTCTTTTGGTCGGGTACAAGAGCACGTTTATCGTTATGTAAATAAATCTTCGTGCGTTTCGCAAGAGTCGTGTTTAAAATATCAGGTCGTTTCTCAGACCGATGTTCCGTTTTAAAATTCAAAGTCATAATGGCAAACCGGAAATTCATTTTCGCGGAGCTGTAAAACATGTGCGCAAAGTTGAATCGTGAGAGTTTTACAAGACATTTTCTTTACAATACAATTCGGGGGGGTCCGCATTCAAATAATTCAAAACAATACTTTATGCCTTATCAGCATGGCCCGGGGGTGCTACATCCCTTAGCTCCTTATGACTCCCCGGGGAGCAAGTTCTCCTGAAAATATTATGAAAAGTTCACCGGTTTATTTGGTTAGATGTTAATCTAACTGAATAAAATCCTCCGCAAGAATCCTAAAATTCGTTTGCAATGAAAGGCGAGAAGGGCCCCCAATTGTATGGCGGACAAAAAGACCAAATAAAAAATATTTTAAATTAACTAGAAAAAGCCGACAATTCCGTGAATTGAAGATAATTAATCGTAGAGCAAGTAGAAGAATCGGTCCTTTTGTTTTCCGGCGATGAAGATTCCACATTACAAATGATCCAGGGTATATATTCATTTCTCGCTTTGCGAGCCCAATTCATTCCAAAAATGTCCTCAAAAAGAATCCGGTTAAAATGTAAAGAACAAAAATGCTCTAATTGAATATTTATAATTATAATAGGTTTGCGTATATATTTTGCAATCCTCAAAAGGTAGATGCTGCCGGTGAAAGGATTTGAACTATTTTTTTGTACAAAGATAAATTGGGTCACAATGTATTATGACGAGTAAAAATATTAAGGGTGCTCAGAATGAATAAAACCAAGTGTCGGCATGGTGGGCTAGATCCCGGACTCTTATTATAAAGGTTCGGGCTCAAATCTAGATTGTGGAAAATTTTCATCACACTAATAAACTTGAGAGATCTAAAAATATTAATAATTATGATCGATCTAATTAGATCAAATAATGTTGATCTGAGCAGATTTAATTCGCCAGATTAGCAGTGACATCTTCCGTCTCTCTTCAAGTGCAATGTGTTATTTTAACAGCGCCATCTCTTGTGGCCCTACGGAGACATTGCACCTGCGGATCGCTTCTTGCGCGTGCACCTTCCAGAACGGACCCGTGCGCTAGCGCGGCTATCCCGACGAGCACGTGGGGGTGGGGAGACTCCCAAGGACTGTCCTCTTCTTCTTAGAAATTGTATGGTTTAAATGGTGCTGTAGGTGATCAATAAAATGTTGAACAAACATATTTATTCAATCAACCCACAGTAGGAGAACAAGTGGTGAGCAAGCTAGCATGCGTGATATGGAGTAAGTGGGTGATGATCCACTGGAGGGTAGATCTTCCCCTGTTGGGGTCCAGAAGCGAAGAGAGAACCAACAAAGAGAAGAAGGCGAATCGAACAGCTGGTCGTCTGAAGAAATCTTTCTCCGTCGGGATCTGGGAGTCAACCCGGTTGTCTGAAGAGGTCCTTCTTCGTTGAGGTCTGCGCAAATAGGAAATCAACAATTACAATATGTAATTAATATTGTAATGCTGTGAAAGTTGCAATACTTCAATCATGTTCCCGCACTACAGCTTTAACAACGTCTAGCGAAGCTTTAGCTACATTGTATCGAAAGTAGACGACATTTATTTAGCAATAATTAAAGTAAACTACTTATAAACAATAAAGCAACTTTATAGATTTTAATTTGATGCCAATATGTACAATTATTCAGGTTTCGTAAATGATTATTAATGTCTGCAACGTTGAAAGCTTCGTAGACTGTAACTTTCCTAGTTTACGTTGGTATGTCTTGTTTTAGGGGTTGAAATTTTATTTTGAACACTAAAAAGTAATTTAAATTAAAAACATATAAAATTAACAAACATAAATTTATGTCCACAGCTTATGAAACAGAACCTAAACATAATGAATAATTTCCTGGGGCAATAGTTTTTTTGATCCGTAATACACAAATTTAGTGAGTGAATTTTTATTGATAATTTGTAATTTTTATTGAATAATTTATAACAAAATTTGCATAATGTGTATTTATTTGACATCTATTTTTTATGGATGTAATAATGTTAGCCTTAGCATTTTTCATTACTATGTTTAAAACTACAGCAACTTATCTGAACTGTAGACAGTTGGATGAAATAATTAGGACGGCAAAGAAGGAATAATTCAATATTCAACCCCTTCGGATGATAACCGCCACCGCATATTCCGGAAAATTTGTTTCATAAATCTCATGAAAAACCCCCTTTGATTGAAATTAAAATGTCAAGTAAACAGAATTTATGTACTTTTGAAGTTTTACAACAAAGAGAATGCATCGAGAAGCAAGCAAGTCTTCCAACTGCATACACGTTCCTGATAAATGGTCGACTTCAGAACGTTCATAAATAATAAGCGCTTTATTTTCTATGTGAAAAGTTCAATGTAGGAGCATAGTAAGAAGATAAAAATCCCTTTTATAGGATATCTTATAAATTGGAGCCGTTTCGCTCTCTTGGAGGACGTAAATCTAATGGATATTAATTTGAATGCAGAAATCTTATTAGTAGCATCCTTATTAACAGCATATTTCCTCAAATACGAAACGAGATTAAAAATTTAATCATGCGATACTAATTTTAACATAATATGATATTGTTTTTTGAATTAATTGATTTCGATTTGGGAAAAAAATATTTTCAACTCTTATCTTCAACATTAGGTCCTTATTAATGCATGGGACTCTACATGAGCCATTCAGAATTGGTGAGTACGTCGTGGGCCACTAAGGCGAACATGTCAAAAAGACAAGATAAGATCTTTATAAAAATGCATTTAGTTCTGCGATAAAAATTCAATGTAATGTATTAAGCGATTTTATCTCTTATATTAAGTTCGGTGCTCCTAGACAAGTGAATTAATTGTGATTTATAAAGTGACCCCCCTTATAATAAAAGTTTGACCGGTCCTGTGTTAGAAAGTTAGGAACTAATACAAGTTTTATGGGAAAAGATGAAATATTGACTTTATTTCAAAAGAAAAAAGTTATTCAACTCATAGGTCTGGGACAAAAAATATTTTACTACCCTTCGAGAAAAGATTTGAAGGCATAAAAAGTGACATGTTTATTTACAGCTGAAATTACATTCTATTTCGGTATGTATAATGTATACATGCTATGTCTGTGTGTTGTATAAAGTGCATATTTCAGCAAAATTAGTGATGATAATTTATAAGTTAATTAGGAGAAGGGTTTCTTAGAAAATGGCAGAAGTGAGAAGCAGTATGCAGAATATATGCCTTTGTGGGCCAGTCGCTAACAACGTTTGCTCAAATCCTTCTTTATTGCGGGTTCTCCCCCAGTTCCTCCACTTAAGCCACCCCAACCAGGATCAAAGGACTTCAAGAGTTTGCAAAACAAAATGCCTCTGTCATATCACACGAACGTACACCGAGCAAAAAGGACACTCGCGCAGAATTGGGATATTACAGCGAACCGGGTGGCGGATTCGATTTAATATTTGGCCATTGAAAGTAATTAAGTGGCGCTCCGAAAGTTTAAAATTGGCCACATACATTGTTCGCCAGATTCGATGGGCTTTGTAAGTATGCAAATGCGAAATAATATCTACAGGGAAACGCGAATAGTTATTGCGATGTGTTATCCAACATTAATCCCGGTTGAATGTACGACCCTAAAAGACTTCAATTTTTAGTTTATTATTTGGGGGAAGGATATTTATGAGCCTTTGCCCTAGCGCTGTCTCAGCAGTGGGGCTTATTGAACGGCCAAAATGACATTTAATGAAATATATGCCAGTTACAAGTCATACCTATTATTAAATTTAAGAAAATTTGTTTCTATAAATTAAAGATATCAGTCGAATCAATTTCCTATTTTTGACAGTAAAGGTATTCTATTTTTAAAAAATAGTAATTTATATTCCATTTAAATTTAATAGAACGTCTAAAATTTCCATGTTTTTTTATATTTAGAAGATATAAACCAACTTTAGCTAGATTTTTAGGCTTATCCAGAATAATATTGAATATCAGAAATGTTAATTGTGGTCCGAAATAATCAATATTTCCTTAAAAAAACAAATTTGCATTAAATTTATCAACGATATTTTATCACTCAATATGTTTGTAGGATTTTTTTTTGAGAGAAATTGCGAAAAATTGACCTCAAATAAGAAAGAAAAAAATTTAAAGCGGAAAAAATCCTACGAACTTATTGAGTGATGTGTTCCCTTTGGCAAAAAATGTTTGTCTGTATGTCCGTTCTTATAATTTTATATCTTTTGAACATCTCGAAATACTTTACTTGATTCTTAAATTAAATTGAATATTTTGAATCATATTTTATTTCACGGAAACAATTTCATAGTGTTATAGAGTATTCTGTAATATAACAGGATTTATTTAGAGGTTCTAAGAATATTTCGGAATACCTGAAATATTCATGGAGCTCTTCCAGACTAGTACTTCGGATATTCCTATTTTTAACATACACAAGAGCTGCGTACCAATAAAGATTTCATACACACGTATCGATCGATAATGTTGATTTCGTATTTCCCATAATGTTATGCTATAGGCAAAATCAAATAAAAAAAATATATGTTTATTTAAGGGTCGGTTATCCTTATGTGGCGTGGCCGACAGGTGTTGGATGATCCCCGATATATTTGAATATTTAATACGCCCAATTTGATTAATTTCAATAGAAAATATCCTTTTATTCGATGCCAGCTCGGAAGATTTCATAAAAGATTTAGGAATCCGTATTGGGCACACCCTAATTGGGATACGAATTCATATAAATGTGTACCGTAATAAATTTATGTGACGAAATATAATAATTCGTCGAAGAAAACGTACGTATTAAATAGAAAAGGCTTTATGACAATGAATGAGAGGCCATATTGAAAGCTCATAATTAAATCTTATCAGAGAAAATTATTGGGGGGCTTTCATTGCCGCATTTTTGGCGCGTGTGAAAAGCGATTTTATTTTGAAAAATCGTGCTAAAAACGCATATTTTCCTTTGAGATAAAAATAGAGCTTGTTAAAAATGTTTGTGTTTTTATACGAAACATAAAATGTGCACACACGGTTTGCATGCTGCGTTTTCCGAAGCGTATAAGGGTTGCTTTCTGAAGAATATATTTCGTTTAACGCAGAGTCAGCAATAAATTCAATTTAACGGGGGATGAAGTTTACATAAAAAGCCTTAAGCCGGACTCACTCCATAGTTCGAGTCCAAACTCACGATAGCTTTGGTCATAAGAAAATATACTGGTAAGAAAGTTGCTCGTAAGCAACGTTCGGACTTAAATGATATATATAAATAACGCTTAAAAATATTTATTTAATCATCAATGTATATACAATTCAAACAGCATCTTAAGCTTTATTAAAGATCATTTTCATAAATGATCGGAATCGTTCCTGTCTTGAATACAATACTAACAAATTGGATTAATCTTGCCAAAATAAATAAAACTAAGTCCGTCCATTATCGGTATAATATAATGGTCAATTGTTTAAAATAAATTGAATTTGAACGATTGTCCTTAAGGAAGATATTGCGGCGAGTAGATGCATGGCTATGAGTGTGTACATGCGAGCACGCATTGTAAGCATATGATTAGCGCTTTCAAGTCGGTTGGTATGATAGCTCAAATCCCTTACAAGTAAATCGCACATAATGACTATTTTTATAATCCATCCATATAAATATGTCATTGAACATATGTATGTATAGCTCTTTATATAATTCTGTAATAATTAAAAAAAACCTAATTTCATATTTCTAATTGAATATCATAAGTTTATATCAGTATTTTAAAGAATATTGATGTAAATTTGACAAAAAGCTGAAATTCACTCATTGGATATAATCCGAATCCAATTTTTTATGCATAAATTGAATGTATGTCAATCTGTTAATTGTGCCTTATTTGTCATATTTTAATAAAGCTAAAGAGTTTTTAAGTGCTAAATATAAGCACTGATCGTATAATTCTAATGCAGGCTGAAAAATTAATGTTGGCGTGTGTTCGAATTTCATTTCTGACACCATTGTAGCATGTTGGGTCGAGCGATGAGTCCGAGGGGGGGGGGCTCCGCTCCTACGTGTTCACTAAAATCGCTGCGCTCGCACGCGGGTTCGTTCTGCTCTCGGGCCATAACGTCTTAGACTTTTTTATTAATAACGAGGGAGATCTAGCTGCGGGAAGGACGTCCTCCCGTAGTCAAGGCTATCCGACGACGATGTTTTAATGTTACTTCGGGCATATTTTCAAAATAATATTTTAAATTTTTGGTGTTTTTAAATCTATTTTTAAAAGAAAATAAATATTAGAATTTATAACAAGATTTGCAGATTTTGATTATGATTATGACAAAGATTCGCTTGCGAAATCATTTCCATGTTTGAAAATACTTATCCTGTGAGTAATTATTTTCATTTATAAAAGGAAATAAGTCTCCTGTCAGATCCAGATTTAACGAGGCTCATCTTGGGTCAGTTTTAAAAGTAATCGCTGCTAGCAATATTTTCTCCGAAATAGGAAAGTAGTGGCGGAGATGAAATGCCAAGTGTGAAAATATCTTTGTCTCTTCTTATTTTTGTACGTTTCGGCTAACCTAAAGCTGAACTTTTTATTTTAGTCCATGTTAGCCTTTGAGTTTGACTCCTCTCTTGTAAAATATTTCATGGATTGTTGTCGAATCGCTCGATATTTGACTAACTGAATTTCCGACTCTTCATGTGGTGTACCCTAATAGAACCTTCATTAATCTTATTGTAATTCGTTCGACGTAAGAGCTTAACAGTATCAGCAATGGAAGTGGTTTTATACGCGTTATTGGCAGTTAAAATGTTATGTTTCAGAGTCAGCAATGACGATTTATTATCGATCTAAAGTTATTAATGCCCTAAGCGCCGAATCAATTTTATTACAAAAGGGATTATTTTATGATTCCATATATTTTCTTATGATCTCCAAGAACGAAAATAACCTTGATGGTCGACTTGGATGTTTTAGCAGCTTTACGGCGGATCTTGAAAAGGTATCAAAGCTTCAAAGGGCGCTCTCGAGCATTTTTTTGGTGTCAAACAAAAATTTATAAGCGAAAAAGAAAATGGTAAGCACAGTTTAGGGTTTAGCAATTTCTAAGCAGCTTAATGTGTCTCTGTCGCCGACGTGAATGGCGTCACCGTCGCTGGAGCGGAATGGTTGTTTGTTGGGCTAACAGAAACAAAAAGTTGGAGACTGATGCAAAACACATGATATATGAATCCGTTAGATGTGTGGTCAAAATATTCGGTCGCGTATGATCGGATTTTCTCCTTATCACTTTCCAGGACTGGTGTAATGTCAGGATCGATTTCAGTCAAACGGGATAAGTTCCTTTATGAATATTTTATGAATGGGGAAATTGATAGCTTCGACCGAGTCCTGAAAGTTTCACGGAAAATTTTTCTAAGGCTATTTTATATAGTGCGGAAGAATTTATGTTTCATGATGATAAACTTTTAATGCGTAATATGCAAATTTATTTATATTTACCCTGGCTGCGAAATGGAGGATACTTAAATATTAAACATTTAAATACATTACAACCATATGTAACTTCTTAAAAAGTGCTATATTTACTATCAAATGCAGACAGTTTCCATAGTTGACATTCTTAGGGATAAAAGATTTTCATATGGTGTTTTATTATTATCTTTCATATATTATTACAATAGGATAAAGTTGGTATAATGGGAGAGATTTCGGATTCAAATTTAGTAGATTAATGGAATAAAGGTTTGAGTTTAAGTTCAGATTGTGGAAAAAATCTAATCGTATCCGGATAGATACAAAATATGTATCCGGATAGTGAAAAACCTAACGGGGAGGCAGAAAAATAAAGTTTTTCTGTTTTGATTTTTTAGATCGTATTAAGATCAATTTTAATTAATTGTCGCAAAACTTGGATCGCAATCGCAAACGTGCTTCGTGTTTGTGTAATATATAATAAAATAGACGCGCCACTGGTCTAGCGGTTGCTTTATACTATGCACAAATACACACACAGTAGAGGCGACGCATGCGCGTAACGTTTTTATATTTTTATGATGTATATGATAGAGACATGGAGACTGCAAACGATTTTCTCTCTCTTTCTCTATTCAACTGCCTCGTTTTGCCATATCGTGCCTATACAAATTTCACGCCAATAATAGATGATTATATCAATTTAATTTTATTGTGTTTTTTTAATATTCGTTAATGTAGCTTTTTATTTGTGCAACTTTCAAGAGCTATTTGTCGTATATCGGGGTTGTATCGTATGAAACTGCTGAATTTCACTTGGATTTTGGCCGAGAGAGATAGATTTTGTACAATGCGTTTGGTCACTGCAATTGGCCTAGACCACGTTTAAAATAAGTGATTAGCAGCAGAAGCACAATTGAAGACGCTTCGAAGGCTTTTATGCGACTATAAAGCCATTAGCCACGTTACCGGATTGCCAATTTGACTCTTTCCCTCGCCCTCTTCATCCCAAAGAACAATTAATGTCCGCTTGACCCGCCCCCGTCCAGCCACCCTCCCAGGATGCCATTTATGCAAATTTGCGGCAGTTCCGCCAAAATCCCCCGGGCCTATCATTTGTTTGCCGCTAAAGCCTCTAATCTCCCAATTGGCGAATACACCCGACCATTCCGATAGTTTTATTCGCCCCGCGTCAATGTTTTAATTTTTACCGTCAGCAGAATGCGGCCCTGGCGCCGATACGAACCTCGGGGCTATCGTCGTGTTTTGACGAAGCCTCCGGCCAAATTATTCGTCGGTATCTGAACATCCAATCTTATCATGGCCGAATTTATGAAGATCTTCCCGATGGGGAGAGTTAAATTAAACGTATCGATTTTTTGGTCTTTTTCAATAAATTTATAATTTTAATTTGCGCGCAAAATGTTCAGCCGAAAGATGTTCAGTAAAAAGGCCTTTTCCATTACAGTAGTGGAGCTTATAACAGAGCTCTGTCATTACAAAGGCTTTACGGGGATTCCCCGAAGGTTCTATTCCCCAAACAATAACGGGCGATCTCATTGACTTTTAATTAGTGTGAGGAGTTACAAAGTGTGTTCGCTGAGAAAAGAAAGGAAGATGAATTATTCTTGGAATCATCTTTATACAGCTAATTATAATTATTAAAAAAAATGATAATTAAACATTCAATGAATGAAGAATAATTCAATTCCAATCATGCACAACAATTTTTTCATGAAGAGGGATGAAAATATATACGAAGAATATCGTAAGCAAATGGGACAATAAGTCTCTAGCAAAGTTTAAGCTTGTTGATTTTTACTGAAATAATGTTTGTTTAACAAGTTAATTGAAGAGTGTCATAAATAATAAATGATAATCCTAGTTGGGCGGTGGACTGAGTTGTAATTAGTGAGTTTGAGTATTCATCCCATAACTTATTAGAATGTATGCTCTAATTACCTTTCAATGTACAAAGTTGGCTCTCTGTTGAGAGTTTCTCTTATTGTTCCAAACTTGCGTATTTTATCCTTAAATGTCAAATTTAACGTCGCACTCTGCTTAAATATTTATCCGCAACTGAATGATAAATCGTTTTAGCGGATGATTAGTTGTAAATTTGTATATAATTACTTAGTTTGTAATCAATTACGTCGGTGTCTGCAAGCCTACATACTTAGCTTGGACGGACTTGTTTCGAGAAAGGTTTGAATCTTGGCTAAATTTGTGGAATGAAGCATTCATAGAGATCAGTTCAAATATTATAGATATTGCCATAGGAAATTGCTGATGGATTATATTCGAATAAAAATTACTCGAAGTGACTAAATGTTTCAAAAAATTAAATCAATTCAATTGCAGATTCCAATTCAATATCAATTCCACATAGAAGAAATAGCAATATCGATTTTACTTTTGTGAATTCATACAATACTTTTATAAAATATTTTCTTTAATATGATTGTTTGTTTTTTTATTAATATGAAAACGAAAGAAACTTATTGGACACCCTAATATTATACAAATAACAATACAGAAATGCAATCTACCCCCAAAATATTATGTGGTGGAAATGTTGTATCAGCTGATAATTTTTAAAATGTTTTTAGATTTTTTTTTGCAAATATATATTTCTCGATGTACAAATTCATATAAATCCAATATCATTATACTATCTTACTTGGTTTCAAAACTATATTATATAATATACGGGTTCGTAAATGCACGTTTCTACGACTAAGTAGCGCCGAGTAGCTGATAGGTAACGTCCAGGATAGTTTGGAGTGCAAAGGGTTAAGATTTGATAAATAAGTAGTAGAAAGTAAGGCTTAAAAAATATATCCACGATTTAGAATTTTAGCAGTAAGTAAAATAACAATTTGTAGCAATAACGTGTGGCCATAAAAATTCGAGAACTTGTTTAGGTCTTGATTTGATAACGTTGTTAAATTCAGAAAGTGAAAATTAGTTTGCTTAGGTATTTGAACATTTTATAAAGGGATATTATTTGATAGTTTGGAGCAGCGAGTGATCATATAAAAGCATAAACGTACTTGGATCATAATTTGAAAAATATATCTTCAAAACGTGATAAATTCATGTAATTTAATTGCTTTCATTTTCGGATTTTCGTTGTAATAACATGTAATTTATATTAGTATTTTGCTAGCTGATGTATTTATTATTTAACTGATTTTTGACGATTTTATATTCTCGATCATTTAGATATGACATACAGACAAAATAGGATAAAGGGAATTATGTTTACATTTATTAATAATAGATCTAAAGGGCAGAAATATAGTTATTACGTCGATTAAATGGCTGATAATTTGCATGATGTATTCCTTCATAGGTTCAAAAATGAATGCTATTTTTTGCAATGTATTAATTTGAATAATTTAATCTTGTTCAATTAAAAACTGTGTTGAATTTTGCCAATTTATCGCGACACGTTATTTAATTGGCGTCATCAACTCTATGGCCTCGTATAGCAATCAATGCCTCTTTGTTTATTAATATTTTTTAAATGAATTCAAAAATATTTATTCGATTTTGGTTCATTTTCATGGCAGCGATACTTGGATGTTCAGCAGACCACCAGGTGTAGATCCGGATATCCAAATGGATTTGTGACATGTAAATATGCAAATGGTCCATGGTCCACGAAACAAAGTTAAACCGTAATTTGATTAGAGCTCGACTAGTTGAAATAGCCAGATTCGCATTCGAAATTATGGATATACCCTCATTTGTGCTACGATTTAGTGTCCTTTCTTTATGGTCAACACTTGACGAGGGTTTCAATTAACGTTTACAAGGAAGTCAAATTGGTTCAGCCGTGAAGAATCGAAAATGCCCCGATCTCATTTTTGTCCGATTTAATTGAGTGATTTGGGTCGGCTCTGAGATAAGATGAAGTGGACCGCAGAAGTTGAAATATAATAGTTCCATTCATCCCTTAATGGTTAAACGGATTTTTGAACCCCGCTGTTGACCCCTTCAACTTCGATATTTCAGATCGGGTTTCTGACACATTTATTGTACTCGATTTTAAAGTTAAAATGCGCTTGAGATATCTTTCATCCGTTTATCTCGGAATTTAAGTTAAAATATCATTGAACACTTGTATTTAGTATTGATTAAACGGATGTCTGAGTTAAGGGATGAATCTTTTGTGTTAAATCCCCAACTTAATGACTGAAACTAACCAGAGAATTTAATATTAAAATATTAATGCCGATGGGCTAAAATGTATAAAAGTCAGCTCGTGCATAGTTATGTCGACACTTTTCATCAGTGAGCATTCAGCATAATAGAGAGAGACTCATTACAGGATTAAAACCAGCGTTCGTTCCATGAATGACGATTTCTATGGAATTTTGTTGATTGCGACTTTGTATGGAGAGATTCTGACTGCCAGCTTTCTCCAAAAATAATGGAATGATTAATTTATGTCCGTAATTTGTTTCACATTTTCATTTCTTAGCCTGCCTCAGACTTCTCATTTTCTTAATGGGCCACTCGAATAATCAATGGAAACGAATTGAATGCCTTTTGGCTGAATTTAATATCGCCAAAGTTACCCAAAATATTTGTATTAATTATTGCTTGAACATTAAATCGCAGCTTTCTTTATTATACATGTAATTAAATTAATTAGTTTTGGGGCTTTTGTTAAATTAATTGGTAATTAAAAGACATACATTGACGTATTTCATGGTAGACTTACTAAGCCTGACACTGTAGTCTGTCTGTATTTTATTTGTTTTCCTTATTTAATATTTGCGTTTCTGTGAAAATGTTCGAAAAAAGATAAATTTTGGAATACTAAATGGAAGAAATTAAATTCAGTATTTAGAATACTATAATTTATATCATATTAAATACTAATCCCCATAGGATCCATATTTCAAGTTGATTTAAACAAATTTATAAATGCTTAAAGTCAATCAATAAGTTTTATTTTATGAGGCTTTTTAATATTTTTTTTTAAATATAATAATATTTGTTTAGTGTCAAATTACACGAATTTTCGCCCTTGCCCTCGTTTTCGCGAAAATATATGAGACAGATACAAAGGGTTGGGTTTATAATTCCTCTTTCTGATAGATGAAGAAGGTTCGTTATTATCCTCAGAGTCTCGCAGTTGGGATCACTCTATCTAAAAAAATAAAAATTGATAAACCTAACCTGAGCACTTTATAGTTTGAGGTCTCTCATTAGGGTCTTTTAGGATTACGGAGACGGATTACGGGTCTTTTAGGATACACGCCAGATGCGCCAGTTTCAATAAAAAAGAGAGAGAGAGAGATCTGGCTGCAGGAAGGACGGCCTCCCGCAGCCAAGGTTAATCGACAATTCTCCCAACTCCCATATCCTGTGCGTCATTACTCAATCGGCAACGGTGCAAGCGCAAAAAGCGATTCGTCGGTATGCAGGTGCAATGTCTCTGTAGGGCCACAAGAGATGGCGCTGTTAAAATAACACATTGCACCCGAAGAGAGACGGAAGATGTCGCTGTTAATCTGGCGAATTAAATCTGCTTAGATTAACAGCGCTACTACGTGGGGATAAACCGCCTACGCTAGATCCTCATATAGAAACAGAAACGAAAAATAGTACTTCATTGACGAATCATCAATAATTCAAATAGAGTCAATTCGGTTTTTCATATTGTATGCATTTTACAAAAGAAAGAATAACATGTTCTTAATTGTTCTAAATTTTCAATGCAAATAACAAAATTTAAAAAAATATTCGGAGTTGACCCGAAAGCAGAAAAAACAGTTAATTTTTCCCGGAACTTAAACCGGAATCAGATATTTTTGGAACTGAACAAGAACGAAAACCGAATCAAAAAAATAACGGTTCGAAGCCCGGATTTTAATAATTCAAGGATTCCTCATGGAATATATTCTAATTACGCCCTTGTCAGAGGATTTTTTAAAATATCGTAATAAAAAAGAATCTGAAGGAATTAAGTTATGATTTTATGGTTGACGACAGTTAACGCTTTGGCAGACACGTGCAATGGTGCATTGTTATGCAGAAAAAGCACGACTTAAGACTTCCTGCAAAGAGGTAATTGTGTGGGTTTAAACTTCTATTTTTGTTATAGCGCGAATCCTTAACATTAAAAATACTTTGTTTTTCTTGAAAAAAAAAAGTATGTTTCTGAGCATTCAGTAAAATTAATCAGATTTTTGACCGCATATTTGCCGAATGTCGTTTTGAAAGCAAGCAGCGCCCTTGGAATGAATTTATCAATTTTTATAAGAACATTTATTTGAATAAACATAATTAAGCTAACCAATTATTTGCATTATTCTTTAGAAATAATTTCCATAGGTCGTTTATGATAGAGAAAAGCAGAGTTTTTATAAACTGCAACCATGGATTTTTACTCTCTTTAGCAAATTAAATTATAATTGATCTTTTTATTTATTTCCAAATGAACAGTGATTCAGAATCTTCATATACATTGTTACTTGACTTGTAGTCATTATAATAGTTACAATTGCATTGAAATAAGACGGTATATAAAATATAACAAATCTCTCAAAAAAATGTTTTATTGTGTCAAAGCTATTATATTAATACTACTCCTTATTTATTAATTGGCATAATAAAAGTTTAGCACAGGAAATATTTTACAATCGCCATGAGACGCTGTTATAATGTGCTATATTTTCTTATTATTCACATTCATAAAAAAAGGTAATAAAATTTTGTAATATTACATTTTTTGTTAGAAAACGAGCTTAATGATAAATTCGGCACGTATCTACACAATATATTCGGATCAGTTGACCGGCCACTATTAATTAAAATTATCAGTTAAATATTTTGTTGGGGTTTTTATTTGTGCTGCAGCTGGCAATGTTTGGTGGAAAATGGCCAGGGAATTCGCAACTATCTGGTAGCTATCTGCCTCAGGATAGGATTTACGAGCACTGACCGTTGCGACTGTCACCTTGTTTTGCTGTTGTGAGTTACTCTTGTAATGTATGCGGAATAATTTTGTTGTTCTGGATAAGCTCGAGCTGGAACGTCCATACGGGATATGGCAAAAACTTGACAAACTTTGAGCTTAATTTAATTCAACGAAAGTATGTAATCTGCTTTCGAGGGCCGGAGCTCTTCTCCATTACATGCAAGAAGTTGTTACATAGAACTGGCTATAAATGACCCCACCATATTTTTATAAATAGAGAAATTGGTAATAAAACAAGCAGTATAATTTTGAGTACTAAAATTGATAATTTATTGGCCTAAACAATGTAATACTTCAACGCACTAACGAATTATAATTTAATAAATGTAATTTAGATTGGATATGATATATCTTCTATGTACAAACTTTGAATAATCTATTTACTGTATTAGCCTGAAAACATTGTAGGAATTGCAACTCTCGCGTGGTAGAAATGAAACTTTCACAGCTCCAAGAAAAAGTTTATTATATGCGTTGCTTTTTTCTAGTTATTGACAAAAAGTGTTAGTTGAAAGATGAAGCTGTGTTAAACGGAGAGACTTCAAATGATTCTTCTTCTCTTTCCAATTAACTGTCTGTTGGAGTTCGACTTGAGCGTCACGAAAAGTGGCGTCCAACGTTGAAGTCCAACAAAGTTCAAACATTTAAAAAGTCCAAGGCCAATAATCGATGAAGAGCATTTGCATCATTGTATGATGCAATATGGCTATCAAAATTTTAAGACCAGCCTTATTTTTGGCTGTTAAGCAAAATTTGATTATCATAAACACAATTTCAACAATATCTCGGTTATAACGAGCAATATTTCTTACTCATATCAATTACTTATAAGGTAGTCCTGCAGTTAAGCGTAATTGAATTTTCACTTTTTGAGAAATGAGAATTCTCGATAACATTGCTTAAATTCCTCGAGAACTCTGGAGAAATTTTATAAAAGATAGTTCTCTTTTTGTGGTTATAAAATTCAATGAAATACAAAATATTTCCATCTTTAAAATAAATTATTACACACACCTGTTTTAGAATAAAACTACAAAAAACTTTCCTATTCAATAAAAACTGTATTCTAAACAATCTTTTAATCGTAATAAAATGTAGGTATAACTTGTTGAAATCGTTGTCGTCGGATAAGTTATTTATTTCGACTCTCTGAGAGTGCATGATATTTTTATGGTGGATTGAATAAGTTTAGGGCTTATATTTTGTTTCTTAACCTTTTAAGGAGTTCAGTCGCATATTTGCGATCGAATTCTAGTGATTCAAAAAGAGTATTCTTATACTTTGAGCTCGGAGGGAGACGGAGAGTGACTAGCAGATTGAGTTTGGAGAGACAGAGACGTAGAGAGTGTCTTGTGTACATCGTATGATTGTATTGATCGATAACCCAAATTAATCGATTTCAAGTGTATCGTTTAAGGAATTTTTCTACCTTGTTGGTTTAAAAAAATCTGTTTTTTTCTTTGTGTATCGAAAAGAACCAATGTTTATTTCAAGTAAATATTATTGAAATTCGCAAAGTTATAGGCTGACGACGAGAAGCTGCGCTCTGCGAAGCTGAGGAGGGGTGAAACTTTTCGCGCGTTTTTCTCGAAACAACTTTTTCCAAGCTCATGGAAATACTTCCACATGCCCTAGACGTGCATTCTTTTTGAAATTTGGCAAGCATATGTATAAAAAACGTCGTCATCGTATAGACTACAATTATACAACAATATTCAAAAATGTTTATTTAATGAACAAAAAACTACAAAAAATGATGGTAAAAACACAATTTTTTTTTCGATCGCTCACTATTTTTTTATTTTCCAATATTTCTTTTTGATTGTAGTCTAAGCTATACAAAATATTATACAATGCAAAAATATGTTTAATTTTTTTGCTACAAAATATGTGTTCAGGACTTAGGACTTCCATGGTGAAGAATGTCATCGCTCGCCCACCGACATTTATGGCTCCCCCCCTCCCAATACCATACTTTATTAAGCTTTAAAAATATTCAATAAAGATATTCTAGTCAACACATTAAATATCAAAATTCTATATTTAATACTTTTCGCATAAAAAAAAAATCGACCTCTTTTAGGGCCAACAAGGTAGAAATGTCGAATGTATCTTATTTTATTTAAAAGCACCTAGATATGTCTTATTTTTTTTCATTTAAACCAAAATATATGGAAAAATAAAAGTTAATTTTGTATAAAATAATATCAAAATTAAAGCAAAATTAGATTATAATATTTTGACTGCTATTCGCAATGTATTTTAAATATATTCCATAATATATGAAAATGTTCAAAGATGGAAGCTTCGACTTCCGAAACATGTCACTATTATTTATCTTGTGAAATGCAGATAAAACGAGCTGTTAAATTTCTTTACATAACATGGCTTAATTTATAGCATGAAAATAGTATTTATTACACAAAAGTTAATTATCGTGTATCAAATATTTCATATTCATGACAGTGTTTAGCTTTGAAATGATCGAGCATTATTTATTATGATTCTATACATAATTGAATGTTGTAAATATTTTCACTGTACATTCGACGACTCCTATGTATGATATTTTGTAGTGTAATAATTTAAATATTTGAAAAAAAAAATTATGAAATAAAGTAGTGGTCCGATATTATTTAGGGGACAACGAAAGTGCGTTAGAGAAGGTAACGACGCAATAATAGAAAAAAAGCCATTATGGATTTTTATAGCTATTTTTCCGTGAGAGTTCTTACTTAAAATCGACCACGCCTAGAGGTGATATATTACGACGAGTGGGTGCGCAGAATAAATATCCTTAATAGCTGTTTCAGGAGGCTTTATCAGACGTTAAAGCATTCAAGTAATTTATCGGTATTTATAAAACCGGCCTCATAATAGTGTGACGATTTCTTCGCATAGGAAGCCGGAGGAAGTTAAAAAAAGATGGGGGTTGTATAACAAAATGACCTTTTAATATTTAGAGATATCTTACAGTCGTGAAGGGCGGCGGTGGAATTTTATGGCTTGGTTAAAATATTTTAGCGATTGCATGCTATTTCATATAAGTATTTTTTTTATTTGTGTACAAATTCATTTGATAGTACTTTCAACTTAATTGTAAATAATGGAGAGGAAATCGATCTCAATTCCGGTGTGAATGTATTCAAAATTGATGAGAGGCTGTGGACAGCTTCCGTCCGATCAGCGAATGTTAGTTGCATTCAATGCATTTCCTTTCAGCATTTTACACCAATATCCATTTTAATTAACTCTCATATGCAATCTTTCGTTATATTGCTGAAATTAGATTCATACATTTAAGTCTAAAATATTTAAATATTAATAAGAAGAGGTAATATTAATGTAACGAGCATTAAACATATATTATTTAAAAGTATATTTTTTTGTTAGAAGTCAGTAAATTTTACCATATTATATCAATTTTTGTTTATCGTTCGTGGGAACGTTTGAAAATACTAGCCATAAGGACTTAATAATTATTTGAAAAGAAACGCGCTACGTGATTTAATGCTTCAGGTCACGAGTAGCGCGAGCCGTGAGCTTCATTTCACCTAACCAATATGCGCCAACATGGTGCATCCATACAATATTTTTACTATGCCTAACTTAACATTCTAGGCCTCCGCCCCCAACTTTCTCGTTCTTTCACTCTCGTAACCCACACAGTGGCCGTGCGTTTGCCTCCATTTCCCTCTTTGAATTGATTAAATTGATTTATTTATTTATTTTATTTTTGTTATTTATCTATTTAAGTTATTGAACTATTTTATTTATCTATCATCAATTATTGAATTATTTTATTTATCTATTATCAATTATTGAGTTATCTTATTTATTTATTTATTTACCTATTTTATGTATTCAATTTATTTACTTATTTAATTTATTTGCTCATTTGTTTGTCAGTCATTTACTTATTTAATTAATTAGTCTATCTATTTATATATTGATGTTTATTTTACTATTATTAATTTTAAATCTTACTATTATTTATTTGTATTATTTATTTACTTTATTTATTTATTATTATTGCCTTTTTGGGTTTTTATTTATTTACTTTATTTATTTATTTATTATTGTTTTTGTTTGAAATTTATCTATTTATTTTATTATTTATATATATTTTACTTTATTTTAATTCTATTATTATTATTTATTATTAATTTTATTTATTATTATTATTTTATTTTTTATTTATTTGTTTATTTATTATTTTTTTAGTATTATTATTATTTTTATTCTATGTTGTTCTATGTTCTATTTATGATTATTGTTATTATTATTATTATTATTATTTATTTATTTATTTATTTATTTTTTTTTTTACTTACTTTTCACCTGCGTATTTCACAAGTTGAGTCTGGTAATTTAGCGAGTGCTGTTATAGGTTGAATCTCAACCTGGGTACATGCACGTTTTCAAAGAAAAAAAAAAAAAAAACAGAGTGTTAATATCTGTGATTTATAAATTGTTATGTTTATATATTGTACACTTTTGATTCTTTGAATAAAATAAATATCTATGCCTATGTTATTCCCGCAAGTATAAACAGTAAGTTGACAAAGTTTTATTGCAATCTGATAAATGGTATGGAAGCACATTACATACGAACAGACAGATATTAATTTTTATATATTAGACTAGCTGGTACCCGGCGCGTTGCTGCCACAGAAGAAATAGTTCTAAAAATATCATTTGAAATTTGAAAGAGTTATCTTGTTTAATTAGCAATGATATAAATAATGATATTTTTTCCGACAATTAATACATTTATTGATATTGAATGATATATAAAGAAAAAAATATTAAAAGCGTACATTTTGCTTACTTAATTGTTCTGCTAAGTGCTTTAGGGTAGAGAATAGTTTTGGCTTTTCCGTCTTTAACAAATACAAATAAATTTCTCGGCTGTCCAACGTGGATTTTCTAGATTCTTCCGCACACTTGAAGTGCCTTGTTGATGGTCATTGAGAATGCAAGTCCAACGGGGAGCTGCAGTCGTCTCTTATCAAATTGCACGTCGGTGAGAATGAGCACATCTTCTCCTTTCGACTTTCCATTAAGAATATATAGTTGTTTCGATGATATTCGGCATCAATTTCTTCATAGTGAGTCTTGTTCCAATTTGTAAGGTGGCACATCAGGAAGATCTGACGAATTTAAAAACTCGATTGGATAGTTAGTAACTTGGTCTGCATTCATGGCGCTATCAATCGATTTGTAGGTAACAGAATCATTTGCAATTTGTTATTGTATTGTGTGGTTGATTGTATTGACGTCGGTGTTTTCTGCTGCCAAAATAGCATGTTCGCAAAGCCAATAATGATTTTTATAATTACTAAAAATCTGCGGAAAAACTTTCTGAATGAGTAAATCGATGGATGGCACAACAACGCAAAAGTTCGATGGAAATTAAATAAACTTGGTAGCATCAACATGCACTTTTCCTTCACCAATGTTCAATAGTCGTTTTAAAAATGTGGCTGCCGACGCATCACGCTACAAATGTACGCGCATATTTGTCTTTAATGTCAGTTTTCACACGTCTCTCCAAAGATGCGATGCTTTGAGGCAAGCATCAGCTGGTGTCGATGAAAGCATCACTGGAAGAGGTTGTCGAAAGTCGCCACATAATAAAATTAGAGCGCCACCAAACGGTTTTGCATTTGATCGTAAGTCTTTAAGAGTTCGATCAAGCATTGCATTCGTCCCAGATAATCCCCTTGCAAATTTTCAAAACTTTAGCTATGTCAAAAACTTTAGGAATGTTACATGTCAGAGCTTCCAATAAATGCATATCTAATGGCAATTTGAATGCCGAATGCGCTGTTCGTCCACCATCTAATAATGTTGCCGGAATACCTAATGAAGCAAGAGCTAAAGCAATTCTATTTTGAGATCGAATGTGAGCCAATAGTAAAGTGATGAGATACGTTTTTCCAGTACCGCCAGGCGCATCAAGGAAGAACAGATCATTTGTAATTGTATCGTAGGTCAATTTTTGTTCCGCAAGCAAAATTTGTTCGTTTGCTTCGACAAATGCATCCAAATCATTAGCATTGTACTGCTGTTCAAGTGCAGAACGAATTCTTGTTGAATGAATTCTTTGATGTTGATGGTTAAGCAAATGTCTTCGATTTCGATCAGAGCTTGATTGAAAATCAAGCTCTGATCAAATCAAATCAATCGTCAACATATTGTTATTAAATAAAATAATTATTCATTTGATTCTTGTTTTTTTATTTTTTAAATTAAATTTAAATTCAAATCTGGTTAGGTTAGGTTTGTTTGTTTTCATTGTGTCGAAATGAAGGCGTTTTCAATTTACCAATAAATTTGCCCCTCGTTAACAGGATTTAACCTTTATCCATTTTACACTGGGATGCAATCTGTAATCGTAATGAATATCATATTGAAATGCAGCAATATTCAAATCAACATGTACTTTCGATTCTCGTTGCACGTTGGTCGTCTGATTTTTTATCGGATAGCACTCAAACGTACTTTTTCGGTTGTTACGTACGTGAATAAGCGATGAATGAAATGAAGCATTTTAAAAGTGCTTGCGATAAATAATTTGGATATAATTGACTCACGCCGATGGATAACCTGCAAATGACATTGACGTTTGACGTATGCGTTGTATGTGGCGACGACACGACGCCTCCTACTGCAACTTGTAGGTACTATATACCTATAGCCTTAGCAACGCATAATCTCAAACACGTCAGAATCAACAACTTTCACACATTAAGTTTTGAATTAAAAATCTACTGTAAGTTAATTGTACTATGCCTATGTCACCCCCTGATCCCTTGGCAATAAGTGGACCAAGTTTTGTCTCAATCCGATGAACGCGCATATCAACCCATTTCGCCCGAGCATTAGACGGGAAACGCAACTTATTTTTATATATTAGATGAAATGCAGCAATATTCAAATCAACATGTACTTTCGATTCTCGTTGCACGTTGGTCGTCTGATTTTTTATCGGATAGCACTCAAACGTACTTTTTCGGTTGTTACGTACGTGAATAAGCGATGAATGAAATGAAGCATTTTAAAAGTGCTTGCGATAAATAATTTGGATATAATTGACTCACGCCGATGGATAACCTGCAAATGACATTGACGTTTGACGTATGCGTTGTATGTGGCGACGACACGACGCCTCCTACTGCAACTTGTAGGTACTATATACCTATAGCCTTAGCAACGCATAATCTCAAACACGTCAGAATCAACAACTTTCACACATTAAGTTTTGAATTAAAAATCTACTGTAAGTTAATTGTACTATGCCTATGTCACCCCCTGATCCCTTGGCAATAAGTGGACCAAGTTTTGTCTCAATCCGATGAACGCGCATATCAACCCATTTCGCCCGAGCATTAGACGGGAAACGCAACTTATTTTTATATATTAGATAATAAGAGTGTAAATATATAATAATAGAAGTAGAGCCAGCTAGTTTGATGAATTCAGTCACGAGATCTGATTGCCGGTTTAGTGGCTTTATTCTGCGCAGACGCAGAAAAAATATAATTTAGATGCACAGTTGTTAAAAAATGGAAAGATCTGATGTCACAGTTATTTCCAGTAATTTAGAATGCCTTAAAGCCTCCCTCCTTTAAGGTATTCCAAATTCCTCTCCCCCTGGATTGGCTTAGATTTAACGCCTCCGGAAGCGAATGTGTGAGCCATGTTCCTTGGTTGAGAGACGTCTTTTCTCCATCATCCTCGAGTTGACCTTGGCCATGCTTGAAAAAAAAGGCTCATCATCGTCCTGAAATCTAGCAGCTGGGCCTTTTTTCTGGAGGCATGAAATTAGCAACCTGAGCAGCCCAGCTGCGTTTGTTTTTGCTTTTGATTTTTCTAACCATATATTCGACAAGCGTTGGGTTGGAACGCAGCCCCTGAGGGTTGATTTTGTTTGAAGGCGCCCACCTTATGTTAAAATAATCTTCAAGTTTATCGTAAACATTTATGAAGAAAAAAGTATTTTTTAATGTAAATTATTAATTCAAATAATTATGTTGCAATATTTATCACTTATTATTGCATGAATTTGATAAGCTTATGCAATTTATATGGAGTATTTAAAATAATATATTTTCATTAGCAAGATTAGGGTCGCTTAGTGTAAAGAAATAATAATTTAATGATTGGAAAAATATTTTTTTAAATAAAAATATCGTTGTTAAATAGAATTTTACTTATTACTATGTCGAATATTTATCGAGCATGGTTCCATGGGAACGCTTGAAAAAAAACGAATATAAAAATCTGTTCACTAAAAAAGCGTACACATCCAGTCGTCAATGTGTTAATCATAGCTTTCTGTTGAAGCATTTTAATATTATCATAACAAATATAAAAATTCGTGTATTAAATATAGACTTAATATTAATATTTAACGATTTTTCTACGGGAAATATAAGAGCGTCTCAAAATAAATTAAAAGAGAAATTGGCAAGCATACAAGTTCGTTGGATTAAATGAATTTTCACGAAGACGCCAGATCAATATTCAATTTCCTGTTACTTTTGACGTCCGCTCCTGAAAACATTGCATCCATATTGGTAAATGGCGACAAACGAAATCCCTAAAATGTCATTATATTTTTAATTTAAACGTTTCTTTGAGTAGAACCGCAGGCATTCAAAGCGATTGCAATATCTTCATCCCCCATTTAGACGCCAATTTTCCCTCAAGAGAACCTCCCCTCGGCATAATCCATAACCCTTATTCCCGCTCTCGAATTATGAGCCTTTGATTAAAACCGCCATCATAATTAATTCTATAATTTTCCAAAAAAATATTCCCAGTACATACATGTCATACATTCATCCCCTTTGCAATAAATGGGATGTTACATACTCCCGGTTAAATTTGCTTCGTTTCGCTCAATCCGCAACTTGTTAAGTGAACTCCATACATATGCATATGGAGATTGTCCAGAATTACGGTGGCCTAGGTCCAAACGCATTCGATTTAATTTTATGCTCCCCTGATTTTGATGTTCAAACTGATATTAGACATATGATAATACGATTAAAAATTAGAAGCCACATTTCCATAGAAAATGTGCATTGACCGATGTGATTAGATAAAATCATGATGCACATAGGTAATTTTAATCAGTGGTATTGAACTTAACATTAACGGAATTGTGCGCGTTTGATATAAAATCGCGCAAAATAGGCAAATTAAAATCATTTTAGAGTATTTTGAAGTAAAATAATCATGTAATTAATTGATAATTCTCCTATAATATGGCAATCTTACAGCACGGTTGCTTCAATATAAGCTGAAATAATGGCATTGTATTTTAATTAAGGGCTGTGAAGTATCGATTAAAGTCATGAAGACATGAAAATGCTTTATGAAAGGTATTTACTTATAAGAAAATAAGATATTCAACATTAAATGTATACTGGAAAAAAATCTTAATCAAAGTTTTTTGAACTATATGAAACAGAATAGATGTAATAATATAGCTTATCAAGACTTCAGAACACTTAAACGATATGAATGTATTCAAAGATTATTTATTGGACGAAGAATCTAATGAAACAAGTTTAATGAAAATGGTATCTTAATTTACCCAAAATTTAAAATACAGTAATGCTTATAAAAACAAAGAAGATGTCGAATATTTTTACTAAAATGCATTCAAAAAGTTCTATTTTTTGTAAAAAGTTAAAAATGCTACTGACGAAAACTCAGAAAATAAGATTTTTTCGCCAATTTTCCATTTTTCGTATTGCATGGATTTTATGTAGGAATACGAGGGTTATCTGTTTTGCTATAATTAATTGTATTAATATAAAATAACTGTCATCACAAGTTATTAAATATTTTGGATCAATTTTTAGATGCGTATATAGATTTTGCATATAGAAATTTTGAATTTATCTAATATTTGAGACAATTTTGTAATGAAAATTATTTGCAATTAGTAACGGTGCTTCCATGGAATTTCTGATAGATTCGATTTTAACTTTGAGATTTAATAACAGGCCAATTAGAGCATCTTCTGTGATTTCTTCATCGGAATGAAATTCTTCAATATTCTTGAATTGAATTTTCAATATCATCTCTTTCAAGTTGATTTGCCAAAGTTATGATGTTGGTAAATGTTTCTTCACTCAAAAGGGCAATACTAAAAGCTATTTTAGCATACTGTATTAAAATCACCGCAAATGCATCAGTTTTAAGTACTTCAATATTTAATACATATATTTGTAAATATTAACGAGTGTGACTTATTGTATTCAGTTGAAAATTGAATATATAACGATTTATCGGCCACTCTTGTTACCTGTGCACTAGAGAACGATTTGTGGGGTGCAAAGCTGGCGTCGGGGGTGTGCGTGGATATCTGGATTTAGAACTGGGAGGGTAGCGCGTGAGACGTGGAACGGGATCGAGGTGGCAAAGTGGGTGGGTGGGGATCGTAATTGGAGTTTTCACGGTTCATGGAGTACAACTTTATTACATTTCAATGAGGGATTCAAAAATGCCCGTCGACCCAACCCGTGGGTCCTCTTTTGGAACGTTTCATTCTTCGTCGTCCTGTCAATATTGCCTTACGAATTTACTGCAATAAATATCTCTCTTGACGTCCAAGCCTTAAGATACGCTCTTTAATTCCGCTGAAATGTATTTTTCAGAAAGAATAAATAAATATATATTAAGTTCCTCGTTATGCACGCTGATTTTGGCATAGGGATTTCATTTTGAGAAGTGCCAGAATATACGTAATAAGCTCGAAAAATGGGGAAGGATGAATCATATTAAAATTTATTTTAAGAATATATTCATCAAACAAACACTTAGAGTAATTAAATATTCAAAATTGAGATAATTTTAGTTTAATTTCAAATGCTTGAAAGATCTGTATTAAATTGACACTAAGTATTTAAATGATACTTTTAAATCAGAGCGAATCCTATAAAATCATCAGCAAATTTTAATCTAGACTGTAATATTTATATGGTCCATAATTGACATAAACGTGCTTTATAAACTATCAAACTTAATATAGTAAAATCCAGTAGATGCACACATGCATTTCTTTACTGATAAAACTAATAAATCATTCGTATTGAATCAAGTGGTAAATGAAGATGAGAAGAAGAAGGTTTATGACAATATGAAGCTAAAAATATTATAGCTTTCTTTAACTGTAACATCGGTTCCAAATTCTAAGCCGAGATTAAAGTTTCGGAACGTTTGGGGTTTATTTGGTTAAAATTAGGCGAAATTGATACTATTGAGGTTTATTACAAAGATTTAAGAATATTGATCTAGAAGCTTATAGAGAAACACTTTAGTTATTTAACTGGAAATGATTAATTCTTCACCAGGATAATGTGCGTCCTTGCACTGCAAAAATGAAGCGTGACGAAATTAAGGAGTTGAAGAGGAAATTCTATCAAATCCTCCCTTTTCCCCAAATTTGGCTCCTTTGATCTATTTTCGATTTAGGTGTTTGCAACACAAATTATAAGTAAACTCACTCTATTAAACAATGGACTACTTCCTGGCATCTTTTATGTGCTGGTATATTAAATTTTAATGAATTATTTTTCTAAATATTAAGTTGACTTGTATGCAAAATTTCAAATTTTCAAAGATAAGAAGATTTTTAAGGAGACGATAAAGCCTTTTTAATGGCTGCTAAATGAATTTCGTAATGTTGAAGTCTCAATATAAGTTGTTTCCTGCATAACTCAATAACACCGACCTGTCATGATTAGTAAGTTCCCGTAGGCTATCAGGAAATTGCGTCCAAAATGGCGAACCATCCACACAGCTAAGCCCTACACAGATTAAGATAAAATGTAATTAGAAGCTTTTAAAACTTCAACGCCAAATAATTAATTATTTTAAATACATAAATGAAATTAACTAAGAGGAGATAAAAGAGAATATTATAAGAATTGTTAATGTTTGCATTAAATCGTACAATTTTGAGACTCTCTGAAATGTCAACGATGTACGAAATGTAGCTTTATTTATTTCTGAATGCATGTACGACTTTAAATTATATATAGGTTGAAAGGAATCGTCCGTCCATTTGAGATGCTGCATTTTATAGTGGGGCTTTGTTTTAAATTTTGTTAGATGCTTGAGTATTTTATCTATTCTTTGAGAGTCCTTTCAGATCATCAATTGTTCATTGAATCGCAATGCAGATATTTGAATAAAGTGCAGTATAAGTTTCTTTACAATTTGTGCACTTCGAGCTATATGTAGAAGTATAAATTCTGATGGCATTTACATACTTTTAAAAATAAAATCAGGCTGAAATCTATTTCAAAATTACGTTAAATATGTAATACTGATAAATGAGAAGCAAGACTACAATATTGAAGATATAATGTAATTTTGATTTTTTTAAAGAATCAATTTTATAATTTAATTTTTGCTTTAATAATATTAAATTTATATATATAGTGCGAGTTTAGACTATCAGCAAATGACTGGTCGATGGACAAGATATACCAAAATAGAAGGTTGACTATCTTCATCGTCATCTCATAGTCAATCCGCCTATGCTCTTTGCTCTGCAAATAAACGAAGATCTACATGCAACATAATTTATTATTCTTCACACGTTCCAATTCTCCCAACCTATTGCAAGACGAGCTCGGAATCATTGGTTCGAGCACGAGGATGTCATGGTACAGCACCAGGAGGACTAGGATTTAAAAATGAATATGACAGGCATGTATAAATGATTTTTATATTTTTTCAAGAATAACCTCTTTGGATTTGATGAATTAGAAGAGACAGGATTTCATATTATCCATAAAAAAGATACAACTTGACAAATATCATTTCATATCATTTCTAATATCGGTCATATACTAAATAATTGATTTAATGCACGTCTGCTTATTATAACATTGATGGTCAGAATTATTATCAATATAATTAGCATAGTAAAGTTGGTGCAGATAAATGATTTTCTATTTTTTGATCTAGGCTCATTTCAATAATAGTTTTTAGCAGCCTTTTCATGATCTTTCAAGATTTTTTCATAAAAAGATGTCTGATAAAAATCGACAATTATAGGATCAAATTTCTTATGTCTTATGATCTCATTATGAAGCCAATGATCAATGGAAGATTTAAGTCGATCAGATTTAACGTCAATTCCTTGAATATTTTATATCAGCAGTGGGATAACAGGAGCGCCGATTATAGGGTATGAGGACCTTGTTGGAGAGGGCCTTGTTGTTTATTTTACATTGTAGGATTTAGATATGATTTATAGAATTGGCGTTTCATGCACAAGGCACAAAAATAATGGAATAAATATGTAACATAACTACGATCGGAGTTCATAGCCTTAATGTAGTTAAAACAAATAGACAGATTCATCTGGGTGACCCGAAGTGGGAGTCCATATATTGCAGAGATCGATTCTGATACCTCATCAGGGATTCGAGTCCAACCAATTGGAATTAAAATTAATACTTTTACATCAATATACATTTTAAGTTTGATTGATAATATTAAATAAGCCTTATAGGAATTTTATTCTATTGGATCTAATTTAATCCGGGACTTTCATACATAATTAGTTCTTGAAAATGTGTGCGGATATTGAATGTTCAAAAGTTGAGCGATGTATGAAAAGTTTTAAAAAATATTTACTTATCAATGGACTCGTAAATAATTAGGTCAACGAAGTGCGTTTAAGTGCTTTCAGGTGTTTCCTTCATAAACTTGCCAAGAGTTAGTTAAATACCACCCTTTTTTCTTGATTGAACAGTATAATAAGCTGTATCGTAAAAAAGCTAATTTTTGTTTCAGTCGGTATTTATACAATGTAAATCATGAAATTTACAGTCCGCCAACCTTTTAATATTGCGGACATTAATGACAATTGTACGTAACGGCATTAAGGCGTCTTCTCACTTTACAAATTTAAAAAAATAGATTTTTATTTTATTTTAAATTTTGAAAGTATATATCTTCAAAAATGTTATATCGAAATTTCATAAAGATCGGACGAGTCTAACTACATTTTTGGCCGATCGTTAGGTGACTACCTGAGAGCACCCGGCTGCATACGTATTGTTCAGATTCATGGTGCAAGTACAAGAAAGTGGTGAAAAACAATCAGATAGAAACTTTTAAACATCTTTCTGCTCTAGCTGAAGATGTTCACGAGGTTTTGAAACCAATTTATGAAGATCTTCGGAGGAAATACCCAAAATAACAACGAGTGTTTCAACAGCTGTGTCTGGGAAATTTTTCTGCAACCAAAACTTTAAGCGCGTTTATCTCAAAACAAGGTTTTTCGGTGGCTTGTTGATGAAATTTCGGAAACTATCCGGCCGATTGTCATGAAATTTGAATGACACATTTTTCATAGTTATGGCTATAGCGAATATCATCAGATTTTTGAAATTTTGATTTTAAGTAATTTTTTTTTACAAAAAACTGCAAAAAAACGCGGTTTTTTTTTACTTTTTCGTAAAACGTGCGCCATTTTGTTATTTTCGCAAATATAAAAAATCTGATGATATGCGCTATAGCCACTGATATACTGAATCTAAAACTGTTTTATTTTTTTGTTTCAAATGACCCATCTCGGAGATACCATCAACAAGCCACGAACATAACATTTCTACACGGGTTTTTCGATGCTACTGTTTTATTATAATAATTGTTCAAAAAAATAAAAAAAATTTTTTTTCATATACTTGAAACATGTGTTTATTACATAAGTTCCATTTTATTTCATAATTTTTAGCGAAAATCCTCGAAAAAAATCGTGAAAATAGCCTATTTTTGAGGCGCCTAAAGTGAGAAGACGCCTTAAATTAAAATCTACAAAGCTATTTTTTCGTTTACAAGTAGTTTACGTTGATTATTGTTAAATAAACGTCATCTACTTATGATACAACATGGTTAAGGCTTTAGTAGACGTGGTTAAAGTTGTAGTGCGAAAAATTGATTGAAGCATTGCAATATTAAGTACATATAATATTTATTTACAGATCTCAAAAATTGTGTCATAATTACATAAATAAAGTAGCTGCCTCCCGTACGAAAAATCATTTAAACATATAGTTTTTAAAAATGTCTTTTAGATATCGCAACTTTTTCGCCAATTACATTATAAATATTTTTAGGAATTTTATTATATTTAATATTAAATATATCTTTTGAATTTTGCTCAATTTATGATATTTTTTAGGCTAGTCATGGTGGTAAGACAGTGAAGAAAATGTGATTGAACAGTGATTTGAACGTCGGGTATCATCGGCTTAATTCGGGTAGGTTCGTGCGAGTCGTAGAGCTCTAGGTCTCAGTAGCTACGCTCGCTACGAGTTTTCAGTCCTATCCGAGTGCTACCGGGAACCTGACGGAGGGTTTTCACCCGAAACACTTCGTGAAAAAACTGTAAAAGTCGTAAGTTTAGATGACGAACCCCCAAACGAAGGGCAACTGAAATCCAGCAACAGAGTACTAACGAGTTTGCCTTCTAACTTTCCACCTCACAACTTTTATCATAACTTAATCGGAATGAATAATTGTTAAAGTTTAAACTTTCTTTCAACTCTCGAGTGTATTAAGACGCTATCAGTGATGTAACAATTCGTTCGTCCGACGATCTTAACTATACATTATAGCCTAGATAAATTTTATTAAAGCATTTGGTATGGACATCCATAAAATTAGATTATTTGTGAAATTATAATCGGAAAATGTGTGAAAAGTTAATGTGATCACATACTGTGTTGAATGGATGCAATCAACGCTTTGTAGATATGCATGGACGCATTAGGACCAGGGCAGGATCTTAAAACAGGTGCCTATAAAAATTATTTATTCATACATTAATAACTTGCATGGGATAAAACTGCATCATTGCATTTAAATGCAACGATCGATGATATATTTCGTCATAAAAAGCACGTTTAAATCATTTATTTATTGTGTATACATTCAAAAAAGTTAATTAAAGATCTAATTGTTTAATTAAGTTTTATAACACATCCATAGGGGCAAATTTTACAGAATACTCTGGAATGTGTTTATATTGAAAATGTTAATAAACTGGCTTAAATGCATCAAGATTCAATTACAACATGCATCCTTAAGGATTAAATTCACACGCTTGGTTATTTATTAAATACATTATACCGTTAACACGATGTATTATATTTAGGTCCAAATATGTATTTAATTGAAGCATTCATGATTAAATATGTCCAATGAACTCAATAGTGACAAATGCCTTGTAATTAGTTGCGGGCTTTATTTCGTACGACATCGAATGATTTGATTTCGGCACTGCTAATTGCTAATAAGTGATAAAAAGGCCGAATTTGTAAGCCACGTTTATTTGCATTGTCGTTGTTGGATTATCCGTTTGTTTGCTGATCTAATTTATAATTAACCGGAAAAAAATGTCATTCATATGTCGATCTTTCATTTGTTAGAATTGATGTTTTGTTCTATTTTATATTGGATTTAAGAACTGTATATGAAATTGATTCACTAATGATCATTCAATTATTTTGAGAACATTGTATCAATGATGCTTATTTTTATCCGGTATTTGAATAAATTTCAAGTTTAAATTGGGACAATATATGAGCATAAATCACAGACAAATACGCTGAAATTAAATTCATATTGCAATTATAAATATGTTACATAGTGGAAATATGGTTGTGCTATAAGCCCTGGGCTTACCGACGAAGGGTCAAAGCCAAAATGAGATTCGGTAATTTTATCAAGCCAGTAATTTTGAAACTTAGCCCAGGGCGCACAAGCAATTTGTTTCTGATGATATGGCAGTGTATTGGATGCCCATGAATACTTGGGCGATTTTTTGCCGGATAAAAATTTGCAGAATTCACGCGGCAAAATGTAGTGGAGTTTATTGATTTTGACACATAATTTATGAATTTTTACAGCCCCCACGCGTCAAATGGGTTTTAAATAAATAAAGAAAAATGCCTAACATAAGGTGGGATGGAGAGTTTTCCTGAATTTTTCATGAATTATGTACGAAACTTTTACAGTCGATTCACGCCGTTTGAAAGCAGACTGGAGAAAGGTTTTCTGCATCCCAGAGTGCTAAAAAATGAAAAATATAAAGCGGATTTTAAATAAATACATTCGGCACAGTTCTCAAGCAGGATGTCCCTTAAGGAAGATCCGATGGCAGTTTAACCTTTTCATGGCACTTTGTCATCCTTTGTCGGAAGAGCGTCCATAGCCCCTGAGCCTATTCAATGGAAATTCAATGAAGCCTGGTCTTTAATCTGATATTGGTGACCTGGCTCTTATGGAGGCCCAGGTCATATCTACTTATAATAGTCATACCCTTTTTATAAAGATAATACCCCGGGATCATTCTTATTTAAAATTCTCCTCGTATATTTGATTCAAATCATTTGTGAGCGAGGTCACACGCCTGTTACTAAATTTCCGTCGTAAAATCCATTTAGGGGTGGAAAATTCACGTTTTCGCAATGCGTCCAGTATTTTCGTCATAGCTAGGAAAATATAATTACATCGCGTCGGTTTCTTTGTTAAATATATTACTGCTGTATCAATTCTCAAGCTAAAAAATGCTGACGGAGGGAAAGGGATAACAAAAAAGGGAATGATATGAAATTAAAGAAACCCTCCGAAACATGATTTATGGCGTTTTTTTCTCCTTAGCAGATATTCTATTGCGGAGGTGTTCTTTCAAAGACCGTCCCTGAGAACAGTATTGCCTTTCTATCTTCTTATGAAATCCGCTATGAAATCATTTGTGAAAAGCGGTATTCACTCTTTAATTGCGGTAAAATGAAACGAACAAGCTGAGACAATGTGATACAGAGACTGTTTTAAATGCTGCTACAATTCGATGATTACCCACCCAATTGAAAATTTTATACCAAATGAACCAACAGTGTGATTTTAATGTGTATCAATCCACATTATATCTGATATTAAGAATTCAATTGTTAAAGTGTGATCTAAATAAATCGATGGATAAGAAAATATGTAAACGAAGAATGAACTTAGCACTTATAGATTTTAAACTTTATCTAGCTTGAGAGTAACGTATGCAGAAACTTCGCAAGATAAATTTGCCTGCTCTATTTTGCGAGGAAAAATGAGCGAATTTAAAATTGATGATAAAATATAAAATCGAAAGAGAATTTAAATTGTATTCAAAATTCTTCTCGCAAAAAAGTGGATACTCAAATTGAATTTATATCAAAACAAAAATGAAAATCAGACACATGCTATAAAGTAAACGTTTTTTAAATTGACGAATTAATAGTTATGTTCTGAATATTCATTTTTATTACGTTATCATCTTCTTTATCGTCATCTTTTTCTTAATGTGCCATAACTATTATCCAATATAGGATAATCGTAGCAGACTTATTAAAGGATAAAAGATTAAAATGTAGTGGCTTTTCTATTGTATTTTGCCGATATTTGTAACAATTTTTTGTGACCTTTAAATACATATTATATGCACTTAGCCCTTTAAAGAGGTAAGACGCAGTGTTGTGTTCGAATTTCAGTGATTAAGAAAGAGTATTATTACACATTGAGCTCGGAGACAGACAAAGACGGAGAGTGTCTTTTGCTTATTTCGTACGAATTACCGAATATTGTGTGCTATCAACAGTGTTTATTTATTCATATACAAGCTTCATACACGCTGCGACGGTCTTGACAGATAAATGGATTTGTACGGTTGATAAGTGGTCAACATACAAATATAGCATCTAAGTTTATGATGATTTTAAATTAGCTCACTACTCAAAGGGTTAATATTGCAATGCTATGAAAATTGCAATACTTCAATCAAGTTCATGCGCTACAACTTTAGCGACGTCTACCGAAGACCTGACCACCTTGTATCGAAAGTAGACGAAATTTATTTAGCAATAATTAATGTAAGCTACTTGTAGATAAAATGGCAGCTTTGTAGATTTTAATTTAATGTCGGTATGTACAATTATTTAGGTTTCGAAAAAAATATACTTATATAGCACGGTTTTAGGAAAAATCATCAAATTAAATGCATTTTAACATACTATATTATACTAATATTAGAGTGTCCCATAAGTTTTTTTCGTTTTCATATTAAGAAAAAAATAAACCATAATTTGTATTACACCAAAATTTATTGAAAAATATATGATCCATTCTGTTATATTATCTTTCTTCATTTCTCCAGAAGCCTCATAATGCCTTCTTGCTAAAATTTCTCAGGTTTGTTGGCAAAATATTGATCAAGGTAGATTAATTAATTGAAAAATTATTTACCACGTAAATAATTTTTCAACGAAAGAAATAAATAATAATCTGAAGGGTAGTAGCTCATGATAAACTACCCCCTTCCAGTTCCACCAAATTCATAGCAAAACTTTTTTTGGATGTAGGCCAGGTTTAGCTACAGTTAAAGCTTCTGTACCCTTGGTCCAAGACCGTTTACGTTGGATATTCTCATAGAGTATCCAACTTTCATCTCCAGTAACAAGTCTCTTCAAAAAGGTTGGCTATTATGTCGCTGGAGAAGAAGATCGCATGTTGAAATATGATGAAGTTTATTTGAGTCAGTCAGTTCATGAGGAAGCCAAACATCTGAACGATTGATGTAGCCCAATTTTGTCAGATGATTATGGACGAATGTTCGTAGAATTTCTAACTTGTTAGCTATTTCGCGAACAGTATATCGCGGGTTCTCTTCAACCATGGCTATGATTAGATCTGTGTTCATTTGCGAAAGAAATTTATGGGACAACCTAGTATAATAAAATAGTCTATCTATGGGTAAGAAGTATACTGGACTTCTTTTCCGAAAATTAAACATTTTGGTCACTTTGTACATTCCTCATTAAACAGAGAGACATTGAATCTGCCAAATAAATGACGACTTAGAATTGGTTGATAGAGAAGAACATTTTCTTAAATATTGAAAATGATAATTTGATGGAGAAATGTCACAAAATCACGATGTTAATCGGATAAAATCTCCTTAATATGAAATAAATTGGGGTTTATTTATTATGACAATAGCTTTTTACAGAATTTTTAAATGCTAAAGTCTATCAGTGATCTTGGAAAGATTAAGACAACTTATTGATGTTTTTGAAGTATTTTTAAAAAAAATATCTATTTATATTGTTGATTGGAAAAAAAATGTATACTCGTATATTTAAATATCAATATTTGTTTGGAATACACACAATAATTTTGCATGAATAGTCTGGGAAATAAACCACTATATCTACACTTGGATCATGGACGATATCTAGATTCATGCCAATGATAACATCGGAGTTAAAAAAATGACTATATTTGTTGTTGTCCTTTGTTGCAGAATGGTATATTTCGAATCGCAAATAGCCCGCTAATGGCCCTTGTATGCGTACGAGTGTTTTTTGTGTTTGTTTTTAATTAATAGTACTGTAAACGCTGAAAACACTATCAACAGAGAATACCAACGAAATGAGGTCTTTGTTGGAATATAAATTGCATATGGTTGTTTGGCGTTTTCATAATTTTGAGCGTTGAACGAACTAACGCTTTTGTCTACCGTTGATTGATTGACGAGTCAATCGGGGTTGATGAAAAAGCGCTCGCTCCGCGTTACGTTGAACTTTACCTCCCCGTGGGTAAATACGGAGATGATCAAAAAATAAACTTTACCGATGTGCGATCAAAAAAATAAAATGTGTTTTTGAAATAGATGTTTGAGGCAATATACAACGGTTTGCGTACGGAGGAGAAATGGGCCCCGCGAAAAAACCCACCCTGTTTTCCAGGACGAAAATGCGAGCAAAGCCTGCGGGAGTAAAATATTTTGCGGCCTCACCAGCCATCGGGTTTCCTATCCCCGCCAAAATATACTGAGAATGCCAACATTTACCGTTCATTCTCATTTTCATAACAACATTTCCGCCGGAGTCTTTTGCGTAGGGTTATTTCGTGGCCTGCGTCGAAAATCGCTTAAATCTAAGTATAATTCAACAATCCTCCCGATTCGGGATACGATTTCATTGATTGCATTCAGCGCAGGTAAAACGGAAACAATCGCGCCCATGTAAATTTGAAATAGCCCGGGCGCTTTTATGCCCGAGATAAATTTTATGATCCTAAATCATGCTGTAAAAGAGGTTGTTTATGTGAATATCTCAGCCGAATCTCTGCTTTATATCACTGGAGAAAAATAACGCAAAACACATTGGGGTAATATTTTCCTTTGAGTCCCACAACAATAATACATTATCCTTATTAAGGATTCGCTTTAAAAAAAATACAACTTTTTTACTCGCATAGCATTGCCAAAACCAAATTCTATCTTAATTATTCATATATCTTTATAAAACAAGGATACTGTGGTTTTATGTGGTTTCCTAGATCTGAAGTGATGATTAATAAAGTCAGAAACGCTTAAGAACGAAGAATCATATTTTACGTACAAAATCTATTTAAATAAATTTATTCTGTTTAAACCACATGTGAAAAGCACCATAACAAAACCCTTTTTCCCTACAAATCCTTTGGTTAACTCTTATTTCTGATATGGGATATGTTACCTCAACAGCTCATATTATTATATGAATGATTTATGAGAGAATTGGGAGCGTCTAGACGATGAAAGACAAATATTTGTGCCTCGTTTTCAACTGCAAAATTTATCAATTTAAATATGCTATTTTGATTACAGTATTTCTTTCATGCAAGAATTTATTGCTGTTAAATCCAAAACGTTAAAGAATCTGTATAAATCGAAGAAGTTGCTTGAAGAAAATAAGTTTATATTATCATCGTCTTTTGCTGTTCGTACGACTTTCGTTGCTTTATTTATTTGTCCGGATGATTTTGAAAAAAAAAAAAAAAAAAAATCGAAAATCGTATAATTTTAATTTATTAATTTACTTTTATATTATTATAATTGATTCATACGCTCTGACGAAACGCCGACTACACTTATATGTAGAATTCGCGAGTGACACCGAAAAACATTGTTTTTGTGCATATTACATCTGCACAAAAAATGGAACATCTCATCCGCATTACTTGAGATGAACTGACAATAACGCAAGTAAGACATAAAAATCCAAGCTTTCAAGGTAAGTGAATTAACAAATACTCGCACACATCAGCTTTCTATTGTCACATAAACGTGGGAACACTGGGACCAGAAGACAAACCTGCACAACTAGACTCGCGGTCCGACCGCCAAAGTGCTGTTTCGACTGCTCCCATAATACAGTCTTGACTGTGGAGCCATTTGATTTTGTTGATGTGGACCTGACTAGTTGATATTACTTGATACGTTACTTTAACCTATTTGTTTGTTCCAGCTCTGTCTATGTTTTTCCAGTTTGCTCCCAGTCTAACCAATTAAATATTGTTTGATTGTGCCCAGTTGACACTAAACGCCGAAGTTCGAATACTTTGATGCGACATAATTACCCTTTGCTAATACAATTTGACTAATACTTCTTTGCGGCCTAACCACATCTGACTACTCCTAACTACTATGCTTATAAGATTTTATGTATTTTAACTATTGGCCACTTTACTTATACATATTTACAGAGTAAATACTTAAATACTCTTTTAACAGCAAGCTAATACTTAGTTTAACTACTATTCATTGCTACTTTTACAAATCAAGACTTGCTTATCACTCGCTATCCGTTACATAGTCGACCCTACCCAAAAATATGGAGCATGATGAACCGTATCGGTTCGGAACCAAGAATTTTTAGGAACAGAACAAGGACAAGAAGAACATCAAAGAGACGGCCTCGAAGAGATGCATATGAGGAACTTCACTTTGCAACGTAATCAAAATTGTCTTCCGTTGACTTCTATATCGTTTTGTAATCGCCGAACTGAGAGGGGCAACCTGAAATGATGGCGAAACCACTCAGTTTCGAATTCGCTCGGGTAAGTTGTACGGTGACGGGGAGACACCCTCAGTTGGTGTAGGAGCGAATCCGGGATGCACTCAAGCGTCACGTCTGTCTTCACCCTACCCCGGCAACGCCCTAGCGAGGAAAGGGGGGACTGGACTCCTTGTACTCCAGAAAGCCCTTTCCAGTAGAGTCAAAAAGGTCGTCTAGAGTAGTTTTCCACCATCTCCTATGAAAACTACTCAGTCTTTACAAACCTTCCACATTCCTTATCGAGACGATTGCGAAAGCGTTCGTCAATACGTTCACTCAGGATACCCGTTGGGTGAACGTTCGAAACAAAACTCGGTGGTAATGCTACCTTCAATATCGAGCGAACGAGGAGGTGAATGTATGATACAGACGAAATGGATGTAACCCCTTCCTGTGAATGGATATTGAAGAGGCCCATAGTTCTGCAGTGGACTGTTAGTGGCTGCACTATGATGATGATGATGATGATTTGTCCGGATAGTTCCGACAAAAGTTGTATTTTTTGCAAGTGAAATGCTGATAAAATATATCCGTTTTTATATTACTGCCTCGGTGTAAATACGCTTCGGCTAATTTCAGGACTATAAATTCAGTCAAGGGTTTTAATGATCGTATTTACACATACAAGGGAAACCATTTAGAATACATTTCGTTTTTATATCGACTGCCAACCGAAACATTATGCCAAATTTATATGTCATATACTGCGTAAATCTGCATCGAGTATCGTGAAAAATAGGTATTCATCAATAAGTGTCTCGTGTGTCAGATATATGTGTCAATTTATCTGAACATGAGCGTTTGGATCGTATAACTTGTAGGAATTATTTCAGATATTGGGCAATCGAGTAACAATTTCATAAACGAAGTAATATTTGCGATTCCGTCAAATAGATCCGGGGAATTAAGTGATAAGTGGGATTTCGTGTATTTATTAGCAAATTTCATTCCAGAGAAAGACCTAAAGATATCTATAACTATTCGACTATTGATAGTCTTCTTCAAAAAATGTGAATATTTAAAAGCCATCTTTCAAAATGTATTTGGATCAAGAAAGCTCCCGAATTCAAGCATTTATACCCTTTAAGAAAATTAGTTTTCTATATAATCATAATCAATTAAAAATTACTACAATAGGTTAATACTAAAATACCATATTAATTATTAAATTCGAAGAAACAAGCAAATTAAAAGGCTTTGTATTATTTCTTAGTCTTGTATTATACGAGATTTTATAGCAATCTAACTAGCGTGTTATACGAAGATTACCCGTACATATATTAAGATATGAGCGAAATGAAAGGAGCTCAACAAATATATTCATCTACGGTACTTTTGGAAGTATGAATAATTAGATTAAACAAAGAATAGAACTAGGTTTGTATGCCTTTGTAGAATTTAGCGTGATGCTGAGATCACGTCTTTTGCTCTTGCCTCAAAAGAAACGTGTTTGTTAAATGCGTGTATTTTTAGATAGTATTGTGGACTATAGAGAATATAAACTTAAACATGTGAAAATTAAGAACGAATAATATAAATTTTGCGAAATAGCGATAATAAAGGTTGAAATTAATGAGCTTTTTTCAATTGAAAATTGTGATTAGCACATTGTACTAAAGCAGTTAACTCTATTGGCGACCTTCCATTGGAAGCACCTTATAACTTGACTATTTCTGGCGGAAATTTCTCAAAAAAAAAATTCATATATATTTCAAAATATTATCAAAGTTTAAACATATTCCAATTATTCATTCCTTGTTAAAAAAAAATACAAAAAACGCTAAAAAATCAGCCTCCTAATGTGATTTCTTCCCTTAAGGTAATGTTTATGACATTTTTCTAAATTAATAAGATAAAGGGGTTTTTTCATGATGTACATTATAAGAAATATTTAATTTTGAAAAATCTATTTTTTAAGACTCCAAAGGTTATATTGTTAAAGCAGCACAAAACTGAAACATTATATTAGGGGGACCAAAAAATATTCGCGTATTTTGAGACCGTATGACACAGAAATGGAAACATCTTTGTAATATTTTAGTGTAGAATTGTATTATGAAATATTATTTTTGTGCAACAGTTTTTTTTATTGTTAAAGGTAAAATGTTCAGAAACTAATGAAGTCTATATTCGTATTGTATGCAGTTATTTTTTGATTTATGTTGGAATATCACAACAAAAAAAATTATAGTGAAGTGGTAACAATTCGTTAAAGCCAATATTGGTTCCAGAAATTTAAACCAGGTAATAGAATGTAAAGGGACGAAGTGAGAACGAGGAAACCTTCGAATTTTGATAGCTAAAATCCGTAATCGAGTCAAATTCACGACAAACGGATCACTGTGCAAATACATCGCCTCATCGAATACAAATCATCGTGTAAACGAATAGGATGGGTGCTATAAGGTAGGATGGGTACCTCACACCTTGACCGGACACTGCAAAAGTATTTTGCTTCTAAGCCGGAAAGTTTTTACAAAAAAAGGATCAAAGGGCTGTAATTAATAAATTTGAGATTTTTTGCTTTCCCTGATATTACATCTTTATGGAATAAGTAGAAATATTTTGGATTAAATTGCGATGGATCTTTGTCACCTTGGAGCAAAACAATATTGACGATGATACTTTGTGGAAGATCGATCGAAGATTGCTAAGGATATATAAACTTTACATTACTCGTATATGCTTACAATACTGCTGCCAATTCCCAAAAGACTCATTGGACTTCCCTTCTAGAAGTGCCATCATTTATTTGTCCTTGACACATGCTAGAGGAGTATAAATATATATATTTATAGAGGGTGAATAAGGCTATTTTTTTCATCCATTATAGCTGTTGTGATTTGGATGAGAATATTTTGAAGTATTTAATAGTTTGAAAAAATATTGCATACTTTTATGCTAATTTTGAAATACATGTATGTTTGCATGTATATTTTTCTTTAAATAAAATTAAATGACTCTACCCTAAAGCTAGCATTTTTTGAGCATAAACCCCGATACGCTGCTCGTACATTTTTTCATTTTTTTTCAGCAAACACATATACTACTTTTTTGCGGGAAAATGTCACGTAATCGACCAAAAGGGCATTATGCAAAACAACGTTATGCATGTAACCGGTATACTCAATGATCTGATAAGGCCTTATTCTTTCAGAAAACGTGGCAAAAACGAATAGTATTAAAAATATTTTCGAATGGCAAATATAGGAAAATTCAAGGAAAAGCCCTTTACGCTTTCATAGCAGTGTCATAAAATGTACAATATATATATTTTTATGTAAATGTACACTTTTACGACTGTAGAAAAAAGCTTGTTTTACGACGTTTCCCACCTTAATTAACTAGCCAAAAAAGTGAAACAACTTGCTAAGCGAATGTGGGTCATTTTAATAATTTTCCATGTTGTATAAAAGTATAATTTTCATATACAATTGAAACATTTTTTTTGGGACCATAAACAAGAGACCATAAAAAAGTGATTACTGTCGAATATAATTGAAATTTTCATGGTTGAAAAAGTTTCCATTGAGCGATTTACTTTTATAACGATCAATATAAATAATTTTTCATGATGCATAAATTACACACGATAATAAAAAGGCTTTCATAGGTTTTGTATTGCCCGGGAATTGTATCAAAAATGGCTTTTATATAAATTTGTTCTCGCTCTCCTTCTCTATCATCAATAAAACGAATGTTCGCCTGGTTCAAGTACAAAAAGCATTTTGTGCAAAATCAAAATGTTTCGCCAAGTAATGTTGAAAAGAAAAAAATAAATCCGAGGAAAATCTGACTATGTAGGCTTTTGTAACATTTGTTCACAGCGTGTATGCCACAATATGGTCCTATATATTTTACTTCAACGAGGTAAATAGCTGTTTGGAAAACTTCGGAGTTCGGAAAAATATGTGATTTTAAAATGGGCAATGAAAAATGCGAAAAAAGTCCAATGGAAAGCCAAATAAAATGTTTTGAGAGCAAAAATTACTAAGGAAAACGGGGCAGGTATTTGCGAAAATCAAATTGATTGCTTCCATCATCAGCGGCAATTCGGTAATGAAAAATCGCCTCGTCGATGCGTACTTGTGATTGTAAACGCTGCCAAAGTGAATCGAAACGAGTATAAAAATATTTTTGATTGGATTGCAAATATTTTGTCAGGTGAATCTTTGTATGAAAGCAACATGACATGAATATTTAAAAAATGCGAGATCAATGCAAAATTAAATGCATAGGGTTGCATGAATATTAATGTTTGGATATTCATCTGATGGCTTTTGGATAAAGTTCTAATCATTGGCGCATATGTCACACAATCACAAACTAATATATCATTGTTGGTTAGTTTAATGTTTGTACTTATGCAAATCGAAAATTTCGTAGATCCATTCGATTAATAATCACGAGTAATAAGGAAATATATATTTTCTTCGCCTTATATATTCAAACTTGAATATACAGGGTAATATTTAATCCGAGTAGGGTATGGTGACGCCTCTAAGGCGAACGTGCATTTTTACCTCGTCTACAGCATAATTGTTATTAAACTTACATAATAAAAAACTTTAAATCTTGTTCTTCTGAATACGCGTCATTTTATACTCATCAAAATAATTGTGGCTTTAGAGCGCGAGTTTTAAATAAGGAAGTTTACCTGCCGCACTCTGTATATTCACCTGTGACTATTATTTATTAATTCTATTTCTAGTATTAATTGGCGCATATGTTGTTTCAATATTAATTGGCACATATGTAGCTCATTTTGAATGTTATTTTTTAGTATCCGTATAATTTAATATCAGTAATTAGGCTTGTATTTAAAAATTGAAAATCAGTTATTCCCAAAGCACGTGATATTGCCTGAGGCCATTGAAGTGTCAATAGGGTGGTAGAGGGTGCTGATTAGCGAAAATCGATCGCTCTAAATTAATTAAATAAAAGTCTTATCGCCAATATCATCAGTTTAATAGAGTTTTCTGCAAAAAATAGCTCAATAATTTGTATTCATATTTATCGCCTATCTTACAATATATTTTACTTTTACATTTCCAGAATTAAAAAAATCAGGATATTATTAGATAACTTAGTTAAACATAAATTAATAATGCGTTTTTTGGACGTAAATAAGTGAAATTTATAGGGAATTTAGAATGCTATTTCAGCATTGAGGAATCGAATATCATTGAATATAAACGTGATCATATTACAATTGAAGATACGAAGATGTTTGCTGTCTGAAAGCGAAGAAACGGACGTATCATGCTTATTAAATCCAAAGTTGAACAGTAGGCTCAGGGGCACCGTAGGTTGAATGGGAGCCAAATCAGAGAAAAGGATAAAAGGGAGGAGCGCTTTGTAGCGTTTCGGTTGCATCTGGTCGTTCCAGGGGTTTCAATCTTAATTGGGTTATAATGTATAAAGTTTTGTATGTGGTGCTAACAGCTAGTGGATTTGTAGACGCGGAGCAGGTGTACCGCATTAGGGGATGGGCAAGAAAACTTGCGAGGACGGGAGCTTCCAGGATAAGGGAGTTTTAGCGCGGAGCTTTATGTGCTGATAGCCTAGTCGTTTGAAGTCTAGCTTAATGTATTTTTTATATATGTCATTAGACAAGGAGGCTCGACAGGAAGCCCCTGCTGGGTACCACGCATTTTTATGAAAATTTCTACGCTTTCAATCCCGCGTATGACAGCCGGAATTATATAAGAATGGATTTATGACGGACGCATTCCGCTCTGTGCGGATGTTAGATATTTCTAAGGAAGGGGCTTTCAGCTTTAGCTGCATATGCCACTTTATGATTTATTTTGTTTCGATGAAATTTATTACTAAAGCATATGCCAAATTCAGTCCACTTCGATAGCTTGGAACAAGCAATTTTGCTCCAAAGTAATCGTACCCATTTTTTTATGTTTTCCATAGCATAAATAACCAAAGAACAAATAAAATATGTACTCTATATTTTTTGCACACAATATTCCAATAACATTTTTAAGATCCAAAATCTTGGAAGAGTAGAGATCTTAGTGGTAATGGAGGTATTTTTATACATTCTGAAGAATATATTTCGTTTAACACGAAGGCAGCAATAAATTCGGTTTAACGAGGGATGGGGTTTACATAAAAAGTCTTCAGACGTATTCACTCCATAGTTTGAGTCTAAGCTCAAGATAGATTTGCTCACGAGAGCATATGCAAGGAACAATGTTGTTCATAAGAAATTCCAAAAATTGTATAATATGATTCAATATTAAAGCAAAATTTATTCCAAAAATATTATTTATAATGATGAAGAATTTAATTAGCTTTCAAATATTATTATCAAATCAAATTTATTATCAAAATATTGGCACGGGCATATCAACATGAATGAAATGTTATTTTTTTCATACAACCTAGATTAAAGCCCAAGTTTTCATTAAAAATCCGAGTTACACTAAGGAGATTGTAAGTATTGATATATTTGATGGAATGATAAGATTTTAATATATTTACTTGTATACATATACTGATATATAGCTCTATAAGTCTGTAAATCTTATACGAGATATATTTAAGTCTTTGATATATAAACAGGTTTACAATCGTATTTAACGGTATTTTGAGCACGTTGAAAGCGTAATATCAACCTTACTATTGAAAGCATAGTATCGAATTTCTATAAGTTTATTCCATTCTCAAACATTTAGCGTTTAAATCTACAGAAAGTGTGGATTTATATTAAAAAAAAACAACGTATAAAAATAAATAAATCAAATATAATAATATTTCACGCGAAGAATCCAAAACTTTTATTTTTATATACTTAAGGACGTTCCTATCTTTTTAGATAAATATAGATCGATTTTTTAACATTTTTTTATGCGAAAAGTGTTAAATATAGAATATTAATATTTAGTGTGTTGACTAGGCAATCTTTATTGAGCATAAGAGTATTTTTTAAAATTTGACAAAGTATAGTAGTGGGAGTGGAGGGAGCCATATATGTAGGTGAGTGAAAAATGACTTTTTTCAATACGGAAGTCCTAAATCCTGGACAAATGATTTGCAGTAAAAAAATTAAACATATTTTTACTTTGTATAATATCGTTTATAGTATAGACTATTTTTAAGAAAAAATATTGAAAAAATAAAAAATAGTGAGCGATCGAAGAAAAAAGTGTTTTTTTACCAACTTTTTTTTGTAGTTTTTTGTTCATTAAAAAAAATTGTTTGAATATTTTTAAATAATTTTAGTCTATACGATGAAGACGTTTGTTATACACGTTTTTGTCAAATTTCATAAAGATTGCTCATATAAAGCGTGTGGGAGCACTTCCATGAGCTTGAAAAAAGTAGTTTCGAGAAAGCTTCTCCTCAGCTTCGCTGAGTGCAGCTTCTCCACATCGTTCTATAACTTCAAATTTCATTCATATCGACTTGAAAATTACTGAACATATTTTTAAACATTGATTCTTTCCGATACACGCAGAAAAAAGTTTATTTTTTTTACCAACAAGGTAGAAACGTCCTTTAAAAACCTTGTAAGGTTTTAATATTAAATATAATATGTAGCTGTAAATAATATACTACATTACAAATACCTTCTCCATACTCTATGCAGCCTTATTTTATTGAACATGAATGATCTTTTTATGTAAGATGCTGTTGAACGACTATGATTATATTGAATTAAAAATAGTTCCTGAGAATATAAACAATTATGTGATTACTTTAGTGCAATAGAAGTGAAATTTTTAGCTCCTAAAAGAGCTAATTTTGTGCATTGCTTTCTTCTAATTTTGCGACTTTAAATACATTTTCATAGATCTGAAAAGAACGAAATCCATTGGGGGAAGTTTCGGCGAATAAATAAAATGAAAAAACCCAAATAATTATGTATGAATTGATTGTTCAAATATATAATATTTTCAATATTCTTCATTATTGAGCGTATTGTCGTGTATATTTTAATGGATTTTGAAATAGATTTTTTGATCTTATATATCAACATTATAAATATGCAGTGAAAGTATATTTTCTCGGTAAGTATATTTGAGTATATGCAAGTTTTTAGGGTGGTTATTAAGAGCGACTTGTGATGGTATGCAATTTATCCGCAGAAAATGGATAAAAACATTTTTTAAGCTTTTTTGGATATATCATAAGACTAATTTACATTGTAAATGGATAAAAGCCCATCTCTATTAAATTAAAGTGATTGAAGTCTGGCAAGTCGATAGAGAAACTTTTCACCTTAATTAAGTATTCCGCTGCATTGTTCAGTTGGATCAGGCTTTCAGCGATGAGCCGTCCCGATTTTTACATCCTCCAGAGAAAGTCTTTTAAAAAAGTAAATTATCCTTGTATCTTTCCACTGAATGAGATGCTTCCCACCGTGAAAATTACAAAAACAGCGCCGATCTTCAATCCGAACATTTTCGAACGGCAACCTGAAATTTCAGTCTAAAAGGTTTCCTTGAGGTTTTGCTAATCTTGGATAATGCGTCGGGTCAATCCGAGAGCCTTGAAATTGCGAAATTATTCATGCGTAAAGGATATCTTCCCAACACCCTTCTCTATGTTAATCCACCACTAACCTCTTAGCCGGGGTTGCTTCAATTTTTGATTCATGTTACATATAGTATAGCTGCGCGTAAAAATTGTTATTTCATCAAAGGAGAGTATAAGAGGTGGTCTTTTATTGTCCATTTCCTTTTTTTTTCATTGTAGGATCGCACAAAAAGATCCTTTGTATTAATGTATTTCACCATAACCATGGTGATTTCATGCTCGATTCAATGAACTGAAAAAAAGCTAATTTTAGCTTTGTGAGCTCATTTCAATCCATTGCTTTTGGGACAAAAACTCAAAATGACTAGCATTCAAACAGACATGTTTTTGTTTATTATAACATTATTAAGCATCCCTTATTATATTTAGGATGAATCACAAAAATATTCAGCGGCGAGCTATTTTGAATTTCATAAACTGTCAGGACACTATTCAGCTCGCACATTCTGCACGTTTTCCACCTCTGCCACATTACGTCCCCCATAAAAGCTCTTGGTCAGGTAAAAAAAAACTTTCATACATTTGACATTTGGGGATTTAATTATCCCTCGTAAATGCACAAAATTTTAAAGCCTTTTTGCATGTTATATTTACTTCCATGAATTCCATTTATATTATTTAATGTTCAATTTTGACTGAGTGAAATATTTCGGTCTGCCCACTTCCAAAATGAATTCCCACCGGCAGACATTTAAATTTAATTAACATAATAGTCGTACGAAGCTGAATATCATTTTTAAGTGCAAATCTTAAAAAATAAAGCAAAAACATTTGAAATATTACATCTTATTTTGTGGGTGTGATTATTCATTTTTAAACTCTTAATCTAGAAATAAAAATACCTCAGATCATATACAGCTCATATATGATAAAGTATCAAAATAGATTATACCATAATCAAATTATTTTAATATTACTTACTGATTTGAACTGCAGTGGCGTTCAACAGCAAGCCATTAGAGCAGCGGTTCCTAATCTGGGGGTAATTACCCCCCAAAGGGGTAAAACGGCTATTCCGCAAGGATAATGACGCTGTTAATTTTTGGTATGTAGGTATAATAATAGAATGACAGATGAGTATCATGCGGCTTGCATTCTCTTCCGAGAAGTCTCTCATTGTGTTCCCTTTTTAGCAATCTTTGTAACAAGTAGAGAGATGAAAGTACACGGAGACGATTCAGTTTCAATTTACTCGAGCACTAATTTGCACGTTTCGCATTTGTAACAGTATTTTAAGTGAAATGACTTCTACTTCTGGAAAAAAGCGCTCGTATAAAGAAGCATTTCTACAATGGGTTTTGACGAACATTGTTGACAGGAATATAGATTAATCAAATATCATTCTCCAATAGAACAATTAAAAGTCGTATTTTAGAGTTGAGAAATGATATTTTGGCAATCATTATTTCTGAAATTAAAAAAGTTCTTTGTTTGCACTTCAATAGGACAAGACAACTGATGTAGCTTCATGTTCGCTATTACTGAATTAAATTCGGTGCATTAAAGATGATGAAGAATTCTTGTTCTACAAGTCTTTTTCCATCACTACTCGCGGTGAAGACGTATTCAAAACGCTAAAATAGTTATTTGTGGAAAAAGGACTGGGCTGGTCAAAGCTAGTTGACGTTTGTACAGTGTAACTTCTATGATGGGAATACGTTCTGGATTTCGAGCAGTCGTGAAACAATTTGTTCCTCAAGCTCTGTCTTATCACTGCATAAAACGATTTGGCTGTTAAAAAGCTTCCTTCAAATTTAATAAGCGCGTTGAGTGATACAGTGAAAATTTTGAATCATATTCGTGACAAAGCTACAAAATCCAGATTATTTAAAGTTTTTTGCGTTAAAGTTGGAACCAAATTTAATGGGTTTTTGTACCACACAAAGGTACCCTGGCTGTCGAGAGGGAGAATTTTAAACAGGGTTTATGAGCTCCGTAAAGAAATAGGTTTATTTGTTGAAAACCAGAGAATACAAAAAGAAATAAGGTTATACTAAAAAATAAAAGATAAATCATTCATCCAAATGTTGACGTATCTTGCTGATTTTTTCAGTGAAATTAAGAGTCTGATGACAAGGAAATATGATGAATATCTTGACAGCACAAGATAAAGTCGCAAGGTTTTTGGATAAATTGGAACTTTACCAACGTAGTGCAAGTTGGCGATATATTTATGTTTAAACAGCTATGTGAGTAATTGGCAAATGAAAAATCTGAAAAAATCACATTTGAAAATTCTGTGATTTACAATTTATCTGCATTAATAGACTCACTGAAGCAATATTTCTCGGATATGGACGATCGTCAGTCCAATTCTTTGATATTAGGACCATTTTCTATTGATGATGAAATTTTTAAAGAGGAAGATGTGTCAGCCAAAGTAGAATTTCTCGGACTACTCGAGAATAGCTTTTTTAGATAAGAGGAATTTCAAAACTATGTCTTCTGTAAATTTTGGCGAAAAGTAAGTACTGAATATACTATTATAGCTGACATCTCTATGAATGTGCGTCGAGTGAAATTAATCCTAACATTTAAAAAAAACTTGCAAATGCCAAACAATTTCAAAGTATGTTAAAATTGTAATTTCATATGGTATGTGCAATTTTATGACAAATAAAGGCTATTTGTATGTATATGTTGTTTTCTTCAACAAAATTTAAATGGGGGTAAAATCAGTTTCCCTGATGGGCTTTAGGGGTAACGATACTAAAAAAGTTAGGAACCGCTGCATTAGAGGCTTGCAAAAGTGAAAAATCTATTAATTTGAATATGCACAATTTGATTAATATCCTTAGAAAATACAATTATGTTGTCAGCATAGAAAGAAGGGCTATGCTTATTGACATTAATATTTATTTACGCGAAAATTGAATATTTCGCGTAAATAAATATACAATAATTGACGATTATATTATTGACGATTTTCAAATAAAAGATCTATGGCGCAAAATCAAATCGGTGGTTATTACACACATGTCAGATTATGATAATCATCTATCATATTTAAAATCTTTGTGACTTTGGAAGCTCAGAAGTAATTCTATTTAAACCATTTGCATAAAATAATGATTTATTTATATTAAAAATATATTATATATCTTATCAATTATGTATCTTATAATTTATTATATCACAAATTAAAAAGTTATAACTATTTAAAGGTGAAATTTTGGGTATTTTTTAAAAATCTATTTTGACAACTCTGAGACTTAAGACACAGGATCTATGTGTTAAAAGTAGCAAAAAAACCCCTTAGCCCCCTAAAGAAATTGTCAGGTCATGTGCTAAACACCTGTATAAGTTAGAACGGATCTATTTCGTTTCTTTTGATAAACAACAGATAAGAGCAATTCGATAACCAAACGATGTACTATTGGTGAGTAAAATGGGTATGTATTTCGGTAATTTTCTAATAATTCCTGGACATGTATTCCCGTATAGCTCGTTCATTTTGTTTACAGAAATCCAAGATGATATTGTCATGGATGAGTAGCTGGTAAATGGATAGCTGGAAACAGTTGAAAATTAGCTCCGATGTTGACTTTGAAACCTATGTGTATGTAGATAATGATCATATATCATATGGCTTAGAGTCAATTATGATATTGTGCTATTTGATATTGAAAGATAAACCGAACAAAGATGAGACATACGAAGATCTTTTATCAATGCTAATAATAATATTTGAAATTTGATTATAATTTGTTGGTTTTATTCCATTTCAAAAAAAAAAATATTTATGGGAAAATTCTTATATGATTTAATGTGTTATTTGAATATGATATTTTGCTAAAAATTTTGCTAATGAACATTAGGGGAGGCACGCATATGGGTGAAAAATAATAATGCAATGCATCAAGTTACATTAGATTAATGCGAGCTGTCGAAAAAAATTAAAAGAATATTTTCCAAGCGACTGTTTCGTGTCTTTTACATTATTTTACGTTATATAGTACATATATAATCTTAAGTCTGACTTCATGATTTATAGTCGCAGAATGAGAAAGTAGAATTGAGAAATGCCTCCATCGTTTCCCAGAAAAATATTACCGCATTCCGGGTAGCAATGATTTTAAAACACGAAGCTGAGAAAATGTCGAAATAGAATTCTTGTTTCGACAAGAGCTGCCGAAACACACCATTTCCCATTATGATATCCCAACAAAAAATGCAATAAATTTAAAATTTCATAGCGGTCTCATTAAACGTAGCCTCTGCCGTCTGTTTGTGGACGTTTATGGCACATTGCCGTGGTCACTGATATTTCAAGCTATAAATGGCTGATATTTGAAATGCCAAGATGCACAGCATTAAAACGAGTGCTGGAATCGTAAATTTAGCCAGCTTGAGGAAATATGAAAGCTTATCATGGCGTATAAAAGAAATTCGATTAAAATAGGGGTAGATGGAACACATAAGCCGCATGCAATAAAATAGCACCGTGGCGCCGATGCAGAAGTAGGGCTTCTGATCTAATCCTCTTTAGTGCATCGTTTCGAATAGATTCTAATGAACTTTTACATTTGTAGAATTATTTTGATTCCATCCGTATAAATATTGATATAGAACAGGAAATACTGATGTATTATCAAACGATTCTTGCTGAAAATCCACATGGAGGATTATAAGATTGGGTGGATGCTACCGATTTAAAATGCCGATTTTCACGAAGGCATTCGTATCTTATAAATTCGATCAGCGTAATCTACCTTTGACATGGATTTGGCAATGAATTTGGTGATGGACATTGAAAGCGCTTTCATTTTTCATTTAAACTGTATATGCTCTATTATTTTCATATGGAAATTTTGATATTTAAAAAAATTAAAAGTGAAGTAAACTTATGGAATTCAAATCTAGTCGATATTTAACATGAAATGAAGGCAAAAACATCGTTTAATTTTATTGTTAATGCTTAACGCTTTTAATTGGATTTTCATGGTCAATCCATGCTTCAAATGATTGACGAATTTTCATCATTTAATTTTTTTATGCTTCTTATGGCTTTGAAATAATGTTAAAATGACATTCAATGGTCTGGATTGGGGTGACTTTGGCAACACTTGATCTGGTGCATTTTATTCCACAATTGTATAATTGTTTAAATGCCTTCCAAATAGATAATTTTGACTTGATATCGTGTAAAAAGTTAAGCTACAAAATAATTCAAACTCTTTATGGATAAAATTATATTTGTCATAATCATTTTTGAATCGAAGCAATCTAATTAAATGCGAATAATTTTATAAATACTTAAGAATCTTTGTCTTTTAAGAAGAACGAAGATCAGTTTAACTCTCAGAACAAAACTTAATTTTAATTGATCATTACATTAATTACTTAATGGTGTATTTTGCTCAGTCAATTCCTTAAGTAAAAAATATAGAATAGTGTCGGCTTCCAAAATACTTGTGTTTCGATAATGAAAAGCTTTTATACTCAGTCTAATGGGCAATAAAGCTAATAAACAAATTAGAATTATTTTCGAAAAATATAGATGTTGTATTTAAATCTATGAAAGTCTAAAATAAATTCATCGAGTTTCAAAACTCATTATTATATGATAATTGTCAAAATTATTAGGCTTACATCTGAAAAATTCAATGAGCTTAAAAGCGATTATTGTTGTGAGGGGTGCGGATGAATTTAGTTGTGTCACTTATCACCTCCTTAATGCATCTTTGACTCTAAATATAGTATTTTTATTTCTAAATCTTAACAAAAAATCGAAAAATATATTATTTCATATATTATATTATATGTTTAGTCAGCTTGCCACTTGTATGTGTATAGTCATATTGTTCTTATTAAGGAAAGGTTTTCACACGTCTACAGGGACTACCCTTTTTGGCGAGTAAGTATTTTTATTAACACTTCTTTCGGGATAAACCGATCCAAATTAATAAATACCTTTTGGAATTAGGGAATAACTATATTAATAAGCTTGAAGAGTATATGGACCCAAATGCCAACATTTAATTATTGCTTTTTTGAAAAAAAAAAACGTGTATTTACTATATTTAATTATTATAATTTGGAAAACGTATGGATTAATAAAAAATATTTTTAATAAGCACGCTAAAATCGTTATCACACTAAAAATACAGCATAATTTGGAGCCGACAAGAATTTATTTATTTTCCTCAAAACCATAATTTAAGTTCTTCAAACAAATTTAAGGTAATGGGATATGACCTTTAATTTTTTTTAATGAAGTGTTTTTTAATTTTGAATGAAAATGTGTAAAATTAGCTTTCGATAGAGTTACTATTGAATTTAAAAAATGACAGTCGAAACTGTTGACTTGTGAATATATTATATTAATGTGACCATATGGTAACAATATCCTTGTATTTTGGTGAATTTGCAGTATGTACACTCGGACCTCGTATAACACGGTTTTATACAACACGTTTGTATAAATTGTGACATGGTTTTTAAAAAACGCTTTATATAATACAGTTTGAGGGATAAAATATACATAAATCTAAAGTATTATTGATATTGGATAATGCACCAGGACATTTGAACTATTATTTTTACCGCCAAACACTAAGTTTATAATCCAACCCTTAGTCCAAGGTATAATTTCAATATTTAAAGCATGTTATATTCGTCGAATGAAGAAATATTAAGATAAATATATCTAGATGAAAATGTAACAAATAAAACAATCCACTTTAAATCCTTGCCGCAAAAAGCTGTGGCCAAAAGTAAAGTGAAGAAAATGTTTTACTATCAATAGAAGATGAATACCAAAGGACAATGAACATTTGTCGTGAACATGGTGAAGGTTTTGATGACATGGATATTCATGACATCCAAGAAATATTGAAGGATCGTCATTGAATAAAGACGAATTAGTCGAAAAATTAAATTAATCTACCATAATGAATGACTCAGAAAGCAATTGCAGCAAAGGAGCTACATGTTTCACATTAAAAACAATTAATAAAAGCATAGAATTAGCAATGAAACTATTTTTTTTATAGAAAATGATTATAGATAGTTTAAATTCCAGAAAGAATTACAACAGATTTTGGAACCTTATAATGAAATACGCTAAGATTTATACGCTAAAAGCATACAAACGCTAATTACCGAACTTTTGAAGGCTAAAACAGATCTCGAAAAAGAATAAAACATAAAGAATTATAAGTGATAGTGATGACGAATGAATGGTATGTTATATGTTATTAAAGCATTTTTTTAAATTAATTTTGTGTTTTTGGACAAAGTAAATATTTTAAATTAAGCCAAAAAATATCAATGACGAATTATTATATTATATATGAATAAATGAACAACGTGACCATACGATCACATTTTTTTCATTGATTTATTTCCAGTTTATCAACTGTGAACAACTGTGGTCATATTTTGTTTCAAGATGTTACGAGTTTAACCACATCCTCAATTGTGCGCAATTAGTTGGTTGATATAGTTACCAAATTATGTTGTAGAATAATGGAGAATAAAATAAACACTATGTGCTTTATTGTATAAATTCGTTCTTATTTAATATAATGCAAATTTAGTGGTATTTTTTTGCAGGATTTAAATGGGCAACAGTTCTAAATATACCTTCATATACATAAATATATAATTAAAAACTAATCAAGCTCTCGTTTTCCGTTTCGTTTTATCTAGTGCTTTTTTATTAATCCGGGAGCTTTTACTAATTTAAGCGGGGAAACTTATCTCGAGTCACAGGATTAAAGATGTTTCAATATAATCTTTCCATTAAAGTGGAAGAATTTAACCGGTTTGTGCGGAGGATTAGGATTAGGTTTAATCAAGAGTATTGAAGGCTCCATGGAAATATTTAAGCACCGTTCGGATGGGGATTACTTGTGATTATAATCCTAAATGGGTTTTAACTATGGAGGGCTTTTACGTTTGATAATATCTTAATGTGGACGAATTAAGCTAACGTTGAACTATTAGTCCTCATCATGGACACTCGTATTTTTACTTGGATGCTCGTCGGACGTCGGAAAAGTCATCTGCCCCCGAAGCCATTAACGTATCGCATTAAATTACTATCAATCGGAGTAATTGCGATTTTCGGCTGAAGCAATAAATTATTCGAGCCGGTGAACAAACGGAAAAAGACGCAGGAAAAAAATCTATCGAGATGCGCGAAAGTAAATCTCAGTTTTCTTTTCCGAACTTGAGGCTTTAAATCCTTGTGAGCGGGATCAGGAGGCTCTTTTTCTTTGCGAACGGTTCCTATATATCATCAAACTTTGCATATAACAATAAAACACTGAAACTTTTCAGGTGATCACTCTTTCTGTTCAAATTATATCTGAGATCCTTTCCAGTACCTGTGTCGAATATTGCAAAACATTCCTGGATCTCATTTAAATTTTGTTGAACTCATGAATAAAATTCGCATAACTAATCCGGTAATACCACTAAAAAATGACACACAACAAGCACGTTAAAACCAAAAACATAAAATAATAAAATATCATACTCATGCATGAAAATCTATGAGCGCTGCTATAATAGAAACAAACGATCAACCGTATTTTGCAGCTTTTTTCGGGTACAAAATGGCAGCAGTTTGACTTTAAATTTAATTTAAGGTACTGTTTAATTTTATGATCATAAGTTTATAGCCTGGAATTTTCAAAACGAACGAAACAACAATATACGAGCATTAGGAGTGCGAAAGAGATCAATGGCTAAAATATCTACGCTAGCGAATAATCGTGACAAAAAATCTACATAGGGCAAATATTATATTTAACAGCTTTTGTGCAATAAATTAATTAGACCCCTTGCATACCAATTTGGCTCGTCTATGAGCAAATATTTAAATACTAAATATTTTGCGACCCAAATGGGACGTGCATCTAATCACCATAACTACCCTGTGAGATTTTATCCATCAATATATGACTGAAAAGGGTATTGTGATTCGGGATAGTGGGTATTAAATTTCGCTATCTAAAATTACACATACTAATAGATATATGGTATTTTGATAATACCACTCGAAATGCGACATAAAATATCCAGAGAAAATCTATAGTTATTTAGCAAGGATTTGCTGTTCAAAATTTTCAGCATCGTCGTTTGGGTTCAATATTAACTATTAGTATTATAGCATATTAAAATTTTAATACTAAATTATTCATGAGATTTATATATTGGCAAATTTAGATTAAATTCGTCTATTATGTGAGTTTAAAGTCAAATGAGAAGATCATGAAGAACTATTTAAAAATAGTCCTCAAAAAGTGATCATATGCTATAAGCATTAATAAATCAAAATTATTAGGGAATACCATATGAACGTTCGGGATTCGTAGGTGATAATTAAAACGCCATAACTCATAGTATTTAAAAAAAGATTGAAGATTACAGTATTTTTTTCAATGTCAAATAGTTGAACACGTAAAATATTGCACAGAATTTCTCAATAGCGGTTGATATTTACTTAATTGAAATCCCGAATCTTCATATGGTATATCTTAAGAAATCGATTCTAAATCTAAATTGAATGTAGACTAATAAAATATCTCAAAATGTTAAATGTTGCAGATTTTTAAGTATAATTGATTTATAAATCTTCAAAGAAAAAGCACTGAAAAGCTGTTAAATATGTCATTAAAAAGGGCATTACATTCGATATGGATTCATCTCCTTAACGAGTTATATAGCTTGAGTTTTGAGCTAACGACTTTATGAAGTTTGAATTAAATGTATAATATTAGAATGAGGAATGCCCATCAATCATGATGATAGTCAATAATTATTTATACAATTGTCTAAAAATAAGAGCAAATTTACTTGATTGCCGATCAAACGAAGCGAATACTTATTAATTATTGAATCTTCATGCTTTGATTTATAGCATGTTAGTGATTTATGTATTTAGATGGGTCCAAAGGCTTTAATGCCATCCATATTCATTAATGTTAGCGTCACATATTGATAAATGCAAAGCACTGACATTTACGTTTGGGCATTTAAAATTGCCGCGTCCTTTAAGTCGCCCTACAGAATGACGATGTCCCGTATGAATAATTTTGTAATGAAGGTTGAGGATCACTATTCCAGAATGACTGCCATAAATATGCAGATGACTGTACACATGTGTATGAACGCGAAATATTACTTGGAAAAAAGCTCGGCGTTCGTTTCAATAAAATTTATATACCCCCGCGTTCGTGTAGGGCGTAAGATACGAAATAAAAATAAAGGAGGATTCGTTCCAGCAAGCCGGGGTGAGGGTTGGCTTACCAACTTATTGAAACTGCCACTGGGGGTAGACAGAAATAACGTTTCGATTTTGAGACGGGGCTCAAAGGATTGTTGGTTTTACGTTACACAGGTTACCCCCGGAGTGGAGGAAGAGCGACTACGGCAACTCGAAGAACAAATTCTGCCGACAAGTGTTCGGTTTAGCCAAGTGTTATTTCAAAGTGGATTTCAAATAGACACACGTTTCACCAACTCGAAGCCATTTTACGAATGGTCTTTGTCTGATAAAAATGCTTTTGGCGCATTTCCATCTCGTGCCAGCATTAAAACCACTTTGTGATATTTCCCTAATATCCTCCCTTTATTACGGTTAAAAAGCAAACCCATCTGCTAACCGCGGGCCGCTGGATGCTATACGGGGTGAATTTGCCTCACCTTTCTTTAACGATCTTTTATTTATACAACTTGGATGTACACCGTTGTAATGTACTCTGCCTTTGTTCAAGCGGCCCATTAATTCGAATTTATTTAATGTGCTGTTAACTTGTGAAGAAATTATAGTCCAGACAAAAGCGAACTATGCAATGGTCATGTTGCTGTAAAATGTTAAATTAACGTGATTAAATTAGGTAATTACGAGCCGAGGAAATGCATGTTAATAGACCCCTTTGTAATTTACCTTAAATCCAAAGCTATTCTTTTAAAATTTTATCCCGTTGCCAAGTTCGCGTGCAAAATTTAAATACAGTAGAATCTCGATTATCCGGACTAATTGGGGATGAAAGCAGTCTGGATAGCGAAAATCCGGATAATAAAAAATAACAATGATTGACAGGATAAGACAGGGAAAGTACGAATAATTTTTATTTGTTTACATTTAGATACACATTTTTAAATTAAAAAAATCAATTGTCAATTTTTAGGATATATATATAAGTCCTGAATTACATTCTTCTTGGTTTTCAAACCATTTCATGGCGACATCTGAAAAGCTTCAGAATGTGTAAGACCAATATCTCTTCCCTCGCAAATCTCTTCTTCATCTTCTTGATCTTATTCTTCTGATACAGATATTTCTTTAATTAATTCCTCATCATTAAAAAATTGGAATCCAGGATCGTTTGCGTCGGCAAACGATCCTTCGGCACATACAGAAATTTGTGCTATCTCTTCTGCAATGTCTCCTAAATCAGGTTCTACCGCATTACTGGAACTTACTAAAAGTCTTTTCAAAATTTTGTTTCATGATTTTTTCAAAGTTGATACATTTAAAGAATTCCAACTATCTTCTGCGATGTAACCACAATCTTTTAAATTTATTTTCTTGTGCAAGCTGATAACTGTTTTTTCATTATTTTTATTTGCTAACAATAATCGTCGAAGCATCTGATTTCTATATAAACGTTTGAATGTTTCTATTACACCCTTATTCATCAATTGTATTATCGACGTGCAATTTGGTATTTGGTGGAAGAAATTTTACCGTTTTCATCGATCTGGTTTAAACTTTCTATCGATGGGTATATGGTGCATTGTCAGTACTATTGAAATAATATTTTTCACTTCTGGTATGAGCTGTTTTTCATACCATCGTTTAAAGATTTTTAAGACGTTTAAAGACGTCTTGATGCTAAGATTAGTTTTTTACTAGCTAGCTAAGGGTAGTTTTTTCCAATTTAAACCGGTCTCATCAGCATTGTATATAAATATTTCACCGAATATTTCGTTTTCTACAAATAGCTTCAATGTGCCAATTAATGGGTTTGCTGAAGGTATATCAGCAGAAAGCTCTTCCCAATGAATTTCAGGTTCCCTGATACCATGTCGTCTTTTGATTTTTTCAAGCCAGCCCGAACATGCTTTGAAGGTGAAATCTCCATTTAATTTTGTATTAAAAATATTTCTTTTTCACACAGTAATGGATCATATATTGGTTGTCTAGTTGATCATTTTTGTAAAAACCACATTAAAATACACTTTTCAAATTCTGTATTTCCAGATGTTTTCATATCTTTTTGCTCTGATTTTCTGATTTTAAATAATTAGTTAATTTCATAAAATACAATCCATCAATCCAGCAGAAGTGGACACAATTATCAGCGTGCAAATCAGCAAATTATATTTTTGCTGTTGTTGTAGGTCCGGATAATCGAGATTCTTCTGTAAACGAAACATTTGCATATGATTTCAAGTATCAAAAATATCTATAAATACAATATTAAAACCCCAAAAGCTCATTTTTGAAGTCTCGTTGATGAGCCCCTCTTTATAAAAATCTAAGTAAATAAATATCTTGAGTTTCTTTGGGTTGCGAGGGATGATCGCTTTTTTGACCTAATTTAAGAAATATTGATATTATTATAATAATTCATACATGCTAAATAATGAAATGAAACTGTAGTCGACCATTCACAATTTCATAGAGATTGTAGATTTTTTTAAACTCTGGAATCAGTGAATATTATCATTTAACCCCACTACTTGAGATACATTCTCTCTGGAAAAATTGTATTTGATAATATACTTTAATTTGGATTAAAAATGTATTTTAACAAAAATAATTCTTTGTTCCGAATATCCGATATCGGATAAAGACGATCTACACAAAGAAATATTTCTTATAGGGAAAGACTTTTATTTATGTTGGTTATCTATTGTTTATCAGATATGGTTAAGATTGGTTCCACGTGAATCGGGATTGGAAATATTAATACTTCCAATTCCGTATTTTTTTATATGATGATAATTTTTCCATAGCTTGGAATTAAACTCGAGTCTACAGAATTAGAGTCTAGAATCAAACCCACTTTACTAAAGCATGATCACATAATATATGGCCTGATGTATACGTAATTCTACTTTCTCTAAAAAACCTAATCTTAATTGTCTTTTCTATAAATAATAAATCCCCTGATAATAAAAAAACCTTGATTAAGCTACTGAAATTGATTGCTTGCGTAGCAAAAGATTGCTCTAAGGGCGTTTCAATGCTGTTCGTTCCACTTTTTTTTTTAACAAAAGACCGTAATAAATTTAGTTTCAAAATCTTCAGGAATTGAGAAAGATTTGGCTGTATACTCTACGGAGTAGTTTTGTATAAATTAAATGTATTTATAATATATAACGGGTCGTAAATTTTGCGAATTTAATATAGTTAAAGTTGTTACCCCCGGCTTTATATTGACGCATTGATTTGTATACAGTTCAGTGAAATTCGGGACTCCGAATGGGACCTTCGTCATTTTAGACATTCATGTTTTCTTTATGCGATCCCTTTTCAAAATGTCAATCATATCGCTTTAAATATTAACGCTTTATTTATTTCGGCACTTAGCAGCAGTGCCATTTTCAAAATAAGCAGACGGGTTTTTGGAAAATCAATAAAACGACATATGCACACTGAAGATGTCTTAAATACTTTGAATAGAGACAAAAAAATCACAACTCCTCTACCATAAATAAAGCATCCAAAGTCTACAATAGCTCTATTTAAATGCAAATATATTTAAATGGATTGCGTTATATCTGAATTTGGTTGACACACAATTTGGGCACATCGATCCAGATCTCTCTATTTGTTAGCAATTTACAATGTTTATATATTTTTTCCTTAGTTTTAAGATACAATATAGTATAACTTATGACCCATATGTTATGAAAATGAAAAGCATATCCATAGTTTAAGATTTTTTCAATTATACATGGCATATTGTAAAATTTTATCAAAAAATATTGACAATTTGTGTTGTTTCTTCAGGCAAAAAATATTAATAAATCATCGTTTTTTCAACTTGTCACTTACATTTTTGAAGTGATTATTTCAAATTTGTATGCACTATACAAAGGCATAAAATAGGTCAAATGCAAATCTTCCAAAAATACCTTGATTTCATTTAAAATCGCAAAGATGCCTTGAAGACATCGTCAGGGTGATTTATGTTCAACAATATGTTAAGATAATGAAGGAGCTTTTGGCAGAGGCTAATTTGACACTTGCGTAACAGGCGGTATAATTTTTCTCTCTCTCACATTAACGAGGAGTCTCGTCAACCATCAGCATTAGAATCGTAGTGCTCCAAAGACATGTATTTTCCCGTGTCGGTCCTTTCCCGGTTCACATGTAAAGGGGTAGCTTCCCTCCTTCTACATTATTGAATCAGCGTTGATTACCGGTGAGTAGAAGCCTCCTCACATCTCCACCGGACGCTTCCCGTTCATGAATAAATCACGGGAACACATTGAAATATGAATCATTCATATGGGCAATTCATCAGAGGAATGCCAAAATCTGGATTATCCACATCATACATCATTAGTCACAATGGGGCTCCACCGGCGAGAATCACTCAATTCGAAAAATTTTCGCGGCCGTGGGGGATGAATACTTCTGCCCTTTTAAATATCCCGAGGATGAAATATAACTTATGAATTAATTAAGCATTATGAAATATTCGATTTTAATTACGTGGAAATTTAATTTGGAGAGCTTTTGATGTATAAAAATTAACATCGGGCTTTGATAAAGTTTTAATTTCGAGACATTTTCCATAAATCAAAGAATTCATATTAATAATTCATGAGGCCCCGGCGTGTTGATAACACTTCGAAAAGTACTCTTTCAAAGTTTCGCATTCTGGAGATGATTTAATTATATTTCCATCAAATATACGATGTTCTTTTATATCCTTGAGGGTCGATAATTTCGTTCGGCCATTACGAAAACATTAAGTATTACACGGATAGTGCATTGTGGCGAATAAGTAGAAAGCAGTTGTATTGCATCCGGATGCATTAAGTAACCGGTAAGTATTACTTTCCGTGCTGAAATGTAGTGAGAGCTTTAAGCTCAGCGGAGCTTTCTCGGCGGGTCAGCACCATTGGGTCAGCGGGGACACCTCTTAATGGTGTCTGCAGCAACAGGCAGGTTGATAGTTATAAATTGACCTGAAAACATGGAACACTCGAGGAATACGTTATTAACCGAAGGGAAACGCTTAATTTTTCAACATTTGATATAGAAGCTCAAAGAATTTTAAATTCGGACCTTTGGCGCTTAAGTTGATTGAAATTAAAAAATAAAACTATTTTAATATAAAAATTATTTTGATCACGCGAAATACAACTTAATAATGGTTTATGATCGTATTACTTCTTATTTCATAAATCAAAATGGTTATTTATCTCGCTAAATAACTTTTGGCTAGATTTCGGACTCTTATTAATAAGATTCGGGTTCAAATTCAGATTTCAGGAAAAAATGAGCGAACTAACAAATTTAGGTGACAGGAAATATTAATATCTTTAATCGATCGTCTAAATCCAAGTTTATCCTAATTTCCTGGAAATTAAAAATTAAATATAAGCATGGTTGATAAAACTTAGTAGTGGTAAGTAAAGCGATCTATGAGCGATTTGATTTATATCAAAAATGACGTTCAAAATATCATTTATAAATATGGAAGTAAAAATTAAAAATACCAAGAGAGACATATCGTTAATAGATAGAATTTACTAGAAGAAGTTTCATTATTATTTTTAGTATAAGTCCTCTTTAATATATTCATATCTTTGCAAATCGCACTTGAGTTTTTATAAAACATTCTACAAAAGTCTATTAAAACCCTTATTAAAATTAAAATTTGTTCGATGATTTTTAAAAGCTTTTTTATCCAAGTGTTTCATAAATCTATATGAGGGTGCAATAAGGAAATTTTCTTATTTGAAATGCGCGTTCTGAAGCGACAGTTATTCCAAAAAAGTGTGAAATGACACTCATTCAGCGAGTGCTTACATTTGAAGTTTCATGTTTTCATATGAAATGTCCGATTTATAGTCCAATAATGATAATTGGATTAAAGAAATGAGCCACTCGGACGATCTATTTGGGTCATTAATGATGAATAGTTACAAGCAAAATGTGAGTAAAATTCATTGATTATTTAAAATTGCCATGGTCTCTATACATCTCTATACATCTAGCTCGAATTGCAGACGTTAAAAAATTCAATATTTATTGGTTCTGTAGGAGCCAATGATTAGATCATGAAAACACTCAATTCTAAATAGAACATAGTGACCTAGCATAAATATTTATTAATAAGATCTAGTGAAATAATCACAGTAGAATCATATCGCAGAGGGTTTGGAATAATACATAAAGAATAACATCTTAAACATCTTTTATCACAATATTCATCTTATGTAGTGATCTTCATATTACTTGGAACTTGGTTAGCAATTTATATAATCAGCACTGTATTACCAGATACTTTAAATTGGGATTTAATTTGGATAAATTTTCAGTGCATAAATGTTTTTAATTAATAACTTCTCATTTAAAAATCGGACATTTCGTATGAAAACGTCTAATGTTAGAATTTGTAGGATTACTTTAAGAAGTTAATTTTATTATTTTTTTATATTAAAAGCTCCGTTATCCCTGCTTGAATTTCCAGCGAGAATCTCTGCAGTTATTGTATTTACAAGGCTACAATTTATTATTATTTACGTTAAATTTCCCAAACTCACAAAGCAGCCTAAGAAAGCGTTTATGGCGCAGTTAAGGAGGACAATATCAGGCAGTTAGCGATAATCCTTTTAATTCGCGGCACATTGCCTTCAGCCCACGAAATAGAAAGCTTTCTTTTCTGGAAATGAAATCGTTTTGTATAAACCTTGTGGTCTTGCGAAATTCCACTGCCAGTATATTTTAGAGTTATCACGACTTCATATCCGTTTTATGTCACCCATTTACCGTAATATCTCCGTCGAATCGCAGACTCCAGGAGCAACCAACAAGTAGGCGGCTTAAATTCTGCTATGTACGCATACTTTACACATTTTCCGCAAGGATCTTCTGATATATGAATAAACAACTCCTTTATTAATTCCATTCATATACGGCCTACATATGCCCTCGGAAATAACACGAATACGCCATATTTATTGTTATCGCATAAGCAGAAATTTATGTTATCAATTACATTAAGAAGGATCAATATTAAAACCAATTAGGTGAAAAGCTTTCAATCATCAAAGAATTGTATGAAATTGTACGATTATCCCTGATTCATATCGGGATTTTTATTGCATCTGCCTTAAAGAAATTATTTGTATCACTCGAGATGATTTCAAAATGTTAAATACACTTTGATACTATCTTGCAAAATTTAATGCTCTTTATATATATAGACCTTTAGTAATTCAATTTAAAATGAATTAATCAAACGGCCTTAAATACTTTTAAAGCCTTCAATCTTCGTGCCTCCCACATAGCCCGCTTCAATGTTCCTCGTTGCTCTCAAAGCTCCTTTTTATACGTAATTGGGAATCAATTTAAAACGTATTGAAAATAACTTGGAATATTAAAAAGCGTGAATACAAAGAGTCTTCTTAACGTTTCCACGCATATTTTTCCATATTCAAATTTTTGATTGATTTTTGACTTATTAATCATAAAATAATATTGTTGGGAAAAAATAAGAGGAGGATAAATGTAGCATCGAAGACAATACACTTTCTAAGAATAATCCCGCATTATATTTCCGTTCATGTTGGTTAATTGATCAATATTTACATCGAAGCTACTTTTATTACAACATTATACAGCACTATTTTAGGGACCTTTATATAGATATATATTTTTTTCAAATATTTTATTTTAATACGCGATTTCAACGATAAAATTTTAAAAATACCATCTGGATATAAATAAAGATGTCTCAGAATGGAATGCTTTTTATATGGAATTATATTATCTCAAACTTATATTGCTAATAAACATTTTTAGCAAAAAAAAAATAACTCTTATCAATATCGATTTGAATTATAATATTTCTAAATGTATGAATCATAAATGAAAATATCGCAAATAATATCTTCATAACTAAAACTTAATGTAGATGAGTCAGTTAAGTTCTTAAAATCAAATAGGGAAATTTTGTATGTGCTTTATAAAAAATATATTTAGAATTTACAAACATTTAACTGCTTTAATATATTGTTTAAAAATGTGGACGCTAACCATATCATCCGAAAATTTGAATTCAATATGCTGAAATAGCTCCTAATATATTAATATCATTGTACACTCAAATTTCTTTTTGTGCGATTTTGAACTTATGCGGTTTTTTTAATGCAATTTTTTCTTTTTGTTAATTTCAAAATCAGTTCGTATCGAGATATTTTAGATAAAATAGGAAATAAATCATCAAGACTAACCGAAATTTGGAAAAAAAATAATAATTTGGGGACTGTGTAAATCATATTGCATCTGCTATCGCTGAATTATTAAGCCCTTTATTCTAGTTTAGATTTTTGAAAAAATTGATTTAATTTTTTTTTGCATTTTTGTAATGTTTCGACTTTTAAAAATACTTTCTCCAAAGGAATTTTCAAAATTTTAACTACTTACGGAGTTATAGCTATTTTAGTGATGCGGCCGGTCCTATCATAATGAAATCTTTTAACGCGAGAAAATTCTCAAAACTACATTTTCAACACGGATAATATAATATCTTAAGTTTTAATTAATTAATTTACTTCAAACTAGGAACAAATCTTTTCTATACAATCCTCTATTATCCCTACCAGATTTATGTCTGTAAGTGACTATAAACTATGTAAGTGATAGCTTTTTTTGTGCGGAAAATCGCACAAAAAAGCTACACTACACAGAAAAAGAGGTGATGCGTTTCATGGATTTTAAAAACCGCATAACTTTGAAACAGACATATAAAATATATCCAAAATCACACAAAAAGGTTACTAAAAAAACAGGAAAACAATAAGGCAATTAATTAAACTAAATTTATTTTTGTGCGAACGCATCTACCACATAAAAAAGGTTTATTATGTTTCTTCATTTTCCGTAAAGAAATTATTATCTTTTGGCTCCATAAAATAATTTATGATATTTATTACGCTGACCTGAATTTTTACCTGTTTTTTAAGATATCCTTTTTGCATTTATGTTTGGAAAAAAAACTGTTTTTTACCTGTGCTGCAGAAAATGTTTTCGAATCATATATTTGTAAAAAGCAGATTACCATATTTCCTACAATAGTTTGTTTACTTATTTAATTTACAGGAGTAAATTAAATAATTTCATTGACAGAAGGATTAAGTGTATCTGGAAGGCAATTAGAAGCTACTACAATTCCTTGAGGATAGGATACATTCGAAAATGGATATGGCACTTTAAAAAGAAGAAATATGGTAGAGATGTGAAATAAGTCTACTATGCAAATATTCCATTTTTTGATTTTATGTTTTAATTTGCGCTATTTGTGCTATTTCCAAGCATTACTATGGTTGTTGTGTATGTAGATCACATAGTTATTTAACCACAAGACAAATGAAATTCGTGCAATCTCCTTGCAGGTATATATTTATGGTAATGCATGGCGTTTGCACCAGTATTATGTTTGTACAAGCATGCCCCACTTTGAATGCATTTATTAAGGGTTGAACAAATACACTATTAAAACATGCGATATGGTTGCATGATTTCATTAGAATATGGTTTAAAGCATCATTAAGGAGAAGAGGGTTCACTTAATGAGAGTTAAAGCAAACCGTTTCAATTATTCAGCAAATTTTGATATGCATTATGAGTGTATGTAGATTTTCCATTTAAATCTTAGTTGTGAATCATGCCTTATTATCTATGTGGAAAAAAATCAGCTTTAAATAGTCGATGGGCTGATATTTTGGGAAGGCTTATGGCACGCACTTTTACTTGGAGGCTTTAACGTTCATTTTATCCTGGAATTAATGGAAACGCTTTGACCTGGTAATGTGCATTACGTGCCATCGCTGCACGCGAATAATCGCAGCATAAATTAGGCCACAAATGACACACCATCCTGATTGCCATCGACGAGGAAGACAAAGCATGCTAAGCAGCTGCTAAAACCGATCATAAAAAGTAATACAATGCGGGGGAACGACGAACCGCCGGGATGCCAAAATAAAAATATGTAAGCTACATGCATCCTTCGCCGGGGAAAAAATAATATCAACATCACGTTCGCGTGTGTTCAATCTGAGATTACGAAGGAATCGTTTCTCGTTATCCTCGAGCTGTCAATTTTGCTGGGGGAAAAGTCAAAACGAGCTCTGACAGCGAGCAATCACCTTCAGATTGGAGCTGAAAGCCCTGATCTCAGGATTGCCGTGAAAGCCTTCCGCCCGCCATCCCCCTTTTGTCTGCCGCCTAGCAAATAATTTGAGATTTTCCGAATAATAAACTCGACTTCATCCTCCAGGAGAAGATCCGTCCCGCCGTGTGTGAAATCCAAGATGGAGACATTTTTTCCATGGAAGAAACGCGAGAGCTTTCGCGTTTTTGCCTTCGTTTTCTATTCTTCACCCAGGCATATCGTGCTTATAAAAAATGAGCATTTTAATAATAATGCAATTTAAAAAAAGTGAACGCGTTTGAAATTCAACATGAAAGCTCCATACATAAAAAATGAGCTAAACTTTTAACCTGATACGATTGTTGAAATACCACAAGACAATTGCAGTTGAGCAAAAATCTTTCTTATAAGTTCGAATAATTCTTTGAGCTTTTATTGCGGTTATATATTGAATCAAAAATCAAAATTATTCATAGAGAATAAATAACTGCTATACAAAATCACATTAAAACCTATTTAGACGTACGGGATATGGCTTTAGGGTACCGCATAGACCATCAATATTGACATTCTGCAACGCTGACCTGATTCTGCAATTCTGAAGAGCTGATCAATCAAACCTCAAGAATACATAAGCTGAAGCGATATATAATTCATGATCTCACAAAAAGATTCAATTGAATTACTGAATGGATCTTATTAAGGAATGAAGGAGCCAGCATTGTAAAAGTCATAAAAATGATTTTGTCACTCCCCTCAAAGGACATATTGTCAGGCGGTCCGTCAACCCTTTATAAAGATTATATTTAAGGAAAATTATCTTATTTTAGCTATACGAGGAAAAATATTGAAGAAACCCCAAATGAAATTCTTCCACCCCTGAAAAAAATATCATATGGCTATAAAAATATGATTAATAAATTAAGACAACATTCTCAACATATGATACTGGTCAATTGATTTTTCATGCTTCGTCTATCATGATCTTGATTGTGGCAACTCTAAATAACGGTTATTTGTTAAAGTCACGCAATTTTGTCATTCATTCATGATATCTTCTTCCAACATCGCATTCTGTTTATTCCATGCCGAGTAGGATGTGAAGCATCATAATTTAAGGATAATGACAATTAACGTCTTTTTTATTATTTTGAGCAACTTCCACATTTTGTTCATCCAATTCTCATTAAAAACATTGAATTACAAGGAAATTTTCAATATTAAAAAAATAGTATTTGATATGCTTTCAATAGTAATGATATTTTTATGTTTCAAGCGTTCGCACGGAAACATTTATGATTGCATATATAAGATTTTTTCGAGATAATTATAATATCCAAATCATTAGATTGTTTCTTAATAAAGATATGCATGACTCCTTAATACAATTAAAATATTTTTGTAATAATTGCTTCTTAAATTAAATTTTATTAGGTCTTCCTAAACCGCGAAAATTTAAAATTTTGTAAATAGATGTGCCTTTGAATTTCATAAGGAAATTGGGAATATATTTAGATTCGACTTTTAGAATGTATGAACTTATGAAGAGCCCTTTGAAGTGGTGAAATATTCAGGTTTCGTTCAAGTGTCAAATTTATGTTTAAAAACTTGACACAAGGCGTAAGTATTTTATGAATAAATTTATGCTTATCAATTTTCAGTTTATCTGTACTCAGCCACGTCAGCTCTGAAGATTTTGATTCCCGAAAAATATTTTTTGGGTATGAGAACTCTTTTTAAAGTTCAGTATGTATCTATGTTTGAGTGTTTCTTGAAATGCTTTTAATAATATTTTTAATAAACCTTTTATGACAATTTTGTGATCTTTATGATTAATGACAGTAAATAATATGCAATAACTAATCATGATTATGATTGATTTAATATTTTTTCTTATGATACAATTTTTATTAATAATTGGGGGTGTTTTATAACGATCACGATGATATGTATTTAATTAACGACATCTTCTTGAATATTCTTGGACCGATTTGAAGCGATTTAATTAACCTGATTATCTCCAAATTTGTTACAAGTTTGCACAAGAGCAAGACGAAATAAACTCAACGCCCACAGCCAATTCAGCCGAAATTGAGCCTAAAAGTAAATGATTTTTATAAAACGCAGTACTAAAAGGCAAAGTTGGGAAGCACTCGCGTGTATATTGGTGTGTCTATAATCGTTATAAACTTAAGCTACAATTTTCACCGTTTAATCTTGACTAAAATCGACGTGGTACGTGATGTGCCGTTAAATCCGCCCTAACAGGGCTTCAAATGAAAGGCCTAAGCCTCATTTTTATTTCACATTCAATTAAAAAAACGTTGTAAATGTTTTCCACAGCTTGCCCTCATTAAGGCTTGATTCATAAAAACTTTTACGTCCCCTAATGCTTATTTCGTTCCAGGCTCGTGTGGAGCGCTGGAAAAGGAAAAGACCTGACTTAACGTTTAAGCGTCTTTCAGGCGACACAAATGCGTATTATTTGAACTAAATAATTAAAAAATTTGGATTATTATCTAAAAATAAAAACGAGCATTTAACATTTTTAATAATATAAAAATGACTTTTAAATTAATAATTTGAGGTTCAATTACGAATAGTTTTATTAATATGAACTTAATTGTTTTTATATTAGAAGAATTATCAATAATACTGACATCATACGGGGTATACGTCATAATGGCGTACTATCAATTTTGAACTTCTTTTTAATTGTTTAGTTGGTTTGAAGGCCAACGACATGATTTGTTGTTGTTGACGTTCTACCTTGTTGGTTATTTTTTTTTTTCTTCTTGTATCGGAAAGAATTAATGTTTAAAAATATGTTCAATAAGTTTCAAGTCAATATAAATGAAATTCGCAAAGTTATAGGCCGATGAGGAGAAGCTGCACTCGCGAAGCAGAGGAGAGGAGAATCTTTAAACGCGTTTTTCTCGAAACTACTTTTCCAAGCTCATGGAAGTACTCCTACACGCCCTAGATAAGCATTCTTTATGAAATTTGGCAAACATGTATATAGTTAACGTCTTCATTATATAGACTACAATTATTTAAAAATAATTATGAAATGACTACAAAAGATGTTGGTAAAAACACAAACTTTTTTCGATCGCTCATTATTTTTCAATATTTCTTTTTAATTATAGTCTAAGCTATACACAATATTATACAAAGTAAAAATATGTTTAATTTATTTGCTGCAAATTATCTGTTCAGGACTTAAGGCTTCCATGGTGAAGAATGTCATCGCTTGTGCATCGACATACGTAACTCCCCCGACTCCCATTAACATGCTTTGTCAAACTTTAAAACATATTTTTATGTTCAATAAAAATTGCCTAGTCAACATACTAAATATCAACATTCAATATTTAATACTTTTTGTATAAAAAAATGTTAAAAAATCGATCACTTTTAGGTCCAACAAGATAGAAACGTCCCTTAAAGTACATCGCGATTTCATTGATTTGATTTTCTGTATTATTTAAATTAGCAAAACCTTTCAATATTAATACCATTAATATTCTTGTAGGTTGAATTTTTAGCATTTATCCATCCATCTATATTGACATATATTTAATTTTATCATAGTTCGTTTTCATTCCAATTCTAATGATAGACGTATTTTATAGAGTCCTTCATGATCGCCTGCAATATCAAGGGAAATTATGTCAAGTTAGTTATTGAAGTGAATAAATAAAACAATAAGGCCTTTGAGATATTTGACGGAAGATTATCAATGCAAGAAGGAAGTAAATGGGAAGGAACCTAACGTAAATGTCCTCATTAAAACTATATTGCATCATAAATCTCGTTATTTAATAGCCAAGCTTCGTATACTATATTTTTTACCAAATTGTAAAAATCTCTTGGTTTTATCGCCAAAACTTATACTTGTTATATTTATATTCTTGTATCATAATTGTTTTTGAGATTTTGGCTTCGGAGTCCGCTTCGACTTTTAGTTTCCGTCTTATTGAATTTGCGCCGTCGGCCATCGGCGATGTAATGACCGGAGACACAGACATAAAACGTTTAACCCCTGCGTGACCTGCTCGTGCCTGCGTGGTAGTTGGGATGTCCAATAAAGTGATTTTATTGAAAAGGAAACGGAAGTAACACCGGCAGCAAGGGTTTTTCGATGAATGAAACCTTTCTGAACAATCTTTGCTATATTCGATGCTGTGGCAATCGTTTCAGCGATTCTGCATTATAACTTACATACATTCTGTGGGATTTCAGCCTGTTTCATTTAGACTCCACGTATAAAAGCAATTTTCCGCCAATATCGATATGGCGCCAATAAACATCCAAAAGGGTCCTGCCATTGTTCTTTCTAATGCGGGATAAAATATTTTTAAACATTTGACAAGGGTAATCATATCCGGACTGAATTACGCTTTAATAAAATTTTGCAAATTTAATGCGAAAAATGATTCATAATACGGTCAAAAGGGCTCAGAATACAGATGAGGAATTAACACTTGGCATTCCCCCATGTTTAACCAAGATGCATGGAATTGTATGCTCTCACTAAAACCGTCATAACACTTCATCTTTATTATGTACGTTTCAATTTAAAGCCGAGGTTTCTTTTCAAAAAGATATTTATTGCAAATTTATATTTGCTGGAACATTTCCAAGCGCCATATACATTATAGAGATATAATTTAAAAATAAAATAATAAAACCAATGCTGAGAAAGATTCGGGTCACCTTTTGCACTTGATTCCCATGAGTTCTATATCAGGCATTGGTATTGTGTCCCTGAATTTTTATAGTGAAGGATCAAATTCAGACCGTGGAAAACATTTTCAATGTGCCGTTAAATTTCCGATTGATCGATTCCTATAAGATTTACCCTAAGTTTTTGATTTTTGGAAAATAAATACTGCGACCACGCAATGGTTCGATTGCCTATTTATCCTTTAAAAATTAAAGTCTTTGATCTTATCTATTTATTATGACATCAATAAAAATATATTCATTATAAAACTCAAATTATATAAGTCCAAATCACATATTGAGCGTTCTCTATAAAAACACAACGAAGCAGTTGAATTATTAATGAAACAACAATTTGTTTTTTGATAATAGGAACTAGATATTATCAACATTTAATCAAATTGTTCAAGTTTTTGATAAATTAAATTGGCCTTTTCTTTTTTAAACTAATAAATACTTTTTTTTTAATACAAAAAACTTGAATTTTCTAAAATATCATATTTTTTAGCGTCGCTTTAAAATAAAATTTGGAATATAGTTAAGCATAGTTTAATATATTCAATATTTTTTTTTTAGGAAAAATAGTATCTGTAAATTATTCTACTTTTTCTGCTTGTTTAATAAAAAAAGGTCTATTCCTGGTAAGCTGATATTTGTATGCACAAAATGCATGAAAATTCATTGCATAGAAAAAATGCACGTACAAAATTTAAACTGGCATCTTGACTCGAATATAATATGTTTGAGCAAAAAAAAAGTTTTTTAACATGTTTTTAGATGTATAAAGTTGAAATGATGAAACGCACAGATTTATGCGCACGGTATTTATAGGGTTAAAAAAGGGATTTGTATGATTAGTACGATCTTATGGTTGGAACTAAAGTATTTTTTCCCAGATTAAAAAAATATATATATTCAGTTCCATTAGTTATAATTTTGAGCGTTCATATGGAAGCATAAACGACAAACATTTGACACAATCATTTCGTAATTCACATAAAATGTATTTTTAAAGATATTTTATTTATAGGTATGTTTGTTAAAAAGCATATACAATAGAATCTCGATTAATCAGACCTAATTGGGGATGAAAGTAGTTTGGATAACAAAAATCCGGACAATCAAAAATAATCACAATTGACAGGGAAAAACAGGAAGTTTGTCTAGATTTACATATTACAAATATTTTTTTTATTAAAAAAATCAATCATAGATTTTAGCTTAAAGCTAGCTCTTCTTTTAGAAGCTGCCAAATGGCGAATACTCTTAAGATATATAAGTTAAACTGAACTCTTTTTGGTTCTTTGGCAAATCTCTTCTTCGTCGTCTCGATCTTGTTCTTTTAAGGCAAATATCTTTTAAATTATTTCCTCATCATTCAAAATTTGAAATCCAGGATCGTTTACATCGAAACTCAACCACTCGGTTACATCGTATTCGTAGCATTCAGCACATAAAAATTTATTCTGCAATGTCTCCTATATCAGGTTCTACTGCGTTGCTAGAACTTATTCAAAATTTGGTCCCATGATTTTTCAAAGTTGACATATATTTTATCCATGGAGTTTTGATATTTTTTCACTTCTGGTATGAACTGTTTTTTATACCATCATTTAAAAACTTAAGCACTCATCCAGACTTTTTTCTTGATGCTAAATATTTGTTGGGTAGTTTCTTTCAAATTTAAACCAATCTCATCAGCATTGTATATAAACTTTTCGTTGAATCCTTCCTTCGCCACAAATAGCTTCGATGTATCAATTAATATGTTTGCATATGCATATGGTATATCAGCAGAAAGCTTTTTCCCATGAATTTCAAGTTCCCTAATACCATGTCATCCTTTGAATTTTTCAAATCAGCCGGAACTTGCTTTGAAGGTGGAATCTCCATTTAATTTTGTATTGAAAAATATTACCTTTTCACGCTTTAATAACCACATAAAAATACATTCTTTAAGTTCTGTATTTCCAGATTTTTTCATAACTTTCCAGCGTTGAGCTTTCATTTTTTGATATTAAACAATTAGTAAACTTTGTAATATGCAATCCATCACGTAAGTGAGAAAAAATGGACACAATTCTCCATGTGCAAATTATATATTTTTATTTTGTTTTGAACAATTCAGTTAATCTAAAGTCCGGATAATCGAGGTTCTACTATATAAAATTTATATTGACGTGTATTTTAAAATATGGTCGGCGTAATTTAACCAGTTGACAGTGAGTTATATCGAGTGCTGGATCCAATTATCTTGGAAAACTTCCCGAAGTCTTCAGTTTGATGCATGACAGCCCATATCTGCATACAGGAAATGTGACTGTCAAAATATTAAATTATTAGGGGTTGTTGATGATTGACGTTTTTGTCTGTAAAGAAACGATTTAATGGAATTGAAGACGTGCTTCGATGTAAATTTTGTATTTATTTGATGGATATATCTCTTTTGGGGGTTGCTAGGAATTAATTTATGTTCCACCTTTAAAAGAGTTTATATTGAGACATCAAGGCGAATGTAAAAAAATAACAATAAAATAGTGATACGGCGAAAGCTCACAGACGCTATTTGAATAGATTCTACCCCTAGAAAAGTCTGAATAGAAAAAAGGTGCGACAAAAAGAGTGGATATATCCTCCTCCGCCGTAGGTAATGTAGAATGAGCCAGTAAGAAAAAGATATCAGTCTGCTTTCACAGACACTAACTCAATAGTAAAATAGATTGGCTATTTCTTCTTTCGTGGAGTTTTATAAGTTTCCCATTGAAAGTAGGAAAAGTCGTCGCCGAGTTTATATTGTAAACGGCAACGCTTTCCTGCGACAGCTTATTTTTCATAAAACCCGTGCGGAGCTCGATAACTAGAAGTTGCAACGGTCTCATGATGAACAAGTGCCTCTTAACCTTTGGTACACGTGCCACTCACCTCATAATAACGCTGAACCCATGAATAACCCTTTCCCCTACGGAGTCATTTACATTCCACACTCATTCTCCATATTATCATACGACTTTTCCCCACTACAGTATCGTGTATGTGTTTTGATTTCTTTTTTATACACAGTCGACATCATAACACCGCTACCGACGGTTGTAAAAAACTTTTGTGTGTGGCACTTGTAGTAGTCATTTAGAAAATATTTTTATTGTAATAGAACAATAAAGTTTTTATTATGTCAAGGGAAAATGTATAGTACACAATTGAAATTCGGCATGAAAATATTATTTTTTTATTATAAGGAAATGGTCAATTGTACTGCGAATAAAGAATGATACGCATTTTTTCTCAAATTTATAACAAAATTTTTAGATAAATTATTATGTACACGTGATCGATAATGCGGCGTGTTGAGTTTAATATTAGGCTGCGCGCGCACGTGCTTATATATGGTAAAATATAAAATGAATATATTCATCAAATTTTGCTTATAAATATTCAGTTTTGGTTTTTTTAAATTTAAATTTGGTAATAGAACTAAGTTCATAGAATCATATATATAATTTGAAAAAAAAAATAGAGAAAAATAATATATATTTAATGATTTTTTGTTGTATATGGTTCAAGCTTTTAATGAAGTATCAGGGTTTGGATATATTTGGACTCATAATTAATATAGTATCTTTTGAATTAAATAAGAAGAGCAGCTTTAAGCTCTGAGGTTGGCATTAGAGGTTAAAATTGGATTATCATAGGGCATCCTGTTTGATACCAAAAGATAGATTTGTCTAAGACCTATATATTGACTATATTATATAATAGGAAATAGCATTGAAAATGGAAACGCTATAGAAGTCCTTTGATAAAATCAACAAACGGACAAAAATGATGCATAAAATTAAGCGAGATACATTTCAAAAATGAAGTTCTGACACCAGTGAAAATGATGAAAATGATTCCCGGAGAAACTTGACATAAAATAGATAAAAATGCGTTTAAAATTTAATTTTATAAATTGGTGGTTATATAATTATAGAATTTGTCGTAAGAACGCTTGGAAAATAAAATAAAAATACAAATAGACGGATCTTATAATGTATCTAAATCGATTCCAATTTACTATTAGGAAGATATAAATATATTTAGAAGTAGGTGGTCTTATGAGCCAGTTTCGTAGAAATACATATTATGGCAATTTCCATGAAATAAATTCTTGTTTTTGTTATTTGTTGCGTAGAATGGAATTAATTTTTTTGCCGATTTTTCCATTTATGAGCGATATTTCGCTCAGGCGAAATAAAATTATTTTATGCGGTGTTAAGGACAAATTTATTATTTTTCCCCGTCATGCAATGTTTCGCTAAATTTTGCTTGTCAATACAATCTGGATAGAATTTCGACATATGTAACAGCAGCAAGCACGCATGCCTCAGTCCGCGATGGAAATATCCGGGGAATGCAAGTTACAATTAAATTAATTTTCAGGAATGCGATTATATTTTACCTTGTAGTTGTCGTAGTTGTTTTAACACGTTTCCGATTGTATGAATAGATTTAAACTTTATCACGAAGCTGTCGAATAAGCCACGACAGAGTTGCATAACTGTATAACCGCAGTAAATTAATGATTAATGCCTTTTTGTCACATTTTTGAACGTTTGAATGCATTGTGTTCAGATAGACAAACTAACAGATAAACAAATAAACATATGCACATAAAGACCATCTTTGAGTTATATTATTCTACAGTACAAGGCATTTGGACAGTGTGCTATAGAAACTGAAACAGGTGACTATTAGTTGAAATAAAGTCCAATAAGTAAGTTATATTTTAAAATCACATTTTTCCAAATCATAAAAACATACTAGCATTGCCATTCCATGAGTATGAATATTTCATGTATCATGATGAATGTAAGACATAAAATAATTTATTGAGAGTTTCATTCAACTTTATTACATGGAAACAGTACTACCTTACCAAAGTATTTCGTCGATTAGCATAATTTATTTCTTAAAATTGATTAATAATCCTAGTTACCTACCTCCCAAATTTTCATGATTTTTTAAATGCATTATTAACTTTTAAGGAGTTATCTCATTTTGATGGCCCAAAAATTAGGCTTGTAATTGATAGATTTCTTTGTTAAGAGCGGGAAGATACTTGTACAAATATAACAATCTTTTAGTTGCATATTTCTGTAATTCACATCAAGAATTTGCGCCTTCCGAACAGCGTGAAAGCTGAAGGGTTTCATCAGTCAAAGTTTTATAATAGTATGAGACCCAAAGCATTTCTCATATTTTCTATTAAGTCAGGATGTCGACAGATAGTTAAGCCTTAATAATTAGATACATATTTTATAAATTTATTAGTTAACTGTTTGGTTTTTGAAGCACCCTTATAACCACTTGCTTATTCGACTTTTTGAAATCTGTGTTAACATTTTTTTGAGTTCATTTGCTCCCTTATTAGAACAAAGACAAGAAAGGCCCTTAATGGGAACATCTGGATTGCAAACAAAAGCAGGTATAGGGACAAGTCTGCGACCGCAGTGGTCTCAGAGCCGATGGGGTGCAATCTGGATGGAGTGATTGCTTCGAGCACATTTCGCGAATTAGCTGTAATGTATTGAAATAATCTGAATTTCCTCATCAAAATTATTAAAGATATGTACTTAAAATTGAATAGACTTAAAGCTCATAATGAACATAACGTGTACATTTAATAATGCAAATAATAAAAAAAGAGGTCAAAAACATTTTCGTGCCTTTCAACTGAATTGTATTTAATTCTCATATGATTGCTTTTTAAAATGTGAGATGAAGAACTTTTCTCAAATTTCCATATTCCAGATTAATCCAGCACTTATCGTTTCACTAATATCTCCCACTGCACCAAAAGTCTGACCCAAATACACTAGCTCTTCTATTTAAATAATTCCATCCAAATGTCGAAAGCATTTATGGGTTCTCATTCAATTATTTAAAAAGCGATAGCACGCAGTCTATTAAAATGGCGAAAAACACATTATTTGCGTCGATTCTTTTACTAATGCATCCATCAGTTTGAGCATAACGACCGACTCAGCAACCCGAAAAACGCCCCCCGAGAAGAGGACGTTAAATTTTATCCGTGGGTTACGCCTGATACTTTTTACAACAAAACGACCCCAGGACTGTCGATCCTTAGGGACAAATTTCCATAGCAAAACGCTAAGGGTTTGATTTTGTTTTTATAAGCTATAAACCGTTGAGGCCTACGAGAAACACTTTGTTGTTTATATAGGTAATGACAATAAATACGCGCCTTCACATAAAGAGAACGCTCCGAAAGACCTCTCCGAGTTTTGACCTGGAATCGAAATTCCGAATATGTTTGAAAACCTAACTGGTGATGTGTTTACTTTAACCTGATACTTTGATGGGCGTTCATTTGGCGTGATTTTTAAATTGAATATGGGATTTTTCTGACTTTTATACATCAACAGACGATAATTAATATGTCTTTTGGATGGAAAAATATATGAAAACCATACAAAGCGGTGAACTACTAAATACTCATGCCATATTTCAAATACGACACGATGCAACCTGCAGGCCATCAAAACGATCGCATCAAGTTCTATGCATAATTTATTTAATATTACGATTTTATACAAAATAAATGTTTAATAATTGTGCAGAATAAAATACAACAATGTGGTGTTCCTAATTAGCTTGTTTGAACTTGGTAATTTCAGATTCAATTCGCCCCAAAGCTATTTATAAGGTTCATTTCAGAAGACATTATCCAAATCCGACATCCATTTCATGAAGAAAGAATTTTCATTATTTTATTAAATATACATATTCTTCGTTTTAAATCTATTATAAGATGGCAGAGATCTTTATAGGATTTAATGGGGAAAGAATTTTTTATGCGTTGCATTCGCATTATTTTCCACATGTAGTTAAGCCAGAATAGGATTATTCAAATAGATATTTTAGATAGAGAATCTATAAATGAGTAATGAATTTATCATTATTTTAGGAATATACCATTATCAGGGTGAACAACTTAAATCAAGACGATTTTTCGGAAATATTGATACTTCCAGTCTCCCAAATTTGTTGGTACGGTTAAAATTTCAAAATAAAAATCTGAGATATAACCCAATGTACCAGTGTTCTCAATAATGAATGAGTGCAAATTATAGATGTAATTTAAAATTTGACACACCCAAGCCATTTTTAGATCATAGCCCTTATTTTTGGGTGTTTTGCTTCAATTGACGGATTAAATAGAAGCAGAAATGAATTGTTATGGAGTTAAAGCATTCTTATTGATATTTCTTTAATTTTACATATTCGATATCGGACGTAGAAGTCCTATAAGAACAAATTTTAAGGAAATGAACTTAGCTTAGGAGGTTAAGATGAAGTTTATTACGACAATGTTAAAGACTTTAGCGAACATTTTTTTCTCTTAAATATGTTTGGTTTTGTTATAGAAATAAATGTTTGACTCCATATGAAAGGGGTTTAAGGTACTATTTAATCAAGGGTTGCTTGAATATTCTTTGATATTTCCGAGGTAAGCTTAACATTGAGTTCTTTATTCTTGAATAAAAAATAATGAAGGCTTTGATTAATTGGAATGTTTATAAAAGCAGGCGGTAATGATTTTCCTCCAATATTTATCTGCGATGCATTAGCGAAAATATGATATGATTAATGCGGTCGTTTGAATTTTAGCTCATTTCGATATTTCATACGAATAACGTTGAAAGATCACATCGCAATGTGTACATAATTCCCGGTTATAAATGTTAAACATGCGGGAGAGGCCTAAAAGCTCTCCGACATAAACATATATCAAACGCGATATGGTCGCGCATGCAAATGGTAGAGTGAATGCATCGCAGGGGTTTGTTTCTTGGGTCGCAACCGCATTATTATTAATGCACGTGTTAGCCAAGTCACGAACCAGCGGGCGTGAACGCTCACAATAACACGACATCTGTTACTGGAGCCGAGCGAAAGCCTCCAGGATTATCCGCCCTAGAGACCTTTATCCCAAAACGGGAAGCGACCCTGCTTTTCTCGCGATCGTAAATCACATTTCTGCTATTAACCAAATTAGCTCAGATTGCTGCTTTTATTTATGTGCTGAATTCACACTGTATGATCTCACCCGATTAAAACAACAATTAAAAGAATCTCACTCCAGAGAAATAAATTCCGCACACAAACGTTTCGACGAGGAAAAATATGTGGAAAAGATACAAGAATATTGCCAGAGACATGTGGGCGACAATAAAAACATTATGTCCAATAAATCACATCATAATCGTCGGATGATGGATCTATTTTATAGTATTGGGTCATTCCGTAAATTAAGCGGCTTATAAAGATGGCTTGAAATGGAGCATTATTATAAATAGAGTGATCTATAATACATTTTCTATTAATTCCATCTTATTTCAAAAGTTTAGTTATGAGCTAAAAACATCATAACATCTAACATACTGTGTAGATCATATTTTGTATTAAAACGTTTATCATTGATACAAAAAGGTAATAATCTGACAGTACCAGGTGAAGTAAATATAGTGGATGTCCATGACCATATTATTATGACTTAAAATTTACATTTGTATTACAAATATTTATAAAAATTGTTTGCAAATCTTGGAAATTCAAGTAAAATCTGTAAAAAATCCTTTTTTTTACTCTGAATCATATCGGCTATTTAAACATAACTATTAATAATAGCAGAACATAGACAGTTTAAAGGAAGATTTTTTTGTTCATAAAACCTAAATATTTTCTAATATTTTTCTAAATTTTGACACTAAAATATTTGTAATAAAATATATAAATTATTGATAGTGTGAAAATCAATATCAAAATGAAACTTGGACAACTGAATGTACTAAATATAATTTGGCAGAAGAACAATGGGATATTTTAAAATAAATATCGTATAAAATGATTCAAACAAATGATTTTCCAGCATTGTTTCATTACATTAAAAAAGTATAGGAAGATCTCGTCTGTTAACTTCCTTTTGTGCTCTTTGTTAAGGCTCGGGAATTTTGGGAATGATATCAAAACGGGTATACTCTGATTGATTTGTTTTTCCACCTGGAAAATCAAACGAAGACAATTTCTGGGAGCACAATTGTTGTAATAAGTCTGGCATCGATTTGCTTGATATTTGATAGTGATTAGATCTGTAGTTTTAACAATTGATGCATTTATTCATAAGAAACATTTTCATAATCGTTCAATCATACATTTGAGTTAATTGAGTTGATCTAAAGAGAATCATTCCAATAGTTAAAAATATTCGATGGACTGCTTCAACTGTAATTAAAAAGGTGAAAATCATAGATTGGGTTATCTTTAATCCTGATCTACGTTATATTTTATATGCAAATATTTCACATGGAGTTCTGGATGATGTGTTGTTATCGAATTTTAATTAATTAATAATTTTTGGAGCATCATCATTCAGTTTAACATAAATTTTAATTGCATAACGTTGTTCTGCAATGTGTTTCTTCAATTTCGTATCCAAAATGCTCAACATATTATATATTTACTGTTAATACAATAGCTAAAAAACTATATATATATTGATAATATAGAATTTATATCAAATAAAATATAGAAATAATTCACCCGGACGATATTAAGAATTGCCTTAGGCTATTGATAGTTTTTTTTAAGACAAATAATTCATATTTTTTTGTGTTTCATACAAAAATAAATATTAGATTTGATAATTAAAAAAATGATGTATATTATAATAAAAACGAAGCTTTTGTACTATTTATGTGGTAATAGTTATTCCTCGAAATTTATTAGATACACTCAAATTTCTTTTTGTGCGACTTTTCTGTGCGATTTCGAAGTTATGCGGTTTGTTTTAAAGCATTTTTTCTTTTTTTTTAATTTCATAAGAATACGAGATCTTTTGTATAAAATAGGAAATAAATCATCAACATTAACCGAAATTTGGAAAAAAAAAATACAACTTGGGACTGTGCAAATCATATTGCATCTGCTATCGCTGAATTACGACCACACCCTTTATTCTGGTTTAGATTTTTGAAGAAATTATCACACAGCGATGATAGTTTGTAATTAAAATAATTAGTATTTCTTTAAAAATGTTATTTTTAAATGCCTTATTGTTTTCCCGTTTTTTATTAACTTTTTTATGCGATTTTGGATATATTTTATATATCTGTTCCAAAGTTATGCGTTTTTTAAAATCCATGGAACGTATCTTTAATGTTTCTATGTAAGTCATACCTTTTTTGCTATCTTTAGCTTCAATTGCTCATAGTTCAGTTTTATTAATTGTCTCAGCATTTATCTTTTCAGGTTCATGAAATTAGAACAAATCTGTATCAAAATGATTGATTACGTACATTTTAAAAATACGATGATTTTTTAAACATAATCGGGATTTAAATCCATCTCTTTATAAGAATAATGCAGAAACTATTACACTTCATCAACGTTCAGTTGAAGGAGAGGTTCTCAATGGAGTCCAAGTGGACGATGAGGGGTTGATGAAAGCTTAAAAAGGATTTATAGTATTCCAGATATTAGTTAGTTATATGTATTTGTTATAGTGAGATGGTAAACAATTTGAGGCTAACCACTACATTATTTCAAATTATTATGCAATCACAACACTTTCTATGTTAATTATATCTTGTAATTATTAGTAATATGATTATGTTTCATGCTGAATATTATGGAGAAAAATATAAGGGCTCGATAAAGAAAATCATTTATATAAATGGGGTCGATTTAGAAAAAAGGTTATGAGTTCCTGTTAACTCATACTCATATGCAATTTTTACAAAATATACATTGTTTGTAACGTTAAATGAATCCATGCTTTATATTTCATGTAAAATTTTGTATTACAATACAACTATTATCTTGTCAGTGGGCGAAATTAAGCACCCCGTACGTGCGTCACGAATACGTGACCATGCATGTACACTTTTATTTTGCACAAGTGAAATATTTTTTTAAATAGGACACCATGATGTTAAATTATGGCAGAAGCTCTTATTTGGCTCTCCTTGTATGCTTTTCTCTACTGGGTAAGTTCTTGGCATTCTTAATAAATGCGAATCATATTAAAATTACTGAAACGTTAATTCAAAGTGAAAATGTAATGAAACTGCAAAGGCTTCCGAGCGGACCCACTCTTTGATGATTTATATTTCTTTCGGTTTCTTCACTTTAATAAAATCAAGAAACCGACCAATGTACACACAGAAATATTTTTCTACAGAATTCAGTAGGTTTAATTTGCATTCTTGCGGCGACTTAAAGCTCTCTCATGCGTTTTACACAAAGAGCAGAAACACGAGCTTCTGCGCCGGAAATACAACCAGAAGTCCAACAATATATAAAGGAGAGTATGTTTATTCATAACGTGGCTTTAAGCAGCTCCATCCTTGGCGTATAAAGGTGTATTATTATTATACTTATGGGTGAGTTCATTGTCAAAATACCGCAGGACGAAGACACTCGGCGGCGTTGGTGTCTTTTTTGTCTTCGTTAATGCGTCCAAGGAGGGTTCAGATATAAAGATTTAAGTGGCTATGTAAATACATCTCTCTTTGCGTCGAAAAGGAACGACGTACAAAGTGTGCGAAAAATACCTCTTTGTGATGCCTGCGAGAGATATCGAAATATGTGCTATTCTGGAGGATATTATTTTAAAATTAAGGCCGCAAAGATTTTCTTTGGCGAGGGCGCAATTGTTATTTCAGACGTGCTTTGTATAATTCACCAAAGCTATGTCACTCGCATAAAAAGTCAATTTGAATTGTGGTAATACACTAAATATTTCATGTTAAATATTAAATTTTATAGTTAATTATCAACAATATATGCGAACGACAAAATAGCGCATTATTTATGTATTACAGGGTCGGACGTATTCACTGAAGCTTACACGCACGCTCATCTATTTATACGCTTATGATCGTACGCATGTTTATGAGCTTAAATCTTAACACATTGAAGTAGTAATTTATTATAGAAATATTCAGTCAAATACATCAAGTCTTTAAATTTTCATTGCCAATTTTTGGCAATTTTATATGTTTAAATACATATTATAAGTTTGTAGGCACGTAAGCAAAACATTAAAAATATTATTTATAGACTTTTTAATTGATAGGGGGTTGGCAAGTCAATTATGACGATTATTTTATAAGAAACATCTGGCAATACTGACTGTAAAGCAGAAGTAGAGGGTATTGTATGGGAGGGTTCTGGATTCCTTTAGTTAAGGTACTTAACACATTATCGGGGGGCTATTTGCGCGGATCGCATATGCATATTTTACGCATATTTTTTGCAATTTCGCCATTTTTTTAATTCACACAAAAAAACGCGTAATTTTCGAAGTTTTAAAAATATCTTAATATTTTTTTAAATTTGTACTCACTAATATCTGGAGTTTATATCTATAGGCAAAAAAATATATTTACATTTAAAACACTAAAAATAAACCAATATTAAATTTCAGAACGAAAAAGATGTGTGTCGTGTGTGAAAATAAAAATGTCATTATGTCGAATTCAAAACACACGTCTCAAGATTCGATAGTTTTTTGGAAAAAAAAAACATGTGAGACGGTCTTCATTTAACATTTATTAGTGACATATGTGTCCCGCGGTTTATGCACAGTCTTTGCGCGTTCTTGCGTGTGCCGCTGTTAATGTGTTAAATAAAACAAAAATGTATGGAAAGCTTCTGAATTGAAGACTTTATCGATAGTGTTCTTTATTATTAACACATTATGTGCGGGGTTGCTTCGCACGTATCTACTCCCCTGACACGAGCAATTTTTCAACTTCGCGCCTAAAAACCGCATATTTATATTAAATATTCTTACTTTTTGCTTATACTAACCAACATATTTAAATATTTTTATCAAAGTTGTACTCCTCCAATTTTTAGCAGGTATTTCTCTTTCTCTACCAGTAAATATTGTTGTATTAATATTGATATTGACATCCCCACGTAGTAGCGCGGTTAACAGCGACATCTTCCATCTCTTTTCAGGTGCAATGTGTTATTTTAACAGCGCCATCTCTTGTGGCCCTGTCGAGACATTGCACTTGCATATCGACTGATAACTTCTAACTTAACCCCAACCGACAACGCGTGCACCGTTGTCGGTTGGGTAGTGACGCGCAGGAGGCAGGATTTGGGAGAGTCGTCGTTTAGCCTTGGGTGCGGAAGGTCGTCCTTCCTGCAGCCAGATATATGTTTATATATCTCCGAGAATTCTGCTCCCGAGAGCGTCCCCGCCTCAACGTTACACTAGCAAATGAATAATTTAAATTTTGTAGAAATATATTTTGTGTACATTTAAAATTCCCTTTTTATTATTCTTATGTTCTAATAAAAGTTTCTCTATAAGTAATGCCTTAATGAAAGGTGATTAACTAGTGTGGTTATAAAGAAGTTTGTTCTTTCCATAATGGGCAAACTTTCAAGGAACACTATCAAAAGATAATGCAAAATTTAGTCTCATTGTTTGGTATATTATTAAATATTTATTTGCGTCGGCTGCGTTCAATAAATCCCCAAGGGTAGTTAAAGTTCCAAACAGTGTACTTTATTTTCTTATTGTGAATTCGATGGTTTTACCGGGGTATACATTAATTTTGAAATGCCACAAAAACCCAAAATTATGGCACCAAACACATATAATAAGCATTTATTTATAATTTTAATGGGCAATATCATCGTCGATGTAGCACCCAAAAGTCGAGATAGCGCCGGCTCCCAACTAATTGTGTCCTTGTTTTATGGTTAATTTTAATTTAAAAAAGGAAACGTTGATTACATCTTAATAACAGAAATTTCTTCGGCGAAAAAGGGACGTACAGAGCAGAATTTTGACCTCATTAATGAGGGCTTCATAAACTGGCAGATTTTAATTGGATACGATGAATACACAAGTCGAGATTCAAAACACGTTTACGTGTCGTCAAAAGAAGAAGAAGCGGGCCTGACGCAAAGTCCTCCACACTTGTAATCGCACAGAGTCAAAAGAAACTTTCCCCTTTTGACCCGGGCATGGCAAACATAATTGTAACGGAGGCGTTGTACTTTATGGCGTTCAATTATTATTATGACTTATAGTTAATTTGCATAGTTAATTCGGGCGCAAATAACCATCGCAAAAATTGCTCCGCATAGTGGGAGGATAATCTGGGAAAGCACCCCCTCTTTTACTTGCGCAATAATCAGCGTGCGCGTTATCATAAATTAATTTATCCCAGATTAAAACCCTTTTTTATCACATGTCATAAAATTAATGTTTTACGTCCGTGACATGAATGGCGAATAATGGAGCTGTGTTTGTTAATTCGTTTAATGGCTGCATACGCCGCTTTAAGCACAACGGTAATTTATTAAAATTGTAAAATTCGCATTAACTTACTATTGTAATGAAATATACATTTAAAAAAATATTCATGACGACCACCTTCAATTATTGACAATTGAAAAAAAAATCAAATAAATTGTGGTCCCTATCTATATACAAGTACACTTGGGTATGTTTTTATGCGATAGATAGGTTCTACAGGGAGTCACATAAAAAATCGCATGAAAGAAGACTTGAATTACAAGAAAATTGAGGGATAGGTTTCATTATTTTTAAAAACTGCATAACTTCAAATCAATGTAATAGAATGTACCAAATATCGCATTAAAAAAGTTTAATAATTTAATAATTTAATAATTATTTTTTACACAGTTCGTGATATGAAGACATGCAATTCTTAACCTCAACTTGGAATTTAAAAGCTCTAGTGTAATCTTTACAGTAAGGAGGGCATGAGTTTCTTCCACTTCAACATCGTCTTCTGTTTCTTCGCTGTCATATAAATTTAAATCAATAATATCATCTTCATTCATGGATGTATCCTCAAGCAATTCATCGACATCATTTTGAAAAAAAGTATTAAAGTTTTCTCCACCAAGTTGATTTTCCAAATTAATGATTTCAGCAGACAATGTCGGAGTTTTTATTATTTCACCATCTTTAACACATTCGGGCTTAACTGCTTTCTAATAAGAATTTAAAATGTGTGGAGTTATTTGAGATACTGCACATGAAACATTATTTATACAGTCCAAATTTGATTTTTTTTCCAAACTTCAAGTACATGTTGTACAGTATATGTTGATAAGTGTTCTTATAATACGTTTATTCTACGTTTTAAAAGTGAAAATGATGCCCTAATATAGTGGCTGAATTATAGCATGTCGTGTTGGATGGAAAAAAACACTATTTTCACATTTGAATGCTCTAAATATGGATGGATGACTTGAACGGTTGTAAATTGCACTTGTGTTAATTTTAGATTTTTTTATGCGAATTCGCATAAAAAAGTTTTGTTCTATAGAAAAATGAGGGATCGATTCCATTATTTTTGAAAACTGCATAACTTCAAAATCGAATAAAAACAGACCCAAGTGTATTATACAATCGATCCTCTTTTCACGCAGAGTATTTTGAAGGTTTTGAAATAAAAATGAGTTGATTTTATACCATAGAACCTTATGTATTTTTTAAATTTGGATTGGACACAACAAAAATCCGATCGTTTGTATCGATCCAAGCTCATACTGATTTTCTGAACTTAAAAATTAAATACTGGGGCTACTAATAAAGTCGGAAAAGATCGCTATTGGATTTGCAATTAAAAAATCTCTCTTATCTAAAATTCCAATTCAAATAATCCTATACTCAATTAAACATACCTGGAAAGCAATAAGAAATAACCATATGAAAAATCTTTCTCAAGAATATCCTCCTATGGAAATTACCAATCTAATAACATTCCATATTTGTTAATAGGTAGGAGGTAGGATACTGGTTTAGGAAGTTGATTTTTTGGCATTTTTTTGCATTTGTTTCGATAAAAAAAGAATCATTTGAATTTATTCAAACTTAATGAATATTTTAATCATATTTTGAAGTATATCTGAATTTTTTTTGCGTAATTTTTGCTGAAAATAGCCGAGTTATAAGCTTTTGCTCATGGAAGATTGCCATTAGAGCTTGCTGCTTACAGACAATGTGAATGTCACAATTTTTATTTAAAATCAATACAATATTTTAATTATCTTAGCAATGTATTTTTTAAAAACATGAATGAAGTTTTGATACAAAAATAGCATGTTTCTTGCAATTAAAAACATACTTGTGTAAATGTGTGAAAAACGATCTTCTACCGATTTTCATGATAATTGTGAAAGTCCAAAAGTGATCATTTTTCTTAATGGTTCTTGCCTATTTGCTCATATTTGCAAATATGATCAAGATAATTTATATCGAAATTTACATAAATAAAATTAAATTGAATAAATGTTCCTGATATTAATGCAAAAATTATGCACTAAATTTCATATGTAGTATATGGCTAAAATTTGTCATGGATGCTGAACTTCTACGATGAAACGAAGGAAGACTAATTTTATTTTTTCAGCACTCACCCAGAGAAAACTTTTAGTCTGTCTTCGTCCATGAATTTAAGTTCAAACTTAGTTTTCTTGGTATTAATTAAATGTGAGTTGCTAAGATTTTAACATCAGCTTTTGGCCTTAAGATGATAATTTATCGCTGAATTAAGTCGATTGAACGCCTTAAATTCGTTATTAGATTTGAAATTAAGATCACGATTGACTGGGACTCGTATAAAAATATTAAGGTCAATTGTCTGCGGAAGTAATATTGTAAATCTCCACAGAAGGCGCTTTCTTTTCTCCACTTAATATTTTTATGGGCGAAGCCTCAAATGGTTGTCAGGACAATTGTTTATGTGATGGTTTTGGTCCTTGTGTAAATTCAGGACACACAATACGAAGACACAGTTTGGAGTCAAGTGGAGAGCGGAAGGCTCAGCGGGATATCATCTCTGGTCTCTCTTTCGCTCCTCCACTTTGTTCTGGTCAGAAAGAAAACTGAAGGGGTAAAATATGCGTCGCAGAGAGACGCCCGCTCATTTCCTTACCCCTCGTCTCGGAAGTTATGTCAGTTGGAAAGAAATATAAGAAATGCGAGATGGGAAAAGTTGAAAGGAGCAGCTAAGGGTCGTGCAAAGGAGCTGTGCAATTTATGGCGATTCAGGCACGAAACGCAGGCTCCTTAGATTAATGGGTCGAAAAATATTTCAGATAAATTATTACATCTGCCATTATTGTCGGCGTCGCTTCAAGATGAGAAATGTGTGCCCTTGGACCGGAGGTGATCCATCTACCTTTTTCGACTTGACGGATTACTTTGCGCATATTAATGCCACATTTGTGACGCAAATCCAATTTTTCACTTTTTAACATTCCGATAATAACTGCTGCTGTGGCCTCGGATTAATGATGGAAGTGTTTGCATCCATTCGGACATGCTCATTAATTTGGGTGTTGATCTTTGCCAAAAAGGGATGGCGAATAAGGGAAAAGCCTCACAGGAAAAGTATCCATGAACCAATCAAACTCTAAAGCACTACTTTTTTAAGGAAAACTTTATCTTGTTGTTGCATGAAAAGTCATATTTTTCAATAATAAATAATGGTATAGTGTACTCTCGATTATCCGGAAAAGGATAATGCTTGTATCTTAACTACAAAAACAAACGCCTGTTCTCATGTCTTTATTATCTTGGGTCTCAAAACAGCCGGACAATGAACTTTAAGGAACGTTTTTTTTTAAATTATAGCTAGAAAGGGGCATGAATGGATAGGGAGATTTTTAAAGATTGATTCAAAAAGAAATGGGTTCCAGAGGTGCAAGATTTAAAAAAATAAGGGATTGCCACAGAAAGCAGTATTATTATGCCCATTCTCATCTGAACGAAAGCATATGGAAAACAAGCGATGGATTTATGCTTGCAAAATGTTTGCCCCCTAATGTGAAATCCTTAATCCAGCCATGGAACAAATGGCTGGTCTTCTTAAAATTCTTGTTGAGTAAGATGACAACTTGATCATTTTTTGGAAAAAAATACGATATTGGATGCTATACTCTGAATAACATAATCTTGGCCAAAATCAAAGCCAGAAACACTTGTTCGATCATGGATAAAGATTCTTGAAAACAGATTAATGCATTCTGAAGAGAGTGAAATGATATAACTGAAATATGCGGATTATTGGAGAATTTAAAATATTTCAAAAACGTGTTAGGGAAAATATCGAAGAGTGGCTCAATCATGATTTAAATGATTCAGGTTTTGAATGCATGGATGATGCCGATAGCCTTTCTTGTGTTTCTCAAGAGGAAGAAAATGAGCGTAACATTACAAGTGAAGAAGATACCAGTGATTACATTAGTCACAAAGTGGCGTTGAATTATGTTGAAAAATTGCTAGATTACGGTTATTGATTTTTTGACACATATTTCTTCTATTATTGATTGGATATCTAAATCACAAATTTTGATTTTTTGTATGAAAGATTGGTTAAATAAGTAGAAATTCTGAACTAAAAAATAAACGTTGAAGTGAGATTGCAGTAAAAATGAAAAATAACACACTGACATTAAAGTAAATCGAACCAAATCTGTTAAACAAATTGCATTTTGAAGCCATCGTTGAACCAATAGCGATTTTTGTTTACAGTCCTCATTAGTTTCACAATCGACGATATATCGTTTATTAGCAATCTAAGGGTTAAGAAGATAATGACGACATATTCTAAATATTGCGGAGGGGGATGTTAATTTTTTTAAGCATACTTATTTAGAAATAATGCTGAATATAAATTGATTTGTCCCATTACTTCAATTTTATTCCGGCCATTTATGTCAAATTTGCTTAGAATATTAATTGAAACTTTAATGAAGGCTCAAGTTAATCGTTTCCCTGCTAATTATTTAACAATCCATGGCCATTTGACCCTACTGTGTTAATTTTATTCACGCTGAAAGAGTGTTAGAAATACGTCGCTTAATTTTATTGATTGCAGTTGAAACTTATTTGGGAATAAAATATTTATTGCCCTGCGTAGACCTGATGGCGTGATGGTAAAGCAGTTTTATTTCCCAATTAACCAAAGGCTACGACGCCGTTAAGCTTTTATATTCTTCAAGGCACAGGTGTAAACAATATCAAAGAACTACTACGACCAAACATGCCATTATATAACGTGTCAACTGGTATAAATATCAAGAAACCTTAAATTGGTTTATCTTGGTTGAAGCTTGTTGGATTTCGATAGAAAATACATCAAGTCCTTGTTTAAAAATATTGCATAATTTTGCATATCGTCTGTCGAATCATAGGACGCTTTATGCTATACGATTACTGTAATCGTATCAAATTGATCGAAATAGGGAAGTTTGTCTACGATCCTTTGTTCTTTGTTTGCTTTGAAGTTCGACAGAATGGAAGCAAATGCGATTTAGTAATTGATCACCTTCGATATGCACATGTGCGAATAAATTACGAATTTAGCCTAAATTGAAATTAACCAGGGGTGCATTGATTGATCATTTATTCAAATCAGATTGTTTGGGGAAATTGGGAAACGTTCGTTTGTGATGCTGATGAATGTGGTTTCGTGGGTATGAGATATGATTTCGATGTTAAGCTCTAATAAGCAAATGATAATGCATTATGAAGTATCAATTTAACTTGCAAAAATTACCACATTTGTTAAATAACCAAAGTTTTATTAAAAAACAATTTTTATATCTCTCGATTTTGTACAAACATTTTTCGAATGATTTCAGATTTTCAGCCATAAATTATCATATTAATCAACAACATCAGAGCTTATTATATTTCATTGATATGATTTAAAAGTATCAACGTATTTATAATATATGATTGCCAACCACATATCCCAGTTCAAATATTTGTACTCAAGCTTGGTGAGCAATCAGGCCGTTAACTAAATCACATTAACACAAAATACTGCAGTGGTATAAATTAATCAATACCAGATCGTCGTTATATAGCATCGCAAATAATATCATGGAGTAAAAATGAAGATTTGCATTGATTCAATGCGAAAAACCATTTTTTTGGGTCCGGAAAAATTTATAAAAAATTTCAACAATATCACGGTAATAGCGAGCAATATAAATTATTCATATCTATCACTTGTAAGATAGTCCCGAGGTTAAGCCGTTGGATTCGTAATTCAATCATCTTGGGTTTAAATCTATAAGAAGTGTGGCTGGTGATCACATTTTTAAAAACATGTATACACCATGAAACACTATGTCAAAATGATTGGCGATGGTTCCATAAATGAGATTGCTAAAAGTCACTTATAAATATTTTTTTTACAAAAATCATTAAACAAAAACACTATATTTTTGGATGTTTTAGAAAGATTTCGTATATATTTTTATAAAATTTCACCCACCACGTATTTTTTTCTTTAATTGACATTTTTCTGATTTTTTTTTACGCGGATCTGATTTCGACAATGACGTCAACACATCATTCTTAAGATGTTTATAAATTTAAAAAATGTAAATAAAAGACGCAAATCCGAATAATGTGTTTCGTGAACCGTGTCTCGATATAAATTGTCAGTAAAAGAATAATCCATGAAACGTTGATACATTTTCTCTTAAGCAATTTTCTCAAGATGTACAGGAAAAAATATCAATTGACTATATTTTATGGTTTTTATTTATTTAAGGTTTTTCAAAAAAAAAAATTATATTGAGAAGTTAATTCCATAGAATTAGCTTACAGCGTTACATCATTTTTTGCCATATTTTTCTGCTCAAGTCCGTAACAAAATATTTATTGTTTGCATTAAGTCGGAGCTTTCATGAAAGGCAACTTTTAATTTTGGACTGTTTACTCCGATCAAAATAAATATTAATAAAAACACGGCGATATTAAATATTGAACGATCAAAATAAATATAAGGAATTTCGCCGAGGATTATTAGAGGGCATATTTCATTCTATAATAAATGGATATTAATTTTCATATCAGAAGATACAAAAACTCAAGTTTAAGGCGGAAGCTAATAATAAAAAATGCTCCTAAATATTTTCAATATGTCCTTTGATGAAAAAAGGAGCCATGTTATTTATTGATGAGCGATTAAATTTCGCATAAATCAGGTATCGCAAATTTAATACTGGCCTTTTAGTATGGCGATGAAACGATCTGCTTTCATGGCCTCATTAAAAATAAAAATTTTGCAGCTGAAAATTTGTTTGAGCGCTGATCGATGTTGACGTTTTAACTATCATTACGTCTTTAAAGTCGGAGTGGGTTTAATTTGAAAAAGTAAATGGCCATCGGTATATAAAAGCTTTTTCCCGGTTTGTTGTTCCAGGAGTCTCATTAAGAGCAAACGGAAGCTTTGGGAGTAAACAAGCCACTTTTGACCCACTTTGCACCTTAACGATCTTATATTTCAAGTTGAGCGCAGTTCATAGACTATTTAAGTGACAAGGTCACAATTTCTTCAGGAATCGTTGTGCAGACTGCGGAAACTGTAAAAGCCTTTCAATTTTATTCGACTGAGCTTTGTTCAAGTCAAGGGGTTGTAAATGGTGAGCGCGAAGGCTCAGAAAGAGGAAGCAAACAGTCTCTTTGTCTTTGCAAATTTGTTACCCTTCCGGCTGAATTATTTGAGATTATGTAAATGTACGTCTAAATACATCCACAATATGATTTTTTTAATGAATAGAGTTTTTAACCCTTTTTCGGTCACAGACGGTCATTTCAACTTTTAAAAAGTCTTGTTTTTTACTAAGAAAAACAGACTGAATTATTGTCAAAGTTAGCTCGTAGTCAAATTATTCCACTATTTACTTAAGCTCTTAAACGTGCAAACTTTTGACATATATTTATTTGTATGATAGTTTATAGTTATTATAAAAAACTGGAAAAATATTCATATCTAGAATAAACTAAATTTAGACTTCCCCGTCTAATATTAAAATAATATAATATTTTACAATCTTCCTGTAAAAATAATTGGAATTAAAATCTGTTGTCACTCATGTAAAGAAATTTTCTAAAGTCCAATTAGTTACATCACTTAGAAAATATAAGCTAAACAAACTAATTAAATTTTTTGGTAACCAGTTAGTTAGATGCCATATTTGTATATCCACTACTTATCATCTGTACAAATCCACTTATCTCTCACGACCTCGCAATGTGTATAAAGCTTGTATATAAATAAATAAACACTGTTGATAGCACGCAATATTCGTTCATTTCTTCGCGTAAACATAAATAATACACTTGAAATCATTTGGGTTGCCATTATTAATTGATAAATTTGGGTTATTGATCTATATCTCTTTCTGAATAATTGGAATTTGATCGCAAATATGCGACTGTACTCCTCAAGAGGTTAACATTAAGTATTTACCTTAGATTTAATCAATGAAATAACTCATTTATAAATTTATTTTTTAAGCAATATGAAGAAATATTTTGCTTTATTCATTGAAGATTCATAAAGTAAAAATAGCATTTTTTTAAGGATAAGACGTATTTAAGAGTATACGTTGGCATATTTATTAAATATTATGACTATTTTTATATTTAAAATTATAAAAAACAATCCAGTTAACGTCGTTAGTTACATTTTGAAGAAATCAATAGAGGATTTGTCTTAATGTTAATTAATTGCATGTGTTCATCCTCTGTTATTTGTCGGTCATAGATAATTCATATGCTGTTCAATCACCCATGGTTCCAATAAGTTAAACTTGCTAATAAGTTTAAAATAGATCTCTACCGTAGTCCATGGATTTTCAAGTTTCTGATATAATCCTGCTTTGGTTTGCGTAGATTGGATTGAATTAGTGACGTGAGAAAGTTTCGTTAGGTATTTGAGTACATCCAGATTTTGGTGCACCCTTTTAGCTTCTATCTCTTAATTTAAACCTTTGGAATTAGTTTGGCCATCTGTTAGGTATTGATCTCCATAAAGATCATTAATCAATTTGAATGTTTCAACTAATATCTTTATGTGGTTTAATTTTTGGAGGAAATGGTTCTTAAAATGGCCTGCGTTTTAATTAATTTTTTTTTTCATTTAGGGATTAATTTTATTTATATATATTTTTTTATAAAATGTAAAACATCTAGATATTAATTATGTACCTCGAATATTAGAATCCTGCGTCTGTCAGCCTAAATAAAGAAAAAGCACGTACACGAAGCACGTATCTGCGTTTTTATCCATGTGCACGACTTTCACAAATGTCAAGTTATTAACGGACAAGTTACTCGTTTGTTTGTTTAAAAATACGGGTGTTTTTAAAAAGGACAGCTTATTTTTAATCCCCGAGTAAATTCGTTATGTTTTAGTAGCCAGTTCCGGTTAAAATGTCGGTCCAAAGTGTAATCAAACAGAGGGAAAACATTTATATTTATCCCCCGGCCGATTAAAAATTCAATTACGCCTATGAATTTCGTTCGCATTAAAAATACAACCTAGAAAAATATGAGCGAAAATTTTTCCACCAAAAAATATAATCGGGAACTCAACATGAGCAATTCCGCGACAAGAGTTTGAAGTCCTAAATAAAGATCTTGTATCTGAAGAGCCATTGAAGCGGCGGAACCCCGTAGATGGAAAATACTACGTGGCATATTTAAGGACATGAATATTAAACGGCGAAATTTATGAAGAAGTCATCCAAGTTGTAACGGCGCTTGTTGATGAAAGTACGAAAATATTTAAATTAAATCGAGATAAATTCACCCCAAAATACGCTTAAATTTGAAATATTTTTTTATTAAGCAAATAGCGCGAAAATAGGGTGTAAGCCGCTGAAGGAATTATATACTAGCGATCTGTACTCAGTTATGCATTAAATTCAGATTTAATTCCAATTTAAAATAATTGTTTTAAATAAAACCCTATTAAAACATTAATTTTCAAAATTAATTAATAATTCTTGGGGATGGAATAAATATACAAAGAGGGGAAAAAAGCGCATGTGTTCTGCATGGGGTATTAAAGAATAGCAGCAAAATTTGGTTTGGATCAGTCAATGGATATGTGATTATACTGTGCTTCTCAAATGATTGAAATTATAGCGTCATTTAAGAAAAATCAAGCCTTTAAAATGTTTTTAACCTGTATGGGAGTACTTACGGAAATATCCGTTTTGACCTTCACTATTCAGAAAGAGCACTCTTGTGCATTGAAGCTCCGAGGCGGACAGAGACAGTGAGAACTTAGCGCAGTTCGGGAGACTGAGACGGAGAGCTTCTTCATATGCATCGCATGATTGTATAGATCGTTAAGCCCAAATTTATCCACTTATAATTATTTCGATTTCAAGTGTGTTATTTGTTTACGCAAAGAAATGACCGAATATTGTGTGTTATCGAGAGTGTTTGTTTATTTAACTGCTTTTAATAGGTTAATGATTTAATGATTTAAAAGGTTAATGATTAACGGGAGAATATCGGTTTAAAGATTGATTTATCTGTGAATTATTAGTATTTTTTAAATGGAAATTATAAAGAATAATACAAGGAAGGGAGGGAGAGAAATTTATGAAGAAGTACATAAAAATTGGCAAAAATTGGTACATTGAGATTATTAAATAATTAGTTTATTGCAATAGTTTTCAATACTTTGTACAAGCTTAAGGACGTCAGTTTCTCAACAACTTACCGTATTAAATAAATTGCAATATAGAACTATTATATTTAGTGCCATTTAATTATCTTTTTTCCCAAAAAAAAAAGGTTAAATCAAATTTGAATATTTGATAATCAAGAATAAGAAATCTTTATGACAATATTATTTAAAAAAAAATATTAATACTAGATTTGCCTTATCTTGAATTTAGTGAATCTAGTGTTAGGAGTTATATTTATTTTTATAGCATTCTCACGGATGCACAAATGACAGAAATAAAATACATTTGCGTCTGTTTTTATGCGATAGATACGTTCCACGGGGAGTCGCATAAAAAAAGACGAACTACATAGAAAACTGAAGGATCGATTCTATTATTATTAAAAATCGCATAACTCCAAATCATTGTGATAGAATGTACTAAAAATCGCATAAAAAAGGTTTATAAAAAATTCATATAAATAAAAACAATACAATTTCGTCATCCTTCTATGTTGAAATCGTCTTTTTTAAAATGTAATCGGTGATTAAAATTTGCGACGATGTATCAATTATTTTTTTTTACAGTTCGTGATTTCTTAAGCTCACTTTGGAATTTGAATTATAAGCTCATGAAACAGAAGAGATATTTCCTTGATTAAATATCGATGTTTTCAATGCTCATTCGCATAAAAAAAAGCTTTATCTTCTATGGTAAAATGAGGGATAGGTTCGATTATTTTTAAAAATCGCATAACTTCAAAAACGCATAAAAACAGACCCAAATTTAAATAGATGAGTGCAGATAAGTATTACAATCGATTAGTAAATATGCTACGAATTTAATTAATTATTTTAACGAATCCCATATCCAACATGACATAACAACAGCCTATCGTAAAAATTTAATTGAATTGTTTATTCAGTATTTCTCCCGCAAGAGTTCGTTAAAACAATATTTTTTAATTGCTGGGAATTCGAAGTCCTTAACAATAAAATTTATGCATTTTTGGTCCTGGAATATTTTAAGAGCAGAGGATTGGTTTTTATTGGAATGGTATGGTAGGCGGGAGGCTCTCGCAATAATTAGAGTGGTGGAGTAAGCCGAATGATCTTGTTGTGAGTAATGTTCCCAGAGGGAGTTTTCCTGCCGCCCACCTTTGGCGTCCCGCAACCACCCGCGACACCTCACAAGGACGCTTCCTTGTGTCAGCCCAGCTTACTGATGCTTCAACCAAAACGCCCATAAATCTCACAGATTTATTTAGACGGGGGATGCTCTTTCTAAAACTCCATTCCAGATCCACTGCCAGATATCATTCAGATGCGGATAAATTCCATAGCAATCCACAATAGTAATTTGGCGCTCGGGGAAATTCATTTACGATTTACTCACCTAGAAATTTAAGCGCGTTGTCAAATAAACGAATTGAATTTATTGTTTTCAGGAAGGCTGGCATTTGCTGTAAGGGTTGAAAACGTAAATCATATACGTATAGGATAAAATCTGCTTAAACTCACAATGCGAAAAATTAATTAGTTCAAATATTAATTTTTGACTAGGAAATATTAATCTCTCTATTAACACACCAACCAAGGGTGAAGTTCCTTCCCAACCAGTTGATGTTTAACACAAAAATATTCAGGCTTAAAGTATTTTCGTAATTTATAGAATTGGACTGTGAAGCATTAGCTTTTTAAAAAATTGAAAATAATATCTATGATCAGATAAACTTATGTTAAAATGATCGCATGTTTAAAATCTGCAACAACGAAGTACATTTGGCCGTGTGATTTTTTATGAAGTCTAAGTGCATTTTTATATGATTTTGTTGAATATTTGTATGTATAAAGTGTCCATTAAAATATCTATTTTTCTTATAAAAATGAAGCAGATTTTTTGCTGAGAATTTTTTTACAAAAAAGGAATCAAAGAACTGCCAAAGCATTGAAAAGATGTGTTGAATGATAAAGGGAATTCTATTTTTTAATGTACTTTATAAAATGTTTAAATAAATTTAACATTTTTACTAAATACGCGAATATTTTTGGGTTTCTCTAAATAAGTATATATATATATTATACTATTGTAGTTAGAATGCTCTCATCTTTTATATTATCAGTAGTCCATTTGTCATTTATACGCAGGCGTTTGCTCCAGAGATCCTCAAATGTATATTAAATTAAATTTTTAATATAAATGTGTTAATATGTATGATTCAAATAGGCTGAAATATATACTGTTTTAAATTTTTGCTTTAAGCTGTTCATAGGTCTGGTCGAAGGCGATTATTAATGTGTCTCGTAGACGGTTTTGGGTCACAGCATAGTTAAAATATGCCAAATAATAAACAATGAATAAAATTACAAAGCGAGTTATTTTGGGTTAAATTAGCGTGTATTTGACATAGGTCGCTACGAAACCACTCCTTAAATCAGACCCAACACCCAGTTTGACTGTAGGAGGTTGGCGGCTGGAGCCCACCCTTTCCTTGTTAACACAATTTATCAAACAAGTTATAAATGTTCCCCGTAGAACTACTTACATAGCAATTAATTGTCAGCTAAATGTGTTCCTGGCAAGCAATCCCGGGGCGGTGGCCATTCTCATCTAAGCCCTACATTCTTTAATTAACTCACCTGCGATATAGGACGGAAATCTTTTATTCCTAGACGGAAAATGGGGGATGAGGAGGTGATAAAACCTCTGTGAATCCTAATATCTGAATGTTGACCCGGCTTTAGTTTTACAGGTGTGTTTATTGGTTCCAAAAGAAATTAAAGCATACAAGATCACACCTAAGAAATCCAAGAATAGGCGTTAAGCTTGATTGTACTATATAATATCGAACATAAAAAGATATTAAAAGGAACAAGCAATTTCTCAAGGTATAGTTTATATATATACATAATGTTTGTGTATTAAAATTAGCGTGGAAAGGAATATAATCAACATGAATCAAAGTGAACTGACTCGCAGCACCAGTTCGTTAATAAATTGTAGTATGGTTTACTTTCTGATGGATAAGAATATCGATATCCATAAGAGTTTTTATCAGACAGACTGATGTAAATTAATAAAAGTTTGTGAGGCATTTGTAGTATTTTAAAAAGCTTTCTTAGATTCAAGGTTACAAAAATGTGCTATATTAGTTAAATAAGTTGTCAAAATTTAAGAAAAATGAATGAGGTCGATCTGCATACTATAACATCATTCATTCACGTATGACTATTTGGTTAGATAGTATAAGTTTGGATATAATTATTCGAATAGGCGTTTTAGGTAGGGGAAGTTCTTTAAGTGAGTAGTAAAATGATAGTTAATTTTAAATGATATTTTAATTATAGCTTTTTTAATTAGTCCAGAATTTATTACAAACCCAGAAAATCAGCGTTAACTTGAAGTTGACATCGTGGTTTTGATCCAGGACTTTTATTACAGAGGTTTGGGTGTAAATCCCTCTCAAACGGAGCACTTTGAAAATAAAATTTGATGATTTGCACATGTTTTTCAACGCTATACTCTTCTATGATAATTTGCCATATACTACTTAATGATTCAAAATAAATTTAATAGATGTTGCTTTAACAACATTATTGCACTCGAAAATCCTGTATTAATTTCGATTATCGGAAAAAATGTAATAACTATAATAATATTGGATGTATTTCGCAATAGGTGAACTTCATAAGAGATTTTCTTGAGTGATGGAGAATTTTTATTTTATGCTTTCCACACATGGCTATACGTTAGAATAAGGTTATTTAAATCGATAGTAGTAATTTTTCTAGATAAATAGTTATTCACAAGAAAATGGAGTTTATAGTTTATTAAATATTTGAAAGCCTCACTATCATACTTTACGCTTAATTCACTGATACTTTTCTGTATATATTTGGAAATATCATATCTACGTAGAATTTTGAATAATATTGTTGTCCTCATTTTCAAGTCACTTCTGGTTTCGTTTCACCTTTATTTGTATAAGGAGTGCGATGAAGACATTTATACTGCAGCGGCGTATCATATACAGTATTCATAATGCTTTATATTCAGGAAAGCTTTTCATTTTTGTTTTGAATGTTGTCACTAAAGAAAATGTATGTAAGGAATTACAAAGCATGTGATTCAGACAATGCGTAAGAAGGGAGGTTAAGAGATAATCTTGAGAACGAGGGAGTTGATAAGTATAACGATCGGTAACAATCTCTTCACGGGAAATGTGAGCAAAACCCACCCCCGATGGTCACGCCAGGTCTTTCTTCTCCACAAAGGAGCGGAATGATTATAATAGCAAGAATAAATCCTCGCCTTTAGAAAACAATACAAAGGGGAAAGAAATATCCCTCAGATGTAACTGTGTAAAATTCCCTTATAAACGAATAAAAAAAAAGAAAAAATAAAGGAAATCCCCGACCACCGGCAACACTTCTGCGGGAATTTGAATAAAACGAAGTGAAAAAGTTTTGCCCGTAATGTTGTTCGTGTTCAAAAAAAAAGAAGACCCGTAGGTGGTCGCTTTAAAGCAGGGGATTTCATCGAGATCGTTATGAATAAGTAAGAGCCACAAAAAACTAATGACATTCTCCTCGTGGTGTCCAAAGATAAGAGGGTCGAAGACATTAGTATCTTGATCTTACCCAGATAAAATAAAATGCTAAGTAAATATCTTCATCTCACGTGTGTGAGCTTTTATACTCGGATACCGCAATATGACAACACACAACCCTTATTTAATGAAATCACTTTTTTTTGCCATTTTCTACTTGCAATATCTAACGTAAAAGGCAATACGCTTGAGAGAGACAAAATTGAATATTGAATTATGGACGAAATGTACAATGTAAAAAAGCGATTCAATTTGGAATTATGGAGATCACACATTGGTATGCATGAATTTGGAATGAGTTTAGTTTGATTTATGATGATTTTTGTCCGATGATTTTAACAAATTTAAACTAATACTAAATGTTAGAATAATTAACAGATATTATGGTGGCATAAATTCTCCAATCCTTCTCAATCCCATATTTCTACTGTTTTCTGTTATTGTATTGCGTAAAAGAACAATATACTATGAGTTATTGTAACCAGAATTGAATATCATATAAACATGTTTTGGCTAAATTAATGAAAAGTTTCAAGAAACTCTTAATGAAAGATCATTCCGCTATATGACGATGTTGGATGTCATTCCTTCGGATCAAATACGATTTCATATCTACCTGAGTTCCTTCCCTGAAATTCAAGCTTTCTTTAGGTCAGCAGTCGCTCAACTACGACCCACAAGCCGAATTCAACCCTCCAAAGATGTTCATCCAGGCCCTGACTTTCATATTTAAGCATTTCAAAGTTTTGAATAGGAAATTCAGGGATGTAATTAACATGTTAATCATCTCTATGATGGCATCATAACATTTGAAACTGTAACATTGAGGCTGGGGCAGAGTCCTCGGGCGGCTCCGCGCCCCCCATGTGCTCGTCGGGATGGCCGCGCTAGCGCATGGGTACGTTCTTCTATCGGGCCGTGATGTTGCTGGACGAATGGATAGGAATAAACGGGCGTCGAATAGAAAGACTCTCTTCTCTAAATTACTATTTATTCCATATGAGAGAGAGAGAGATCTGGCTGCAGGAGGGACGACCTTCCACAGTCAAGGCTAAAGTTTCGACAACTCTCCCGACTCCCACCTCCTGCGCGTCACTACCAAACTGGCAACGGTGCACGCGTAAGAAGCGATCTTTCGGTATGCAGGTGCAATGTCTCCGTAGGGCCACAAGAGATGGCGCTGTTAAAATAACATATTACACCTGAAGAGAGACGGAAGATGTCACTGTTAATCTAGCGAATTAAATCTGCTCAGATAGAAGTATAATTTTTTTGTGGCCCTCTATGATATTAATATCCCAATCCGGTTCATTTCTCAAAAAAATTGGTGATTTCTGCCTTAAGCTAAATCTTTTTGTTTGTTCTGTGTTTGCAAAAAGTTGTCTATAAATTTACAAAATATAATTGATTGAAATGATCAAATCAAGTTTTTTAAGTTTTTTTTTGTTATAGCGATCAATATGGATTTCCTTTTAGGATAAAACCTTTGATGGTTCCATTAGATCTTTAAGGAAAAAAAGTTTGTAAGATGTGAACAAATACTGTTATACTGGATTCAATAATACTATTTATATAAAATATTTCCCAAGTTCCATACTTTTTCGTACATGATGATCGTGGGATTGAGATTTTCTGTGAAAATATGGCTGCTTAATCCGTTAAGTGGTTAAACAAGACGCTGGAATCAATGTCGACAGAAGTAATTAATTATATTTAGAAAGAAGGAAGAAAAAACCAAAGCAAAGAGAATAAATACAGATGTTTGCATTAAAAGTTCCCGGCGGATTATGAGAGTCCTGCGCCTGAGACGAATGTGAGGGGGGAAACAGGAAAAATATTAGATTTCCGGCCGGGGAGGGGCCATAATAAGACGGCAGTGAACATTTGGTGAGAAAACAATTTTACGTTCTTTTAATCTGATTAAAGAAATCCGAAGCCGCAAAGTGTGGCCCCAGGGCGCGAACCCGGGATCCTGTCCCTTTGAAGTGTCTTCTGGACGGGGAATTATCAGCTTACACTTGCGGTGGTGTTTCTGCACCCCCTGCGGCCTGAATACAACACTGGATTTTTTCTTCGCCTGCGTCGCGGGTCGAGCCATTTATCCTCTGAGTCATCACATTTTTCATGATTATTTTGTATATGTACCCTCAAAAAATGGCGCCCGTTCTTGCGGCCTAAGGGCGGCTCGGGGCGCTGGCAAAATTTCGGGAGTGTACGCGGAGGGCTGACGTATTTTACGAGTCGGGAATATATGGGAATAAAAACGAAGAACAAATGAAAATCTTGTTTATGGAAGTGTTTAAAATTTTATTCGAAGCGTTTCAAGGAAAATTGTCCTTTTACTGCAATGCTAAAAAACAAATCGCTCCGTCCTTGTTGTAAAATATTTGACTTTAACATATTTGAATTTTGGAATAAAAATAAAAATATCCTCGACGGTTTTGTTGAAAGTCAGCCTTGATTTGTAAATTAAACAATGTAAAAAAATTATATTATGCTGATTAAATATTTTTGTATAAAATGATACATATTTAATACAACCTCCATCAGCCCTTAATGTCCAGTATTGATGATTTATGAATGTGCATGTTATTGACAAAAATCAAAGTTAATTTTGAATGCTATATAAAAATGACAATAAATAGATTGAACGGATGAAAGACATGATTTTTTAAAAATAATTATATTATAGAAATGCTTTTTCCATATACTGAGAGTAAATTTTCAAGCTGTGTATAATCTCATTTGTATTGATTATGTAAGAGTATTTCGTATTTTTAGAAACACATATAGCGACAAAATGAGAAGTTTGTATCATATTACGGCGGTTGTTTTGGAATTTCGACGATTTTATAGTAAATAGTAGCTGGAAGGGATGGGGGTTGGATATATCTAAGTAGATTTCTTTTGTGTGAAACATTTTACACTTGGCGGGAACGAATTCATCCCAGCCATAAAATGCCGATCCGTATTATCCCAAGTATTTGATTAAAAGGTAAATATAGGTGACTTTCAACAGCTTCCCCAACAGCAATAAAATATACCACGTGACTTTTACGGCGCTTTTAGGGGTAGTCTTCTACACTGGTTTGCAACGATGGTATGGAATTCTCATTTTATACTTTATAAAACGTAGAAGATATTTTATCTTTATAATATGTTAGACAATTATTTACATTCTCGATTGCTTAGGGATTTTTTGATTGGATTAATTTTGAATTGTTTTTGTATGAAATTTATTAAGCATTCCGAAAATACATTTGAAAAGAAGTGTAGTTGGAATTCTAATTATGTTGAAGGCTGGCGTATCTTTTAAAGCCTTCATTTGAATAGCATTTTGGGATGGAGTGAAATTGCAGTATGAATTTCTAGTATGCACTTATGACCAGCTGCATCTGTGAAGGGTTATTCTTCCACTTTGGAAAACTTTTGCAGACTTGATAATGAGAAAAAAATGCATTTATATGTGATTCGAATGAACGATATGAATGTTAAAAATTTGATGTACATAAATCTTCATCCTGGTTGCTAAATTCGCTATTAGTTCAGTCCTCTACTCCACTAGTTGTTATTAAATTATTCCATAATGCAAATTGTACTAAGCCGGCTTAAATATGTACAATAATTAATATTTAAATCTGCCAATTGCGTATGTACTATCGCGAAAGTGAAAAATACCTCCGATTGCGATGCTATATTGTTAGATTATAATAATTTTTTTTAGGAAGTTGAAGCATATGGCGAGTGGTGAGCAAAATTAAATATGTTTCCATTTAAACAAGATTAAGTGAATCAATTTCGCATTTGTGCAGAAAACTGCGAGATGAAAAATGTGAAAAAATGAATTATCCCGCCCTGCAAGCTTTAGAGACGAAAAAAGCAATCTTGCAAAGCGGAGAGCTTCCCAAGAGTGTCTATAGTTAAAAAGCTGCTCATATAACTCATTTATTTCGTTATATCCTCTTGAAAATTCATTAAGGATATTAGTATGAAAAGCTTCCACAATGAACACTATGAAATTGGAAGTTAATCATCGCCATGTGATACATTTGTGCCATTTATCCATTATGAAACTTAGATGCTTTACAATAGTCCATAGAAGTACTATTAGAGGCTTGATCAAATGGCTTATCCTTTGAATACTTAACTGTTCATCATTTCAATTAAAACTATTACAACTTTTTATTTAAACTAAGCTTAATAATTTGAGATGATGTGCTAAAAAACCTTTACTTAATATTTTTATAATAGGAGAATTATACACTTATAATAGGATTGTTGATTTTTGCTGATGGAAATGCTGATATTTTTGATTTTTGAAATTGGTTGCTTTTCTGAAATATTATTTCCAAAATCTGCATTTGGGTCCAACTTGCATTAATTCTGATTAAGGCCAAACAAAATCCCATCAAATCCAGAATCTAAAATATAGGACCTGACCCACTATTCCAACATTTGGCCCAACATCAATATTGGATCAACTATTTTTTAAAGCGAATAAGGATTCTGTTTCAAATTTGTTGCCTATGCTTATGCTATTCCCGCAAGTGTAAACAATAAGTTGACAAAGTTTTATGGCAATCGGATGAACTATATGGCAGCGCATTGAATATGGACAAACAAACATTATTTTTTACATATTAGGCTATATCTATGTTACTTGCGTAATATTTAACAATAAGTGGACGAAGTTTTATTGCAATCTCATGAACGCTATGGCAGCGCATTACATACGAACAAACAGATATTAATTTTTATATATTAGATTACATTTTCGTAGGAAAAGTTTGAATAAATCAATGAGGGCTTTTAAAGGCGATAAGTTCTTTTAGGCTGTTATTTGTCTCCCGACAATGATATATCGTCGCTTGTTCTTTTACCTGCAAATACGGTTTAAAAAAGAAAACTGAATTATACATTTTTTCTAATAATTTTGATTAATATTACTTGTATGATTTTTATCAAATATTGGAGTGTCCCTTTTCAAATTTCGTGAATATAATTTTTTCTTTTTTCTATGATTTTTTTCACAAACCTTAACAAATGACGTCAAATAGACTTTTAATTTCTTGCATAGGTATAGCTTTTTTGTCACTAAACGGGTTAAATCGAGATTGCCCGTTATATATCGTATTGGAGAAGAGGCGCCGAAAGGTGGATGTTGATCAGAAATAGAGCTGTTTATAACAGTTATTTTTATTAATTTGACTTGATGATACATTTTTTTCAAGCACAAACAAGATTATTCTTCCATTTTTTACCATTTGACTATTAAATATTTTACCATGTACCATTTGGTAGTTTGCAAAATATGTTCGCGGCGTATTAAAATAACAGTTTTGAATCGAGATGTTTTTATTCCACTATAAACTGAAGCGTTTTTTGTATAATTATTTATTTTATATATTTATGTATAAAAAATGTTGAAAAATTCATAGTGTAATTGGTTTCTTGTGCTTCCAAAAGGAACGTTTGAATAACAGCAATTGATAATTGTTATGGAAAACTTAAATAAATTTGGTCTGTTGGGTGTAAATATGTTTTTTTTTATCTTATGACATCTAAATTTATGATGGATGACAATCGTTATTAATCTCATTTGATTTTTCAGCAATTAATCAATTAATTCTTAATGAATGCGCCCTGATTGAGGGTAAATAAATATTAACATAAAGCTTAATTACAACGCCGAAATGATAGAACAACTAATTGAATTCACAGCTAGCAACAAAACCTAATGGAGTATTATTTTATTGAAAATATTTTCCGCCAATTAAAAGCAATATTTCATATCCAATTGCACCCGAACAGTTATTCGCAACATTTAAAAAATATATTTCTCAATTGACTTGCATTCAATTCGGCGCAATATTTGTTATCTGACGTTGGGGTTGTTATGTGTATTAAAATGATGATGTATGACATCGGATTCGCACACCAAATTAAGTCATCAATTTCGCACTTCCGCATATGGACCATTTCCTCCGGTCCGCATGCCTGCTTTCGCCATCACTGCGCCCATAATGTTGCAGTGCAATGAATTACTTTATGACAGCAATATCGCTGGACCTGGAACACCGACGCAATAATTATTTGATCAAATAAATCGTCGAAATGGCTCCGAACGTCATACACTGATTATGTGTATTATTTTGTCGTCATATGTTTACACGTGAAATTAATTAATAACGCCAATATTAATTATCAATCCATGAACAGGCAAAAAGATCATAATTTCTCTCGTTTAATGTTTGCACGGGTTGCGCATGCCGAATATGAATCTTTGGATGTTGAGGTTTTATTACGATGGGTCGAATGATAATTTCGGTGGAATACTCGAAAGATGAAAAGGCGATCCAAAAATAGAGCTGGAAGACACCGGTTTTTGCTGAATAATTAAGACCTCTCACTACTTAAAAAAAACCTCTTCTTTCTTTGCGAGAAAGCGAAAGAAATGCTGAAAATAATTTCAGTATAATTATCCATTATTAGCATTCTGTGATGCTCATATTACAACTTGACATTTGAAGAGAGAATATGCCACGAACGTATTTTTATGATATGACTCTTATTCTTCGACTTTGTCCCGTTTCAAAATATCACTCTTGTTCGGCATAAAAATATACTTATTAATAAACCGAAATACTTATTTTCGTCTAATTATTTTACACGCACAAATTTCAGAAAAACCCCCAAAAAAAATGAACAATTCATATCAAAAGATATATTAAAGGCTAAAAATATTACAAAACAGATCTAAAGGCAATTTTAATCAAATTGTAAGTTTGTATGTATGCTTTCCAAGCGATATTACACTTTTTAAACGATCAAAACTTGCTTTTTAGGATCTTATGTAAAACCAAAGATGCTAAAGGCTGTACCTTATTTTTGCCACCCCGTTTTTTCCATTCGATATAAATGTGGAATTTATTGAACACCATCGGTTGCAAATTTTCCATGGTAACACTTCAAGACCCTGAGGATATAAAATCACCCCGTTTCATCCCCAAAGATATCTCATCAACACCTTTCAAGAATGCATTTTGTTAGTATTGTCATGTGTATGTATGATGTTTGTTTGAGTATAAATTTTGATCCGAGTCTTTTTATAAAAACAGCAAATTTACATTTATTTCAAACATATTTTTTCCTGTTAATTGTATTTTAGAGTGAAAATATCCTAAAATAATATGATGCATGCATAAATTTATAAAAAATGAAAAATTTGCATAACGGAAGCCTTGTGAGAGTGAGGAATATTTTATTTCTGATGTATTCAAGAGCAGGAATGAGAGCTTTGATTGAAAAGAAGTCATTTTTGGGCTTACCTTGGTGAAGTTCATCGTTGTTCAACTTTGCATTTGGGACTCTCAATCAAACATGTGAAATAAATTATAATCTTGAACACGGCGAGACGGACAGATAAACTATGATAAGTTTCATAAAAACTATATATAAAAATCTGTTGTTATGTCGATAAAATTTAGACGATCACTCTTAAATAACAGATACAATGGTCCTGATTGTGGTTGAATTGAGGATCATTAGGGGTGGAGCGCCTGATGAGCGATGCGTTTCTTTGGTTCCATCTTCGATTGTGGCCTTAATAGACCTGTTGATTTCTTCGATTTTGCTGGGTTTTATCACTCCTAATTTATCGTCGACGGAATGCATCGCATCCCTCAGAACTTTTCCTGCATTTTCAAAGAAAGATTCACCTTATCTTCGATTACTTCTTTGGTATGCGAAGCGTGCTCACACAGTCGATGTCTTTTCCCAAAGAATCTCCAATATTTTACAAGCCCCTTTCGACATTGTTCAAGACCGATTCTTCGTTCATGCATTCGTCAATATGAAAGAAAGCACAACCAAAGTACAGTTCTTTAACAAAATATTGCGACACACACATTGAACAAAAAACGAGTGATTTGACAACACTGACGACCAAAAATTAGATAGACAGACAGCGACTGAATGGTGTTTGATAATCTTCTAATACAGAGATCATGCCCCGCGCTGCTGTGTGGTCTGTTTCGTGATCCCTCGGACTAATCATATAGGGAGTATCTTCCATCGCTCTTTTGATTCTCCGAGAAACACTACGCGCAGGAATTCATTTTGCGCCATTCCTCAGTTTGAAGGGGCTTGCAGCAAATGATGGACTGCAGGGGCTTCTTCTTCCCCATGGTACTCGTATCGGTTTGGTCATTTGTAGTACCTAGCCACGGTGATGAGTCGCCGTTCGAGCAGTCCAAAGCCCTTCTCTTCTGTATGTACCAGGATGTTGAAGATAGTGCTGTCGCCTTTTGCACAGATTCATTCTGCTCCTTCATATAATCAGCAGTTCCATGTTCCATTTTACGGGTACATAGCACAGGGTAAGCTACGTATTCAACTCATGTTAGCTGGGCTACCCCAGCAGCTTCTCTATTCTATATGTATATTCCCACCTCTATTCTACGTCATTACCTCAGGTGTTTGACTGTCGTTCACTGTCATAGGGTTGTCTCCTCCCGGGGTTTTATGGGTGGGCATCGTAGAGTGTAACACCCACCCGAATACTATCTTGAACAGCTTATTTTTCTGATTTGATGCTTCTTAGTTAGAAGTTTGGAAATCCCAGATTAGAGTAAATAACACTAGGGAACAGATTGAAATCTGGGCGTTTCAATTTGGGTATATAGCAATTATAAAGAAAGAGTTAAACTACAATAAATAAAATATTATACATAATAATGGCATAAGATTGCAAGCTGAAATTTGGGTTGATAATAATATTATCTGAAGTATTGATTTAACAGGACAATTAAAAGAATTAACTTAGAGTAAAGATTATACTATTAATTCTTCATAAGAATGGTGAAGGTCACATATTATACGAAGTTTGTTCAGAAATTAAGTGTACTATGACAATGACGGACTGTGTTTTTTGAAGATCTCTTTGACGTGAAGCAACTTGAATTAGCAGAGAGGACTTTCTGAGCTCTATTGTGCATGGAGATGAATGTGGGTGGCTCATTATATGCCTGAGTCAAAAAAATAGCCGTCATAGTGGCATCACACCAATTTCTCATCTGCCAAAAAAATTAAAACCACAATTTCGAACGAAAAAATCAGGACTTCTATGTTTTGGGATGGAAAAGGTATCGTTTTAGTCGAATTTCTGGTTTGGGGGGAGATCATAAATTAATGCACAACGATATTGTAAAACCCCAAAAAAAAACCCAAAAGGAGCACCACTTTCCCGTATGCCACCAAGGTCGTAACAGACTCATTTGGTTGGGATTTTTGGCATTAATGCCTTCAGATTATCACCTTCCTGAAGATACACGTGGGTGGAATTAAATTTTCAACCGACAAGCAAGTATAGAAAGAGGTTTTGAAGTGGGGGAAGAAGTTGACGGAAGAGTTCTTCGAGGCTTACTAAATGCATTGAACGGGATAACAATTGTGTGAAAAAATAGTCAACAAGTGTGCCAACAATATCATGTAAATTATTTTCAAATACATTTTTCTCTAAAAAAATATAAAATTTCTAATACACTTACTTTCTGAATATACTTCGTATCAACATAAAATCAACCAGAATCATTTTCGACAGACGTTTTCGAACAGACACGTACCGAACGGAAAATACCAATATTTTCGAATCGGTTTCTATTCCACATGAAATAACGATTTTACAATTTTACCGGTTCATTTATCAAATGGAATGTTATTTATTATAAGGAAAGTTGATTGTATAAATTGAAATCGCCTTAAAAAATATATTTAAATTAAGAAATACCGCGTTGAAAAAGATTTATTCTTCCTTTTGAACGTCGAAAACAGAATTTTCTAAAGGAATAAAAATGATTGCAAAAAAAACCTCGCTTCGAACGTTGGTTCATATTTAAATAAAACACACCGTTCTGAATGCAGAGAGAATTTGCTAAAGAGCAGAAGAAAGGTCGTCCAATTAAACGACTAAAGTTATTTTTAGTTTCTTTCTTGCATTATGAAGACAAAGGGTCTGCTTGATTTTAATTTATGAATTGTACGCAGAAGAATGGCATTAAAATGTCTTCGCGACAAACAGTTGCCTTGTGAGGATTACGGCTTTGTTTCCATTTTTCAGAAACCACTCTGCGAGAGTCATAATTAAATTTGCCACCGGAGAATCTTGTAAAAATATCCTTCGCACCATAAGATAGTGAACGAAAGGATAAATATTAATATTAAACTTTTGAAGTGGCAAAGAGGTTTCTATAAAATTAAGAGTTATTTTCTTGGAGGTGAGCAGCGAAGAGTTATTTAACAGTTGAGTCTTATGAGATAGAATGTACTTACATTATTCCCGACAGCCATTATTATTTTTGGATAACTCATAAATCATAATATTATACTTTCCGCCTTATTTTGAACCGAGCTTAAGAATGGAGCTTTGAGCTTTACACCGAAAGTAGATGAAAAGTTTATGCATAAAAATATATATATACATATATAGGGTGTATCCAAAGACAGGATTTCCCATTTGCATATCTAGACCTCATTATAAGTAGGAAGATTATTTTGTTTTTGAAATACGACCATAATTTGATAAAACTCGAAATGTCATAGTAATACCGCGTCTCGATAAATTATGTACTTCCCCCCGTTATAGTCACAGGGCTACACTTTGGTGTGTTTGGGCCATTAAAATTATAATGGGCAATATTCCTTCTGAAAAAAGAACAATAATGAGAAGTCGTTATGCACATAATATTTCCTTAATTGGATTTTTAAAGGATATTTTAACGATAAAAATTACGAAAGTACTGTTCGTTTGCCTGATTATATTAATTTATACATCTGGAAGAATTTACGCGCGTTTTAATGCCAAACGTTCATAACTCCACGAAAATAATGTCAAATATGACGCCAAAAATTTTATCACGTATTTTGAAATAACGACATTCATCCCATCTCTAAATTTTATATTTAAAATGAATTTTTCATCGACGTATTCGATGACGAAATATCCAATTTGTATTCGAGTCTGGACGACAAAAAGCGTACCAGGACCATGTTCTTTACGGCGGGTGCCTTCAAAATAGTGGACGTCGATTTTGTAAACGTCAAACGCAGAAAATTTGTACGGCCGTTTAAAAATAGTTGATGTTAACAAAAACTATGCATCTAGTTTTATGGATTCGATACTTTTTTTCAGATTTCGCAGAGTTCCTGTAGAAAATTTAATGGACCGGCTAACGGTGTTCGTATCGATGTGATTTATTGACATGTCAAATGACGTTTGAGTTTGTTTACTTTCGGCTCGCTCAATTGCGAGCTTCCGGTATGAAAATTTGGCCCTAACACAAATATTTTTGCGCAGCTCTAAGCCCTCTTTTTATTTTATAAACGACCGTCGAAAATTTTATTTATTCGCTATAAAAAGACATGTAATATTTTATTGCAAATTTATTATAAAATGCCAATGGTCCACGCGCTCTTTGCATTATTGTAATTGTAAAGTGCTCTTTGCTTGTGATTAATATACTTTCAATTAATTATCAACCATTTACGTGATTGCTTTTTGAGTCTCCATTTGGAATATCCTTATAGTATTTCAATTGATTAAATCGCCTAATATATATATATATATATATTGTATACTTATTACTTACTAGTGATTAACCGGCATGCGTTGAAATGCCACGTCTCGCATAAGAAACTGCGTACACAAATAATATTTTTACTATGTTTATGTTATTCCTGCAACTATATACAATGAGTTGACAGAGTTTTATTGCAACCAGATGAATGATATGGCAGCGCATTAAATACGAACAAACAAATATTGATTTTTATATATTAAACTATGCCTATGTTACTTGTGCAATCTTTAAAAATAAGTGGACCAAGCTTTATCCCAATCTGATTCATTCCTCAAATAATTCATTCCTTGAAGATTAATCTCAATTTTGGGAATAGGAATTGCATTATTTTTCACCACGATAACAGCAGAACAAACGTAACATTCATTCCAAATTGCAAAAAATAAGGATTGACTCAAAATGGAAAGTATTGCAAATTTTACCTATTTTTTTGACTTGGCACCTGTTGATTACCATAATTTTCGATCCTTGTAAAAAAATGATTGATGAAATTGAATTCCCCGGAGGAAATAAAAATACTTCTTGATGAGCTTTTGCTTTAAAACCCAAATATTTAAATATGGCGGCGTGGCGGCCCTATTCCGTGGCCCGAATGGTCTCCATACCTGACCCCAATGGATTTATATGTCTGTGGACGTGGCCTATTCTGTGGTTCGCACGGTGCCCAGACCTGACACCACTGGATTTCGAAACACTGGTAATTCTTAATTCTCCACGACTTATTGAATGATTTTTATGACATGTAGCATATCGTTGGAAAGGATATAATTTAGAGAACTTTTTAAAACTAAATTAAATTCAAAACATTTATTGATTTTTTGTTTATAGAATTTAGAAGTTGGCATCTCCCAATTGTTTGCACATTTTATGTGACTTTAGAAGCTCATAAAATTTTAATTTTAATTTCAAACTCACTTAGAACATAGGACATATATGTGAAATGTAGCGAATTTTTTTGGAGTTTAACCCCCAAAATAATTTTGTCGGTCAATGTGCAAAATATCCTGTATAAAGTTTGAATAAAGATCGAATCTTATTCAATATTGAAATATTTACCAAAAAATTGACAATTATATATCTATATATTTATACATATATCTATATATTTACAATTATATATAGATATATCTATTAATGCTTTGAAGCAGTGAGTGACAATGGCTTAGTGAGGACTTACTCAGGTCATGCTTAGATCAAAATGATGGCCATTTTTTAAACATTGAACTAAAATAAATGTTAATATACTGTCAAAGACTATTAAAATACATATTTGTGTCTTAAGCTTATAAATAATTGTTTTGCAACAATACAATTATTATATTTCAAGATAGAGCTAAAAACACGATATTTTTTTAATAATATTTTTTAAAAATACACGGTTCATACACAATATAAAGACTCCGGATCTAAATCGTCGAAACTGCCTATTTTTGTTCATAATATCCCGGCACAGAGATGATATAGGAGTTGCCAGATTTGCTGTTTACCCTATGCGGTTTTGACGGGACGTGGTTCTGGTTCCAAAGAGCTTTGAGCTCGTATGTTACAAATTCATTTTATACTCCGTAGGGGATTCACTTGCAGCCAAGACTCTAATAAAAATCTTACACGTTCATGGTTTAGGCTTTAATGCTACGTCACTTGGAGCCACGTGGATCCACGTGGGGCCTACGTGCGACCGCCTCCTAAACGCCACTAAGGCTCCGACTGCTCTCTTTGAATATTACATGAGGCGGCAGCCCTACCTGATCTCATAATCACAAAATATTGAAACCGATAAACTACAGACAAACTACGCGGAAGAAAGCTCGCATTAAATACATTTCAGTTGCCGGTAAGCTAATGAGCATATTGTCTCACAAAGTCCAAATACTACGTGTGGCTTAATTGAAAGCTTGGACTTTATCGAAACTTTTCTAACTGGAAAGTTTCACCACATATTTTGCTTGCTTTCAAAGATTTTATTTTATTTTTCTGTACAGTTTGCGCACTGCATTGAATCGATGATAAAGCTAATTGATTAAAATTGGAGGTCTTCTGCACTCCATCAATTAGTTAAGTGAATGGTATTTGGAAATAACTTTCAAGATAAAACTTTTTCATTAATGAAGTTCACGCGTTATATTGATATAGATTTTTTTTACTATAAATCTATATTTATTATTATAAATATGAGTAATTAATAATTATAAAAAATATTTGCGTTTATATAAAATAATTACCTCTTTACAAGCAGAATTTGCGGCATTTTATGCTGTTTATGCTTAACCGAGGAATGAAGGCTAATTGTAACTGAAATTGTAACTGAAGATGAGAAGTGGATGCTATACAATAACCCTGTATGAAAAAATAATGACTTTCTTCCGGATAAGAACCTGTTTCGATCCCTTAATCAACACTAACAACAAAGAAGGTCCTTTTTTGTGTGTGGTGGTATTTTTCTGTATTTTTTTATTATGAAATGTTTAAACCTGGTCAGACCGTTACAGTGATAGTTTATTGTGAGCAATTCGAAAGACTGAAATACGAGCTCATATAAAAACGATCTGTTTTGGTTAATTACTGCAGAAATAGCTCAGGATAAATTATAAGAGCTTGGATTGGAATTTCTACTTCAATCAACTTATTAAGTAGATCTTGTGCCGTCAGATGATTAACTTTTCAGATCAATAGAACAAATATTAAGACGTAAAAATATTATCAAAATTGGAGAAGTAAAAACGCACTTAGATAAGTTTTTCAGGAAAAAATCAAAGGAATATTAGAAATATTAGGAAAATAAACATAATATTAAATGATATTGATGAATAAAATTTAAGTCATTGTATGATAATTTAAACTGATAAAGATTTGAGAGTGAAAGGTACATTGCAGAACATTTCAAATGCTAACATTATTATCATACACTTTCAGATATTTTTTAAGTATAATAAATTAAAATTATCGATAATTTTAATACAAAAGTTCAAAAACTTGAAGCAGAAGATATATTGCCAATTTAAAAGACAAAATCAAATTTAGCACAAACATTTAAGAAATACTTCACGATTTTTCATTAATTACACCATTTAATGGCTTATTGATATTCTATTAGGACTAAGTGAGTTCATATGTCTATACAAATTGCATCAATCTGAAAAATTGAATTTGAATTAATTGTTTTTTCTTATAATCTTAAATTAAAACAAATACCTCTAATTGATCAAACGTGTGTTCTATGCAGTGTGATTGTCTTTTTTCAAGAAATACTTTATTTCAGCTACGTATTTAAGATGGCCATTGTCAGTACATAGAATAAATTCCCAAACAGTGAGAAGTCAATAGTTTAAATAGAACCCAAACTTTTTTGGTGGAAATTAGTAGGAAACGACCCCAATTAAAGAAAATGAAAAAATCCTACGAATTTATTGAGTGATGTATATTAGATCTTTCATTATATGATTTTACAGCAATTACCAATTTGATTAGAATCTGAATAAAGTACGCATCTAAGACATCATTATACCACAGCAATTTAATGGTTGCGAATCAGTCATATGATAGTATTGATCATTTTAAATAAATTTTAATAAAGAGATAAAAAATTAAGTATACGAATATTCTTAGTAAGTATACGTTAATAGTTATCTACTTTCAAATAATTATATTAACAAAATTAATTTATTCTCAGCTATAATATAGTAAATTTTCAGCACGATAAAATCATAATAAAATAATATAATGTTGCCTCGAGCAAGCAAATTTCGCACGTTACGATTAAACTTATATACGCAATATGCCTACAATTTTGTTAAATAAATTTGTAGGAGCACTGATTCATTTGAGGTAATTTTATTGAGTCTGGGGATATAAAAGCCTCGTGTTCTTTGATATATTGATCTATAAATGTGTTGTTTTGACTGGGGCATGAACAAATAGTCGAAATGCCAGACCACAGCGAAAAATGATATTGATACTGCTGTCTAGCGTTGGTGTTTTAATAAACACTGAAATATTTTCGCCACATTAGGGAGCGATATTTGAAAACTTTTCGAACAAATGAAATCTTCCATGTCATTGAATTCTTGACGTCAAGTTGGCATTTTCCAAGTGAAATGGCGTATATCAATATGCTAGTTTTGGTCTGCAAGGTAGCCAATTTCAAGTTTGGAGGCTTAGACTCAGGTAGAGGGTTAGTCCTTAAATTAGCATAGAGGCAATAAGAGCTCAGTTGTTTCCAGTTATGCAAATTACAGAGTTAGTTTGTGGGGTTCCTTGGGCTCGCATACAGGACCGGATTGCGTGCAGACGAAATGACCAAACTTTTCGCCGGTGATATTTGAGAGACGATCCACTAAGGAATCAAATAGCTGATGTCATAAACTTGTGCCAAAATATGTGTTTTCGTGTTTAACGCCCATAAACATTGTAGATTTCTCGTGAAATAAGACTTTAAAAACCACCCGGAAAGTTTCAATAGATATATATATTTTTGGAGGGTTGCGAGTGCAAAACGGAATTGAATCAAATCGAATTCTATTTTTATTCGATCAATTTTACATATGGCGATATTTAATATGTGTTTTTTTTATCATTTCAGGTATGGAATCAAACGTGTCTGTAAAACGTCTTCAAATTGAACGACAACGAGATTTATCACCACTTGTTCGACTGTTCTGCTTACATTTCTATAGTAATGGTATGATTTTAATATGTTTAATTCCTTAAAGAAATAGTTAGTTAAATAGGTAATACTTCCATGAAAATGTTTGGTTAATAAAAATGATTTAAATCTAATAAATCCAATAAATTATACAGTTAGGTATCTAATTTAGGCGTTTTGACTAATTTTACCAAAATATATAAATTTATACGTTTATGATTTATGTCATAAACTTTAATTGTAATTGAAACATGCAGCTTTTGAATGTTTAATCCAATATTAATTTGTTCATCTATTTGATGTGAATTAATTCATATGAGCCTAGTCTCGTTATTTAATTGCCATATTCAAAATTTATCAAATTATTCTTCATTAAAATATATTCTTGCAATTCAGGTTAAAAGCTCTCATTCAGAAACTTTAAGCCAACTTCAAAGCTCATTAAATCTTAAACTTGTTTTTCGATCAGAATAGGATTTGTAAGCATATTTTGTATAATTTGTTTGCCAATACAACTTCAATTCAAGTTTCTGATCGCTATTAACTTACAGCAGAATTATCTAGGAAGCATCCGTTGGCAAAATCACAAAAGGTAACCTTAAACACATTTCATCGACTAATTAAGATGATCGTCGATGTTAAACAGCATGCCGGAGAACGGTAGAGAGTCCTTAATGCTTAGGTACATTGGTAAACAAATTTGTTGAGATTATTATTAGTTCCTTTATAATAGGGCCAGAAGAGACCCTCAAAGTTCCAAGGAGGGTATTCGCAAACAAACCCAAAACGTTCTTGAGTCTATGTCCCTCTTGAGATCATGCCGACCTTTGACCAGATGAACCTTTGTCGTATATAGCCGGACAGGTACTCACCACCACTATTTTATTTATATGATCCGATGTCTGGATTAAGTGCTGGGGAAATATTTGCATCAGAAAAGCCGTTTCTGGGTACGGACATGAAGGGTTAGTTCCACTAGGGAATCCCTATTTGAATCGAGAATCATACGCCATTAATTATTACAGCTCGAAAGAGTGGTCGTAAATATTTCTGTATGCGCGAATAATCTTATGTGTTTAATTTTAGAATCTGCCAAACGATTTAAAAACCGTTTTATAGTACGTGGATGAAATTTTCTAGCGCTCAAGCACATATCAAATCCTGTAACAAGCAAATTGATTACTCGAATGAGGATGAATTTTTCGACTTTGCATTTTAGAAATTGTGTTCAAAGACCTCAATAAGTCAATTTGCTCTGGGCACTATGATCCTTTGAGTCGAACCTTCAAAATTGTATTAAAGCTCAGCTTCGCTGACAAAAAGTATCTTACGAACGAAACTTTTATCACGACTCTATTTTTCGTATATGTTACATTCCTTTGATTATTTCGTGTGGATCAAAGGCAAAACTTAAAGTTTTTACTTAAATTTTAATTTATTTTGAAAAGATTAAACTAAAATTTATCTTCTTTGATTAATATTATTACAATTGCATTTATTCGTTTCTAATCCTTCTGACACATTGATCTACCTATAGTCACAAAGAAACTGATGGCTGTAATTATAATATGGTTATTTACTCTAAAATATCTTTAATTGTTTAAAGATATTGATTACAATTAAAATATTACTATATTATTTAAAATTTCATCTAGGATGTGTAAAAATCTTACTATTTTTAATTAAAAATATTTAATTACAAAATTATTTATAATTATTTAAGAAACTTTTTTTCAAATGAGATAATTTCCATTTATTATCATTTAAATCGGGATTTTTCAAACTAGATGCTGCGACCCATTTAGGTCGCCAATTTCCAATATTTAGATACTATATGAATATATTATATTTATTGTTAAATTAATTTTAAATATGCATCCCCTGATTTTTTAAATTTTAGACAATGTTCAAATGACTAAATATAAGGTTTTAATTTTTTTAAACTAAAAATGTACCAATAATATAAAACATCATTATAGTTATTAAAAAATAGCATTTAGGGATGTATTACATTTTTTAGTTATCTTTGTGATTCTAAATTATTCTGAAACACTGAATTAAAATATAGACTTCCATCGCTTTTATATAAAATTGAATTTATGTCTGTCTTTTCTACGTATAATATAATCTTGTATATATTTAATCTAATTGTATTACAAATAAATGAAAGCCAATGTATTATTAAGAGTTCGTTTGATTGATGTTTCGTAATGGAACGTATAATTTTCTTTTTAAAATAAAGCTTATAAAATAAGGTCAGCTTAATTTTCGACCTTCTTCTTCTTCGAAATTGAGTTAAACTATCAATAATTGCTGCCACAGAAGTAATAATTCTAAAAATATCATTTGATTAGGAATTTTAATTTGGAATGATAAAAAGTTGTTTATTTATTGTTTAATTAGGAATGATAGAAATAATAGTTTTATTATAAATATGAACAAATATAAAAGATTTTTATATATAAGATCTACTTAAAGTTAATTGCACTATACTTATATTATTTGAAAAAGTGCAAACAATAAGTTAGAATTTTTTTTATTGTAATCGAATAAACGGTATGGCAGCGCACAAAATACGAACAAACATTTTTTAAATTTTTTAATACTAAACTATACTTATATTACTCGCGCAATCCTTAGTAATAAGTGAACGAAGTTGAATTGCAATTTGATGAACGGTATGGTAACGCATTACATACGAACAAACAAGAATTCATTTTTATATATAAGAAGATTGTGAAGGGGAAAATCAAATCAAAATTATGTCAAATAAAAGAGCTTTTTTATTCAGATAAACCTCACTACTTTTTTATTTAAATATTTTTTTAAAAAGCCATTAATTTTTCTTTGGATAAAGAGAAAAGACGTTTTCCATCAGTTAATTAATGGCTTACTTTTTTTTATCAAAAAGACTTCAGATTTCATACTCTTGATTCATATTTTGTATGCGTTTGATACAAGGAGGTTGCTTTCAATTCCACAGTCAGTTATTTTCATAATAATATTATTATATTCATATAATTATTTTACATGATCATTACAAAATTAAAGTAAAATAGTAGATCTTTAATATAAGGACAGGGTTGTATTTTGCTACAGATACGCATTGTAAATGAGGCGTTATAATTTATTTATAGAAATGGATTTTCCTTTGGAGCACATTTTCCGCACCGAAGAAAACCCGATGTAATCATCTTAGGCAAATTTCCGCACTGTCAATACATTTCCCATGGATTTATTTTTGCCTCCAAAGTGCAAATAAGCGTAAAAATTAATACAAAGAATATTCTTACGACTCGTTCGCAGAGTAGCCATCCATAGAAATATGTCCCTCTGATGATTTTTGGAGAAGTGGCATATCAAAAGGCTTCAGATGTGAAATGGTGGGTAGTGGAAAGATATATTTACTCAAATAAAACGATCCAACAAAGGAAGACTTTGCAGGGTTTCATGAGAGACCGGTTTTGTACGTTCGTTATATACCAAACAACCGTCATACCTACCATTGAAATTATATTTACAAAGAGTCTCTTTGATAGAATAAAGGGCAAAAAATGCGTTTCCACACTGGCATTGTCGTATAATTGCCATTTTTTGTAGATGTTCCGTGTTCATCAATTTCAAACACGTTGCTTAAATTTAATTACATTTTTCGCAATAACGACTCATATAATGAAGGCGGGGGACGCCATTTCAAGAGTTCGTTTGGTGTCATAATGAAATGAAATATGGATAGAAGAACGAATAAGTAGACTAAAGATGAAGCAGTTGATCTAAAAAGCAGTTTCAATATTGATATAAAACATTAATTTTTGATACTTTGTTGAAAAAAAATTATCATACTGATACGCTTGAGAAATTGGAAGTATTAATGTTTACTATCGATCGCCTCCATTCAGATTTAGACAGATTTTCTGGATCGGAGAAGATACTTAAATTATTGTAATTGAAGTTGGCATCTTAAAATTTATATTAAAAGAATTTTAGCTTAATAACACTTGGAAGAAAATGAGATCCACCATTTATCCATAGATATTTCCTATGGGAATTGCTTACATTTGATAAAAGATATGGTACATCAAGAAAAATAATACAGCACTATTTTAAATCCATATTATGAAATATAATATTACAGCGTCATTTCACATTTTCCTCCCATATTTTATATTTGTGGTTAATCATTAAACTTGATTATATGTAAAATGTTAAATTATATAAATACATGTAAATATTACGGATGATATTCGGCACGAGTCACGTTCAATTTCGTTCAAATTACACCAATAATTTTACCTTTACCTCGCGTAATTGCTTCGTGTCATACGTTTAAAGAAATATGGCTGATGCTGGAGTTCCTGAGGCGAGCTGAATAACATTGACAAGATGAAGACTGAGATGTGTTATTTAGACACACGCGGGCATATTAATAAATTCCCCTTGAATTATTTATCTTATTAATTATCCGTTTTGAAAGTTCCTCTTCGAGGAATAGCAGGAGGATGAAGAAATTTTCATCTCGCCAAGGAGTTTGTGCTCGCAGCTCTCTCAGAATAAATTGGAGCGGAATATTAAATATCATTAAGGGTAGGTGTATGAATACGCATTAAAGTTTATTATGCAAATTTTTAGCAAAAAATTCTATTAATATATTGTGCAATAATTAAAAATATATTCGAGCATGTTTTACACAAAGGGATTCCCAGCAGTAATTAATGATGAAATATTATGTGTAATCTAATTATTCTGTGCCAGATCTTATCCTTTGAGCTAGAGGATACCTTGTGGGTTAGGCGCGGGTGTTTTTACTGTGAAAACTCAGCTGTTTTTACCTTTTCTTCCAGTTTGACAAAGGGCGTTTTTTGTCCTCAGCCCGCAGTAAATTCTAATTGCCCCAGAGGATGGCATCATGTCTTTTTTGTCGGCGATAATAATGCGTGCGACGGCCGGGTCAAGGTCCTCAAAAAGGGTCCAAAGTATTTCATCCATATCCAGAATGCCCGCTCGTTAATTCGTCCCGAATTTGAGGAACTTTTTGTACTTAATTAACATTATAAATATTATGAGAGCCGACGTTTGTCCGTGTCAGAGCCATTTTACCAGCTGATGAAAAATAAATACCACCGGTTTTACCAGGAGCTGCGTACGTATACATTTGACCCGAGAAAATTTATAGGATTTTCCGATAAAGAAGATTTATGGGCGAATAATTTATATGTAAACTTTGTGCTTATTTTTGGCAAGATTAATTATTTTGCTTAAATTTACATTGAAAAAAGAGCTATTAAAGAGTTAATTCTAATTCAAGATATGTGTGTTTACCTTAATATTTTTCTATTATTCATAAAATAACAGAACTTAACATTGAATAAGAATACGAAGGGATGAGATGAAAAATACACATCGATATAAAATGGGTGAATTTCTTTCTTCTTTTCAATAGTGGCAATCCATTTACTACGGATGCTAACCGACGTCCTCTAAACTTTTTTTTCGTTTCAAAGAGCAGGAATCAACAGTCTCTGTGAAATGTTAGGTGACAAATTCGATTTAAAAGTCGAGGAAGGCTCTCATGGGGAATAATCTTGTTGGTGATAGCTTTACCTCATGCTGACCGAGGATTCAGACGACCGAAGAGCTTTATATTCACAGCGTTTGAACATTTTCTTTACAGGGGGTAAGCTGCTCAAAGATGTTTTTATTGATACATTTTGACGATATAATTTCGCATCTTATCAAACGAGAAACACAAAAATTATGAATTTAACCTTCATCCATTTTTTCAACATAAATTCACAAACTTAAGTGAATAATAATTATTAATATTTTTATTTGAGATTTAAATTAACTGAGCGTATGATAGCTCTGTTGGAACATCTGCCACCGCCCGCAGAAACTAACAATACCGTGTCACTCTTAATATAATATTTTATTGCTATTTAATTATTAAATCATATGCAAACCAATAAAAATATTAAATTACTATAATTATTAAATTACTATAATATGGTATTTATAAAGGGTGCATTAAGGGAATGTTATTGTTTGATCTTTTATCATACCCCTCAAATTCAATTGATTTTCAAATAGACTATAGTATTAAGAATTGGTGTTTTTTTTTGAGATATTAATGAATTATAGTAACAGCGTTAAATAAATTTGTATTGATGGTTCATTGATGTATCAATATTTAGTATAAATACAAAGCAATATCATGTAATCATTATATCAAATTTAGATGATTTTTTCTTCTTGGAATGCATAAATTTGATAATTCGATAGACAATGTGAATCATAACTAGATTTTCTTGAAATATACAGTGAGATAATTTTTTTGTAGTCATACAATCTTCATCTTGGTCGTAGAGAAATAGCAATATGCTTGGATTACATCGGACCGATTTTCCATCAGTTTCTTCGATTCTCTTTCGATTTTTTTCGAATGAAATCTTCTGTAAATTGGCCTTTAAAAAATGCAGGCAGACTGCGAGCAAAAGGTCGATTTGGGCGGATGGTTTCATCACCTCGCGCAGCCCTCGAGCGCAAGATAAATGATCAATTAATTTTAGGTCGACAACCCTTAAATGACTCATCGTAAATTTTGCGCCTAGGTAGAGTCGGAAGCAGTATGTCAGCTCCATGGTAAAATAGCATGTCCATCATGAATATGGAAGTACTAAGAAGTAAATAGAAGTATTATCCTTAAGCCGCCCTTCACGCCGAAATAACGGCCCCGGTCCATTAGGCCGGAGCTGGCCCACGCCTATAAACCTCTCATTAACCAATTACTAAGTATCACTACTCCGCTTTAACCACAGGGTTGCTATTGCGTGTTACTTTTAAGTATCACAGTCACTCGACCGAAATGTTTAGGCTCGTTTTACATACAAATGCCATTTGGGCGCGTGTGGAGCGATACGCCTATACTAATCAGTTTATATGCCCCACAATTTTCACCCCGTTCTTGAATTCGTCCCTGTAATTAAGCCAATCGCCGCACTCACTTTTTTGGTCCTTTTTCTGGTCGGAGCCGTTTCGTGACTCTCGCTTGAAAAGATTTGTAGACAGGGCGGTGTGGGTTCAATCCAAATGTTGAAAATCGACTTAATCGCACTTTACATTTCATAAAATCGTGGGATCAACCGAAGGCCTTCAAACGAGAAAAGCGTTTCCAATAATTACAAAATGTCTAGACGGTCCTTTTTCCACCCTTACACCCTTAAAATATGCATATTTTGGCACAGATTGAAATGAAAATTTAATCTTCTTTCAAAATTAACAAACAGATTTAATAAAATATAACTATTTTAGGTTGCCCATGAGAATTTTTTGCGCCCTTATAAATTGTTTCTTTACTTTTATTATTTTTATTGAATAATTAACGGCATCATCATCATACTGTAATCACAAACAGCCTATTGCAGAACTATGGGCCTCTTAAATATCCATTCACAGAAAGGGGTTACATCCATCTCGTCTGTATCATTCATTCGATATTGAAGGTAGCATAGCTCACCTAGTGGTTATCTTGAATTAACACATTGACGAACGCTTTTATGACCATCTCGATAGAGAGTGTAAGAGGTTTGTAAAGACTGAGTAGTTTTCTTCGGGAGACAATGGAAAATTACTCTAGACGACCTTTTTAACTCTATCGGAAAGGGCTTTCTGGAGTCCAAAGAGTCCCTCTATGCTCGCTAGGGCATAGCCGGACTAGGGTGAAGACATACATGACGTTTAAGTGCATTTCAGATTTGCTTCTACACCAACTGAGAGTGTTTCCTCGACCACGTGCAATTTACCCGAGCGAATTCGAGACTGAGTGCTTTCCTATTTCAGGTTGATCCTCTCAGTTCGGCGATTTCAAAACGATATAAAAGTTAAGCGGAAGATAATGCTGTTAACGTTGCAAAATGAAGTTCTTTATATGCCTCTCCTCAAGGCCTTCTATTTGATGTTATTTTTGTCCTTGTTCTGTTCCTAAAGATTCTTGGCTCTAAACTGGTAAGTTTCATCATGCTCCATATTGTTGGATAAGGTCGACTATGTAAGAGATAGCGAGTGACAAGCAAGTCATAATTTGTAAAAGTAGCAATGAATAGTAGATAAACTGAGTATCTGAGTAACTGAGTATTTATGCGAAAGACATAAAAACATATAAATTCTTAGTATTAAATCATAATATAGGGTAATTTAAATGTGACACCCAGATGAGTTGTGTGACATGTAGCACCATCTGGTTGAAAATAGACATCAAACACATCAATATGATTCAATTGTGGTCATAAAAATTCGCTCAACAAGAGTCTACTTATATGACACCAAACTAGTTTGAACACTAGTCTTACAATATGGGTGCAAGATTTAACCCACTTTACTAACACTGCATCATAGATATTTCGGATATGACGATCTATCCATGGTTATAGTGGTGCAGTATTTAAAAATATAAATAAATACATATTTAATGCATTTGAAGCTCATTAAAGAAAATTTTGCATGTATGCGGATTAATTAGTCAATTAGGTGGTAGGTGTAGAAAATAGTTTTGGTTAAAGTTGAAAAATATGTATTAAATTTTTTACCGCTTGTTAATTGAAGTTATGCCTAACAAAACCGTAATTAAATTCGCTTAAAATTATTATGCATATTTGCTATGATTTTAATTCGGCGAAAAATTATTTTGAAAGCTTGGATAACAATAGACTAGTACCTAGATGTCTACAAACACTACGTTGATTAGAATTTTAGCTTAAAAAACGTCTTAAGCCCTTAGATTACTTTTGCGGTATTGTATGATAAAAAAGCTTTTAAATGAAATTTTATATTTACCTGAGGAAAATATTTATTTTGTGAGATATTTTCATCCCTCGTATAGACTGAAATAATAAAGTCTACGTTATATACAAAGAAAACAAATTCAATGACGGTTTTACATTCATGAAATCTTTATGTTATTTATTTACGGCACCTTTTCGTTGCTCTGAAACATTTTCTTTGGCGAAGAAAACAAAATTGGCTATCTTGGGGGGGTAACATGATACATGGTTGCCTTGTCTGGTTGAACTTTCTCCCAGTTGACATTTATTCCTTGTCATACACGTGAGTTTTCGCCCTCTTTAAAGGGCACTCATTCATGTGTTTATTATTAAAACAAGTGTCTGATTTCCCGCTTTTGGGGAAGCGTGCGGGTATCGCCGGCCGCCCTTATTTAGGACTTCAGACCCTTAACAACACCTGTCGCTCTCATTTACATACAAACAGATTTTTTGTTTGTTTCCAATATTGCTCATATTTTCAAGTCGAGTGTTTCAGATATCCTCATCCAAGGCGACACACCGTCGCGACATGTAACCAGAACCGTCTATAAATATTAGAAAAACCGGTTAAAAACACCCGAACGAACGCCAAATCTCGTATGTAGGAGGGTTGCGTGCGTGTTTATATATTTATTTTTCGCGGGTAGAAAGTCAATCATTCACGAAATTCAATTCGCTATCAGAAAATGATATTGCATTTGAAAATAGCGAAAGTAAATAAGGGCGAATACGTTTAAGGCTTTTAACAATTCAATCACGTTTTGCGTCATGAAATGAGCATCCTTTCTATCGTCAAAGGGTTTGATGTTTGGTCAGCATTTCCGCTTTAGGGCATGTCTGAAAAAATCAGAAACCCGATTTTCTGCCGCTTTTCTCCGCTGCTTCTCTTTATGGCGTTTTCTGAAAGATATTCGCCGCTGAAATTTTTTGCCCGACTGTAACGCGATTTTCTCCGAAAAGGCTTAAAATATGAGCAAATCTATGTAATTCAACAATGGAAAGATTAAGTACTGATTTTCATTTATTGTCAAGTGCACCCTCTAACGGTGTAACTTTAATCATTAATTATTCTTATCCTTATCTGAAGAAAGAATTAAAAGACCGCATCCATCAACGCAACTTTTTCCACCATCCCTTTAAAGGGTCAAATCTTACTTCAAGGAACAGTAAAATAATTTTAATAAAGGGATGAATAAATGTTCATGTATAACCTTCGCTTAAAAATGTCATTCTAATATGATTATTCATTTTATGCATTTTTTTACTTTAAAATCTTTATATATTCAAATTATAATTTAATTATTGAATGCCTAAAAATGTTTGCGAAAAACATGAAAGTTTTAAAATTAAATGGAGAATCTATTAGTTCTTTGCACTCGAGAATCTTTTTCGCGCGGTTAACCAGACTCGAGACGTTTCGCACCACTTTTGGCGAATTTTTTACTCCTAACTTAAAATCATTATACGCCCAAATGAATGTATAAAACTTTTTTATTTTAACATTTTAAATATATTTGAAAGGGGGTCATGTTACACTTCATAAGATTATATAGAAGAGCGTAAGGATCCGCTTCAAAGGAACTAAACGTAAACAGTTATTGCTGTGCATCGAGTTTCTGTATTAAACTGAGTGGTGAGGGAGAGTCACCTCTTGAGCTGCGGCATCAACTCATATGGTGAGTGAGAGTCACCTCTCGAATGTAGAGGGTTAATATGTTGATTGTTTGAATTCTTTTTAATTAGGATTATAATGTCACTTAAACAGATTGGAATCAATTTTTAATGTAAAGATTTAATAATCTTTTATAACATAATTTAATCTGGTTTTATAGAGTCATCTAATAAAATTTATTTTTATTTAAATAGCCGAAGATCATAAAAATGTTATGGATTTTATGACAGCTTTTGCTTCTTAAAGAAGCTGCTCGCAGCTTTGAACGTTTAATACGAATCATATCTCTTTAATGGGAAAATATATGAGTTTTTGATGCAGTTTTCATGTCCATCACATGCATCATATAAAATTGGTTGGAAACCACCCTTAAACATTTAAATAAATTTTAAAATAAGATCTTTCAATAGTATTTGGTGTGCGATCAAAAAATTTTGATGTTTTATTGATGACATTGTCGATTTCTACATGACAATAAGATCATAGTAAAATAACATTAATTTTAAAAGAAAGCGACCCTAAAACGAAAACCAGTTTAACAAAAGCAAAAGATATAAACCATTATAGAAGAATTCGATCGAAGTTTAATTTCAGGTCCGTATAAATATTTATAAAGTTCCATTTGCGAACTTGTCCGAGTTGACTCAAGATGGTCCAAATCAAAGCACTTTAGTATCCTTTGTAATATTGCAGACACTTCTTGTGGATTTTCTTCGTTTTTTCTTTAAACAGGTAGCAGCAAAACTTTGTCCTCGCATGCTCTAAAGTTATTCGCAACAAAATAAAGAGACCACACTTAAGAATTTGCAGCGTTTTAGTTTTCACAGAGCTATGTTTGCGAGTGCATACGAAAGCAATCGTATTTGTATATTTTATTGGTTGAGAGCATCAGTTTTGCTGTTAAATCCTCAATCAAAACGAACGATGCGCAATAATTGGAATACGTTAGTATTTAATATGCATACAATGTAATGCCCTTCCAAGACATCGTCGAGGCATTAATAGAAATGTAATATTCGGTCGATATCATGTTATTCCCTAATATCCTCTAAGGATGTAATTAGGACGAAATTGTATTATCATCCGGCATCCGGAATTATTATCGAGATACGTGTAATTTTCGCTTAAGTGAACGTCTTAATTGTCCAAATTCGTTCACAATTTTAAAATAAACTATTGTTCGGCGTACATCCTTTTTTTTGAAATTCAACTAACATCATTATAAGGTATTAAATTGATCAAATTTAATACCATTTTTTAAGAAAAGTCAAATATATTATAATATTAGGGTGTCCCATAAGTTTCTTTCGTTTTCATATTAAGATAAAAATAAACAATAATTTGTATTACATCAAAATTTATTAAATAATATATAATCCATTCTGTTCTATTATCTTTCTCCATCTCTCCGAAAGCCTCATAATGCCTTCTTGCCAAAATTTTCAAGGTTTGTTGGCAAAATATTGATCAAAGTACATTTTTATATCATTTTTTGAATTAAAATTTTAACCACGTAAAGATTTTTTTAATGAAAGAAATAAATAATAATCTGAAGGGGCAATGTCCGGAGAGTATGGAGGATGAGGTAAAACATCCCCGTCAAATGATAACAATTTATTTCTGATGAGCAAAGACACATGAGGCCTGGCGTTATCGTGATGAAAAACAATGCATTGTCTGTTCGCTAATTCTGGCCGTTTTCTGGCAATTGCATCCTTTAGATTGTCTAGTTGGAAAAAATATTTTGTTGAATTGATCGTTTCACCTTGCTGAACTAGCTCATAATAAACTATCCCCTTCCAGTCCCACCAAATGCATAGCAAAACTTTTTTTGGATATAGGCCAGGTTTAGCTACAGTTAAAGCTTATGTACCCTTGGTTCAAGACCGTTTACGATGGATATTCTCATAGAGTATCCAACTTTCATCTCCAGTGACAAGTCTCTTCTAAAAAGGTTGGCTATTATGTCGTTGGAGAAGAAGATCGCATGTTGAAATACGCTGAAGTTTATCTGAGTCAGTCAGTTAATGAGGAAGCCACACATCTGAACGATTGATATAGCCCAATTTTGTCAGATTATTATGGACGGATATTCGTGGAATTTCTAACTTGTTAGCTATTTCGCGAACAGTATATCGCGGGTTTTCTTCAATCATGGCTATGATTATATCTGTGTTCATTTGCGAAAGAAACTTATGGGACAACCTAATATATCCAATATGACTTTCTTCCTGAAAAAAATTTTATCCTAAAATTTACGGTAATAAAAAAAGGGTCGTCCGATAGTCTTGGCCGCGGGAAAATGCGTTCTTTCCGTCGACTTACTTGATGTTATAAATATGCTCCTTCTCCTAGCGTAAATAGATATTTTGTCCAAGAAGACTTATTTAAATTTTCTTCTGACCATCTTATTCCTCCTCGGTAAACTTCTTTACGACTCGATAGTAAACGGACATATGGAGTCCATCCATCTCGAAGTTTTAGCAGGGGTGAGAGTACTGCCCCAGCTCTGCGTCTTATAGGGCACCCTTTTATACAACAAATGCTGTCATAATAGCTAATTTCTCATTGGGTATTGCAATTCAGATAAGTCGATTGCTAGACTAGATCATTAATTAATTGGCGAAACTTGAACAAGGAACTTATTCATGTTTCTTAAGTTTATTAGATTTGACCAACGCATATTACATAATAAGGTCATGAGTTAAGAAGATTTATTTAATGAAAATCATTGATTGAATATTAAATATGTGCATTTTATATGGACGTTTGTTGCAAATATTTGAATACTCAAAAAGTGGTTTAAAATGAATGTAGCTGATACTATGTGGTTTTATATGGTTTTTGAGTAGACGTTATTGATTTATTATTTATAAAAATATTAATTACTCTTCGGCTGAAAATATTTATGGTTTTGCCTTGCTCAGAGGCTCCATAAATAAATTGTGTTCAAATTGAAAGGTATGCCGTACATAAATCTCGGAAATACAGTGAAATTATTTGCGTTCGTTCAGTTTTACCTCGAACCAGCCTACAAAAAAGGGCATTGTTTCTAAAATGCAGACAATAAAGTCGGCTCCGATATAGGAGGAGTATACAAATATCCGCTCTTCACTGGGTTAGGACCTTATGACTTCGCCATAAATTAGCACAGGATGTAGGTATAATTTTTTCGCTCTCCAATTAATTCAAGCCTGGAAGAGTTAATTCGCCGTGCGGCGGCCATAAAAAAATAATTTGAAATTCTGAAATTTATGTTCCGGAAAGAGCGCTTTTCGGGGGCGCCCCGACGCCCCCGTCCGTCAGGGCCGGATCGGGCAAGTAACCGGACAACCGAATCAGGGAGCGGAAAAAATGTCACAGGAAAACATAATTTCGTGTCCGCCCTCCTTTTTATGATGAAGCCGTTGAATGTTCAATTTCATCACAACAAAGCTCGCAGACGGCAGACGGAACGGCCATTGTGCTCGGATTTATTGTGTAGCCCTTCTCTACCTTTATTCCTACACATTATTTTTACTGGGACCTACGAGTGCTGTCCCCTAAAACGTGGCCTATCCCTATCTGCAGAAAAAAATTCGCTCAACAGATATGTGTCAGTTTTGCGAGCCGGAGAGGTTTTTACGACCTAGAGTGAGAGATGTCAACATTGTATTACATACATGTTAATAGTGTTTCCGTGTTAATTTATATCTGGCACAAAAAATATCCACAATGTTAATATATATGAACTCAATTCCACAAGGATTCAACCACATTGATGTTATCCATCCCACTTATAACTCAAGGAAAATCTAAATTCAAATTGAACAAAATAGATAAGATGAATATTATGGACATCGCCTACAACAGATAAGCCACCATTAATTTGTGTATTCTAAAGCTTAATTGCAAATAAATCATATTATATGATCATGAAGGAATATATTAATTAGCAATAATTCAAATAATACTTCATACAATAAGTTTGTAGGATTATTTTTGATAAATTTCTTAAAACGACCCCAAATGAAGAAGAAAAAATTAAAGCGAAAAAGAAAATCCTACAAACTTATCAAGTGATGTGTTATAATCAGATTATACCAACATAGTATTTAGTCACTTAACTGACATTTGATTTAATTTATCAAGTCTACATACTAAATTATACATTGATAATTTACTAAAGAACTAAGTATTTCATTCAGGATTAGCATCAAACCATCAAATTTCAACTAGGTATGTCATAGCATAATATGCTTCTAGAATAATAAAATTAGCGATGGAATATATTTATTCCCTGTAAAAATAATATAATAAAGCGCCTTTCGTTTAAATGGCACACATTGGAATTATATCTCTGCGGTACAATAAAATGTCTCTTCTAATTAGGCTAAAACGCATTGTTATGTATTCATATAAATATGAATGTATCGAATAATAATGAAGAAAAATCGTATATGAACCCTTTTATATCCAAATAGAAGATGTACTTATCCCTAAGTTAATCATCGTATTTTTTTGATAATACCAAATAAATGCATAGCTAATTATATAAATTAACTTTATAACAACGCATATTTTTGATTATTTATGATTGGCCAAAATTCGCCATATCAAGTGTTACCAACTTAGCTCTATTTTGGCATTAAAGTGGTGTATTCATATTTTATTAGATTGAATTATTAAATGGTACAAAAATAATAAAAAGCTTTAGGTTCATAAATAGTAACTGATTTTCGAATATCCAAACCTTAATTTTATTCCATTCCAAAAATATTATATCATCGAGTCGCTAACATATTTATTATCGTTGAATCTTTTTGTTGATGCATTTTATTTCATATTCAGTCAGAGCTCTGATGACAAAAGCCAGGGCTTCGAACCGATATTTTTTTCATTTTGGTTTTCGTTCCAGTTCGGTTCCGAAAAAATATTTTGGTTCGGTTACGGTTTTTGTTCAGGAAAAATAATGGTTTTTATGGTTTTAGATTCAGCTCTGGGTGATTTTTTTTTTGGGTTTTTAAAATGTTTTTATTTGTATTAAAAACTAATTTTCTAGCATAATTTAAAACATTTTACTCCTTATTTTATAATAAGCATTCTAGATTAATAATATTGTCGAATTTACTCTCTTTAATTATTGATGATTCGTTAGTTAATGTATTCTCTTTCATTTCTGCTTCTATGTAGGGCTTATGAATTTTCAATTTTTTTATAGAAATTTCTTACCAAAAAATGTTAATATTTTTAGAACTATCACGTATGTGATATAAATAATATTGTAGCATGGGCGATTTACCATCCCCATGCAAAAGCGCTGTTAACAGCGACATCTTCCGTCTCTCTTCAGGTGCAATGTGTTATTTTAACAGCGCCATCTCTTGTGGCCCTACGGAGACATTGCACCTGCTTACCGACCGATCGCTTCTTGCCCGTGCACCGTTGCCGGTTGGGTAGTGAAGCGCAGGAGGTGGAAGTCGGGAGAGTCATCAGTTAGCCTTGGCTGCGGGAGGTCGTCCTTCCTGCAGCCAGATATATGTTTATATATCTCAAGTGTGGAATAAATATTTATTTAGAGAAGAGAGAATTTCTATTCGATGCCCATCTATTCCCAAGCATTCGTCCAGCAACATGACGGCCCGATAGAAGAACGGACTCGTGCGCACACGCACGCATTTTTTCACAATTTCTACATGTAATTGAGATGACACTTAGACTTTGGGACACTGGATAAATTGCCTATTCTGTTAATAAATAAAAATATACATATTGAATGAACTTTCATTGGGAGTGATTTTAAATCGAAATGAAAGGAGATAAATCCTTGCTGATATGTGAGCGATGGACAATAGTTTTAGAGTTATTCCGTCCATGTAGTAAAACTTTATGGAATTTTTTGCTAATATTTATGTTTAATGGGTGGTGAAGGCAATAAAAATCCAACGAAAGAATAGAGAGAATATTGAATATTTGATCAAAAAGGAATGATGGCTCGGCAGCGTTGGTAAACAATGGAAACTAAATTGGCTCACACACTGTAAACACCGGGTATTAATAGCGAGATTTATGGACATGGAATAAAACGGTATAATTCGCTTATCCGGCTTTTATTGTTTTGTTCGCCGGAGCTTAGAACTAACCGATATGAATTGTTTCGAAAAATAAATAAAAGTATTCGGGGCGGGCCCTTAGGGATCCGAGATGGAAATCGTAGAAAAAGTGTATCATAAAAATAGATGCTCTCGACTCTAATAAAACAAAGGGAATTTATATTGCTTAAACAGCCAGAGAAATCGGATTACACGGGCTAAGTAGGAAATTTTGCAAAAGCATCGAAAGAAGACCGTAATTGAAAGGGGGAAAAAATACATTGTGTAATGTGAGCGAAATTTATTTAAGCGATTAATCCGGCCCTGAATCAACCCAGATAGGGCTGGGTCTTTTCATCAATTTTCCATTAAGATTTTCATAATCATTATTAAAATATGTTGGAATGAGATTAGGTGCTTGAATCACACTTCATTCTATTTATTGTGTATTTCATTAAAATATACATTTCTCTCATAATTTTTAATAAAATAGTTAAGTAAAATAAGTCAAAATCGACATATAATATTATAATGGGATAGTTATTAGACTCTTGTTGTAAAGGTTCAGTTGTGTGGTTGAGTTTTAGAAGCAAAAATATGAAAATATTTTAATAATGGAACGAAAGACAGGAAAGATCGACGAATTAAAAAAAGACATTATCTTGGGAACCCAACTGGAGTCAAAAGCTGGTGCAAACGGTAGAAAGTTATCGTTTAAAAAAATATCGAAAGCTTGAAGACCTGGCTTCATTTCTTGGCCAAGAGATAGAACAGTATCTCAATATACATTGAAATATCAATATACATTGTTGTTGGGATAATTAATAAAGACTACAGCTTTGTTTTGAAGATGATGAATACATTAAATATAATTATTGGCACCTACTGTAAAGTATTTGCTGAAAATATCGATGAAGCGCGGATATCGAGATAAAACCGTAAGAGTCTTTCTGAGACAAAAGCAGCTCGTATAGCCCGTAAACAACAGTTAGTTGAAGATAATTAACTTTTTGAGAAAGCTGAAGATCTTTTAAAAAACAAAGACTATTTTGCAATCTATAAATGTATTAAATACCTATTTATGAAGTCACTTATTCCAATAAAACTATCTTGGTAATGATATATGTGAAAGTCATTGAGAAGTTCAAATTTGAATCTGCAATATTAGTGATGTATTCAGAAGACGAATTTTCGTACTTTCATGATAAACTGAGTCCTATTTCGCAATTTTTTCATACGTAAAAATTGAAAAGAAACATAAAATCTTCAAACACAAATCATTCTGATCTAAATGAAAGCATCCTGTCCGTATTTCTGTACACATATAAGAGGATGTATATAAGAAGTTGGTCGTCTTCGAATTCGCTTTTCAAGCCCTGAAAGCATATATATTTATCATATTTACAAAAAATATTGATATGTTCGGCAATATCGTATCGACAGCCACGCAAAAGAGTCCATGCGTCACATCGTCATGCATATGGAATTTGGTGATGTATTTTATGTAAAACCGAATAAAAATTCCAAGGTCGATGGGACGTCATAGTGGAATGACATATATTTATTTCTATGAAAGCGTGTGACCATTTCTCATGAGGTAAATGGAGAGACGTTGATGGATTGACGATATGGGACTTAATATTGTCGACCGAAAAGCACTCTTCGAGTTAAGGGTTGAGCTCTCAGAGTATCGAAAGCTCTCGCGGGGTAATTCCGATAAAACGCCTTTTGTAAACACGCGGCTTTATAAAAACGCGCAGTGTAAATCATAATGGTGCTTTATGGCCGTTAATATATCTCAATTTTTGAATTGAGGCCTTTTGATCGTTGCTGTTGAGAGTGCCATGATTGCTGGTTAAATTGTAAGATCCAAATGAAATGTGTGATCAAATTTAAACATGGCATAAGAATGAAATGCATATTTTTCATATCTTTCAAATATACACGTATCAAATTTTTTAATGAATATTTTATGAACAATTAAGTTTAAAATGCTTAATTGTTAAAAAATATTTATTAAAGAAGGTTTGAATATTTAATCAATATACGAGTTTAACATTGTACAAGGTCTTTCAATAAGGACGCTCATTTTTTTAAGAATTACCATGAAAGATCCTTGCCACAACCGTCCTGCCGAGTCGATTATTCGACGTTTGGTGGCCAAACTCAAGCAACCAGTTTTATAAATGATCCGCCAACATCCGTACGTTACCAAAATGCAAGATCTGCTGAAAAAATCGCTACTGTGGATCGTAATAATTTGGACGTTTTGCAACTTCAACTTGACGAATTTTGTATAGAGACTTGGATTTGTACCCGTATAGTATCCAACTGACCCAAGAACTTAAGGTAAACGACCATAGATAACGCTGTGTGTTTGCTGATTGGGTTTTGGAGAAGTTGGAGGTTGACCCGAATTTTGCCATAAAAATCATCTTTGGCGCCAAGGCACATTTTTGGATGAATTTTGGTTCAAAATTGTTAGATTTGGAATGATACCAATCTACACAAGATACACTGGTACCAAATGCCTCCCGAGAAAGACACTCTTTGGTGCGGATTTTGACCTGGTGGAATCATTAGTCCTTCAATGGCGAGCGCTACAGAACGATGATAAGTAAGTACCTGTATCCCAAAGTGGATGATATAAATAGTGACGACTTGTGGTTTCAATAAGACTGTCTTACTTGCCACACAGCATATGCCACGACGGACATTCTGCATGAGCGATTTGAGGTCATTGTGCGATTTAATGCCTTTAGACTTCTTCCTTTGGGACTATCTTAAATCGCAGATCTACGCGTATAAACCCCAAACAATTGATGTTCTTAAAGTCAACATAACGAACGTTATCTAGCAAATTGAGCCAGATTTATGCGATAAAATCATCGAAAATTATACTTCCAGCAAAGTCGTGGCAGACATTTGAACGACGTTATATTGAAAACTTAACATTTCCTTGGCTATGATGTATTTACCACAATTCGATTCTAATTATGGGAATATCGATATGAAATATAATAGATACGGGATTTAGAATTTTTCAGAATTTCATGTGGTGTACCAAATACATATCATGGTAGCGCGTGGGTGTTTTTTAGCACGTTAAGGGAAGGGTTAATGCCATTAAATATTCTTTTGATTTAAAAAAAAGAGTGGATATCTTACAGATAATTGTTTTATCTACATTTAAAAATTGAGCGTCCTTATTGTAAGATCTGTATATAATAAGTGTTTAATTAAAATTATATTATTAAAGATTGATCCAAATTAAATCTCGTCAAAATTTCAACGCGAATCTTCAAAGGGTCATTATCTGTATAGAAGGAAATTAAAAAGACAAATGCAAAGGAGAGTGTTGGGTTTCAAATTATAACTCTAAATCAGGCATCGAAGACGTCCTCACCCCGATCATTCGAAACCTTCGCCTGCCGTTAAATAATTCGGGAAAAAACGTGACAATGTAAAAGAAGGGCAATTTTCATTTTGAGAGATGTCAAGGAGCCGCGTCGAAGAGTTTGCCTTCTCATTGAAACAGCGTAGTGTCCTGAAGGTATTAGCTTTCTCTAAAGTATAATCCTCTCCCAAATACGAGAAGCTGAAGTAGGGGCCAGCATCCGAGGAATGGGATTAAGGCGAAATTCTCGTTCACGGCTTCTTGTGTAACTTTTAATCCGTTTTAACTGAATGTTTTTCTAAGACGGTTATTGATGTCACTGAGCTTTAAGGATATGTATCAAAATCTATGAGCGGGTTTAATGGATTTTTCCTCTTTATTGAGAGCATTTAATCCTTCCCGCTGATGGTTTATACGATTAAAATGGATAAAACTTTAGTTTAATCCATTTTAATCGGCGTATTAAGCAATAGGAAAAAATCGTTGATGCAGGCGATGGCAGATTTTGCAATGAGCGTGCTCACCATTACATTAATTGCCACGCAATCTTATAATTAATGTATTTGCAAGTACTTTGATAAAATTATAAATAGATATACTCAAATCATTTTTCATTCATAGTTGATTGCCCCATGACCGTTCGATGTTGAAGGCTTTTAAAGTCGTTATGTTTTTAATTCGTGTACGATTAGCTCACGAACCACCGAGGTAAATGCATCGATACAGTGCTTTAGTGGTATCTCCATTGGACAGATGAAAGGCTTTTACGATCGAGTAGCCATACATGGAAGAGTAATTAAAACTACCCGTAACAACCGCCATTGAGGCCAAAGACTGCGTGATAAAAAAGTAGATCAAAATAAAATATTTATTTCTTTTCACTGGAGCAATAAAGCTCTCTCATTGAGTTCGACCATAAAAAATGCCTTGGAATATAAAATTGTACACCTTATGTAATTATCGCCTTTATACATGTTATTATAAATAGTAGACTCTCGATTATCCGGGCTAATGCTGAGGAGAAGTGTTTCTGGCTTTGATTTTGACCAATATTGTGTTATTCTGTGAATAGCATCCAATATCGTATTTTTTCCATTCAAATTATCAAGTTGTCATCTTCGTCAGCAAGAGTTTTAAGAAGACTATAACGATAATGACCCCTTGGTCCATGGCTGGATTAAATATGTCATATTAAGGGGCAAACATTTTGCAATCATAAGTCCATCGCTTATTTTCAATATGTTTTCGTTTGGATGAGGCATAGTAATACTGCTTTTGGTGGCAATCACATATTTTTTAACATCTTGCACCTCTGGAACTCATTTCTTTTTGAACCAGTCTTCAAAAATCTCCCTATCTATTCATGCCCTTTTCTGGCTACAAAAATCGACAGGAAGATTTATCATTGGTGTTCCATTATAAGATAGAGGTTTATTTGCTTTATCAATCCTTAAAAGTTTCATTTTATGCGATCCTGATGCGTTTTCAGTCTATATATAATATATATAACCCCGGGTCCTTATTCACAATCTTACACTCGTTGTGATAAATGCCTCGTGTACTTAATTGTCTGGTTGTTTTGAGAACTTGTTATTGGATATGAGATAATATTGTTTTTCAATTAAAAATCCCTTTTTGCACGTGGAAGGCAATGAAAAACTTCTACATGGATATGTTTTTTCTTCAGCTCTATTCCTATCGAGATCGTCTACACCAGATAATAGATAAAGCACCTTAAGAAAGTCAAATTAATTAAATTTCATTCCATATATTCATCTTAGGACATTTATTTAGTTAAAGTCATATCTACATTAGAATTGTTAATAAATATTCCATTACATTCATCATTCTTAAAGTTTATGTCGTTTTTGAAGATGCAACCAAAGCTTTTAGAATTTTAATGAACTTCTTTTACATCTTTCACTTGAAAAATAATTTCAAAAAGCTGCAGCTGTAATATTTTCATGCATTTAATATTTTGATTTATGGCAACAATATTTCATTCCGTTTATAACGATATAAATTATGTATTTCAAAAGTTTCATACATCGCTGAAAGCTTTTAATTTATTAAAACCTCATAACGGCGTTTGCAGAGTGTTGAATTAAGTTGACAATAAAAGCGCTAAAATAAATGCGAACAAGTCTTAAAATAAACCGTCCTTCTGGGAGGACTCTGGAGGAGGTTGGGAAGATTGTGGAGAGTAAAAAAACTGTTATTCAAATGCCGTAGTTGGTCTCAAAGTCAATCCAATTCCGGAAATGAAGAAAGTTGCATTTGCTCTTTGTTTGCATTATAGTCAGTTACAATGCATTTGAATGCTTCAAATGAAACTTTAATATGTGTTTTATCTAACATATTTTATTATAAGCCAAGAAAATGTACCCAAGCATTACGTGTCAGAATTTATGCACGAAACTTATTTAATTTTGTTTTTTATGCGCCTCAAGCAGCATGGAATTAAATTTCAAAGTTCTGGATGTCCGTGTTTTAATTGTTTTCTTAAGACTCCCCTTAAAAAGCTCCTGTGTAAGCTCACACACTGCATCTTCCCGGGAGATGGGGGATGTTTTGGATGCAAGTCTTTCGTTTAGCCCGATGAGCTCATTTTACAATCGAATTAAAAGTTAAATGAGAAAAGTTGGTGTCACGTTAAAGCCACCCTAATGGCCCAGCTGCTGGGAGAAAGTTGCCAAAGTTGGCGGCTTACTTCTGTTTTCCGTTGTAAATAATACCATTGATTGAATAGTTGTTAAAGAACCATTAACCCGATACGGGACATTAATCCTCAATCTATTTTTTTGCCAGGAGCTTTATTAAAGCCGCATTTTTATGGAGCACCCATGAAAGTTTGCAAGCATATAAATTTTGGTGGTCGTACATACGTAAGAGCATTACCGATGAGGACGTATAAGGGCTTATGAGGGAGGACAGCTATTTGTTTCCGTAATGTGAGCTTTTTACTGTGGAGCTGAAAAGAGTGGACAGAATATTAAAGAATGCAAGAGCAAATAGAGTATCAGGGGTAGATTTCGAATAAACCTGACGATGCTGCGAACAATGTGTATGGATATATGTAGAGCCAGCTAAAGCCGGTCCGGTCTTATCAAAAAGGGGCGCACAACATTTTTTATATTAAACGATCATTTACAAAAAAAATACACTTTCATATTTATACAAGAGAATTTGAAAATTCTTTGAAATCATCAAAAAACAGCATTAAAATAAATCACATGTGTTTCGTTTTACATTGTTATAATAAATTTAAACAGAACGAGCATTTCACGCTTATAACGAGCACGATATGTTTAATATTGTGAATTGTGAATGATAAAGCAATCGGATTTTTTTCAAAATAATTAAAAGTTGCTTTATTCTAAAAAAGTATTTACATCCAAAAAGTAATGTAAATTTTATACATTTAACTGCAATCAGATCAGATTGTCTTTTTAAATCTTTTTACTTCAATTGGGTTTCATATCATTGGCATTTTGCATCCATTAATAGCAACTTTCGAAACCTGAATAGTTTTATATATCGGCATTTAATTAAAACCGACAAAGCTTTCTGTTGAATTAACGTCATTTACTTTCGAAATAAGGTGGCTAAAGCTTTGGCAGGCTCGCTTAAGGGACGTTTCTACCTTGTTGGCCCTAAAAGAGATCGATTTTTTAACATTTTTTTATGCAAAAAGTATTAATTGTAGAATGTTGATATTAAGTATGTTAACTAGGCAATCTTTATTGAACATAAAAATATTTTTTAAAGTTTGACAAAGTACGGCAGTAGGAGTGGAGAGAGCCACGTATGTCGATGAGCGAGTGATGACATTCGCCCACCACGGAAGTCTTAAGTCCTGGACAAATGATCTGCAGTAAAACAATTAAACATATTTTTATTTTGTATAACATTGTGTATAATTTAGACTATAATTAAGAAGAAATATTATAAAATAAAAAAATAGTGAGCGATCAAAGAAAAATATGTGTTTTTATCAACTTTTTTTGTAGTTTTTTGATCATTAAATAAAAACTTTTAAATATTTTTAGATAATTGTAGTCTATACAATGAAGACATTTATTGTACATGTGCCTACCAATTTTCATATAGAATTCTTATCTAGGGCGTTTAAAAACACTTCCATGAGCTTGAAAAACGTAGTTTTGAAAAAAACACTCTTTAAAGTTTCTCAAACCCTCAGCTTCGCAAAGCGCAGTTTCTTCTCGTCAGCCTATAACTTTGCGAATTTCATTTATATCGACTTGAAATTTACTGAGCGTATTCTTAAACATTGGTTTTTTCTGATACATGAAGAATTTTTTTTTGTAAAAATGTAAAAACAACAAAATGAGAGCAAATAAGCTTTGTATCATCATGACAACCTTTTTTTTATCTTTGGTATAAGAAATATTCGTTATTTATGTATTATAATATATTAATTTTATGATATTCTGAGTGATATACTATCTATAAGCATATTACCATGCATTTACATGCATTATTACAACATTATAATTAAAAAAAAATATATACGCAAAATATAAATTGTAAGTTTAATAACGCGTTTTCACTTAATTAAAATATAAAAAGCAAAAAAAGACATGTAACATGGAACACTCTCTGATGTCTAATAAACACCATATTCTTATTTAATTTAGTGGTTATCTGTCTCTGGGAAGCAGACAATTTTGTGGATGTATCCAGCAAGTCCATTTGCGTCGGTCATAAAACTGTCCTAGTAAACCTGAGCAACGTGGCTACATTACGTGTATATATAAAAAGAGCACTATCTCTATTTAGGTGAAAATTAACATAAGCTTCGGAATTATTTCCAAGAATTAAAGCGAGAGCCTTAAGTTAGAAACTTTAAGTTGATATTATATCACATCCAGTATTCATGGCATTCATTTTGAGTGTTTTATATGCAATTTTTTAATTCTGGTGCATTTTAATTCAAGGATAGATTTTCGTAAAAGATATTCAAATTTAAATCTTAAAAGCTTTTATTCTGATAATGAAACAGAATTAAATATTGAACAGAAGAAATAGGGGTGTTTAATTAAATATTGGTTTAATCAAAGTCAACGTCACACGGCTAGAACGATTTAATGTGGATTTAAAATGGTGAAAATCAACTTTAAATCCCATTCAGGATCAAAACAAATACTTTATTGAATATATAAACCAATTATTAAAAAAATTCTATGCGAATCAATCCTTCACTATCAGATTTTGATAAATCTTAAGATATCTTTTCATCCCGGCGATGAGATTGCTTTGCCATCTCTATTATATCTACAGTGGTTTCACTTATAGGATTTCATTACTAATGAGCCTTCTATCTCACCAGTAAATGTTGACATAACTTCTTCATTTCATGTGTTTGGTATTGCTATAGTTCAATTAGCTTTGAAAGCCTTTCCGTATGGAAATCAAGAAGTGCTTTATTAAGGGATGAAATATTTGATTGAATACCATCTGCATGATTTATATATTATACATAAGCAATATGATGTTATAAGATGAGTACAGTACAGATTGTCTACAAAATTGAAATTCATACTAAAAATATTATAAAAAAATAAAATGAAAAAAAAAAGTAATTTCATATGAAATGTCCGATTTTTTTATATTTAAAGTTTTTTTGTATTCACTTATATTGGATGGAGTTAAACATGTCTATTTTTTACCGCAAGCATTTAATACTTAATACATCAATATTTTTTTAAAAACTTGGCTTGGACTAATGTACAGTATGATAGGGTAGTAAATGGGAAGTGGGATAATAATTTATGTATTTTAATGAAAAATATTTAAAACGATGGACCACGTAAATGATCAACAATCAGCATCGACGATGAATACCTATGGAATGAAGTTGAACGAATTTCATATGATTTTAAAAAGTGACGATAGTTTGATACCGTAGAAGTTAATGATAATTTTGCAAAGAAATCCTAAGATGCAAAATGCAAGAGGTATTCAGGAATAAGGCTACATCCTATGAAGATCTCAATAAGCGGTTGATAATTTAGAAAATCTTACATTTATGTATAATTAAATGTATCATACATTCTACATAACAGTCATATTTTTTAATAAATAAGCCGTTATTTAGTGTTACAATAAATGGTTATAAATGGATGGCATCATGGATATTCATTAAAAATTCTAGTGCATTTTTAGTGTTGTAATTAAACATTTATATAAAATATGATTTACTTTTAAATGCACTTAAAATAAGTGCATTCGCAAGTCGATCCAAATCAAATGTTTTGTATCGCTTGTTCTTTTGGAAGTAGTAATTCGTTGTAATTTAAAATCCAGTCATGCCCCACACGTCTCCAAAGAGTCCTCGGAGGCAAATTACATCAATGTTTGTTCATTCTTGATGTCCAACATAAACGCTTATCTGAAAAATATCAAATTTCCAAATTTTCGGTTCTCGCCCCCCTCACCCCCATCGGGCCTCATCGGAATATTTTTCGCGTAAAACAGCACTCAGCCAAAATGACGATAAGCCTAAAACTTAAAAATTGAGTTTACCCCTTACTTAATTTAATGGAAGCCTTATTATTAAGTATGCACAAGTCTCGGAATACTAATAAGTTGCTAAGTGAAGCGGGCAATAAGGAAGCATTTTAACAGCGCGAACAAACCGTGTCATGTGCTTAAGGGTTGCATGCATCTGATATGTTTGCCCAAATCATTTTCGCAATCGGATATTCTTAAGACCATAAAGCGAAATTTATTGCGGAGAATATGTATATTGGAAAGGGCGGTAAATTTTGTGTTTGTTCCTTTTTTTAGGGGGAGAGCTTCCCGGATATAATCGACTGTCCTCGGAATAAAAGATCTATTGCTACGTTATTTGTAACGGAACTTTGAAAAGGTTTTTTCTGCACCCTTAGGCTTTCTACGCATCTACACACTTCTGCATCAGAGGCGGTCAAAGCAAAAGGAAACGGAAATAACTTAAAAGGTTTTTATGGAAAAAGGTTTACGTGGGTAAACGGAATGTTTCGTAGTTTTAATTATATAGAGAGTCGTAAAATGTTTTTTTTTTCGTTCAACTTTTCTCAAAGAAAATTTCCCTTGTCGTCTTTTGAAACTATTTCAATTCTTCTGAAGACATTTTAGCAACAATAGAAAGATTTAACTTTTTCAATGGCACAAAGATTAAAAGAAAATACAATCGGCCAATTCTATTGTTATAATTGTGATAATATTCATTGAGATTATTTCGCTTCTTAGCACGCGAATTTGAAAAAATAAATATAAATTAAAACTACTTGAGTTTGAAAACTTTTCAACTTTTCTAAAGACTTAAGCTATAAATTATCAATTATAAGTATAATAAATACTTATATTTTTTATAAAAAAGACTTAAATCCGAGCTGATATAAAAATCATAGTGCGAAAAATTGAAAAAGATAAAATACCTAAAGCATTAATACATTTTTGCATAATCATCTATAAATATATTTAATTTGCAAATTTAATCCATTTATTTAAGAATATATTTAATATTTAAGAACCTTTCCAAATAATCCTATCCTTACTTCCTATGAACTTATTGAGTGACATGTTATATTGATCAAAGCAGGTCAAATGTTACCAATTTAATTTTATTTTCAATGTCAAGTTGTTAGCTATGATATAATTTTATTTGTTACATTATCTTAAGTTATAAGCAGTAAAAAGGATAGCAATGGAATCTATCTATCTATCCATATCTAGTATGATTGTCTTATATTTGACTAGTCCTTGCTCAATCATACATTGTTTGCTATTTAGATATTTGAACATTTTTGAAATATTTTCTCAATTGAAATGAGTACGACATATTTATTTTACGAATAAGTATGACATATTTAAAATGGTTTGATATTATTAGAGCCAATACTATTTATAACCAGTTTTAAGAAAAATGCTTTTTCAATGATGCACGAATATCAATAAGGGTATAATTCAGATTTTTATATTTAAATCAAATATTGATGATGTTCATTAAAGGAAAACTGCCAATCTGAATATGGTGGTTTATTAATAGGACCAATAGTTCTAGTTCATCAACAGTTTAAATAGTCATACGCTTGGACGCCTGTTCATAGAACGGCATACTAAACAGGTCCGCCATATTAATTGTTAACCCGATGGAGTTGTTGATTGTAAAATCTGTGCCGATTAAATTTAAAGGTAACCATTGACAAATGCTTCATTTATGCAAATATAATCGTTTGAATGGATTTCACGGACAGTTGAGTGAGCGATTTTACAATTGTAATAAAACGGTTGCGGGTTTAAAATTAGCATTCACTATCGATCCTGGTCCGTAATTCCGCCCCTGACTTGGCTACACCTGCCTTTCGCGGTTCTATCGTGCTACAGTTCTACAAGAAAATGCCTGAAGAGCACTGTACTGTGGCGGGAGAGTGGCAGGAGCCGATCCTTGGAGAGAGGAACCCTTCAGAGGTGATTGATGGTATTTGAGTAGGCCGTGGCTTTATTTGGGTTGCCTATAATTACAAACACGCATTTCTAAGTGCTATATGAAGAAGAAAAAAAATGTGCTCTTGAAATTCGGCCGGGGAAATCTTCGGGATTTTTTTCGGGAGCGGAATAAATGGTAAACAAATGGAAGTAATTAAAAAAGGACGTAGTTGGAAGCGAACTACGCTTTAAGTTTGGAACGCTGCGGAGATGATTTCTTTATAGAAAGTTTTACCTATATCGAAGATTTTGCTTTCAACCTGACCAACTGTTCTCATTTCACCGGAAACAGACATCTCCAGGAAGTGACTTAGCTTTAACTCAGTTCTGAAACTCACGCTCTTTCATATAACTCTCTTTCAGTAAACTTAGCAGACACTATATTTCATTTCTTATTTGAAATTATTTCCTGAAAATTTTCACAGGACGACAGTAAAATTATAGCCTTTTATAATGTATATAAAGCGACATTTATAATACAAATAAACATTCTATACAAACTATACGAACGATTTAATTACACGCGATAAGATTTGTCAGTACTTTTTACTTTATCTAATATATTGTAGATCATCCTCATGTAATATTTTCCTAGAGATTATTTTAATTGATTTTTTTAAAATTTATAATAGCTGTTAATCAGTTGCCAATTTTCGGCAGTTTTGCCAATTTTCATTCAATCAACTTTTTTTGACTTAACGTCAATCATAAATATTAAGCATATATAATAGAATTAAATATCTTCAGAATATTATTTAATAGATAACGATCGAAATTATTTTTGGATTTGCTATTTTTTTTAGTTTCTACTTCATACTTATGATTCAAGCTTAATCTGTATGCTAGGATGATCGCGTATTTGCGAGTGAATTCAGTAACTGTGCATGGGAGATAGAGACGGAGAGCTTCCTGCGTATATCGCACGATTGTATAGATCGTTAATCCAAATTCATCGATTAATAATGATGTGTGAATGATATAATGAATTGATTTCAAGTGTATTGTTTATGTTTGTGCAAAGAAACTTTGAGATCGAATACTTTGTGCTATCGACAGTGTTTATTTATTTAACTCGTTCGTCGCTGCGTCCACCAAATACATCGCTAGAGTCCGAAGCTCGAGTCTCCGAAAAGCGAATCCAGCGTCTCATTGTTACGTATTTCTGTAGTCTCCAGATGACAACTGTCTATAATAATATCTTTCGAGATCGACCTCGAAAATTGCATACCTATCCTTGTCTGTTCTACTTGCTTATCTTTGTTTATGTTAATTTAACTTATGACAGACTCAAGCTTATTGATCTAAGATAAAACAACACCTGAGAGAAGATACGTCACATGTCATCCATGTTTATCCCGAGTGTTATAATATCGCATCGCTATTCATTCTATTTACGCTCCGACTATCGAATTTGGGCCCCGTCAGAAACAACACTGATTCACGTTAGGCGACGAGAGTGTTAAATTTAAGCTTAACCCGGGATCCCGGACAGTTTTAGGTGCTCATGAATCCGGGGACTAGTAAACGCAATCCCGAAAAAATCGGGATTGAAATTTTTATCTAAGAGAAATCGTACATCTCACTAGCACGACGAAGGATACAAAATTGAGACATTCTCGCCGAAATCTGGACGTATGGAAACAGTGGCGTAACTACTAATTGGTGAGCTTAGGCGACACCTAGTGGCAGTAAATGTCGAATCTATGTATAAATATATAAAGTACATATATGTTTTTCAAATTGTTATATTAACCTTTCCCTACCGGTGATGTATTTACTACACCTCGTCTCTAATAATGGGAATATCGATATGAAATATAATAGATACGGGCTTCAGAATTTTTGTATTCCTCCGTAATATAATTACGAATCACATCAAAGTATTATAGTATGTGAGTATTCATCCACAGCGACGGAAATAAATATTTTGTCGGGAAATCGGGAATTTTGCAAATTTGCGAGTTCGAGAGTCTGTTTCTCAGTAGAAAGGAATTTTATCAGTCACATTGATGGTGTTATACGAAAATGGGAACTCACGCGGTCATCAGCTCGAACTGGCATTTAAATCATCTAAGACTATGCAGATTTTAAATTAGCTCATTACTCAAAGGGTTAAAGTAATGATTAATGCAACTGCATGGTCATGAAATTTTTTTCTGAAAGCTCTGTGAATTTAGCATATTTCTATTTGAGACCCATTTTAGGACAAATGAGGATTGATATAATTAAGTAACAATGATAAAAAACAACAGCAATGCAGCGATTAACCGGTCGGACTAGTAACAAAATCATCTTGGGTTAAAGTCTGTGGGAAGTGTGACTAACGACCACATATTTAAATTTTATATACACCATAAAAATCATATTAAAGTGGTTGGGAATTTTCCCATAAAATTAAGATTTAAATGAATTTATACGATAGGAAATCTGTTTTTTTTATTTCATCCCTTGATTTTTAATCCATTTACATACCAGAGCAATTGCTGGGATTTTACATCGTCCTGCTTTTATCTGGTCCTGGTGTGTAGATTGCATCCATTTGTTCCATTCTTGTACGTTTAATATGCTGAAAAACGTTTTTAAAATAAAAGTGCAGAATCGATATTGGAAAGGACACGATTGTGGAGATTGACAATATTGAAGCAAAGCGATGATACAAGTATTCCAGTATATTTTTTTCACTAATATATCAAAGATATACAATATATTTAAGGATTTACCAATGAAAACATTATAATTTGCTATCAAATAGTAAGTTTTGGCTGACTTTTGACAATCACTTGTGGTTTAAAAAGGAATCTAGTTCGTATGAACATACTGAATTTGTCATGCAATATGCCTCTTGCAAGCATTGTTTTCTTTTTAGTAAAATACATTTAATTAAATGTAAGATGTATTGTAGTTATATAGGAGCTGGTTGTTTGCCAGTTGTCTTGTCCTCAAGCTAACTGCGATGAACAATGGTGTCACCATAATTCTCTTCCAGCGCACAAATCACACGTTCGTATTCCATCTCGCCGAAATGATGTAGCAACCCCTTCGACCCTGAAAGTTTTCATGTGTAATTTATTCTGGCGTAATTAGGAATTCTTGTAGTCGGCTTTTCGCTACCGTGATACATTGGGCAAGGAAGGAACCGCCAGTTCCTGAGGAACCCGCCCAAACCCTAGCCACCCCACCCAGGAACTGAAACTTTCATCCAGACAGATAAACAGGCCAAACAAAGCACCGCCATTTGTCTCACTCAAAGATATAAATAGTTGATGGGATAGAACAAAGAGGGCACTCGTTTAATATTTGACAGCAGCCGCGAGAACTCCCCGGTCGCCCGATTCCAGAGGATGATAGTGGATACATTTCATGCAGGAGAGATATAGGGCGCAAACTACTTATTGCAAATGAGTGCACTTTCTATTCATATTAAATATCATTTTTATCTCTTTTACTCAAATGCAATCTGAACCGAAGTATGCCATAAGACTAGCTGATGGTTATAGAAAGACATCTATGATGATGCCTTAGATCATGGCCAACATCCCGTTGGATTAAGTGATTAGACACGTTGGAAATAGACCAATGAATCCCAAAATAAATTGATGATAGAGTGATTTTTTTATGTATAGAAGGATCTAATATTTGGTAAAAATGTTTGCCTCATAAATAATATAATTTATACTCTGCGTATAGGGACCAAGGGACATAACTTATTTTTAGGGTGTGTATATAATATAACAAAAGTGATGGATGATAGCATCAAAACAATTGTACTTATTGAATACTGTATTGAATATGGTAAAATAAAAATTCTAAAGAAGAAGAAAATATTATATTAAAAGTCTCAAAGCCTTGAAATCTGCAGCACTTTTTGGTAAAATGAATGACCTAGTCAAAATATAAAAATCAATGGATAATAAAAACAGCCGGAATGATACAATCTTTGAGGAAAAATATATTAAAAATTGGATGGAATCCCGGCAGTTTTCCCAATTTTAGAATGTCGTCCTTTATAAATTATTTATTAGACAAATCCATTATTTGTAGAAATATGTTTCAGTGCTTCTATTATATGAGCTTATCTCTCTTGAGGGTTGTATATATTCTTTTAAGTAGAATTATCATGTCCATTCTAAATTATTTGAACAGTGTAAAATTACCTTTATAAAGGATGTGGGAGAACGATGTCGATTTTTTTCACATTTTCATACATTTTTGCCGAGTATATGACAGCATCAGCCGGAAAAACTCTGGAGGACCATACTTGAGACGTGCATCCTATCTGAAAATTTCTTTTCGTGAATATCAATTGGAGTTTTCTCTCAGAAAAATGCTTTTTTAAGCTTTAAATATCGTTCAAATGTCATACATTGGCAAAGTTCATCACAAATTGCAGTTTTAAATTCGTTATATTTTTTTATATTTATTTGTATGTTAGGGGGTTGGGAAAACAATGTTATATAATAGAAAATGTATTCAACTACAAATATATTTATTTGTAAGTTCATGTAGATTCAACGAAAGCAGTGCTACATCTCGACATCAAATTTATGTCTTTGGCGTGTCGGTATTTTGTCATAGATCCCAAGTAGTCCACATCACGCAAAGCTTATGTAATATTAAACATTTAGAATTGCCCTTGTTAACATACAGATTTGCATCTTATAAATATTAATAAGTCGTTTGAACTTTAGGTAAAAACGGCAATTTGATTTATGTGTTTATTTGCATATATGTACTTGTCAGGCTCCCGATCAATCACGCCTTTTGTTTAGTGATTATCTACGGATATAAGCACCCGAAGAATAGATATAAGTACTTAGACATAGTTATACAGTGCTTGATTCAAATATGATATCGTGAGGGTTGAAACGGGGTGTGGAAGTAGCATTTTTATAGGGCGGGCGTGGTGGGACTTGGCGTGGCAAACTTGCAAATTATCCGATGCCGGGTTCATCACAAGTTCCTCCATTCAAGTGTAAATTTAATGTTTGACAAATTAGGCAAGTTCTGCAAAGAAAGGTCAAATCTCATTTAAGTCCGAGGGGGGAATCCGTGGAATTTGGGCGTACTTTGCAGCTTACGTAGCACCATTAATTGTGCGTGCGGAAAGCCAGGTGAAGTATGAGATGACATTAAATCACAAGTAGCATCAGTAAGAGGTGGCTTTAAAGCCAGTTTACTCGGTTGCCAGGATTACAAAGGACCGCAGACTACACTCCATTTAAAGAATTATTATTATCTAGTCCTTTGCAGTGACGCTTTGTCTGTGGTGGCTAAGTGTAGTCCTTGTTCTTTTTTCAACATACGAGTATGCTAAAAATCCATAATCAAATCACGAGCACCCAAAATGAGCATGATTTATTCAATATTATTAAAATACAATTTGTACAACATAAAAGTCTAGACGAAAACAATGTGTCTTGATCTAAGCGAATGAGGACTTTTAGCGAAATTAAAAAGAACAAACGCCATACAAACAACCAGCAACAGACGGAGATTTGAGCTTTCTGCCAAATTAAGATTTGTTCTTTTCTAACCTTCAGACACACATCTTCAAGTCTAATAACTTTCCCAAGCTAAATAAATGCGTTATTAAATACAAAGACGAATCTACAGAAATATATTTATTTCCAAGTAAATGTCAGTCTATTGAATTTATACTGTTTATTGTGTATATATTAAGTTGTAGTTTATTGTCAGTTGCAGTGGATCACTAATTGTGCTATGCTAATCATTGTTTGAATAGACTGAAAATTTACCTCAAATACAACAACTCATTTATTATAAAATTGTTTAGTCTGTTGCAGACACTGATCAGTTTCCTTTCTTTAAGTCAAGGTTTAAAAAATGTAAAATGTGTAAAGACATAAATTATGACTAAAGGTAATAAATCTGGTGAATAAGTTTTGTGGTAGTTTTTATTTAAGTTCTACTATTTTTTCAATTGTGCAATTTGAGGTAATCTTTTTGGGCTATTCTTATTACGGTTTTAGCTAAAGATGATACATTTTATGAACTTTTGTTACATTCATTTTAATTATTGACAGTGTACTACTTCTGTGATTGTCTGACCAGGTTAAAGCAATTCATAATGAGGTACTCCAGTTATATTTCATCATACACAGATAAGGGTCTTTGTCCTTGTAAATTAACTTAGGACAATAAACTTGAGATTTGAAACTTAACCCACAGAGGTCATAGTTTTTTTTGGTTACGAATTATCATACTGTATAATATTTATAGTTAATGATTGGCGACAATTTTTGTGGAATACAAATTCTTTGTTTATTTATTTCAACTATACATAATGAAGATCTCCTGAACTATTGATCGTTAATAAACAGAGTATTTTATTCATGTTAATGGAGATGCAATAAGATCAATCATCCCTAAAAATCATAATTAACATAACTATTCAAACTTCGGATGGATCATTTGTATGATTAACCTGTATGGGAGTACTTACGGAAATATCCGTTTTGACCTTCACTGTTCAGAAAGAGCACTCTTGTGCATTGAAGCTCCGAGGCGGACAGAGACAGAGAGAACTTAGCGCAGTTCGGGAGACTGAGACGGAGAGCTTCTTCATATGCATCGCATGATTGTATAGATCGTTAAGCCCAAATTTATCCACTTATAATGATTTCGATTTCAAGTGTGTTATTTGTTTACGCAAAGAAATGACCGAATATTGTGTGTTATCGAGAGTGTTTGTTTATTTAACTGCTTGCCGTTCTTCGCTGCGTGTTGAATGAGTCTTTGTTAAATTATCATTTCCTTCTAAAGGAGGAGCAAATGAATCGATTTTTTGTGCATTGTTTATGTAAAGAAATGACGTGGTCTTGTATTCACTATCAAGTGCTCATTTCCAATTGACTCTGCCTCGAATTGAAGATTGTCTTACGCTGATTAGGAGCTGACAGAAAGTAATCAGTGTAAAGCGATTATGACAACAACGACTTCATCGATTTTAAATTTGCTCACTAACGAAAAGGTTAATATCTTCAAATTTTTGTCATCTAAATCAGCCTGTCTCATGGTTATGATTGTTTATGATCTATCCGAATAAAAGCAAATGAACTAATATTATCACAATTCGTCAAATATCCTCTATTATCACATTGATGATGTGGAACGAATTTGAAGTCATCAATTAACTATATAACAATCGTTAGATCGTTCAAATGCGTGGGGACATCTTAGCAACATCTGGGTAAGACAAAGTGGGAGGTCATATTACATGAGGACTTATTTCGAATAATACAGTAATATTGAATTTCCGAAGATAACTATTTAGAGCCTAAGAGCTTACAGCGTCATAGTTAAATAACATTGAAAAAAAAATGATTGAAATACACTACAGATACTATTTTTTTTGCTTAAATTTATCTTGAAAATCAGAATGGATATAAGCTTAATTTTTGCTTTTAAATGAACAATGTTGTCTAGTATAAGCGGATTAAATATTTACATCTAATGGAGTTGGCATTGATTGATGATAATCATAGAAATATTGCTTTGGGTGAAGAATGTATTTTTCTTTAATGGCTGTCATTTTTAACGAAAATAATTTTTATAATGTGATACGTCAAATAAACGACTGTGGCAAGTTTAAACATTCTGATGAATTGAGATAATTAGGGCAAGTTTGCGCTAAATCTTAGAGGGTGGCCTTAATTTCTAACATTCGTGAATATTATTATTGTTTTAAGTGGGAAGATTAAATTAACATACCTGTTGAATAAAGTTTATCTGGACCATTTAGGGAAAGTTCTTCGGCGCCAAGTTTGGATGTTTCACTTTGTGTTGGAAATTTTAACAACACTTTGTCGCTAATGCCAGATAGCAGATAGTATAGGGTAGATAGCCGGGTTGGAATGTCAGTTGTTAGTTCTGCTCTGACATTTTCAGACATCCCAAAGATATATTGCGGAAGTCGCTTTCGCCGCCGACTCCTCAAATGTCTCCATAAAGCAGGGAAAAACTCGCACGAATTCCCGCGGGCATAATATCGGGAGTGAAAATGGCTGATTCGATATTATTTTCGGTATTTTATAAGGCTGTCAGGGAGGGGTGGTACTAAATATTGTTTTTATTGTTTCAGGTGTGACCAGATGATGTTATTGGCCCTTGATCTTCCGACGAGAATATTCTGTGTAAGTTCAAATACTATTTAATACATATTTATAATAAAATCGTATACAATCAACTACTATTCAAATATTAAAGCGCATTCAATGTCGTAAATTTATATGTATTTAAATGCAATATCAAAATATAACGTATGGTTAGCTTTACAGTGGTGGCTTCGAGTTCTATCCACCATATAAAGAAAATGTGGTTATTTTGATTAAAAAATCTGTTAAAATACATGTATCCAATTTATTAATCGAGGATCTATTTTTGATTAACCTATTCATATTAAATTTGAAGGAAAAATTCTTCTAAAAAAGTCGTTAGGATTTATCAACTAAAGAATTTTGCTATTGAACTTGAAATAAAAATTTGAAAACTAACGATTTAAAACTAGATCTTCATAACAATAACTAGGGTTTAATAACGATCATATAGTGAGCGAGGGGGGAAACTAATATATCCTATTTGATAAGTGTTAATTAACTTTTAAAATAAAGTAGTTTCTCTGCCGTACACTATATTAAATGTAGGGAAGATTTAATCGATATTTCGTATGATTTGACAGCAAACACGCAGTGCAAATAGTGATTTATCAAATTTTTTCCTTCTAATTTAGTATATCGAATGCCTGTTTATTTTTGTCTCGATCAACTCAATGATAATTTAATTTCTGAAACGCGATCCATATTTATCATAAGGCGCAAGTGGGTCGACATGTGAAGTTTTAAGCTTGTTAACTCTGAGAAAAGCTCCACCTTTGTCGGTTTCGAATCATTCAAACACCAGTATATTAACTCACTAATAACTTTATCTGAAGCTCAGGTGAAACTTTCACAAAAGCTCGACTTCTTAAAGCCTCTGGCTAGGCGGCCTCAATAATTAACAAAGGGAAAACTGCGGTGCTCGGATATACGTCAGCGACTAGATATAAATCTAACCGATAACTATAACGTGTTCTACATACGAGAACAATGCTAAAATATTCAGACAAATATTTAGTGAATATGGATGGTGGTGCGGAAATATGTGAGGAGCGATTTTCTTGTAAACAATAGTCTCGTCGTGGAGGAAATTTTATTTGATGCATATTCGAATGGGGATGGAACATTCTTGGATCGGGAAAAGTGGAGACATACGCGGCCGACGAAGAAGGAAGACGTCTGTGTTCCAACTGAGAAAGCATTTGAAAAATTTATTGGAAATTTTACTCATGATTTAACCCTTCCTTTGCATGTAAAGAAAGCTTGCTGACTATTCCTTTATAGCAAACTGACGGATCTCTAGTTGTTTTAACTCAAACAAATAAAGTCGAGCGCTCCATTTTAACATAATTACTATCCCAAAGAGAAAAAAAAAATGCTTCTCCAACATATATCCTGTTATCATATTAAAGCAATATGAACACATATAGTAAATATATTTGTTTAAGCTCACGGATAAACGTATTATGAAATCCTCAACATATATACACAGGCAGGTTATAAGGTATTGAATATTGAAGGATTTACGGAGAATTAGATGTACTTTACGGAGATGAGATATGGCACGTGAAAGAACAAAGGGGGACACGGCTTAAAATATACTTAATAAGAATACCAAGAAGTTAAAGTGCCTTTTATTAACGTCGCTATCTCTCTTTATTGCGTTTTTTTGTATTCGATCTCTTATATTGTAAAATGAAGATATTTATGCGTGCTATGTAAAAAAATCATCAAGATGAAAAATATATAATACTAGGAATAGGCTATTATTAAAAAGCTTTTTCGCATCAAGCATAAATGTATGATTGACAGGTTTTCACTGTTGAATCCCTAGATATTCCGGATGCTCTGAATTTAATATAATATATTATTTATTCATAGAATAAATTCAAGCACATAAATGTGTTTTTAAAAAGTTTCCCTGTTATATTATGAAATTTATTGAATGAACATATTTAAAACTATTTTCAATTTGATTGTAAGCTTTTGGATCTATTTTTTGCTTTTACATATTTCATAGGAACAATATGAATATCATAATTTCTCAACATATTCAAATTGATCAGAATATAAGCTCAAAATATGCCATATTATCAAATTTAATCCAATTTTCAATTCTCATGAGTACTGTTTTTTCATTCTATGTGTTGAATATGTCCAAAGAATTCAAACTAATATATTCTGATAAATACATATATTTTATTCTATTAGTCGTTGGAGTTTCATTTTGACAATGTTTTTGTGATTGAATTTTCATGTGTTTATATGATTTTTATCTCACTGATAGTGACCAAAATTTTGCACCCATTTTTACAACGCTAATTTTTGTTTCAGTTAGTTTGTATACAATGTTAACCAGAAAAAACACAGTCTACTAAATTTTCAACGTTGCGAAGATTAAAAATAATATTCGAAACCTAAATATTTGTACATATCTGCATCAAATTAAAATCTAGAAAGCTGTTTTTTTGTCTACAAGTAGTTTGCGTTAATAACTATTAGATAAACGTCGTTTACTTTTGATATAAGGTGACTAGGGCTTCGGTAGACGTGGCTAAAGTTGTAATTTTCCTGTACTATAAAGGTAAATTTGATTCCAATAATGATTTAGGTTCATCATCATTCAATTTATGAAGGCAACTTATTTATTTTTTAAAAAAAGTAAAAACCAGAAAGGAGTAAGTCAGGAAAATAAGGTGGATGCTTTAAAACATCCTAATCAGTCATCATTGCAGAATGAGGGCACGCATTGTCGTGATGGAAGCAACTGTGCACAATATTTCTCAGCATTAATTGTTTGATTAAGTGGCAATAACTCCAAATAAATAATGTCTTTCATATCCCACCAAAGATAAAACATTATTATTTTTTATGAAGTTCTGCCCTGGAGGTTGTTAATGGGACTTGTCCTAACTTAGCGGTAGCGTTGATGGTCTGAGCAGATTTAATTCTCCAGATTAACAGCGACATCTTCCGTCTCTCTTCGGGTGCAATGTGTTATTTTAACAGCGCCATCTCTTGTGGCCCTGTGGAGATATTACACCTGCATACCGACCGATCGCTTCTTGTGCGTGCACCGTTGCTGGTTGGGGAGTAACGAGCAGGAAGCGGGAGTCGGGAGAGTCGTCGGTTAGCCTTGGCTGCGGGAAGTCGTCCTTCCTGCAGCTAGATCTCTGATTTTCTCTCACTCTTGTGGGATAAATACTTATTTAGAGAAGAGATTCTTTCTATTCGACGCCCGTCTATTCCATCTATTCGTCTAACAACATCACGACCTGATGGGGCCGCCCGGGAACTCTGCCACTGAGAGCGCCCCCGCCTCAATGTTACCTTGTTGACTGTTTCGAACATCGATAGCATCTCTGCTGTACACATCACATATTTTTTTGGTTGCCACTGTTGCATTATGGCCTCTTTTAAATTCAAAAAGCAAACAGATCGAATATGCACTCTTTTATCTGACATTTTAAAAAATCACAAGGGTTCTATATACTCGACCGCTGATGAAAGACTGAAAAATATGCTGAAAGAAGTCCACCTTTATATAATACAAAGACTATATAAAAATACGATGTTTCTTATGGATCAACCTAATATTTTGGATCATTTTTTACATTTCATCCTAAACCATTTTTTTGAGTTTAAAGCTATATGCTGATCTACAATGATATCCGGCCTTTTTAATAAGTCACCTAATTGTTTCTGAACTTTATACGTACTCTGTCATTAAATATGAGCTTTGTTAGTCGTTCCATACTTGTTTTTAAAACGTTGATAAACTTTATATTGGTTCCGTAAATTCGCATAGTTTCATTTTTATCAGAGTGCTCTATTTTTTCATGACAATAAAACACTTGAAATTATTGTATGAAAGCTCCGAAATACGTACTCCGAGTGCAAATATCAATGCGAAACTGGTACACATAAAACTATCCATACAAATGTATAACAAAGCATTCGGAGCAAATGAGGAATTCCTTAGTTTCATCTTTTTGTCTCGTGACTTCTATGAGCTGAATTTGGGGCAAACATTTAGGTTTACTTAATTGAATAAATTTGTATTTTACGTTAGTTATGTTTGTTTTGCTAAATCTATTAAATTGAAACATGAGATATTTTTTTAAAATTTATATCATAAAAAACTCAGTCAATAAGACTATTTTATTGATGTTTTTGTTTGATTTAGTTTAGTTACGTATTATGCAATAGTATTTTAATAATATTTTTGATATGCTTTTAACTTTGATTCAATTTTTAGTTTGAAAGTCTGTGTATAAAATATTGCAGAATTTTCTTTCATGAGCATTTTTCCACGACTGAAAGATACCTATGTATTCTCTCAACCTGAACTACAGCAAAAATGTTTTCTGGTGTGAAAATATGTCATTTGTTTACCTGAGCACGAAGTTTGTCACAAAGAATTCCTGGGTGTATGTATGCTCCCTTCAGAAGACAAAACGGTATGAGAGCATTGGGGTGGACTGGGTGGTTGGGTGGAGGAGGAAATATGTTGTTTTTTTATTTTGTTATGGGGTCGACTTAATTTGAGAGCTTCTGAGAGGCAAATCTTTACAATGATTCTATGAATTCGAAAGGTCCCGGAGATATGCAAGTATTTGGCAAATATGTGCTGCAGTCAGGATACTCGGATGCGGAGGTTCCTTAATCAAATTGTTCTCACTTTGTTTACAGTTTGGGCTGGGGAAGTAATTGTGAGCTGACCAAATGGTTGCCGCAGCTCTGCGGGGGAGACGGTGAATGGCTGGTGGTCGCCTCTAAACATTTATACAACTCTCGGTTATATCTCATGGATGTCCATCAGGACCATTGATTCGGGCTTCTATTGGGACCATTAAAAGCAGGAAGTCCAAATAAGCTCCAAGCTTTTGAAAACTGCGACGTACATCGGCGAATAAAAGATAAAAAGTGAGAAAAGAGGAGCAAACCTGTATCAGACTGTGATTGAATTTAGTCTCTAAATTCAATCACATGTACTAAAATATTAACCAATTTTTAAATGAAAAATATTCACGATTGACAGCCAATTTTCTGTCTAGAGATTATCTGAATATTCATTAAAATTCAACATTGTCTGTCAATAAGAGATTATGTAATTAGATTCAGAAAGAAATTTTAATATCAATGAGAAAGAACTGTTTCTATTTGAAGTATTCAAATCAATATTTTAAAATCTCATTCAGTCAAATTAAAAGAGAAAAATTGACATTATAATTTTAAATATATTCAGAGAATTTTTTAACGAATAAATAAGACTGCTTGAAAATGTATGACGACATAGTTTTAGTCTCAGATACAATTTTAGTTACAAATGAAAATTTTTAGCAGTTTTCTAAGTGTTTGAACTCTTGCAATATTGGGTATTACAATGCATGTTGGATACTCAAAACACACAATTATAAACGATGTGATGGAGGTCAAAAATATAATTTAAAAGTAACTCGGATACGTTTTTAATGTGTTGTTGTTGTTAGCTAAAAAAAACTGATCCAGATATGAATTTAAATGATGACGTATGTGTCGATCCGCCACACGGCATAGACCACCGAAGACTGAATGCTTGGCAAGTACATAGCAAATTGACGGTTGTCATGCTATGTTTACCCTAAAAACCACCATACCAACGTGCGCTAAAATGATGCATCCGTTAAATATCTCACAAAACAAATTACACACACAAATTATAATTGTTCTAATTTAAAAACCTTCTTAGATATACGCCCAATAACTCATCAAAGTTTCATCGCATTCGGATAAATGGTATAGGAATGCATACATAGCAAGCAAACTTATAAATATACAGACATTCATTTTTATATATTTAGATAGATATACACATACATAATAGAAGTGGCATGGTCCATGCGCGTGGCGCAGACGGTTCTCTCTTTATCACTTTGCGACCAATTGTTACCTGGAGTTTCATTTTTCGTGACGTTTACCCCAATTAGTCCTACTTCACCTGGTTTTATATATAAAGCTATTAAGCCAGCATTGAAGTGAAAACGATCATATAGATAGAATAAATTGTTTAAAAAGTGGTATTTTAGGGTTAGACGGGAGCAAAGCAAATGCATGCGACACAGGTTGCTGACTATGCATAAGGGGTCGCATTTTTACGCGGACGTTAAATTAAACGAGTCAATTTTCGATATGCGCGTATGTGGGTCGTAAAGTGAGTGCGCATGTAGCAAAGTGGGCGGCAATAACTCTCCGTGGCGTAGGATATTGCAAATTAGGGCCCGACAAAGGGCCGTTTTGTGATATTAATACGCCCGCCGAGCGACATGGGCGCGAGCTTCTCATATTGTGCACTTAACGTTAGCGGAGCGATTACCCAAATAAATTATTTGCTATATTGTTTAATGATACTGCCGTTCTCAGACCGCGTATGTGCGTCTGGGGTCTCCAGTGCCCCTCTATACCAACCCTCTGCAATGTCTTTGAAGAATTAATTGATGGATGACATCAGCCTTATGACACAATCATAATAAAACTTAATGCGACTATTCGCATCAAATACTGTCTTAATTAAATGTTTTTATTTTTTAAAGAAGATTTGTACATAAGTCGTGAGAAGAAAAATATAGAAACAATGCGCCTTCTATAAATAACTATTTATTCCACACTAGAGATATATAAACATACATCTGGCTGCAGGAAGGACGACCTCCCGCAGCCAAGGCTAACTGACGACTCTCTCGACTTCCGCCTCCTGCGCGTCACTCCCCAACCGGCAACGGTGCACGCGCAAGAAGCGATCGGTCGGTATGCAGGTGCAATGTCTCCGTAGGGCCACAAGAGATGGCGCTGTTAAAATAACACATTGCACCTGAAGAGAGACGAAAGATGTCGCTGTTAATCTGGCGAATTAAATATAATACGTACCTACAATCATGAAAACAAAGCTTTCTGCTCACATTTCTTGATTTTCGGTGTCATCATCAGTGTTGAGGATGACAGATATTTAGAAAATGTCTGACAGTGATTCAAAGTTCGACCCTAGATTGGAAAGGCTGCAGAAAGATCATCTATGTTCCAAAACGATTCTACACCAAAACATCCAGACAAAAAAACTCAGAAGAAACTCACAGACACATTTTTTAATCATGTTAACTTTAATATGTAGCCTCAATCACATTGACTATTAAACTCAGCTAGAAATCATTTTGACTATTATGTAAAGCACACATTAAAAATGATTTTTAAGCAGAAACTCTGCCAGGCGTTTGAAGACTGTGATTGTGATGTTGAAGGTGTCTTAATTTAATAAGTTCTATCATGAAGAATTATTTTTCTCTTGTATTCAGAATGTTAAATAATTTAACTTAAATGTGCTTGTATTTCATAGTTTCATCCATCACTTATATAAAACCGTTCAAATTTGTTATTGCAACTTTCCAAGTCAATAAGAAAACAATATTTTAAGGATATGATTGTCGAGGATGCTCAAAAATTACTGGTGGAAGAATAAACTGATGAGGCAATTTGGCTGAGATGACAACTGTGATAATTCAAAATTCAAAGGACCATAATTCATATGGAAACGCTGAAGTTTCCCAATATAGAATAAAAGCATTTTTAAATAAAGATTTGAACTGAATTTCACAAGCTTCTCAGTCAAAAGCAAACAATCGAAGATAACAGATTTTTTGCATAAATGTTTTTGATCATTATTGTTTCAGTAAATATATTTTCGTGGATGTAAAATTATAATATTGTAGTTCTTATATGTTTAGAAGATAAGCCATTTTTTCTATGTGTAGAATAACGTAAAATTTTTTTAGGAATCTAACGAGCGTGTGATTAGAGGGTTATTTGTATTTTAATACACAACAGTTACGTTTAATACCCAAATAAGAACACTAGCCCATTCTTTCATTAATTAAAATAAATTGCTCTTTATAATTATAGTTTGGCATCAATTGCCAGTTTCAGCTTATTTAAATTCCTTTTAATAGTCATCCTTGATAATTATTATAATAAAGAATTTGCTTTCTCTTTATTTTATATACCACTCGTAATATAATTTGAAGATTTTTGAAAGATATTTAAATTAATAATAAGCAAAAATGTTGCTATTCTAATGATACTATTTGTTGAAAACTTGGATAGCTTTAGTTCATTATACACGTGGATGTATAATGAACTAGGCTATAATGCTAAATATTTTATAAAATCTATGTTATATTTATCTTGAACATAAAAACTTTAATCACGTAATAAAAATTAAATCATGATGGATAATTGTTAAGCGAAGAATAAAAAAAACCAAAATATTTACTAAACAAGATCTGATGATGATCTGTTAATTTAAAAATCGAATTATTATTAAGAAAATTGATGATATTAGAAGTTAAGAGGGGTTGACACTTTATTCTCTAAGGGGCCAAACAGTAAACATTTTATATTTTGTGGATCAACAAAGGGGATAATGTGTAGTAGTAAATGGACTATCGACGGAAAGTCAATAAAGCTTGGATTACTGAATCGTGCTTGATTTACAAAGAAGGTTCATAAAGGCTTATGAAAGCTTTTCTAAAACAACTAAATGCATAATATAATAAATGCAATGCAAAAAGATCAGATATTCTCAATATATGCATTTTCTATAAAGTAAAAGGGTTTTTTATAGTCTTTTCAACACTAAAAAAATATTTTTTGGTCATTCCACAGCATTTATTTTTATTTAATTTAATGAATAAATTAACATTCAATAAAAATTATATTTTTTATTTTAATACATATTATTTATTAAACAGGGGGGTCGTTTTTCAATTAATTCCGGGTCTAATTTCACGGTATAAATTATATTGCATTGGCATGCATATTTTAACAGGAATCACCAGATTAAGTACTACAAGTTCAACAAGCTACTGATTTATAATTTTTCATCATTTTAAAATTAATATTAAATTTATATGCTTTCACAATACTCCAAATTCTTATTTTATAAAATTGGCACTACATTTGTATATTTATTTAGAGAAAAACCAGAAAAATATTTAGAGGCTGTGACCCGAGTAGATTCTCACTTTATGGATTTTTCGTTGTTTAAATGTATAAATAAATTTCTCTTTATAAGGATTAAGTATTTCTCGTTAGTGAGAGACTATTTAAGCGAATGAATATTGTTTTGATTGAATAAATTATATTTTTCCGAATCGATCTACGAAATCCGAACGTTCATGTGGAACACTCTAATATAACGAAGCTAAGTTTGTAACACTTCTCACAACTCCATGGATTTATAGCATCATAGTATTCATCTACGTTTATTATTTCGCTTAAATTAAAATGTTCGTAATACACCCATAATACCCCATCATACACATCATCATCATCATCATAGTGCAGCCACAAACAGTCCACTGCAGAGCTATGGGTCTTTCAATATCTATTCACAGCAAGGGGTTACATCCATCACGTTTTTATTATATATTTACCTCCTTATTTGTTCGATATTGAAGGTAGCATTACCACCGAGTTTTATTTCGAATCGTCTCGATAGGGAGTGTGAGAGGTTTGTAAAGACTGAGTAGTTTTCTTAGGGAGACTGTGGAAACTACTCTAGACTACCTTTTTGACTCTACTGGAAATGGTTTTATGGAGTGCAAAGAGTCCCTCCTTTCTTTGCTAGGGCATTGCCGGGCTGCTAGAATGAAGAGATACGTGACGCTTAAGTGCATTTCGGATTAGCTCCTACATGAACTGAGGGTGTCTTCCCGTCTTCGTACAACTTCGACGCGAATTCGAGACAGTGGTTTCCTATTTAAGGTCGATCCTCTCAGTTCGGTGATTTCTTCTTGTCCTTGTTCTGTTCCTAAAGCTTCTTGGCTCCGAACTAGTAAGGTTTATATCAAATTCAAAAATAGACAAAGCTGAAACAAATAGGTGAACGTCAGGTATCAAGTAATATCAACTAGTCAGGTCAATATCAATAAAATCAAATGGTTCCATAGTCAAGATTGTAGTATGGGAGTAGTCGAAATAGTCCTTTGGTAGTCGGAGCGCCAGCCTAGTTGCATAAGTTTGTCTTCGTCTGATCTAAAAATGGCTCTTTTTTATCTGGCGAGTAAAAATCAATAAACTACCCTGTGATAAATCATATGACATCATTAACACTTGGATATTAAAACCCATTAAGATCATCAAAGCATCATTTTGGCCTTCCGGCTCGAGGTTCATTTTCAGGAGATGATGATTTTTTGGAATCATGACAAGATCGAAATTCAAATAAATCTTCTCAATTTTGGTAAGTTTTTAAGATAAAAGAAAATCATTTACAGCATTTCTGTCTATAATTTTTGTACCAACTTAATGTAAATTGAAACAAGCTATTTAATAATGGATATCTGAAATATACAAACGTTGTGCACGTGTGCAAATTATTTTGCAGTGTGTGCTCGTAAATCTGATTGGATCGTTTGTCACATGTCATGTTGTCCATGGGAACGCTCGGGAACTAAGCGAAGCGACTAAGTTTAGCTCTCTATATTCATATTTAATTTCTTTGTTTGGGTATCTAGCATGTATTAAAAAATGAATATTTTAGAATTGCTTAAAACTTTGAAAAGTTTTTAACAACCAATTTTCAAACTGAATTTAAAAAAAAATAATTTTGAACATCATCACTGGTATTATAGACGCGTTGGCCTCAACGTGAAGTCTGTGATGTATTAGTTCCCTGAAATCTTCAAATTTGTTTTTTTTTTTTTAATATTCCTTGCATAAATCTCTTTCTGGCAGTATTTCAAATTTTTGTTATAATTAGTGCGAAAAAAAACTCAAAAAAACGATGAGATATATAACTTTTAACTCAGTTATGGGAAGATGGATGGTCGTAACACGCGGCGCAGTCCAGTCTAAAGTTTAAACTTGTTAGCAATGTATCATGTAGAGTTGTTAACCGATGTTTCTCAAACGTACCCGTGTCGATAATCTACTTTGATTTTAGGCAGTTTGCCAGATAAACTACAAGAGCTACTACCGGATATTGCGGAAGCGTATTCTTGTTCATTAGATCGAAACCACTTAGATCTAGCGTGCAAACATCCCTTAAATACCTATTTAAATATCATAAAAAAATAATTTTAATTACGTGTTTACGAAGCGATATTTGATTACATCTATTCATGTGTTAGATAAGAGAAACCATATTAATTTTCATTATCGATTAACGTAGAATTCCGACTGTGTTTGAATTGAGCAAGTTCAGAGCAATGGTAAGAACTAAAAATATATATATTTGATCAGTCTAATTGTATAATATGTTTTCGAGCAAATTGACAATGGAACTATTATTCCCCATACTTTGAAAAGCGAGTCTAATACAAAGTTGGATAATTATAATAGCAATTAAGAACAGCCTGCGAGAAGATAGCCCACGTAAAAGATTGAAAAGAGAAACACGCAAACTCGATTGCTAATATTTTACTATATTATCATTTATAATTTTAAACGACGTTTAAAATTGTATTCATTCGTTAAAAATATCAAAGCTTTTCCTTTTGAAATGCTGAGTCCAAGTTGAAAGTTTCGGAGGAGAGATTCATAACGAAATTATAGCGCTTCCTATGGCCGTGAGCGCAAATCACCCCTAACTGTATTGAAGCATTTTCATAATAAAATATAGTTTATTTCATGAAGATTAACTGTCTACTCCGGCGCTTAAAAAAATATATTCTTCGCCAATAAATAATCCCTGTAATAAATCACCCAAACGTTTTGGTACAAGCGTCGAAGTATGCAGGCTTTCCATTTTACAGGTGGCTCCTGTTCAATTTGGGGAATATGTTCTGTTGAATTCTCATTAATAAAATAGCGTCCTAGCCGGTGGGGCTTTAAATGGTTTTATACGTTTTATTTGAATTTTTAAAAAATCCAGACGAGACGTAACGGAGGCTCTGTACCCATAAAAAGTCCTACTAAAATATTATCATGAGTCTGCATGAATGATTCATGGAAGTGATTTGAATGCGATATTATTAGATTTGATTAATCGGCAAGAATTTTTATTTTGATAAAATTATTATAATTTAATTTAAAAAAAAGTCTATTATAGTTATGTTCTATAGATAAATATGGTCTATACTTCTGAAATTTAGACTGACACATTTTTTTTGAGCTCATTGCGAGTATATTATTGTATAATCTGAGCAGATCTTTGCCGTGTCATAGCCACTAAATGCTCTAAATTATCAATGGATTTTTTTTAAAAATATGAATAATTGCTTGTAATTGCTAATTGTAGGTATGTGAAATTAAAGTTGCTCGAAGCTAGCTCGAAGTTGCTCGAAGTCAAGTTTAGCTCGATTGGTTCTCATGTGTTATTGAATTTTCGAAACAAAAATTTCAAAATATCTTTATAAAGGAACGAAAGGTAGAGAAGTTCAAGAAATTTAAAAAAAAGACATTATCGTGGGAATCCGACTGGAGTCAAAAGCTGGTGCAAATGGCAAAAAAACCATCGTTTTAAAAAATATCCGAAGCTTGAAGATCTGACTCCATTTCTTAGCCAAGAGATAAAAAAGCATCTCTTACCAATTTATAAAGATTTGTTCAGGGATGAATTACTTCAAAGATGTTTGGGTAGCCATACCCAAAATGCTAATGAATGTTTTAAATCGAAGGTTTGGTGACTGGCTCCAAAGCACCTGCATCCTGGTGTAAAAATCATTGAAATATTAATAACATACATTGTTGCTGGGATATTTAATAATGACTATAGCTTCATTTTGAAGATGATGAATACGTTAAATATAATGACTGGCACCTACTGTAAAATCTTTGCTCAAAATACCGATAAAGCGCGGGTAGCGAGGTAGAACTGTAAGAGTCTTTCTGAGACAAAAGCAGCTTGTATAGCACAAAAACAACAGTTAGTCGAAGATAATCAACTTTTTTAGAAAGCTGAAGATCTATTATATGCACTTGAAACCATTGGTTGATCGATAAGTCACTAAAATTAATAGTTTTATCATATTATTAAAAATGGTTTTTTACTATTTTCCCCTTGATATGCAGCTATAATTAATCATACATTATCTCATTCGATATGAGCTTATTATTTGCAAATTGTATTATCTTATCGCCGGAATATTATCATTTGAACGTATAAAGGATGTTATGAATATAATTAACAGCATTCGAGAAAATCTTTTATCACATTGAATCTTTAAAGGCAAAAAAGAGGATTTTCACGAATCCGAGTCTTTTTAACATACTGAAATAAGATGGCAGAGAGAGATAAAAGCTTCAAACAATTAAATGATTCCTATTGGTTAATGGATTTGTCTTATCTTACTGATAAAATTAAAAAATACGCTGTATAAATCTCCATGGAAAGGCCATGCAAAAACAAGCTTAAACGATTAGCTTTGCAAAAGCGTTTAAAGAATTGCTTTTTATATCGTAATTTAAGATACATTATCTTGTAAAATTTCTAAGTAAAAAATTGATAGATGGAAATGATTTCAAGTTGTCAATACTTCAAATAATCTATCGTTACTTTAAAATTATTTTACAATGTTGAATATTATTAAGTAGTCTCATCGATTTTGAATCAAACTTTGAACAATACTTTCAAATGTATGCATCTTTGAGAAAAAATCCCAAGACTATCGTCGTTGATATTCTGGAATGGTAGAGAATTTTTATAAATAAAATTAAAATTTTTAAAACTGGTTGATAATAAATCTACATATTACGCATTTAAATCAAAGCTACGAGGAACAAATCTAGGACAAGATTATACTTCATTTAACAATATTTGATAAAGATAAATAAATCATCCTAAGAGTGGAAAGATCAGTTAAAAATCAGGTAAAAACTGCAATATCACGTAATATTAGCAGTTTTATTTACTATAATTACTTACTGTTAAATAATTTCAGATCATCAAGTTGTAGTTTTATTCATGTGGATGTATATTTTTTTATGTGATTTCTCGTGATTTTTTAAATGAAATGTACAGTTTTAACAAATGGATTCCATTAATTTTGGGGGTCCAATTTAAAGATGCCAACAGATCACGCAAGACAAAGAATTTCCATCTCTCTGGCTGACGACATAAATTGATGCGAGTTCATTAGAATGGTCTGGCTTATTCGCTTAATGACATGGGCGTAGTTAGTACATTTATTAGTTCTCTCTCCGGATAAGTGTATATATGGCAGAATTGGGAAATCGATGGATTGTGGTATTGAATAGGGATTCGTTAAGGACATTAATCGGTTTCAGTATGACCGCTCCTGTATACACGAGTCTGCACACTTCGGAATCGAGCACAAGTTGGAAAACCGCAGTCGGAGAACTCGCACTCGGACTTCTCAAGTAACCATATTAACCTAACGAGCTCAGCACCTCTCCTTCTTCCACCCGCCAGACCTCCGCAAGCCGCAGCCATGGCCTAAACAAAACACCCATTATAGAGACCATGGATTAGGCCCGACTTTATTGTATGAGCGACGACATCTCGAGAAAAAGACGTAATGCGAGATCAGCCCATTAAGAGGTGCTCTACAAAAGGACATATCATATTCAATTTACTGTGATGACTCAGACTTAACCACATTTATTCTTGGCTAATTTAACCGTCTTATAGAGGTATAGTGGCCAAAGACGCCCCCTAAGCCTTGATCCATAAATTAGCTTGATTAGACATTTTTTTGGGGCTTCAAGCTTTGGATGAATAATTCTAATGTAACTTAATTCAAATTTATATATATAGAGATATAGATACATGTAATATATATAAAAATCATTTCATATTAAAAATAAAATATAAGCTTACACATATGAAATTGAAATTAGCATCGTATAAATTTAGCTTTACCAAATCAGCAGTTTTGAAGCCAACTTTTAGTCTAAGCGAGTGGTAAACAAACTTTCTATGACAAAACCGCATTTCCAACAAACTCTCTCATACAAAGCTCGTGTAATTTAATAATTTTATATAAATCATAATGCAGTATGTGGCACATATATATTTTTTTCGAATAAGCTCAAAGCACGAATTAAATTCAACTTCAATTAGTTTCCACAGCAAAGTAAATGGATATTATCCAATGTAGACGATTCTAATTGCTCCTCTATGTGTCATCAGATGTCAATGAAATGTTAATTAAGATTAACAATGTCTGAGAGATTGATAATATATATATTTAAAATATACGGATTAATTAAATCATTTATTATTAATTAAATATTGAGTCGTATTAAACATATTGGCTCTTAAAGAACGCGACTTTTAGAGAAACGATCCACACTAAAAATTTATCAACGTCAAAGAAGCGAGCCTTCGTTTTAAATGACTTTTATTCACTGATTTCTGGATTTATGATGAAAAATTGATAAACTCAATTATTTGTACTTAATTTTGTGTACAATAATTACATTTAGATAAGATTTGCCTTCAGATGATAGATTAAAAAATATTACTCTGGATGGAGAGTTGAATAAACGTTGTCTTAGAATGGAATGCTTAACCCACTACTATGCATTAAAAACGAAAGCTATTCTCAAAAACCATGATATTTTGAAAATTATAGTAAAAATATATATATTATTTATAAGGAGGTGTTCTTTAATATATTCAGTTGCAATTTTTACAGAAATATCGATTTTAAATTAGACAAAGTTATCGTTTTTTTTATTTATTGAGCGCGAAATAAAAATACATAAACGTGTTTCAAGTTAATATTTCTTCTCGAGAATTTCTCGAAAAATATGCAAAATCGAGAATTCTTATTTCTTGAGAAATTTCAGAAATCAATTTTTCTTGTATGAAATAAAATTTGTATGAATATTTTTTAAGCAAATACAGTAGAACTTTGATTATCTGGACTTATTGGGGATGAAAGTAGTCTAGATAACGAAATATCTTGGATGAAGGCGATCTCCACTAGGGGAAGGATTTTTCATGTGCTGGTTTCTCATTTGCCTTCCATACTTGGTGAAGTAAGAATATGATTATTTGGATAGGAATTATAATTCATGATGGAGAGGAGAGAATCTATGAATGAGTAGCGATATTATCATAATTTTAATTGATAATTTAATAATTGTTGCAAATTAAATTACTCACTCGCAGGCGTCTTTGCACTATTTTATTAATCATCTCAGTATTTACCCTTTCAAATCAAGATTATTGTACCTGTAGGTAGTTCCGCGTTAAGCGGTTGGACCTGTAACTCAATCATCTTGGGATCAAATCCCACAGGAGATGTGGCTGGCAACCACATTTTTAAAAACATATATATGCCATGAAAAGCCATGCCAAAATTGTTGGTAATGATCCCATAAAAGGGATCGCTAAAAGCCACCTCAAAAATCAAGAAAATCAGAGTAAACTTGGATTGAGGAGAATTATTCATATTTTGATCTCCTAAATTTGTTAGTACGCAGTATTGCAATAAGAAGACATTTTTAATATTCATTCATAGGGAAAGGTCACATCCAAATCATCTTTGTTATGCAATCAATTTTTTCTGAATTTGATATTAAGGCGTCTTCTCACTTTACAAATTTAAAAAAATCGATTTTTATTTTATTTTAAATTTTGAAAGTACATATCTTCAAAAATGTTATATCGAAATTTCATAAAGATCGGACGAGTTTAACTATATTTTTGGGCGACCGTTAGGTGACTACATGAGAGCACCATGATATTCAGACTCATGGTGCAAGTACAAGAAAGTGGTAAAAAACAATAAGATAGAAACTTTTAAATATCTTCTTGCTCTAGCTTAGGATGTTCACAAGGTTTTGAAACCAATTTATGAAGATCTTCGGAGGAAATACCCAAAATAACAACGAGTGTTTCAAAAGCTGTGTCTGGGCAATTTTTCTGCAACCAAAACTTTAAACGCGTTTATCTCAAAACAAGGTTTTTCGGTGGCTTGTTGATGAAATTTCGCAAACTATCCGGCCGATTGTCATGAAATTTGAATGACATATTCTTCATAGTTATGGCTATAGCGCATATCATCAAATTTTTGAAATTTTGATTTTAAGTAATTTTTTTTTACAAAAAAACTGTAAAAAAAACGCGTTTATTTTTTACTTTTTCGAAAAACGTGTGCCATTTTGTTATTTTCGCGATCATCAAAAATCTGATGATATGCGCTATAGCCACTGATATACTGAATCTAAAACTGTTTTATTTTTTTGTTTCAAATGACCCATCTCGGAGATACCATCAACAAGCCACGAACATAACATTTCTACACGGGTTTTTCGATGCTACTGTTTTATTATAATAATTGTTCAAAAAAATAAAAATATTTTTTTTTCATGTACTTGAAAGATGTGTTTATTACATAAGATCCATTTTATCTCATAATTTTTAGCGAAAATCCTCGAAAAAAAATCACGAAAATAGCCTATTTTTGAGGCGCCTAAAGTGAGAAGACACCTTAAAAGTAGTATTGAAAACCAGCTGTTAGCTATGGAAGAGTTATTACAAATACTTGGGTGTTTTTCTTGAAAATTTAATTGATATAGAATATGAAGTCCAGTGATTCTTTTCTTCTTGTAGAAGATAATAGTGTAAAGTGTATTAATTAATTTGACTCTATTTAAATGGAGAAAATTGACGAAGAGACGCCAATAAACGATTAATTGGTGATGTAAAAGTGTTCCAAATACTCTTTGTTATTTTTGTATAAGCAAGATGAGGTCGCAAACCATGCGTTTGACACACCTGTGCTGAGAAGTTGTAATAACGAAATAACATCGTTAAACATCCTTATATCAAGAAAGGAGCTCCATCTTGCTCCAGCGCTTTGAAATCCTTTGTATTGTTTTATCTGAGGCGGTATTTTAGCATTCCTCGTAGTTTATGGCTATTGTGTCAATTCAAACGAATTTAATTTATTTAGACAAATAAGTTAATTCAGTGTTTTCACATGGAGTTTCGTCGGGGAGCCGTGAATTTATAATCCAATTGGCGCCAATTAATCATCCAATGGAGCTGTTTTCGCGTTCGGACGGGCCGAAGCCGTGAAAATTTCGCGACGGCAAATTAATTTTTCGTCCTTCCGCCGCTCTTGGCACTGGTCCATTCGAAGAAGTTGAGTCCTGCGACCTTATCGCCGTGCCGCAGGGCCACCTTTTGCACAGGTGCGCCGCTAATTATAAATTCGTTAATAGGGCCCTGTAACTGTGGGCCCCTATATAAGTTTCACCCTTAAACACGTAGAGGCCTTCTGGCGTTAACTTCATGCTCATAATATTGCCGTACATCACCCCTCGGTTGCAATTAGCAGCTACAAGTAATGCGGAAACTTGAGAAAATGGAAATGATACGGCAGCCTCTCCCTCTCCATCCGGAAATTACATTGCCAATTGACCGTTCGCTTAACCGGGACCGTAAAAATAATATCTCAAACAACACAGGATGAGGACCAAGCACCATAAATATTTCAGTCTTATTTCCAAGCGATCATTTAATGCTTACTCTCAACAGGGATCTATATGGTCGCTTGGGAAATACAAGAATAAAATCAACGTTTGGCGATCATGAGATTCAAAATGTAAATCAGGCTTTGTGCAAAATCAATCAAAAATGCACGAGCAAAGATAATCCATCTGTGGTCATTATATCCTAAACTATGACTTGAGCAGGTTCTTTTCTTGTCATGACAACTCATGGTTCCAATGTGACTAACATTCTTATTGCGAATGGCTATTAAATCGGTTTCGTATAACTTATTTTCTATAATTTATTAATAATGTATAAATCATTTTTAAGTTAACAAAGATTTGGGATAGTAGTTTAGATTTTGGACTCTTATTGTAATGTTTTGGGTTCAAATTCTGATTGTGTAATAACAAATTTGAATGATCGAAAATATAAGCATTTTCGATCAATAGTCTTGATCTAGATTCATCCTGATTTCCTTAATCTAATAATTAAAATACAATTTAATTATAATAATAATTTCGCTACTTATTCGTAGATTTTATATTGCAAATAAAACCCAATTTATTAAATAAAAATCACATGTGAAAGGTAAAAAGGAAGCCACAACGAGAAAAATCATTTCTCTATAAAATTCTTCTGAGGAGACCGCCTATATCCAATAATGCTTATGACACTTTAATATAAATAATTTGATAATTACTATCATGTGGAGTTGATAATATTTGATTTGAAGGATGCATACATATCTTAAATTCTATCAAAATGCAAAAGAAGACATGAACTTAAAGTTCAAAGCGATATTCGACCTGGAATACATTTTCATCAATGGTAATATATAAAACGTGTTAAGTCGTTATTTGATCTGTCTGTAGTCGTTCATGCATTGCATTTGCCCTTCAATGTTAACGTATTTTAATAAATTTGCATATGATAAAATGCATTTGGATTAAATTTGCATATGCTAGAATTATTGCCTTCTAGCAGAAATGTTAGCCTATATTTTAGCTAGCTTGCAGCTTGATATAATGTATCTTCTCTAATGAGAATGCAGGTATTCTTTTCTGGAGCAGCTTTATCCAAATAAAACTTAAAAAAAATGATAAAAGCAAAAAAGATATATTCACACGAGAGCTGTGCATTTATGAAACTACCGTATTAACAAAAACAAAAAAAAATGAATGAATGTTTTTAACAACGATGTAAAATATAAATTCTGTTCGTTAAAAGCTCAAAGCGTCCAATCCCCCGTTGTTGTCTAAGGGATGTAATGCTTGCTTTTTAATTTTAATTATTTCACTTTTCTTGGAATATGATTGTAGTATCTTTATAAATTTAATTATATTTATTTAGTATGGCGAATTTATTATGTAGGGTGGTCGGAATGCATTGTAAAAAATAGTTTTTGATAAAAGCTCGCTATAAATTGTAATGTAAGCTTACGTCTTTGTCGCCTGTTTCCTCGTAAATATTCATTCCTTTCGAGGATAAAACTCGAGGTAATCCTTGAGAATTAAGTATAAACAGGAATATTTTTGTAATGTATACTCAAGCTTGCATTTCTTAAGGACGGAGTAGTGCATAATGCAGCTAAAATTCCATTTGAGCAGCAGGCCACCAAAGGATCATGCCGTTCCTTTCGCTAATGCCGCGTGCTTAATATTTTATGAAAATTTATATTTATAAAGTCCAATCTGAACGTATTATTTTTTGCTCGTGTTTAGATAGCAGAATTTAATATGCAAATTTAGGAACTGTCTTCTATCGAATTAACTTCGAAGAGAATAGCATTACGAGTTCCAAACACTCAAACCGCAAACAATGCCTAGTAACGCAATCCATTTAACAATCCGAAAGCTCCCGAGCTTCCAATAACCACAAAGTTGTTCCCGCGTTGTGATTTTTTCGTCTTCAGTCATCGTATTGATTATATCAGTTCATTTTAATTTATATAGCAATATCACCTCGGCGTTGCTTATTTTTATATTTCATCCGACGTCTAGGAACAATATAATAAATTTACGGGAGCCTGATCTCCATCCTGCCCTCGATCCAACATTTCACCTTTATGACCCGCAATATCGATAATATTCCCGGCGATATATAACCACTATAATCCATCTTGCCCGAGTACATGCGAGCCTTCCAGCTTTATCCTTAATTAAAATCTCGAAATATCTTTACACTATTCAGTTTGAAGCACTGCGAATAAATACACTATTTTCCACCCTAAGGGCCTAAAATTCTTTATTTGGCCGAGCCAGAATAATGTTTCTTCAAATAATGCGCAACACACGCAGAAAGATAAGCTTTATTGTTAACCGTACTGTAAATTTTCATTTTCTTCCGTATAACATAAACGTATCCATACATATAGATAAAACAAGCCTATGTGAGTTATATAATAGCAAAAAACACTTTTATATCATTTGAAATCAATATATTTGTATTTTAAATTATTACTATCCCCAATGACCTTCTTCGTCGATCTTTTAACACGTATTTCTTGTGTTATAACGTATAGTCTTCTTTGTTAGAGGTGCACATAATAACTATTCGGCGGCGTTAGGGGTGATTAAAAAAACTTTAAAGTGGGAAATTTGACTTGAAAATAAACCTCAAAGTGAGAGGGCAATGGAAGTAGGATATTAGGTGTTACACATTGAAATTGAAGCAAATCTGTTCAACAATTTCCAACAAATAGCAGATATACTCCGATAGTATTATTCTAGTGAACAAGAACTTTTAAAAATTCATATAGAGGGTGTGTGGGTATCGCAACATTTAAGTGATGAAAGGAAATTTGTATGGGTTCGAATATATCAAGAATTCACAATGTTAGACAAAAATTCTAAATTTCTTCGACATCTTGTGACAGAAGATGTGGGTTGAGTATTCGAATCAATCCCACAAAAAACTGGCTTTCTATAAGATCCTTTTGTCTATATGGTGGGATTGCAAAGGAATTGTTCAATTTGATATTTTTAAATATGTTCAAATTATAACAGGATAGTTACATTGTGATCAGCTGGGATGATTATATGATTAATAATTGATTTGGTAATATATACATATATATTTATTTTGTAAGTATTTCTGTTATAAGTGCCTTTAAATTATATTCGCCATATCTGTTCTAACAGGAGACAATTTATGCAATTTACGTTTTCAGATTCAGTAAATATGGTTTAACGTAGATCGATTGGTTTGATCAGAAATAATCATATTAATCTTCCAAATTTATTACCATAGCTCAGATTTGAACCAAATTTTTTTAAGATAGTCTTAGAAACCAACTAATTTTACTAATATTGGGATTCAACACCAAAACTAAAGATAGTTTGGACGAAGACTTAAAAGACGAATCAGTAAAGTTTGATCTTAAATTTTAATCTTGAATCTGATAAATAATGTCTATTAAATTCAAAAAAAAACTGTAGTATTTCAAATATCAAATTTAAATCTTTGTTTGCTCAAGAATATTTTTTTGTATTCCAGAACTAATTGTTGATAGTAGAATGTATTTGTCGCGAAAATCGAAGAGTGGATGGATCTTTGATCGAATTATTATCCTACATTTTTCAATGATCTAATCTCATTTCAACTCGAAATTAAGTAAATAAATTTTGATCGTGATAGCTTTATTTAACTATTGAAAAAATATTTTACTTAGGCAACAAGTAGATGAGAGACATCAATGTATACACAGTCACAAAAAGTGATGTAATAAGTATATCCTTGTCGCGAATGCGCCTCCCACTTCAGGGGCGTTTTGATCAACCCTCCAGGTACTCCCCTATCGGTTTATTTGTTGTGCTCTAAGACGCTTGTTATTTTACGAGCACATTCGATGGCTGATGCCTTTATATAAAACAGCAGAATCATCACCCGAAATACAACCTACATCGAGAACAATGGTTCTACCTGCTCGGAGCTAAATCCTCCTTAGATAAACATAGATAACACGGGATAAACTCGAGACGCAAATGAACGCAGTAATCATCGAATACCTTCGTGTATACAAATGCACAGCCTCCGGCTATATATAGGAAGATATAATTCACCAAAGTAAATTTTCCATCTTGCGAACAATCCATCAAGAAAATGTCAGTCGATGTCTTGAATTTATATTTAAGATTCGTATTTGCGTTCGCTTTCGCGTTCAATAGCCGTTTTTATCTTTTTGTATGCCAGGGAAAAAAATTTTGTGGAAAAATATGCACAAAAGCGACGACAATGGATGATTAAAAAAATCGTCTAGGGATGATATGAAAATTCACAACGATATCATATATTATTGATGTATTGAAATTATGATATTTACTTTCATCTTAAATTAAATAATATAATCGCTAACCTCCCCTAATGTATTCGAGTTCATAAAACATTACCTCTATTGTCGTATGACATCAAATTTTAAAATATAAATTTTGATCTTATTTTTCCTGTCTATTTTTCCTAGTTTAAGATCATTTTTTTTTTGAGATGGCTTTTAGCAATCCCCTTTATGGGATCATTGCCAACCATTTTGACATGGTATTTCATAGCAAATATATATTTTGAAAATGTGGTTGCCATCTACATATCTATTTTACATCATTTAAAATGTTTTACATTGTCTAAAAGTTATTTTAATTGCACATTGTACTGTAATTAAAATGTGGGAGTATTTAAAAATTGGCGATTAAACAGGTTGAACTACGCACACAACTCACCTAGCAAATACGAACATGACCGCATGGTCACGCAAATATTAAATTTTGACCTCTTCAACAAATCATAAATGTGATAAATGGATGTAAAATCTAAATTTCTAACCTGAAAATTTGAATCTCATTTGTCTCATGTTGAATTGTTACATATATCTGAAATGATTTATATCTTCGACATGCAGCTTTTATGCTCGAGTGCTACTGGTACTGAATATGTAATGGGATGAGGCTGAAATTATTGTTGGGATTATCGAATGTAATAATAGCGGATCAGGTACATGGGAGACTTAGTCGATGACAAAATCGTCCTGAGCTGGGGTTGCATGCATATTATTGGCATTATTCATACACGCCAAGGTATATTTCCATTTTCATGCTTTAGTAGCACAATGTTGGCTGCTATGACGAAGGTAAGTTATGCAAGACGTTATTAGATAGGGGTGGATAAGGGGTAGTAGAAATCATTCACTCGCTTGAGGCCATGTAAAGCTCGCTGCACCGCAGTGCCTTGGCTTGTTACTCCCTTATATTAGCATTTTAATACAAATTGGATGCTCGGAGATGATAAATAAAAATATTTTCAGCAAGTGGTGAGTTTTGCTGCTTTGTTTGGTGGGGTGTTTAATCATGTGGGAGGGGGTGGGCTGAGTGCCGGCAGCATATGTCAAGGCATTTAAATATTGATATGTACTGGGGACCTTTATTCACAGCTTAATGGCGTACATGTCAGTCGTATAAATAAGCTGTATTGAAATGCTCACGCATACGTGTGCTAAGATTAAAACAAGCATTTACGAGGTGTATGTAAGGGATTTTGAATGTGTAAAATTACAAGCGTTTGAACATGTATATCATTTTCAGAAAATAAATTGGCTACAAAATACGAAAAAAACTTGAATAGTTTACCGAACGTTAACAGATCTTTTTTACCAATTTAGTAATAAATTTATAATCTATATTTTTTCATGATAAGCAACTTTCTGCCCAGGAGCCGGCGAGTTGAATTCGACCCTCAGCCTCTTTTAGTCCGGTCCATCTTAAAGTCATTTATTTTGGATCTAGTCACTGATAGAGTACCGATTCAGATAAACGAATAATTTGGCTCTGAAAAGAGCTAGAAAAGTTTATCTATTTTTTTCCCTATTGCATCACATATGATTGAGGCTCTTGTCATCCATGAATATTAATTATAACATAAAATTCATTTCCCCAATAATCATAAAAACTATAGAAGTCTATTAATTCCTGTTAGATTTGACAACCATTTAATTTTTAGTCGTATGCTCTAATTATCAAGCTAAAAGTTTTTCTATGCGTTCAGACAAATATACCTAGATTATTATTATCAGTTATACAGAAATGTAAATATGTATTTATTATGTATTTTAGATTATTCATTTACATAAATCTATATTTCACGAGAGCAAAGACTCTCCATTATCTGAAAAAAAAACATATTAATGTTTGTTTCACTTCTGACACCAATTTTATGTATAGTGTGAGCGCCCGGATTGCAGAGTTCTCAAACTGCTTCCTAGTCTATATATACCTCTCAGGATGGATGAACTGCACTTTAATTGAATTGAGTTCATTCTTATATCGAACCGCTGAAGCCAAACAAGGGGATGGAAATGGATAGATGTTAACGAAAAGATAACCGCCTTAACAAATTCCTATATTTAATTCGGCACGAAGTTACAGTTACGAGATTACTAGGAGACCGGCGAGAAGAACACATCTTCCCGCAGCCAAGGCTAACATATTTATTTAGAGTAATTTATTAATATTTGTGGATTTTGAGTAATTTAAATATGAATTCATTTTCGTCTCAACATCTAGATTAATTTAATAATTCCATATTATTTTCATAAAATTAAAACAATTCACTAAATAGAAGCTGGAATGTTCTGGAATTTATTTTATATTTTTAAATATTTGCGTTCGCACAGAATCACAGAAGACAGAGGAGAATATTTATGAGTGTTCGTAAATGGAATAAATTTATTTTAGGTGGCTTTTAGCAATCTCTTTTTATGGAACCAATACCAATCATTTTGCCATATATTTTTAAAATGTGGTCACAAGTCAAATCTCTTGTAAGATTCAAACCCAAGATGATTGAGTTATGAGTCCAACCGCTTAATTGCAAGACTAACGACAGGTATTATGTATACTCATGTTATCATTTATGCTTGAAAAAAAATATTTTTAGGGTATTCATATTTTGAGCATTTTCATACCGCGCGTTAACGAAATGTGAATTTAAGTGCGACTTAATTATGACGATGTGCATTACATTGCAATTTCAGTAGCACCAGGTGCTAAATGTCAAGTTGATTTAAAAATATGTGCGTTCATCCCCACAGATTTCACCCCCGACTGTAAATTAGCCTCTTCGTTCCACGTGTGTGGAGTGCGTCTGCGCCCTGTCATATTTTTAATGCCATCAAACCTCCCTCATTTGCTTGAAGCCTCCTGGTATAGTTGCGAGCGCCTGTGTGCGATGCAAACAAAGTAATTAATTTAAATCCAGCATGAAAGACATCTTCGTACCACGAAAAGGTCTAAATGTTACGAAAGCGGAATAAATTCAGCGAGTTCATTCGACGAGTCAGCTCCTCCTAGCAAATTAATTAGTGTGCGCTCCAGATTATTTCATATGCCTAGCGATCCGATTGTTGTTTCGGAAGACGGAGCGCTCCCGTTGACAGAGCTGGAATTGTTCACAGCAAGGCATTAATTCCCCGTCCCACTTTCGGGGACTCTCAGCCGACTTCCGCCCGGCATAATCTCTTTGGACATTGAAATATTCAGACGGCGAAGAAAGACGTTTTTAATATATCGATATGACGCAGTAAAACGGTTTGATGGCCCAAGCAGGGCGTAAGGATGACCGCTGTAAATGATGCTAAACCGTCTGATAATATTCCGACCATAGCCGGTTTGCTCGATAAAGGCGTCTAAGCTTTTTATCGTCCTGACGTGACTTGAATGAGGTGAACACAGCTCAAAGATCTTAGTTTGCATCACCGTTCTGCAAGCACGCAACGAATGCTCAATCATTAAATGGAAGCTCTTCGTGTATAAATAACGCCGCTTTTCCATGAGGCCGCAAGTCGGAATTTATTTATTTTAATAAAATGGTGGCTCGTAAAATTAGCGTGCGGTTTATCGGGCTTCAAGTTCGTAGACCATTAGACTGCTAGAAACGAGTGAGTAAGTCACAATAAGCTGAAGTCGTTCTGGGAAGTAAGTTGGGCGTAGTAAAGCTTTGTTTAATCCGTGGCAGCCTCCACTGCCAAGATGGATAATTTAGATTGGTAGGCCAGCCAACTTGCTCCCGGCTCCAGGAGGCTTTCAGTTGTTCCGCATATGAATCTTGGCTACACACTTAGTGCAATACAGCTGAAGCCACTGATGAATGCATCATAGATTTGAATTGACCCAAAATGTCATTTGTATAATATCAGAGTACTAAAATTACATTTGATGTGCAAAATGTATGTTATACGCATAAAAGCGCTATTAAATACAAAATAATTCCATGACATTTTTTCCCATTTGTTAACGAAAATTTTTAGCTAAAATATTAAGCTTTGCTTGTGTAATATAATATAAAATGAATTAAACATATGTTGGGTGGAAGAAACACTATTTTTACATTTGGATATTCTAAATGTGGATTATATTTTTATTTTTTTATGCGCATTCGCATAAAAAAGCTTTGTAATCTATAGAAAAATAAGGGATAGGTTCCATTATTTTTGAAGATCGCATAACTTTTGGCTGATGTTTTATTTTAAGATCAATTGTGATCAAGTGAGAAGTAGAAATCAAGATCTTTAAAGAATTTGCTAATGGACTAAATGGACAAAAATATTAATACTTCAGCTTGAGGATAATACGTTGAGAAAACTCAAATATGTTTTATGTGCATTAACAGTTTTCATTCAGGGAGTTTATCCCTTTAAGATGAACCCTGCACTGGACGGCACAATGAAATTAAGGACGAACAACTCCGGGACATGGTAAATACAGACCCTCAACCGATCTCACAAGGACTCGAAGAGAGATTGAATATTGACAAATTAAACGATTTAAGGCATCTGCATAAGCTGGAAATAATATTAAAGTTCTCAGTTTGGTTGGCACATGATTTATTGGTTGGTCGACCATCTGAAAATCTATGCTTGCTTGATAAAAAATAATATTTTTTGGATCGGATTGTAAGAAATGAAGAAAAGTGGGTTGTATATAATAATACCACAAAACCAGTAATAGTCAAGGGATAATCTGCATTAATCTAAATATTGACATTTTTATTTATTTTAAAAATTAAGAGCTAGTATCCGAAGAGCCTGGATAATTGATAAGAGCAAAACTACAGCTTTATCATTGATTAAAGGATATAAAATAATTAATTTAGGTTGAACTACATGTTGAAGCTCATTATTAGGTCTCCTGCTTATAAATATAAAATTGAACTAACATGTATACGTCAAAATTACATATATGTTATTTACGTTTTTTTAAAAAAAAGTCCAATACAGTGAAGGATAACTCAGCTTTAATTTCAACGACGGAAGATATTATGTGGGCATAAAAGGCTTTTAAATCAATTTTATATAATTGAAAGAGATTATACTATTCATTCTCCGATTCACGCGATAGATAAGCTCTACAAATATCCGCATAAAAATTGAACACGGAGCTTATTTGGAATCATAGGCCAGATTGCAGAAAAATATCGAGTAAATCAAGTGTTGAAAAATCTGTTTTTTATTATAATAAATATTAATCTATCAATATTTGGAAAGATCCAAGCATTCATATTAACGCTTATTTATTGAATTCATTCATTCATTCAATTTAAAAATTATAATTTTGCCACTCTCTCATAGATCCTTCCCTGTTTTGAAATTCCTATTCATATAAATAAGCCTATTTAAATTTCATCATATATGGAAAACAATGAGAAATTATCTTATTAAAATTTTATACCCCTTGAAAAGTTGACTATGGATATCGATTACACTTCATACAAGATACGGCATCTAAAACAGAAACAGAGAGAATTTTTAACATCTATAGAATCGTTCAAAATCATGACGGAAGATGATGAATTTCTAACTTAATTTTAAGCCAAAATATGTTATAATGTATATTGTAATGGATTTTGGATAAGTTTCGCTTTTATATATCATGTGTGATTCTTGTATTTGTTTCTCGTGTGCGTTTGATGTGTTTTCGGAAACGTTTTCACATTTTGTCGGATCGTATTTGAACTCTGCATGATAAATCTGAATTTAATTAAAATCCAAACTGGACACTGCGATATTCTTCCTTGTTAGTGTATTTGACATCAAAGGATTCAACTATACTAAACAACGAGCATCCTGCGGAACTTAGCTACCTGCTGTGCTCAACTGTCAATCAAAGTCAGTCAGGATGCAGAACTCCTATTGATGATAAATTCTCCTAAATTAAAATATTAATGATCGTCTTTTCTTTATGATATTACATTCCGATTTGTTTGCGGTGGAATTTGAGGAAATTTGATAAACTTTTCGTTGTGGAGGGAAGGGTGTTTATAATTAAATCAATCTTGCAAATAAATCTATCTTATTCGGGATAAATTAAATTATAAATTTATTGCCTTCGAAGGATTGGAATTAAGCATTTCAAATATTTGCAAATTTATGATCAATTACTTAATTTATTGAATGTTTAGAGTCTTAATATCTTAATAAAACGGATTTAAATAACCCGGTGTTTCTGACGTATATTTTGTTCATTGTTTTAAAAAATGCTCTTATTTGCTAGGATAAATTCATCTACAAATTTTAGACTAACATTTGCACTGTCAGTAGATGTCCACACAGCCTCCGGGGAAATTTCGAATATTAAAAAAAGAATTAGCTTTTTTAACTGGAGCCGGGTTTATCGTTGTAATTCCAGAAATGCTCGTTACTGAGCGTTTCCTCAGCTGGATAAATCACATGCCTTGTTCGAGGCAAAATTCCGACATAAATTATTTTCAGAAAAAAATGATTCACACAAGCAAAAAGATAATCTTTTAAAATGCACTACCATTCGAACGAAACTACTTCCGATATATATATAACTTGTATATATGTAATAAATGCAGCACGATATTTGTAGAGCACGAAAGAAGTTAAGTGGATTTCATTGTAAGTTTTTCGGCTCCTCGGTGGAAAGATCCTCGAATTGAAGAAACTTAATCAGCAGACGTTTCCAAGGGTAAACAAATGGTGATAATGGCGGACAAGACGTGGCCAAACAGAACTCGGATTACAAGAACTTAACAAAGAAGTAAGTTCAACACGTGGCGCCGTAACAGAACCAATATACATAGGCTTTATATAAAATATACAAATGTTCACAAAGCGATGAAATGAAACAACGATAGCATAAAGCGAAAGCTTATTCCATACAGGCATGTTGAGGTTTTTTTTATTTTTCCTATTAACGAATACAATACAAGATTTCGAAATAGCGAAAACGATTAACTGCGATTCTTAAAGATAAAAACAAATTTATATATAAACTACATATAGCTTCAGTCCGTATAATTTGATAGCAGAATCTAAAGAAATTAATAATCAAGCCTCAACTATACGGTTTGACACTCTTCATAACATTTTTTTTATATCATCCTAAATAACAATGATTGGTTTTCATAGTATATTATTTTCAAACTTAGAATTGAATGATTTATGCTAAGATAGCTGAGAAATTAAGAAGTACTGTCATAGATCATTGACTTAAACTTAAATTTTGAATTCAATACATGTAGTATTTTATCAAATATCGTCTGTGTCTCCATCATTTTATTATTTGCAGACATAAATAAGCTTTGAAATACAATTCGAAAGCTTAAACAACCAATGAGTTCATTTCGGCAGATTAATAGATTAGCCGATTATCTATCTTAATACGATAACGAATGGTTAGCTGCAAATTGATTGATGTATCTTTTTATGTCATGTGTTAAGAACAATTCAACTGCTTTTATTTTGAAGCTTAGATGATCTATTTTATAGTTCATGCTTTTATCAACAATTTCAATCAATATAGTCTGTTGTGGTTACAACTGCGTTTATAAATATAATATGAAAACTTAGCAATACTTGACAAAATTATTATATAGGTGGGTCACAATTGTTTGCACTTTTGAAATCACTATGGGAAAAAAATACAAATTGCACAAATTTCTTTCGCAAATGAACACAGATCTAATCATAGCCATGGTTGAAGAAAACCCTTGATATACTGTTCGCGAAATAGTTAACAAGTTAGAAATTCCACAAACATTCATCCATAATCATCTGATAAAATTGGGCTCCATCAATCGTTCAGATGTGTGGCTTCCTCATGAACTGACTGGCTCAAATAAACTTCAGCGTATTTCAACATGCGATCTTCTTCTCCAACGACATATTAATCAATTTTTTTGAAGAGACTTATCACTGGAGATGAAAATTTGATACTCTATGAGAATATCCAACGTAGACGGCCTTGGACCAAGGGTACAGAAGCTGTAACTGTAGCTAAACCCGGCCTACATCCAAAAAAAGTTTTGCTATGCATTTGGTGGGACTGGAAGGGGGTAGTTTATTATGAGCTAATTCAGCAAAGTGAAATGATCAATTCAACAAAATATTGTTTTTAACTAGACAATCTAAAGGATGCAATTGCCAGAAAACGACCAGAATTAGCGAACAGACGAGGCGTTGTTTTTCATCACGATATCACCAGGTCTTATGTGTGTTTGCTCGTCAGAAATAAATTATTATCATTTGACTGAGATGTTTTACCTCATCCTCCATACTTTCCGGACATTTCCCTTTCAGATTATTATTTATTTATTTCATTGAAAAATTCTTTACGTGGAAAAAATTAAATTCAAAAAATGATATAAAAATGTACCTTGATCAATATTTTGCCAAAAAAAAACTGAGATATTTTGGCAAGAAGGCATTATGAGGCTTCCGAAGAGATAGAGAAAGGTAATAGAATAGAATGGATCATATATTATTCAATAAATTTTGATGTAATACAAATTATTGTTTATTTTTTTCTTAATAGGAAAACGAAAGAAACTTATAGGACACCCTAATATTTTTATTCTACATTTTAATGATATACTTTTATTAAAAAAGTCCAAATTTTTTATCAATAAGATTATTCGTAGGGATATTTTAATAAAAATCTAATTTATATTATGTGATTATTGGTTCATCTTATACGTTTTTAATGTCGTAATATTTTTATAGAAACCGAAAGTGTTGTTGATTTATGTGTATGGATATTGTTATCATCATCTTGTCATATCACATTGTCATAAATGCACTTAATAATGTTTATATAATTCAAATAATTGGTTCAAAAATGAAACACATCGCAAAAGATCTATCAAACTTGTGATAAACTATTTTTTGATATGTAATGTGGCTTTAATTGATGACAATGTAGACATCCCCGACGATAAAACATCCCTTCGCTGAAATGCGAAGCCTGTAACGTTCGGCTCGTCGCGATTAGTTCGTACGTGTGTGTGATCCTAATTGAGAAATTATTACAATTATTCAAATGGGGATTGTCGCATTAGGGGTGGTTGTAGTGTGCTGAACGCAATATCCAGTGATGTCGATTTGGCAAGTCGAATAATTACGCTCTAAATTGGTGTTTACAAGCTCCCTATTCTAGTAGGCGAGGATTAAACCCGATCGTCGCAGGATACCAGCTCAGGATATCAGCGTATAATGGGTGGCGCCTCCGCCCTCCCGAATACGTGATATCCTTGTGCGTTATCAATTCCTTCCGTACTGCAATACACGCTTATTCAAATTGATAATATTTCAAAGAGGCGTCTTATCTGATAACATCTCAGATTAATTTTCAAAGCCTCATCCTGGTTATTAGCATATTCATAATTTGGCGTGACGTTTACGAGGATACGCCAGCTACCTTCATCAAAAGCGGATAACCGTCAAATGTAGGCGAAGACGCGTTTCTAATTCTTCTCACAATGACTGTTGTGCTAGGTCACATCTGAAACTCTGACACATTACACTTACCCCCTTACGTTTCCTGCAATATTTGAAATAATTATTTAGCTCCAGCTATTGAGATAGGTTGCTATGCTTTGAATTGGTCTTGAGAGGCCCCTGAGTCGTAATTGATAAGGATGACAAGCCCTCAACAAGAGTTGATGATACATTTCAAAGTCGCTTTGACAGGCGGCATAAATTAATTTTAAATATACCCTTCACCTATCAAACGATAAAAATATTCACATTCAATATCAAAAATATGTCTCTTTCAAAAAATAGCATTTGCAGAGAATATTGAAAGACTTCATATTCACGTGACGTTTGGTAGACTCGAAATCTGTCTGCCTCCAAACGCTACATAAAATCACTATATTCCATTTGAATACCCTTCGTCTGGAATTTTATGTACTGGAACTGGAATAGATGCAAATTCAACCATGTATTTCTAAATGAATATGAATAAAATTAAATAAAAATATGATACAATATTTCAATCCATGAAACACATTATTATTAAAGTTATTGCAAATACAATCAACAAGTTCATTGGATATTTTTTTTCACTTTGACTTTTTCTTCTTCATTTGAGGTCATTTTGTCGCAATTCCTTTCGAAAATTTTTATTAACTTATTGAGTGATATGTTAGATCAAATAGTATGAGTTGGGACTTACATTTACTACCAGCTTAAATTTGAAGTTATGAATGATTTGAAACAATAATTAAAATATAATTTATAAATTATGATAATTTTGGCACTCATAGATATTCTCCTATCTAAAAAATATTGTTTAAATAATCCTACTTTAGCTATATGTGGAAAGCATAATTTAGAAGAGATATAAAAGTAGATTTGTCTTAACTTATCTTATTGTTTTTACCATTTAAAATATATTTAGTTTTTATGACATTTTATTAATAATTAAGTATTTCAATGTGAAAAATTAGCATAATATGTAAGTAAATTAATTCAATATTTATGCGTAAAACGGATGTTAGATGAAAGCAATTATGAAAATAAAATAAAATGGAGATGGAACAAGTATTAAATTTTATATTTTAATCTGTATAAAAAAATAAAAAAGTATGAGAATGTGTAGAAAATGAACTAAAAACGTATCTTTTTAGCTGGCTTGCATAGCTTCATATTCGTCCCTGGGGGTACTGTTATTACAGCCTTTTTTTGCTAGATGTATGATGATTACTTTCAATTTGTCTCCCAGAAGAAATGGTATTGTGTCCGTGGATGGTAAACGATAAAAAACAACATAAAAGCTTTTTCGTACAAGCGAAAAAAATGTGTTGAATTATTTCAGTGTGGAATTAATCACGCTTATCGTAGTAATGTTTCCATCGAGGAATTTTCAACCTGAGTTAGGTTGAAAGTTTACCATTTTCACTATACCGTTGAATATTTTAAATTTCCACTTTGAAAGCTATCCATGGAATCTTCCCGTATTCAAATCCTGGATAAACAGGGAAACATTTCAAACATATTTCAAAAATATACAGTAGTTGAACGTGATTTAAAGTGAAGGCAAGTAATTGTTTCTCGCGCGAGTTTTATAAGGAAAATTTGTACTCTGGCAGGTTATTATGGCAGTGTTTATACCCCTGGATGCCGATATTGGTTTATTTGTCCGACCCACTTTCTGAGAATTATTATGAGTCTTATTGGATCGGAACATGTGATTGCTTCGTTCTTTATTTCCGGGATTAAGCAGTTTTATTGCAACGAAGCAATTTTCTTAACCTCTATATTGCTATGGATGTAATTAACGTCTGACCGCCTGGTGCTATTGTAATCTATGAGAATCTCACCTGTATTTTGCTTTTGCTATAATCATAATAAAGTTCCAACTAGGAAAAACTCCTTAATATACCTTATCCCATGCCAAACTTCACAAAATCTGTAAGTCGATAATGTAAATTTAATTAAAAACATTTTTGCGAATAGAAGTTTCTATGAATAGAATACTTGAATACAATAGACTATATCTGATGTTTGAAAGTATTGCAATATTCTTCTCGACTTGTGAGAAAATTGGCATAACTTTAAATGCACTTCAACATGTATATTTGATCGGAGTAGAAGCTGTCGAAGTTTGGATACACAATAGATACTCTAAAAGTTGGCCAAGAATAAAGTAACCCTTACAGCTAAGAATTTTCAAACGATTCCATACATTATTAATACATGAGGGAATGGAATTGTACCATTTTTCCAGCAAGCATGTTGCTTCCCTCCATGATGTATAGGCTAAATTTAAATTGTTGAATGAACATTACTCGTACATCTCTGATGGTGTTGACCCTTGTCAAAGTAGAGTTACTTAGTTCGTAAGGATAGACCACAGGGTTTCTAGATCTAGTGCATGTCGGAATTTGGCATATATCCACACCGAGAAGTGTCGATTTGTACCTGTCAATTTTGCAGAGGGAATACATTTCTTAGCAAAATGCGATTCATTGACGCAAGTACAACTTGGTAGCTATGCTAAATAAATTATTATGTATGGAATAGAAAAAAAAAATATTACATATATTTCGATATAATCAATTTAAATCATAAAGTATTTGTCAAATCTTGTGTAAATATTTGCATAGAATTTTAATTGAAATAAATACTGAAATTTGTATGCCTTGTTTAAGTTCTTTTATGAATATGAGCTTCATTAAATCACTTATTTACCACATTTAAAGATTGCAATCTTCGATAATAATAGATTATATATTGATATATTTAATATGCTTTTTATTTTCAAATTTAATGTATGAAAGTTTAAGTCCTTGCCCATATAAGTCTCTTCATAAATACAACTATGTCATAATTATTCTCAATGATTTAAATTGATAATCAATATAATTCAAAATGTGGCTATTAAATAACGAGACTCTTGATGTAATTAAATTTCAACGAGAAAACTTACCTTTTAAATAATTTAACTCCCTGCATTCTGACTTGCTTCTAGTTATCATTCATCAATTGTCTCGGATATTTAAGGGACTTTTTAGCCTTATTGGTAAAAAAATGACTTCTTTATCTGGGTTTTCTTGAGAGTCATCTTAACATCAGGTAAAGATAATAAAGTTACCATGAAACGAAATTTGTTGAGTGAAGGGGCATTTAAGATTTTTAGCATTGTAATGCTTTTTTAAGCCCAAAACAGTATTAAATCATTAATTTATGAGAAAAATACAATAGCTTAAAACAATGTTTGGAAGCAAATTAATACATGCCCATTAATAATAATTAATAATCCCAGTCTCGTTATTTAATAGCCATAAAAATGGCAGGGTGATGATTGTGAAAATGAATCAATATCCAGGATTGGAAACTTTTATCTCTGGATTATCTGTTATCTCAGGATTGGAAGCTTTTTAAAAAAAATAAGAATTTATCATAGAATTTAATGATTGACGGAAAATGTTGCACACGGTCTGTGCCAATAGTAACCATAGGAGGAAGCATAGCACACATATTGGTATGCCACATGTTTTGATCGGGCGTGAATGGTTGTTTGAAGCTATGATACACATGCTGTGTCATTGACCATTGTAGTTGAAGGGATATAATTGAATTTTAAAGTAAAGTGATCGTAATATGGGCCTAATTGTGTATGTATAGATAATGTTTGGCGGAGATAAAGATCCTTTCACGATTAGTGCGAGTTGAATCTGGCAGCTCTGCAACAACCGCCGAACAACTTTGCGTAATGAACATTAGCTGTGGAATATTCCGCATAACTCCGATACCAGCGAGTAGAGTAATGTATGCGGCGTTGCTCATTTACTCCCGATATTCGTTTCGGGATTGGATGGTTACACTGTGCGATTAGTATTAATGTATTTATTTTATTATCGGAACAGTGCTGAAGGCTATATTTTCATTAAATCGAAAACGTATAATCAGTTACATAGCTAAGCAAGAATGCGGTTAGATAAATTTCGATGTTGAATGTTTGGGAGCGCTCCGAATGTCTGTCGCAGTGCAGCCATTGTTTGTCGACCGAACGCATAAAACCGACATAAATTCAACTAACTTTGCAATAGACTGCAACCATTTCTGCAATTTAATAATCTTCATAACCGGCCACAAAAAAGGAAAATTATGATTTTAAATTAAATGCCACACAGCCAAGCCTTTCTTTAATAAAAAAAAAAGCAACTAGCGGATTTCCCTTCGTATCGCAGGGGACTCGTTCGGGAAAAAATTGAAACAATTCCACGAAGTTGTTGAAAATCTAGTAGTTTCATTTCAAGGCTTTTCTGAGTATATGTAATCAAATTACAAACAAAAATGGCCGTCGGGCAAAATGGTTATATCCGGGTAAGACAATAATGGCTCCGTTATGGACAAAAAATAATACAACTCGATGCCATTTTCATAATATCCAAAGACCATCCAAAACTTAATTAAATAGATTGCGATTTGTTGCAATTTAAATAATATTGTTTCCATATTTTTACAGAAATAATCTTTACACATCGAATATAAACATGCTCGTTTTAATATGAACGAAGAAATGCATTGCCGTTTTATATTATTCGATTAATAAACAAGCCGAAATTGAACTTGTTATGCTTGATGGAATATAAATATGATCAATATTTAAAAAAAAAAAACTAAAAATATGAACGAAAAACGTTTGATGAATTGCTCGTTATATCCGTGATGCCGTTTTTTATTTAAGCATACTTTGTATACTTTGTTGCATAATTACAGAAAACTCATAACGAATTTTGACTTTTATTAAGGGTTGGCAATCCATTTAGATGCTCGAAAATGAGTCGTTTTTCATGATTTTTTTAATGGTGATAAAATAATCGTATCATTTTCAAATTTTGACATTATTTCACTACAACCCTAAAGTACTATTTTATTTTATATTTTTAAAGTAAAAAAACAAAATGGCGGAGTTACAAGATATTCCATTAGGCGCCTTTTTTCGTGATATAAAACGGCTCGCCATTTGTCCAAGGTGGCCTGTTGAAATGATCGAAATCGAAAATTTAAATCGGAAATATTTATTTTTATTTTTAATGTGTATAGGCAGTCAACTAAGCTAAACAAATTTAAAAAAAAAATATAATTAAAAATTTAGCAAAATTTTTAGCAAAATATAATATTGAGAAACATCCAAAAATTTCAGTCAGATTGATCAACAATTTTTTACCTTTTTTAAACCTTCGAGTTAAAACATTAATTAGCATTTTGGGTATGGCTACCCAAGCATATTTGAAGCATGTCATCCCTAGAGAAATCTTTATAAATTGGTAAGAGATGCTATTTTATCTCTTGACTAAGAAATGGAGTCAGATCTTTAAGCTTCGGATATTTTTTAAAGCAATGGTTTTCTGTCATTTGCACCAGCTTTTGACTCCAGTCAGGTTCCCATGATAATGTATTTTTTTTAAACTCCTCGAACTTCTCTACCTTTTGTTCCTTTATTAAGATATTTTGACATTTTTGCTTCGAAAATTCAACCACACACGACAAATTATCGAGCTAAACTTGACTTCGAGCAACTTCGAGCTGACTTCGAGTAACTTTAACTTCGCATACCTACATGTAGAGATATATGAGTAAAATATAACGATAATTTTGCTTAAAATATTTTTAGGAACATCTTTTATAATAAAACTAAAGATACAAAAATTTAAACAAATGTAGTTTATTTTCAAAATGTTATACTTTCAAAATACGTAATTAAAAAAAACGATTTTTTTGAACGTTGAACGTCATATTATATTTATTTCGACTATAATAACTGCAATAAGATCGAAAATTATCGTCACGAAAAACAACAGCGGTGATGCTAGTCTCTTGGGTGCGTTTAAGGTATTCTGGGAGGTGATTTATTTATCGCAGTAAGGGGGATGAAATCGCTATCGAATGGCTAAATCTTAACCAAAAATTCATCCAGAGTATTATTTTCAAATGGATTTTCGTGTCGTTAAATTCATAACGATTAATGATTTTACACATGGGATGATTTTTTTGGAATTCAATGAATTTCTTTCGACATTCATAGCTGAACGGTTGACGTCATAAACGCAAGCCGTTGTTAATAACGAGTATCCAAAATCTATTTTAAGTGCTTTTTTTTGGAGCCCAAATATTTTAAGCCTTAATTGCTACCTTCGAAGAGAATGCTTTCGTTGTACCGACAAAATATGTGCTGAAACACGAACATGCATAAAAAAAAACTTTTTTCATTTTGTGCAAGATAAATTTTTATAGCACTTTTCAAAGGGTATCTAGCATAAAAATCGGGTCTAATACTTCAGGATGGGGTATTATAATTTTACAAATTTTCAATTTATAAAATTGTGGGTATCTGAAGCAGGCATTTATCTTGCTTAAGACTTTCCAGCACGAGGATCAAGCCTAAAATAGTTTTGTACGGACCCAAGGGATTAATTTATTTTCAAATGTGCACATTTTTCCCCCTTTGCGGATTAATCATTTTGCAACACTACAGCAGACTGAATGCTTTATTTAATTTAGGTCATTTATAAAATATGCAAAACAATGCCATATTTTTGATTTTACTACGGTAATTGAAACTCAAACGCAGCGAATGATTGCTTAATTTGAACAGTATATCATCATTTTTCCAGGACATTCGTTCCAAATTAAAATTATTCTTAAGGCATTGCTTTTTTAACGGTTTAGTATAATTAAACGTGATGCTAATTTAAAAAGGCAGAACATTTCCGAGTAGCTTAATTAAAACAATTTAGGGGACATCGTCGGACTAAGCGACATTTTATAAAACCTTATATGTACGCCAGTTAACATCAGTACTCTCCGAATTAATAAAACAACATTGTTCTACGAAACTCTAGAAACAATTAACATCATTCGGGTACTCCTGTCTGTGTGTATCCATTTATTTTATAAGGCTTTATTTGCTATTTTGACGCTAATTTGATGAGCAAAATGTGATGGATCCCATCCAATTTGCGATACTAATGGCTCATTATTTTTGAAGGCTGCGTATTGTCCTTTGAAACAAATATCGAAACGCAGCCTCATTGTAATTTTTTGTTACACAATTTCTCATAAATAAATTATCGATAGAATTTAAATCACAAAATAAAAGCAGGCATTGAACTCATGACCCAAATTCATAAAATCCTCATGCATTAATGATGTGTGACATGCATGAAAGATGGCATTCAAATATGATTAACCCATAATCGCTATTTGCACTCGGCTAACCGATTTGATATAAAAATACGTTTTTTCCCCATATTTACATACACATATCAGACGTGGACATCATAAAGCTGATTTGCATACGAAAAACAAAGCGTTTATATTTAGAGAGCACATTTTTGGGGTGGAATTATGTAAATACGCGCTGTGTTCAAATGTGAACGGGAATTGCTTTATATCACTATATTTTGCAAAAAGTAACACAAAACATTATCAAGCCGAATGACGTTATCCCGGGGATATTTATTGAATTGTTTTCAAAATAAAGGCTAATGGATTATAAAACCAGAATGATAAAATATAATGAAATAATTCAAAATTTAAATGCATTTCGTAGGATTTCGATCAAGAATTTGTGACATTAAAGTGTAAGCTGTAATAATCAATGAATAATCACAATAAAACCGTATCACGTATGACGTTCTATTTGGTTACAATCAAATAAAAAAATAATAATTGCAAGGCTAATTTTATATTTATAGACCCTAAAAATAAAGAAAACACTCTTAAAATGAGTTATAAATATGTTAGTTTGGATTTTGTATAATTATTTTAAGGTCGTTGGTGGAAATATTATTTTACCTATTACGCCAGACTAAGTTTTACCAATTCATAATTCTGAAAATCTTCAGTATGTCACTATAAAGTTATATTCAATAAATCCATGATATTTATTATATTTACTTGTGATCTAAAAAATGGTGCAGACTTTAAGCTTTTAAGATCTAAATGAAAAAAAAATAAGATTCAGATAATATGAAGGTCACTTTTGCGTTTAAAAGAAGCCAAATATAATTTTTTGAATCAGCATAATTGGCCAAGTTGTCCAAAAAAGTTAACTCATATATTGGCATTTATCATAAACGTGAATAGATCCATGCTTTTTCATGACTTCTTGCTTCTCTAAATTGTTGATAGACATCTTCCTAAATCAAGTCACTATATTTATTTCTTAATAAGCTTTTGGATCATGAATATTAAAATTCGAGAAGAAATTTTCTGTGCTTTATCTCGAATTTTAATAATATCTTTTACAAGCCAAATGTGTGATTAAAATGATAACAAAATAAGATCTACAAATTTGACAGAATCGTCAATTGGTGTAAAATATATTCTAGTAATTATAGAAAAACATGGCTAAAGCTTTCATGATCTGGTTGGAAAATTACAGTGACAAAAGCTTAATTTGTCATTGAAGCCCGAAACCAAAAAAAAAACATATTCGATACACTATGCTGTTTTTTTTTTTTGATCAGGGATTGATAATTATCGTGTTCACAAACATCCTTAGTGAAGTTTCTGGACCAGTTCTAACAATAGGTAAATAACGGATATGGTTTAAATTAGTGTTTCTTCTCCAGAATTATTTCTCCAAAAATATCGAATTCTCAGTTGTTGAGAAATTTTAGAATTTTTATTGAATAAAATAAAATTTCCACAACTGTTTTTGGTATAAATCTAAAATTTATGTCAAAATATATTTATTCTGTTTGAAAATTTTTATTGGGGTTTTTAGATATGATGAAAAATATTCATAAATTTCTTACTTTCAAACTCGGTTTATCTTTGTTCAAGAAACAAGATACGTCCTGAACTTTTTCATTCTGTCATAAAAATATCCGTACTTTTTCAGATAGTCGAATACCGATAATCGGTAAAACCGTTATTTTTCCTGAGAAGAAAACTGTAACCGAACCGATATAAATATTATGCACGTTACAGAAATTGAGATGAAAAAAATAACGGTTTGAATTCTGGTTTTTAAAGGATTATTTTTAAAACAATGTGAAGTGATGTAATTAAATTTTAAATGTTAACTATATTTCGAGTTGTTTTAATTACAAACTAAAATAATAATATTTATATGCAATAATTTAATGTTTTACCTAAACTTTTTCAACAAACTTTCATTTCTCGAGAAACGAAAATCATCATGAAATCTGGACCCCTAGTTAAGATGATACAAATCGGCGAAGGATGTCTCTAAATCAGGACGACCCTCAAATTTTATGAAGATATGCTACGATCTTGAATTACATCAGATATTCGTCAAAAGCTCGTCTCCAACATCAGCCGTAAACGCAGGATGGGTATTTGGATGACGCACGAACTGTGCGTGGATAACAAAGCTTTTAAAATTGTCAACACAATTTTTCCCCGCAAATTAGCACTGAAGCTGAGAAATAATAAAATACGATGTTGTTAAAAAAACAATGGCTTTCTAAGAAACAAGCCCCCGTTCCAACACCCAAGCCAGGATTGATACTTCGGTAGACTCTTTTGTGTTTGGTTGAATAAGACTGGAGGTATTTATATGAATTTCTTAAACGAAGCAAAACGATGATTGCGAATGTTTATTGTCAATAATTATCAAAAGGATTTTTTTTCAATCAATGAGAAATTATTTTACAGTATGATAACGAACCCACATTAAAGCTTCTCTAAAATTCATTTGCAAAAAAATAAAACAGCTAAGCTAAGAAGTTTTAAAGTTAAATTAAGCATTTTCTGGTTATTACATATTTTGATCTTTAAAGCGTTAATATTAACGATCTTTAAACGTTAACGTTAAGTCAAAAAATATTTGGATTCGCATTTTTACCTGAAAATATCCAATTTCCTTAAAAAAACAGGGATAGTAGAAGTTGCAGGAGAGATGAAAATTAACTAGTAATAAAAATTAAGTACATATAGGTGCGTCTTCTGTGTCTACCGAAAGAAGCACATATGCATCACCCGACGGAAATGTGTTAATATAACATGAATTTAAATAATACGGAATTTCATGGAATCAATTGACCTTGTTGTAATGCAGAATTAATTCTGCATACGACGCTATGTTTGTTATGAAAACAAAAAATTAAAAAATATGGTTCTCTTTGTATTTTTGATACGTCAATTTAGTGCATGGTGATATGAGCTTGGTGTTCCGCATTGCGTTCGCCGATGCACGATATCGTTATTTTCAATACAGCGTCGTCGGGCAGAGTAGTTTCCGAACGAATCGATGGTACACGAGTCGGAAGCGGAAGTCATAGATTAGGAGAAATAAAAGTGAAAGCCGTTACTCCCCGGAGCCGGGTTCCATTGAATACATTGTGATAGTTCCAGCGATTTGCGGGAATTTGGCGCAGTTCCACGGTGACGTGACTCGCCCAACTTCTGCACCAAGTTCGAGCGGCGCACTTATAATTGGCGAACGAATGGCCACCATTAGTCCACAAACTGTATTCATTGGAACTAATAAATTTTCAAATTATCGCCTCAAGTTAGGCAGCCCGACGAGAGAGTAGCTCGCTCATCTGATCCGCATTCATAGAACCCACTTATCTTTCCACACGTACCGAATACTTCATCCACAATGGCCGCTAAGTTATACGTTCCGCACATATATTGGCCATTGTTTGTATCAAAGATATCAATCGAGAAGGCTAGTCGAGGTACCCGAATATATAGGACAAGTTATAAAGGTCGAAAATGATTTATACCACCCCTTCATTATTTTGTACTCTTTCAGTTCATGGCATCTGGAATTTTATGTCGAAAAAATGTACATATTTAATTTCTTTGGAGTGTTTCGAATTTATTGACCTTTTCGCTTGCAGATGCTTGTATTTAATTGGAATTTCACGTAACAGTAACATTATTAAAGCCATATGCTTCGGTGCATGATTGTGTCAAATCCAGCGCAAGAGCTAAAATTAATTTCTATGATGTCTTTATTCCAAATCGAAACGATGCAATATATTGATATAGTAGATTAATTCATGGACTTTAATTAAACAACAATTAAAATAATTTCATTCAAATTAGGGCTTGTACAAAAACCGACATTCTTAAAACGGGTTTTTGGTTTTCAGTTTTCGAACAAAACTGGTTTCAACAGAACATCACATTTTTTTTCCTAAAAAACCGGGTTTTCAAAATCGGTTTTGAAACCAACAACCCTTAATTCAAATATATAAATATGCTAATTAATTATTTAATGATATGGTGTTAAAGAAAGATTGATGACTCAGTGTCGGTAGCATCAACTGAATCATACAATAATGTTAGGAATTTATTGGGATTTATTCAATCATAAGCATTTGAATAAATCACAACTATTCTGTAATATCAGATAAAATAATCTGAAACTAAAATTGTTGGTCATGCTTGAGGTTCGTCGCAAAGTCTCGTAGTTGAGTCTCTTTCTTGATGATTTAGAAGTAAATTTTTGTACAAAACAATCTGCATTTAATATTTATCTTTTGCCATCTTCTTTCTAGTTTGAAAATCAAAAAAAAATTACTCCGGTTATCTCAATGGAAGATCCGTTTTTTTTTTAATTCTCCGTAGTTAATGTGGGTTACGCCACTTTTCCATTAAATACATCATATAGAGATGATACAAAAAACAATTTATAAATATTGTAATCATAAAATAATTTTGATTTAGTGTAAATTTTTTTATAATTTTTTCGCAACCATAATTGAATATCTTTAAATAAAAATATTCATTATTTTCATGATGATTTTTATTTGGAGATTATGACTGATTATATTATATTTAAAATTATTTTCTGCAACATTATACGTTTATGAAGATAATTTTTTTGCTGAATTTGAAAATTTAGCAAACGAACAGAATTTTAATATTGTAGATATTGTATTTACTTCAGCAGAAAATAGTATTAAAAATTATACAAATGTAATGCTAGAAAATATTCCAAATATATAAATAATTTAAAAAAATGATTAGAATATAGCTTTATTTATCATACCTAAAAAAATACTCATTTGAGACCGATTTTCTTAAAATTGTTTCAAAACAAAATTTTCGTACATTTTCATTACACGGGGAAAAATCTGTTTATTGTTGGATATTTTGATATGAATGTAGATTTATTTTTAGCAAATCATTTATTACACAAACTACCAAAATGTGATTTATTATACGAGTATTTTCCATGATCCAAATAAATTTGTTCTTAGCCCAAATACGAATTATTGGTATATTTGGCTAGTATCATTTGGCCAACTGCCCAAAATGGTTTTTGATACAATTAAAATCACACCAAATAATTTAATATGGTATACTCGAATAACATATATAAAAGGCTTTTATTTTTTCTTTAATCAATAAAAAATGAAAATATTGCAAGTTTCTGCGCATTAAAAATATTTATATACAGTGGAACCTCGATAAACCGTTCCCGCATAATACGTTTTCCCCGATGGACCGTTCATTTTTTATAGTCCCGTCAAACTATTATTATTTGAAGCTTTCCCGCATTCACCGTTTCCCCGCAATTACCGTTTTTTTTTCAGGGTCCCTTGGAAAACGTAAAATCGAGGTTTCACTGTATAATGTTTCCAGTTAAGATTTTTTCAATATGTAAGGGAATAAAAATAAAATAAAGTGATACAATCTTGATAAAAAAAGAAAATTGCAAGCCAAACAAGTGGTTCTCGTTACAAATCCGATCAGACGTGAAAATTTATTTCCGCGTAGCCTTGTGGAAATTCATTTTTCCATATGATCAGTCTCCATATCGCGTATTAGCTTTATTAAAAAAGTGGGCGGCTGAGTTGTGTTTATAGCCCCGACCCCTTTATTGCCAGCCCCCTTATTGCCGATCCTAAGTATCTCTTGGCTGGGCTCCAGACTTCTTTTTAAATACCATTTTTCACACTTAACGCCCAACCAAACCTCTAGACGGTGCTTCCGCTCGCTATAAATTGCATGGGGGGACCATCAGTGGATTGTTTGAGAATGCATCGAGGTGCAGGTTAAAAATCGATTACAATTAGAAGACAAGCCTCGTTATTCCATCTTCCCATACCAAATACTCTACCTAAAAATTGCATCCGTTGCATACTGTTTAAATGTCTTATTGGACCCACAATTTAATATATTTAATTATTTTAATAAGAACTCAATAAAAACTATTATAGTTGATATGCTACATCAGACAACCAACTCTCTTCGAGTGATTTCTTCAACACTAAATAGTGGATGCTTATAGTTAAGTAAAGATAGAAAGCTGATTTGTTTAAATCTTTTTTTACTTTAGACTTTCGCAAGAGAGATTCAGCTGCGAGATTACTATGGCAAGCCTCTTCCTCATGTATGACCAAGTTCAGTTCGAGGAAGAAGATGAGCTCACAATATAATCTTAATTAGATATTTTTTTTAATGAAGTAATGTCACATTTCTGTTCCAGAAAGTATACATATTCGGACATTATGATGCCATTAATGGGTTAATAACGATCTTTGTTAATACTCTTTGATAGTTCTTTGATAGAACCGGTTTTTAGGCAAAAATTGTGAAATTAAAAATCGTTTTTTTTTATCTAGAAAATCTGGTTTTGAATATAAAAATTAAAATTTCATTTTCTAAGAATTTTGGAAGAAAAATATTGAAGCGTTCATTTGCAGCATGTGCTCTAGCCCTCAGCGTGACGTTGGTTTAAGTAAGGAAAGGTTCTTCCCAAAAGAGTCTATAACTAGTTTTAAAACCTTTTTCGCAATTAATTCTTATCTTTAAAAAAAATGAAATTCTTAAAATGAGTGAAAGCATATTAACAAGGATTTATCCTAATCTCGCGGCAGAAATAAATGTTGAATATAACCCTAAAGTGAGCGTTGGAGAAGTCCATTAATAAATTGCTACAGGAACCGGTAAAAAAAACCCTAATTTCAAATCATTAATATCTAAAGGAATACTGTGCTAGGGCTTGGCATCCCCCCTCCACTTTTCAGAAGGAGCTCTCTTATACATTGAGCTCGTAGACAGACAGAGACAGACATAGCACAGTTAGTGAGACAGAGACGGAGAGCTTCCCCGCATACATCGCATGATTGTATAGATCGTTAGCCCAAATTTATCGACTAATAATGATTTCGAATTCAAGTTTGTTATTTATTTACGCAAATAAACGACAGGATATTTGGTGAATCATATTCGGCCAATCATAAATTCAATAACAAAAACACGCCATTGAATCGATTTCTTGTGTATTGTTCACGTAAAGAAATGACGTGGTCTTATATGCTATCAACAGTGCTTATTTACAATTGAATCTGCCTCGAATTGAAAATTGTCTTACGCTGATAGGAGCTGACAGAAAGTAATTGGTGTAAAATGATTATGGCATCAACGACTTTATCGATTTTTAATTTGTTCACTCCTCAAAAGGTTAAAAGCAAAATTTGCACTAAATGAGTCAACTAATCAAAGAGGGAAAAAACTGAAATATAATTTGAATGCTTAAAATGCATTTACCCTACATCACATCCAGCGATAGGGTGTTTTCGTTAAAGGGAAATATTGTCCCAAAAATAACATTGTCGTTAAAAAAAATATTTTTTTATTTTATTTTATTAACTTCTCCAAACGACGACTAAAAATAATAGCATATTTTTATTGCTGTTTTTTGGCAATAATAACTTGTTGACTTAAAAATGTTTGATTGCGTGTGTTAATTATTGTATTTTGGTGATTATTATATAATATAGATGTATTGTGTGTAACATTCGAATAATCTTAATATATCCGTTGTTTTAATTTTATTTTTCTTGAAACCGAAAGCCGGTAGAAACCGGTTTTGTTCGACAACTGAAAACCGAAACCGGCTTTGAAAAAATGTTTTTATTTTTCGATAAGATAAGAGTATTTATATGTATTTTATATTAAATTTACCAATTTACATTTTTGAATAATGCAACAGTATGGCGAAAATGTTAAATCTAAACTACCAGAGCAAATTTAATTTATAAATAACAATGATTTATTTGTTCACTAATTAAATACATGTTAGGAAAGTTTTAGCATCGTTATATTGTACGCCGTAGTCACTTTAGCATGTCTAGAATTAATACGAAAACGTGTCCAGACTAGCTTCCCGTAATGCAACATCATAACTGCAAATGAGCGCCGAAAATCGACTTCTTCCTGCGATACGACATTGTTATTCCAAGCGAAATTCGGGCTAAAATTTGGAACACACATATTTTATGTTCATACTTTTTGTGTTAATTTATGACTAGCATTACTATGCCGTCGGTGGAGAAAAGCGCAGCCAGACGCAGCAGTGTTAAGAAGCATCCAAGTGAGAGGCACGCGATATCACGTGCCCTCGTCTTTAATGAGTGAAACTGCACGTGTGCAAGCATATGTGAAACTGCGGCCCTGTACACCAGGGTCGTGCTCAAATAATTAATGCAAAATTTCAACGGGCCCATTATGACACCGACTTCGCCAGCCGGGGAGGGGCATTTTCAGTTCCGGCCGGCTCGCCGCACCCACTGCGATACAACCCCTAAATGGCACCCTGACATTTATTGGCGCGAATCAAATTTGGTCAAGAAAGCGAGAAAAGTGATTCGGTACAATATCTCATCATGGCTAGTCGATTCGGTAATATTTATTTGAAAGGAACAAAGGCCGAAGGCTTCTGCGCCCGATGGCCCGGAGGCATTCCTACTCATATTTACGATATAACCGCAGACCTGTAGTTTCTATTCGACGCTGAGCCGAAATAAGATGATTCATCTCGTAACATTAAACATTATTTCATCCGACTCGGAGCGTCGTGTTTCTTCCCCTTTCTACTCCTAATTTTCCTTTCTTCTTCTATTCATTGTTGACAACACGCTTTCTAAAGGCGTCGAGCAAATAAACAGCTCGGCTTTTGTGCGAGAAAAATCCAGGTCTTACTCAGCACTCTTTCCTGTCCCAACAATCAAAAGGAAGCTAGTTTTTTCAGGTATTTTTCATTACCTGTATCTTTTTGAAAAGTATGTCTTTGTTACGTTAGAAGCATTGGTCCATTGTACAGTAATTCATTTGTGAGATTACTTTTTGTGTTTTATTTTTACACCCAATCTTTGCATATCTTGGTCTTTTAATAGACGCGTTAACTACCTCTCGCGCAGTCAAAATATTTTATAGAAGATAAATCACAACTTTTTTCTACTTAAAAATATAAAGAAATATTTATTTAAAGCAACCGTTTGTTTAAAAATCTGTTTCCAAACTTTAAACATTTAAACGTATTAAAATCATCAGTATCATGTCACTTTTTTTCAGTAAGTAGAAAAATTAAAACGAGGAGAGGACTTTTTTAAGGACCGACACATTAAAAAACAGGAAAACTGATCTGAAGCCTTGTTAGAGAGAATACGTTTTCTTTCCGACGTTATCAAGCTGACCTTGGACATGCTTGAGAAAGAAACTTATTTGATGTCAAATATGCAGGGCCAACCAATTTTTTTTGGGATTAGGGGGTGTCTTTTGCTACGTTCCACTTTTTTTTTCAACATTTTGAAAAAAATATCCAATGTCACCTTTAAATCATCATATTTTTTTTAAATTTGTAGTTATAATAGCAAAAAATAACTGTTTTTATATATTGTAATATATTTTTAATCTAAATAAATTATTATAAATATTATGTAATTGGTTTAAAGAAAGTTACTATTGAGCTTCCAAAGTTCTTTAAACAAAAAATTAACAACTATTTTGAATTTAATGTAGTTAAAAAAAAATCTAGATTATGCTCTTTCCAACGATATTCAACCTGTATATAACTTGGGCAGATCAATCTTATGTTTTTAGATCTATTCGGAGAATATCATATGACTCTTAATCTACGGCAACATATCAAATTCAAAGTACGCATAAAATGAAAAATAAATCATTGGAAGAATCGTTGTGTAACTGTATGGTCACGCTCGTTATGAACGGATATGGATATTGCCATTTTTTGCGTATCATGAAATAAATATCAAATCGAATTTATGCTAAAAATTCAAAATTTGTAAGCGCGATGAGGGAAATATATAGCATATGTGACTTTATGGTCACATTAATCTTCATGATTAAAGTATGAAAAAAATTGATTTGAAAGGGTTGAAATTTCAATCATTAAAACTATTCAAAACTTCAATTGAGGAGAAATTAAAATACTTTCTCCATATCCAAATGCAAGGTTATAAAAAGGATTAAATTTATGAATTATGAAACCTCAAGTAATAAAATGAGTGTTGTTTATGGCGTAATTTCGGCGAATTTTAAGCAGTATTTGTAGCATTTAGATTATTAAGCTGAAAATTGTATTGTTATCATATTTTCAATTAAAATGATAATTTTCTAGAATATTTGTTTAACTTGTGTTTAAGTAAGAAGAAGAAACTATTTGAAAATATGCGTCTTGGTTGAGGCAAAAGTGAAAAATAGTAATTGGAAAGGAAAAACTTTTCTTCCAGCAATGCTATTAGCATACCTCGCTGAAACGAGTTTGTATTTATATATACGAGATCTTTGATTATTTTCTTTCTAAGATTCTTAAAAGTTTTGATATAATTTGCCTCAAGTTTTGAAATGTTCGAGTAAACAAATGCGAAAAGCTCATTGAGCACTTAAGGAGATTGGACCGTAAGTGGATTTAATTTTTCCTCATTTCCAGTTTCCTTCCCATCTTCCCCTCTGTACACTGGACTTCTTTTAAAAAGAAGAAAGTTTAAGCACGAGTCTGGAAAACTTCAACTCTAAATTAGGTTTGACAGCCTCATTTTTTGCACCGATATCAAATATCGGAAATCGGCATACATAAATGTATACAGTTACGTACTTGCGGAAGATTTCCTTTGCAGCTTTGTTTTTTCGGAGGGGTTTTCATTAAAAATTGATATGTCAGCAAAGGTTTTAACTCAATAAAATGAAGTTGGGGGGAATAAAAATAGTTGTTCATGATAAAAAGCTCATTTGACTAAAATATGAATTGTTATGGTGCTGAAAAAAGTTTGTGCAGAACTAACAAAGAAATGATTTATGCTTGGCTTTCAGAGAAGAGATTAAATCGAAAAAACATCATGAAATACTAATGCATGCACAAAAACATACATTAGCGCCATTTTTAACCACGCAATAAATATGCACTTTGATTCACGGAAAGATAAACCACGAAAATATAAAAAAAAACTCAGTGCATGCTACTCATCAGAGGGTTTTCATTCTACACGCTTACATAAAAAAAATTAAAGCTCATAGAGGGTAGTATGGCATCAGTGCTTGGCAAACTTTCACCCTTATTCATGTGCGAGACGGACAAAAAATTAAAAAGATCCACTCGGCAATCTTTTGCACTCTCATTCTGTAATATTGTTTCAGTTCGTGGGGCATTTTTTGTCCGGAAAAACGGAAAAACGATTTCCGCCCTTGAAAATTTATATTTTGCCTTCAATCTTTCGCTTTATCTGCTCGCTCGTACCCAATAATACACTTTCCGGGTTTTCCCTCGCGGAAATAAAATTTTCCCGCACCTGTTTATCTTTTTATGAGAGAGGGAGTCTTTTTCGTTAACAAAGAAAAATGTTGACCGCAAAATATAGAGTTATTTAAACATAATAAACCTCATTTCTGCAGTTTACTCGAAAGGAGACATTCAATCCCTCTGCAAATCATAGCATCATCCAGTTCGCCAAACTAATATGTAATCGATAGTAATAAATAGTAATCGATGGTTTTTCATTAGGTAAAAATGTATCGTATCTTCGAACTATTTAATAAGGCGACACAATTAAATTAAGCTTTCCTTTGGGCAATTAGGAATTTCGGAAGGAATTATTGCCGTAGTTAAGGTCATAAATTTGCTCGAGTTCCTTAAAATGTAAGTCCTAAAATGAAAATATTTCTTACTTCTTACATCCGCTCAAAAAATAATGTCTCTGGTATAAGACCAAGGTGGGCTATAAGGTTTTACGTTGCTTGCAGGACGATAAAACGAAGAAATGCTCTTGTGTATTTTAATTTTAATATGGTATAAATTAATATTGCTGCCATATTTATAATATATATTTATTACAATTTTTATATAAAATGTATCATATTTTCATGACCTTCCGGTCATTCAATGCTAATTATATTTCATTTGAATTAATTATTAATATTCATTACAACAGTGTATTTTGATAATTCAACAAATATTATTAGAATTTTGGCAATATTTTACCATCCATTTTAATATCGTGTACTTTCAACTTTCTTGTAATATTAGTACAAAGTATAAAACACCGGTGTACTTAATGTTGATAATAAAATAATGTGTCAAGTTTATGTATGAAACATACTTTCATACAACCATAAACACGATGGTTCCTTGTTGAAGATCTGCCAATTTTTTTACGGGATGTTTAATATAAAAGAGTTCAAAATTTTATTTGGAACAAGTTATAAGTATGAAATTATGAAAAATTTCATACACGCAACATATTTTTTGATCTAAATGATTTAAGATTTAACGTCTGAATCACAATTGATAACAGCATCAATGATGCGCTATTTATTAAAATAATAAAATAATGAATCAAGAAAGTTATATTCTGCCATGTTTTCAACGCTATAGACAGTAATAACAATTTTCTTGAAGTCAAAATAATTGTACATACCGGTATTAAATCAAAATCTACAAAGCTGATTTTTTGTCAACAAGTAGTTTACGTTCATTATTGTGAAATAAACACCATCTATTTTCGATACAATGTGGCTAGGACTTCGGTAGACGTGGCTAAAGTTGTAGTGCAGGATCATGATTGAAGTATTGCTTTCCAAGCATTGCAATAACAAATACGAGACATATCCCGAAAGTAAATGTACTATTTTTTTATAAAAAGTGTATTTGAAAAAAATACAGGATATTGTTGATTCACTTGTATTTTTAACTATTTTTCAACATATTCGCCATCACATTCAATGCATCTAGTAAGCCGTGGCACAGGCTTCTTTATGCCCTTTTCGAAGAAATCTCCCGCTAGCTCCTTTCCCCACTTCAGAATCTCTTTCTGCATCTGCTCATCGGTTTAAAATTTAATTCCACCCATGTGTTTTTTAAGGGAAGGAAAAATAAGATAATCTGAAGGCGTTAAGTCAAAGAAATATGGGGGGAGGGCTCCAAAATATCCCAACCAAATAAGTCCAAGAGCGCCTTGGTGGCTAAGGCTCGTGCAACAAGTATACTTCTCCTATTGTTTTGAATGCGTCTTTTGAGTTTTTTAGAGACTCAAAATATCGTTGTGCTTTGATGGTCTCTACCTAAGGCAGAAATTCGACCAGAATGATGTCTTTTTGTCCCAAAACACTAAGGTCATGATTTTTTCCCCGAAATTGTGGTTTAAGTTTTTTTTGGCAGACCGGAATTGATGCTTGTCATTTTGATTCCGACGTTTAATGAACCACCCACTTTTTATCTCCAGTCAAAATAGAGCTAAAAAAATCCTCACCTTACAATTCAAGTCGCGCAAGAAACTCACGGGCGCTATTGACCCACTTGGTGAGATTTCTTACCGAAATTTTTCACACAACTGGACACTACAACGTGAATTTACGTATTACCGTATTTCTACTATGCTCGCTTTGTCAGAAGATTCCCTTCTACCACTTAGTATGGCCTGCTTTTAAAACACAAAAACACAGCCCGTTATTGTCACAGTACACTTACTTTCGGGATATTTTTTTTTTTTTTTTTTGAGGTGGCTTTTAGCGATCCCTTTTTTTCGGGATATGTCTCGTATTTATTATAAGACATTTACATAATATTTATTTAACAGGTCTCAAAAATTGTTATAAATGTCGTATAACAAAATCTTGGCGGTAGATTGCTGTATTTTTACCTATGTTATCAAAACAACAAAATGAGAAAGAATCAGCTCTGTAGGAATTTGTGTGTTTAAAATATAAATTAGTATGGTAAATTAGTCATATATATTATAATACCATTTTTGATCAATCAAGCGTATTTAGTAAATATTTTCGAGAAAATGTGTGATTGGTCTGAATTAAACGTAAATAAACGACTTAAATTTTTTTTTAAAATTCGGGGAGTTAATTATTGAATGCATATTTGGAAGAAATTTTATAAAAATATTTGGCCTTTTTAAAACTATATTTTTTTAAAAATGTCATCTTACAGGACGTGCTATAAGTAATTTATGATAAATATTTTTTGTCATACATTTTGATCGAATAATTATATGCGACGTGGATAAATTTCACGGTGCCGGTTCTCTATAAGGATATACAATTTTTCTTAATTTAATACGATACGCTTTAGAATCCTTTCTTCGTGCCATAAAGAAATCAATTTGAGAGCCATAAAATATTAGGGCCTGGTAATACAGTCTCTGAGCACCATCCTATGAATAAATAACGTGCAAGGATATTTTACTATATAATAAAACCTTCATATGTAGGAAAATCTCCAGAATTTGCACGCCGGGAGTATCAACCATCAAACTTTATTCCTCAATGATGCTTATTCAAAATTGCGAGGGGAAGCCCGTTTCGTTTAGCAAGGAGTGTTATTGTGATATGAAATCCTTCGAAAACGCGACTTATATATCATTCGCGAGATACTGTAGACTTACATTAAATCAAAGATATTGCAATTTGAAAGAAATCCAATATATTTTATTATTTCCCTATCAATCCCTATGCACAGCATATATTACGAATATAATTTATTTTCAACTATATTTGTTACTTAGAATAATATTGAGAATTCTCAAATTATTCATAGTTTGTTAACTTCAGTGTGTATAATTCAAAATTAAAACGAAACAACTCTTGTGTTGACTTTGTATTTCCTTCAGTCTTAAAGCTTCAAGCTTTCAGAGCAATCAAAAACATGGAGATAATTATTAATCCTTCCATTATTTATTTTAAAATTCGTTAATTAAGACTTACTTCTTATATTAAATTATCTAAATAATCTTAAAGCTGGATTCTCCAAATCTTAGCTTTTAAATATAAATATATTCAAATGATCAAATTAAGGAATTAATGAATCATTCATATATATTTTGTTGATAAATTTAGAGCAAATTTATGCAAAATGGTATAAAAAACTATTCATAAATATCTTGATATAAACAGAATTGTAATTAACTTATTAACTTACATACAAAATTTTGTTAAAATTGACATTTATTAATAGTATATTGATGTCTTTTATGGAATATATTCAAAGCCGTCATTCAATGGATATTTTCGTATTATTTTGAAGCATAAATATTATAATGTAGAAATATAGTAAATTTAGGGTCGTCTAAATAAAAAAAGATGATTGAAAATGGCAGAAGATTGCAGCATTATTTTCGAAGTGTTTTTCCAATGACAAACGACAGAAACACGTTCGATAAAGTCGCATCTCAAACGACTTGTAAACGATCGTCTCTTTTGTTCCAGCGATCAGTTCCTTAGATAAATCAACTCAATTCGCATTCCAGCATCCTTTGAGCGTTTTGCTCTCAATATCCCATTTGTCAAGCACTTCCAGATATATCAGTCCCTCCATTTCTATGCGCGAGCTGAATGACTTTATCATTTTGTCTCGTAGCAAATGTTCTGTTCCACTATCGGGTCAATTTCTCTCACCCCCTCGCCTGACGAAAAGATATCCCTTTGAAAGAGTCACCCTCGCTACCCGTCATTATGGACATTCACGAGATATCAATCTTTTTTATTGGACGATGGAAGGCAGTATCGATTTAATGAGGGTATTGTTTCGCTGTGATTAATAATTATGGATATTTTATATGGAAATACTGGATGATATTTTTGCTCCAATAATGCTGTTTTCTGCCAACTGCATATATTATGCTTGAATTTTCTTCAAGTAATATGTTGTAAAATAGATAATACTCCATGTAAACTAAGTCTGGGTTTTACGCTAGATGATTCTGTTCCTTGAAGCTACGAATAGCATTCTAAGCAATAAGACTATTCTGAACTAGAACATCGTAGAAGGGCAGATGAACTCTTCATTTCGTTATTTTTTAAAGCTAATATAACTTTATGTTTTCATTTGCTTCAAATTATGTTAAATTGTGATTTCCTTCAGTATTTTACAAAATATAAATTATTTAGGGTGGAATGGATTCGTATTACAAAGCAAGGCACAATTCATTGTAGTGGAAGGAATGCCAATAACCTGAGTATTTGTTGTTTAACTTACATTCTTTGAGTGTCATTTTTGTGATTTAACCATTTAGGTAAAATCAAATTTTAAAAGATAAACATTTTTAACTCATCTTTCAAAATCAAAATACTAATTTAAATTTAATGAAAGCTTTAGGGCTTTACGTCAACTCAAACAAGTTGGAAATAATCAATTCAAATTAAAATACAGATAGTCCTCGATTTTTCATAAGTGGATTTTAAGTATAAAATTTAATTTTGTATCATCTAATAATCGTCCAAATTTCCAAAAACTATGTGTCCTTTAAAAAGGATATTACTATATAAAATAATCATTTTAAAGAATACATTGTTATGACAGAAAAAATGCATATGACAAAAAAATGTATTCGAATTTTTATATGGAAGTTTGGAAGGAGCAAAATTTAAAAAGCTATTAATTTTGCAAACTATTTTAAAAACATTTTTGGTATTGGAAACTGCACACAAAATTGAAGATTTTTTGTTCATAAATGCATGTAGTTGCTTCAATTACATTTTTATCCCTCGCCTATTCATCCGATTGTAGTGGCAGTTTTTTGACAAATAATGGATTGCAGCTCTTCCCCGAGCTGAACGCTTTATTCTGCGGTATACCATTCCGCATCTCCTGCAGGACCTTTGAGCCCAGGCGTTCGTCCTAAGGGACTAATTGAATGACCTGGGACCCGGCGATCATTATTTCAATTTGTATTCGTGGAAACGGAATTGCACCACCGGTCTAGGTTACGACCGCACTCCTTCATAAAGGATGCCTGCTGATTGCCTTTTTATTTCACAGGGAGCTTTCGCCTCAAACAAATATATTACATCCTTATCGAAGGCTCTATCCATTCAAGCCAGACTGAATTTCATTCGAGAAAATTATTTCGTATAAATGTTCGGAAAAGTCACACTATTAATTAGTAATATGAGGCATTTATTTTTGCGTTAGAAATATGGCACTTCAAATACAGAAAATTGTTTTTATTCAAGTGACTATTGATGTTTTTAATTAAAATATTCAATTGATCTTTTTTAATTTTGTATAGAACTTAATGTTAAACGTTACCATAGGGCCATGTTCATATCCATAAAGTTTGATTCACATCTTGTTAGTGTTTTTTTGACAATCAAGATATCGTAGATTTTCTTTAAAAAATGACCTAATAATATTATGTTTCATGCATCATCACTCTATTTTTTCTACTCTTTTTGTAATTTAAATGACGTAAATTGTATATTCAAAGTAGACTTTTATGGGGAATTAAATTTTCATGCGATGATTTCCCATTAATTCCACATAGACATTCTGATTTCTCGATGACTTTAATTTCTCGAGAAATTTTGATAGACAAAAACATTTGCAATTGAAATAAAACAACTAAAAGTGTTCTAAAATTAGAATTCTATATCTAACATAAAATTTAGACTACGCCAATGGAGTATGGAATTAGATAATATATTTTTATATAAAATTAGTATTGGGTAGCAATTTTTATCGGTATTTTGCAAAACGTTGTAGCAGGCAAAGGGTTAAGCAAAATAATACGAGTTTGAATGTCAGAAATTTGTAAACCTTTTTTTGAGATATCTTGAACCTTCCTTAAGGAAAACCTTCCAGACAGAATGCACTTTGACAGAAACTCACTCATATGCAGTAAAGCGTTATAAAAATGAAAACTGTTGTATATTCATCGAAAATATTCTTATAAATTTTATTTTATACAGAGAAATCAGAAAATTTCTCAAAAATTAGAATATTAGATTTTGGATATTTCTCGAGAAAAAAATCTCGAGAGGAAACACTAATTCCACATATGGTTAAATTCAGATAAGATCACTTGAATATGATATTTTTTTGGTTAGGAGAGGTGTTTTAGTTTATTTTCAACAATTCAGGGTTGAAACCAATTTTTATAAAACAGAATTTAAGTCTAATTCTGTCGGATTAAAAAAATGCAGTTGTGAATTTGAGGGAAGTTTTTGCCTTTTTGGGTCCAAAAGTGATCGATGTTTTAAAAAATGTTTTTTAAAGTATGATAAAGTGAATGGGGGAAGATATGTATGTCGGTATCCTCGCGATGACATTCTTCATCACAGAAGTTCTAAGGCATGAACAGGAGATTTCCAGCAAAATAATTAAACATATTTTTACTCTATATAATATTTTGCATAGCTTAGACTATAATTAAAAAGAAATATTGTAAAATAAAAAAATAGTGAGCAATCGAAAAAATATGTGTGTTTTTACCAACATTTTTTATAGTTTTTTGTTCGTTAAATAAAAATGTTTAAATATTTTTAGATAATTTTAGATCAAACGATGAAAACATTTATTTTACACGTGTTCACCGAATTTCATAAAGAATGCTTATCTAAATCATGTGGAAACACTTCCGTGAGCTTGGAAAAAGTAGTTTCGAGAGGAACGCGTTTAAAATTTCTGCTCCCCTCAGTTTTGCACAGCCCAGTTTCTCCTTGTCAGACTATAACTTTACGAATTTAACTTGTATCGAATTTACTGATATTGTTCTTAAACATTGGTATTTTCCGATACATGAAGAAAAAAAAGGCAGATACGTTCCTTAATTTTAAATGGGATAATATTAGTTATAATTCAAGATGTTTTTAATTGGCGAAAGTGTAAAGAGCATCTTCAGCTCAATTTCCAAAATTGTGCTGGAAGTATATAAGTAGCAATTTCAACTGAAATCAGACCCTCTTCAGGAAATTTAAGCATAATCGTATCATAACTACAGGTCGCCTTAACCATAATAGAAATAAAGAGTCGATTCGCGGAAATGAGGAAGTCGCAATGGAGATTACCAATGGCCTTGGAGTCACAGAGGATTCGCAATTTCGACTCCTTAAATTTTCCTGTTTTCGTGATGAGTTTTTCGAAGATGTTAATTTTTGAATTTGTAACGAAATTTACGCTGTAATGGATACAGTTTCAAAATTATTTCGTGATGAGATGTATTTTGAGCATAAAAGAGCTTTCATCCAGTCGAATTAGTTAATACCTCATTGTGAGCTACTTCCCGGGAAGAACTCCAACAACATTGTATGTGCGGAGTAAAAAGGTATTGTTGAACACGGCATTTGTTGGGGTTCACACGGAGCGCTCCGGATGAAACCTCATTTCAATCGGATGGAAGATCGTTTTTGAAAAGTGTTGTTTTTTAAATTAAATTTGTAAAAAATCGCGATAAAAATTGATGGATCGGTCGGGATGTTTGCAGCTCCTGACAGCAGAAGATTATTCCAGGATTTCATCTTCATAACAAACATCGCAACTCTTTACTCTTTAAAATAACTTTTGTTTTGTTTACCCATACGAAATTTCGGGATTGAAACTTATTCTTCCTCGGCTTGAATAAAAAACTGATCTACTTATTCAAAACGAGAACTCATTCTAATGTTTGCCGAGCACATACGCACTTAAAGAAGAAATTTATTCGTCAAACAACCCTCTGCGATAAATAACCAAGAACATTATACGTTTTTATCATAACATTTGAATGCCCCAAAGTATTATCATAAATAAGCCCCATACTAAGACTGGATGTACTGTGAATTGGTGGTGTTACAAATAGTATTAAAGTTGATAGCGAATAGTTTGGTCGAGATTTATCACTGTGCGGCCGTTTTTCAACAAATTTAGTGGTCGCAATAAATAGCACGGTACGACCATGGCCGACGACTATTTGCGTGTTATTATTCCCAGTTAATTTATTGTGAATCGTTTTAGTGTTCACAGAGCACACACAAATGCGATTATGGCATATAAAACAAAATAAGGATTACCCTTTCACAAAATCCCAACCCTCAGTATTTGGATTTATTTTTAGCGGCGGCGCTGTAAATTTTTATGGGCAATTATTAGAAAAAATCATCGTGATGTATTTAATAACTCGGATCGAACTAAATGAAAATTTAAATCGATATTTTATAAAAAGTCTACTGGATATTAGACCAAACGTATCAATTAAGTCTCGTTAGGGGATGTTAAGCTTATGTATTAACGCTCACCGGATGTATACAACAATTCGACTACATTATGTAATTAGTATAGTTGATTGGTCTTAATGCTATGAAGTATATTAATTCAAGTATAGGATTTTTTACATATTATTTTGTATAGCAAGATTGATCAAATCGATAAATATTTCATATACGAGAGCTAGATTTTAAGGATTTTCTACATTTTTTTTATGGATCATTATCATATTTTAATGCCATATTATACAAATAAACCTAAATAAATTAAAATAATATTATTTTTGGTATCGGGTTATTAGAATATTTAAATTCATAATTATGCCTTGATATTACAGTAAATTGTTTAACAATATGCTATGTAATAATTTTCATTATTTTAGCTCTAACAATTTATCTCAAGAAATGTTTTTGTTGGAAAACTAAATTTTGGTTGATTAAGTTGATTTATTACAACAAGTTTGAAAACATCAAAGTAATTATATTATCCAAACTATCACCTCGATCCTGGTTTACAACCCACGTAAAAAATCCTATTTAAATATCCACAAGTGAAAGGCAATACTTATTAATTTACTAGATAACTTACATGTTAAAATGGATGTGGTATTGGATTATATGGAGTCTAAAAAATAAAAATAAATCATAATGTGTTGTGACATTCCTGAATAAGAAATTATCAAAACCCATAAATGATCCCGTAATCCAGTATCCCTCACAAGTAGCCTTTAGACCATTGGTTCCCAACCTAGTGATCGCCACCTTATACAGTCGACTAAAAAAATATTCACCAAAATGCAATTTTTACTTGGCTAGCAATGAAATAGAGAAGCCATAATACGTATTATGCAAACTTGTTTTTAGTCATGAGTCTATGAAACCTTTAAAACTCAAACGTCACTCAGAGGCGAAGCATTCAGAACACACTAAAAATAATTTGGAGTTCTTTCGTTGGCATGAAACAAGTTGCAAACATCAGAAACTTGATTGAACAGGACGTTTTCAGCAATGGTTCACAGCATCAGTACAAGCATCATATGAAGTCGCATTAGAAATTGCTAAGCAAAATAAAAACTAGACATTAAAGAGTAGATCTTGAATGAAATCAAGGTTTCATCATTGTCTTCTTTTCAAGTCGATGAATCAACAGACGTAAGCTTGTGTGCTTAGTTGCTTGTTTTCGTAAAATATATTAATTCAGATGATATCAAAGAAGAATTCCTATTTTGTAGTGAACTTGAAACTACTAATTGAAGATACTATAAAGAAGATAAATACCGTTTTTGAGACTGGGAGATTAAAGTGGGAAAAAAATTGTGTGGGGTTTATAGCTCCCTAAGCAAACTGCATGATTCACTGGTATGCCCCTTTTTAGTAAGACTATTCTAATTTTTCTGCAAAAGGTACTTCATTCGTTGATAAAAATCGTAAATTACATCAAATCTGGAGCTCTTAACACCCGTCTGTTTAAAGAGCTGTGCAAAAAGACATGGATTCTGATCACGATGTTTTTCTTTTTTACACTGCAGTACGTGTCTGAATTGGAAGATGAAATCGAGTTGTTCCTGGAAGTGCAAGAGAAACATGACATTTTGGTAAACTTTATCGAAAAAGTTTGACTAAAAAGAGTAGCATATCTGGCAGATATATTAGAACAGCAAAATAGGCTTAACCTGGAACTTCAGGGAAAGGAAACGAATATTATCGCATGTCACGATAATCTCCGGCATTTTTATCCTAGCTGCAAAACTGGCGAAGAAAAATAAATATTGGAAAAATTGCAATGTTTGAGAAACTCTGCAGTGTGTTAGATAAATCTGAAGGTAAAATTAATTAATCTCGTTGAATTACAAGATGACTTCTTGGATTTGCGGAATGATTGGTATGGTATGTATCATTCATACCCAATTATGACGATGCTTGTCTTTAGAGTTTTACTTCCATTTGTGTCTATATATTTCTGGGAGAGTGGACTTTCAACTCTTCTTCAAGATAGAAATAAATTCAATGTTGATGGGCTATTGTGACGAGCATTTTGTATGTATTTATTAATTGCATTAGTTGTTTTTTTTTTTTTTTTTTTTGGGGGGGGGGGAAGTTGCGGGTCACACGACTTTTATAAAAAAAAGGGTTGCCACCCGAAAAAGGTTGATAACCTATGCTTTAGAAAATAGAATTTATCAATACAACAACTCTTTACACAATTTTTAATATTTCTAAATTTTCTGGCAGCTAAAGGGTTAATATAATTTAAAATTTAAAATAGTTATGTAAGCAAAAATTCTTCAGACCTTGTTTAAAATTAAAGGATTTATTAAAAAGCCAATAATGATGAATGAAAACGAGGCGCATGGTATGTATCATCAGACTGTTACTATTAGTGGACGCAAGACACAGATGTTGTGTCATCGAGCATTATAGTGTTAAAATTAATTTTCACTGGAGAATTTTTTATTTCATAATTTTACAATGCAATAATGGTAGTTTTTGAAAACATTATGAATTTTTAGCAATCATCAGACTATTTTTGTATTAAAACAAAATTAATAAAAATCATCCATATCCAAAGTATCTTTTGATACAACATCATTATAATTTGGATATATTCCTATTCCATATATATTTGAATAAATTGATTTTTTATTCATTGTAATTGGTCGAGATTTTCCAATTTTTCCATCGTAAGTATTCATGCGTATGGATACCAAGATACTAATTTGTGACATGACGTATTCTTGGAAAATGATCAATCACTTTTTTTCAGTTCTGGAACTCTAAGCTTCCGACGCTATAAGTACAGCACGTGTCATCTGTTATGGGAAAGTTTCGAAGCGTTTTGCGAACTTCGCCAAAATTCGCCAAAAAGAAATATCGACGCGATACAAAACACTATGGATGTTTTTATTTATTTTCGCTCGCTTAAAAACCAAATAACGACGTGAAAAGCCGCCCAACAACTTGTTCCCCATACATGTGAACATTCGCGGAGACGTACTGAAAATATTGCTGCGGATAACAGTATTTATTATATGGACGGGAAAGGGCCGGGGGTGGATTCCACTCGACCCGCGCGATCCTCTATACCAAATGAAGAGAATATATATTTTCCCGGTGAAAATAATTACGGGGAAAACTTCTTGAAAACTACCCCACCCTCAGTTGAGATTCTTTATTGACCACAGGGGGAGGTGAGTTTGCTGAAAAACTATCGTGAGGCTTCGCAGCTTGCGGCCACCCTCCACCGCACATTGTATACAATAAATAAAAGTTTCGCCCAAATATCGAGATGAGCCCTTATTCACTTCCGGAAAAGGTGGAATAAGTGCTATTACGTTATATCAAACACTCGACCCATGCGGGGTCATAAAAATGTTAATTTGTTGGAGTGGATTTTTTTTTGAATGAAAGATATTATTATGAGCTGCTTGTACTTAAGCAACCGTAATTTAAAAATAATCCTGAGGAAATTACAATGGTTGAAGCCTTTTTTCATCAAGCTTAAAAAGTCATCAAGGGAAACCCGTTTGACCCAATTCTGATTTCAGAGACTGAAACGTTTGACAAGCAAAAAATTCTGATCAAATTATATAAAAGTGCAAATCTTGCAACAGTCATTTTTAGTTATGCGAAATTTTATCTGGCGTTACTCATATTCCTTTTTGCATTAATGTTTTATAATAGAATTTTAAACATTTCTTTGGAAACAAAAACGATCATAAAAAAAACAGACATATGATAAATTTGTAGAATATTGTATAATAACTGCTCGACTTTAATCAAAAATACAATAAACTCTCGATAATTTGGGGGACTGCTGAAGAGGACAAACACGGATAAATGGAAAATACAGATAATCCAAATAATTAAATTTCTATTTAGTTTCGATTATAATATCATATTTAGAATACAAATATTTATTTCATAATTTTAATACTCGTTATTTATTAACAAAAACGCTCATTATTAACCTGTATGATAGGATGACCGCGTATTTGCGAGTGAATTTCAATGATTCAGAAAGAGCATTCAAGTACGTTGAGCATGCGAGACAGAGACGGAGAGCTTCCTGCGTACATCGCACAATTGTATAGATCATTAACCCAAATTTATCGACTAATATTGATGTGTGAATGATATAATTAATCGATTCCAAGTGTATTGTTTATGTTTACTTGAAGAAATGACCGAATATTTTGTGCCATCGACAGTATTTATTTATTTAACTCGTTCGTCGTTGCGCCCACCAGATCCGAAAAGCGGGTCCAGCATCTCATTGATTTGCAAATGTTAACTTTACGAACGCTTAGCTTAAGCTTCATATGCACCGCTGGAATCCTGACAGATAAGTGTATTTGTACGGATGATAAGTAGTGGACAATCAGATATGTTTCGTCGCCCAATATGTTACCCACAACGTCTCTGTCTCTCTCCGAGCTCAACGTACAAGAGAGCTCATTCTGAATCACTGGAATTCGCTCGCAAATACGCGATCATCCTATCATACAGTTTAGTTTTAGTAATCCAGCTCTTATCACCCTGGGTCCATTTTTACGATCTTACTCTCGTCGTGATTTCTGCCTTGTATAAAAAGATTCTGGTAGATAAGATACAAGCATTAGTTCTTATCGTTTTGTATATAATACCCCAGTATTTTTCGGAAATTACCTTATTATCCGAGTATCAAAAAATAAAATAATAATATTTTGCAGGCATGGATAATCCGGTATACAGTGATATGATTATAATTATTCTGTGAATAAATAAAATTTAAAAAAACCGCCCCCGGGTGGGCTCGAACCACCAACCTTTCGGTTAACAGCCGAACGCGCTAGTCATTGCGCCACGGAGGCCATGTTAGGGGATGCAATATATTACATACGGAATAATGGCAATGTATGCAAATATTCAGGTATATTTGATATTAAATGCAATCTGCATTTGTATAAATGATTATATTCTTCCTTCTTTACATACTTAAAATAGCCATAAAATGTATTTATAAAAAATGATGATCGCATTCATATATCGGACACCGCCCGCATCAACTATCTATACGTGCATACACTTCATTATGCATGCATACATATGATACATTTTTACAAGTATAATTGAAGTCTTAAAAATTTAAAAGAAACGCTATAAAAAATCAATTCAGCGGCAAGCATACAAAAAAAATTTTCTCCACTGAAAGGACTTTCTTAATCTCGAAATTTAAAAGATATTCTTCGGCCAGAAAAATAAATGATTTACGCCCATTGAAAATCTTACTGAGGTTCGAGCTCGCGAAAATTTATTTCATTAAAAAGTTTACACCACTTCTATGCCCTTTCGCGGTTCTCCGATATGAATCCGATGAAAAAATTATATAGTACATATTTTTTCCCAAATCTGCGAGCCTTTCCGATTTTTTCTCGTGCACAATTGACGGATTTTTACGTAGGGTAACCACATTAATTTCAATAAATTCGATGAAAGTTTGCAGCGTTAATATCCAAATAAGCTTGCGGTTAAATTTCCAAACAAGTAAATTAAGCGGTTTCCAACATATTAATTTAACGCGGCTGTCAATGCTCTCGAAAATGTATAATATATGCATATCGGTTATTTAATTTTGTCGGAAGCTTTACTAAGTATGGAACGTTCTATTTTGAATTAGCTGCTAATTTTGTAAATGTGCTTTTATCGTGCAATTATTACAAATTAGTGGCTTGTTCATAATATGATAGACTGCTTGATAATTCCAGATATGAAACGTAAATATTTATATATCAAATGTATTGATTGAGATGTTAAGTGATGTAACATTTTTGTCTACTAAAATTCTTGTCCAGATAGGGGAGAGCTCTCATATATTTGAGATATATTTGATTATAATTATATAAAACGTACGAATTTATTGATTAATACATAAAGTTAATTGATTTCATTAACAGAACGTAGCTCGAAGTATTCAAATTAGACGAATTTATTTTGACAATATCTACTCTTTGCTTAAATTCGAATATCAAATTTTGACATATTTAGACTGTCTAGACATAAAAGCCACCACTAAGAAAATCCACTTACTTTGCGTGTTGTTATTAGACCACAGTCGGTTAAAAGCGATTGTATGATTGTTGTCTCTTTTAATTCTATCCTGAACAGTAATTTTGACAGACAAATTTATTACATAAAAGTTTGATTAAGTATTAAAAATTAAGTGTGAATGTCTGCTGTATTAATTATATAAATTAGGGTACATAAATCGGTTTTAAAGCCGACAACCATTTAAATGTATCTCCAAAAAAATATTTTCTGAACGCAAAACTTAATCTAGCCCATGCGAAAAATTACAGTATCGAAAAAAATAATGCATTTTTATTTTTAATATGAAGATTTTGATAAAATATAAAAATTTGAGACGTTTTTAAAATTATTTTTATTTTTGTAATCTAAAAAAAAAATTAATCTTTGTTTGTTCGTATGTAATGCGCTGCCATACTGTTTATCAGATTGCGATAAAACTTCGTCAATTTATTGCTTAGGATTGTGCGAGTAACATAAGCATAGTCTAATATACAAAAAAATAATTGTTTGTTCGTATGTAATGCGCTGCCATACTGTTTATCAGATTGCGATAAAACTTCGTCAATTTATTGCTTAGGATTGTGCGAGTAACATAAGCATAGTCTAATATACAAAAAAATAATTGTTTGTTCGTATTTTATGCGCTGCAATACCGTTCATTCGATTGCGATAAAACTTTGTCAACTTATTGTTTGTACTTTTTTAAATAATATAGGTATAGTACAATAACGTGTCTCGTTTACTATTGAAGAGGCATTGAAGAATAGATGGAGATCAGACTGACAAACAAAAGACAAATGGTCTATTTGGGAAGTTTTCAAGGAGAAGTTGTGGTATTTTAACGATCATTAACCTCTTCCTCAAATATGGTCAATGTTAGCTTGAATTGAGAGAACCGTCTTCTCTCAATTAAAATATATGTCACACCCTAACTCTTCCAATGGTGTCGGGTGGAGGTTAGGCTCCACGATGCCCACCCATAAAACCCCAGGAGGGAGCTAACCATATGCCCGTGGGCAACGGTGGAACCTCTGGGGTAATAATGTGGAGTAGCCCAACAACACGAGTTGGGTGCGCAGGTCACCCTGTACTGCGTACCCATAAAGGGGTGTATGGAACAGTCAATTACAATAGTTAGTGGAGACTGTGTCAAAGGCTCATCACTATCGTCAACAGCCTATGATACGAGTACCAGAGGAAGGGGTAGCCCTTGCAGTCCATAATATGTTGCAACCCCCATCAAACTGAGGTTAGACTCATGGTGGCAGTGAACTCGTGGTAGTATTCCCTTGAAATTGGTCTTTCCCGCGGAAACCTCGCCTCCTTTGGAGGGCGTGGAGCAAAAAGAGTGGGCACCTAGACGCTCTGCGATTAGCGTTTCTCGTGGGGCTAAAGGGTCAGTGAAAGACACTATTTGTGTGGCTAGTCCGGGGCAATCCGAAACAGACCATACAGCAGCGCAGGAAATGGGTTCGATTTTAATGAACCCCCAATCCAGTTAGTCGCCGTCTGATATCTGCCGTCTTGTCTTCCAATGGTGTCAGATCTCCTCCTACTGGATTTAGCCATTTCGTGGGAAAATGAGTCACGTCTCAGATTATGCAAATGTGTATCGCTAAATTGGACTGTAATATCCTAATTTATACATCAAAACATTTTACGGTGCTCTTTGATCAATGAACATTTGCTTGCTATCTTTCTTTCTCTCGTTTGATCGCGTTATTGTATGAGCAAGATGCACTATAAAGTTAAACACTGATACCCTGACACAGATACTATTCATATTCGAGCATTATGAAGTCATCAATGGGCCAATAGCGAATGTTGTATACAATCTTCGTAAATTTCACAATTGGCGATATATCGTTGCTTAGCGTCCAAAGGGTTAAAAAAAATCTCAACTTTTTAAGGATGTTTTTTATATTTCATTTTCAAATATCATAAATGCATTTTTTTTAGATGCAATTAAGATAAATATTTAAATTTTTTTCAGCAAAAAATAAGCGTAAGTCCGTGGAAAATGTATATAGATTTTTTAAACATACCCCAACTTCATTTCAACCATCTAAAATAAATTAAAAATACACAAAAACAACATTTTAATAATCTAAAAAATACAAATGTTTGTAAAAACCAAAAACATATTTGTCCTCATGTCAAGATTGCTAAGAACCTTTAATGGTTAATCACTTGAATCGTGGAATAAATTGATATGTTTATTCCACGATTCAAGTGATTAACCATTAGTTAGTACTCAAGTTGAACTAAACTTATTATTAGAAAATAGTCTCAATCTGTAATTAGCTTTTATTAAAAATGTAATAATTCAATAAGGAAACCGGAGCAACTTTTCCTAACAAAATATGCATAAATTTATGATTTATTTGATTTAAAATATTTCTTTCGTAGGAAATATTTTTATAATATATAACAAGGAAGTTTATAACGATAATATTCAATATATCCCAACGATCCATTATATATCATAAAAGCTCTCGTATTTCATCGCTTCATATCCATACTCTTAAGCTTACCATTATCTGAAGCTTATTTTCCCATAGAACTTAAAGATACCAAGGATAAGGAGTTATGAGTGAATAGTTAAGTGATGCAACACAACAAGATGATAACAATATAATTGTTGAGCAGGTCTTATAATTTGAGGTGAATAAGGTTGGATGAAGATTGGCTTTTCATGCAATACAACAAAAAGTCAAAAGAAATATATGAAGACATTTCATATACTAATAACTCAAGAAAATCGCAGGTCATTTAATAGCAAATGATATTACTATAGTTGTATTCTAGTGTGTTTCTGGACTATCATTATGACAGTCTATGATTGACTGAGGGTCGTTGGATTTGGGAGGAGAAAGGGTTGAAATCTAGTGAAAATTCAACATAATTAATTGAGTAATACAACATAACATAACAGTACAAAAGTTGTTTTAGTTATATTTTATATGAATTAGTTAAATAATCAATAATTTATAAGTATTGCCAGACTATTTACTGCTTATTAAGATAGTGCCAGACTGGTTTAAATTTGCTGAAGCCAACAAGAAATTTACGTCACATTATCTTATAAAAGTCGTAAGGAAGCTGATACAAAGATCGTTTATCATGTATGCCAAAATGATATCGAAGACTATTTTAGTTTAGTATGTTTGTTCGGCTTGCATGTGCAATGTTTATTTTTGAAACATAAAGCAGTAAGGTCGTAAGATACATGGGTCTATTTTCTGACAAATAAAACTGAAAAAACAAGGCTCTATTCTTAAGAAAATCACATCCTGAAATTTCATGTGGTACGTACAAGGGTTGTTATAAATGATGGCTCTTAACCAGCGGAGAAGACCGGTCGTAAAAGAATATTTATCTCTTTTATGGGATGAAATATGTGTATGTGTTGTGAGTGAATTATTCTAGATCGCTCAAAGGTGACGCGCGTTATTTACGCGTGTGGGCATCCCTCGGGATTAGATCCGGGCGAATGGCGTCATACGTTCCCGTTCGACTTCTTACACACTTCGTTATCTCCGCTTCAACCTCGAATTATTAATGGCGAAAGCTCGACAAATTCAGAGAGGACCCCTCCGAGGCGAACGTAGCTCTTCGAGGCGCCTCATAAATCGACAATTATATTTCAATTTTGGGGAGGAGACACTAAACGTGACGAACCACCCCAGTCGTCACCATCACGGCGATGGGTATTCATCCCAGAAATCCAATTTGCTTCGAAACACCATGTACTCGCTAAACATTCTTGCCTCTTAGTTATTACCGCACAATATATAATATTGAAATTCATAAAGAAAACCAATATTTTTTTGCCAAATGTTCTCACAAAAGAATCACTTGCTGAATATGGATTCATCGCGTATTTTTGCAAGAATACTTAGTATATTATGAACACTATAATAATATATAACAACTAACAATGAGAAATATTATTAACATTTTAAATAATATTAATTTTGTAATTTTCCGAGAATATTAGATCAATTCTATGAATATTGCGCGCGCATCTGTGTGTTTCATTACTTCAACTTCTCTTGACGTGTTTATATTATTTAAACCAATATTATATATTTGTTTTAAAGGATTAAAACATCGCAAACTTATTTTTAGAGGGCTCAATGTTATTAACAATTATTCTAATTTCTTGCCATCAACTAACTTTCGCATGCATATTTATTATTCCTCATAGAGTCTCCAACTGTCTAAAATATACAAGCAAAACATTAGGATAATAAACAGTTTATATCTCGAATAATATAATATAAATGAATTTGTTGTTGTAATTGTTATTGAAAATTAATGTTCATTAACGGCAAAGTACAAGTTTTATAACAAAAAACCTTACTGACACTGAAAACTTTTTGCTTTTATCGGCGAAGCTGTTTTATAAATACAAATCTCGCCTTAACATTTTGAAATAATTCAATCCATGTTATTTAATTCTATCGCTATCGTATACCGTATCGCTTTTATATCCGACTTTTTATACTATTTTTAGGATCGTTTTTAAAGATTTGAATCCACTCCGAGAAATGTTTGATTAATTTGTTTCCCGCCATTGCATCCGTCATAAGACGCTTTCATTATTTTGGAATCATCATCCGGTAGTCGATACGCGTATGATTTCCGATGGCGTAGTTATCCAAGTTCCGCTATTTTTTTAAATTATAATTTTAGAATAAAATCGGAAAACTGAAAGACTTTGTAAGTGTATTGATTGTTTTTTATTGAGTTATTGTTAATGAAACATGTTTTAAACCAAAATATTACCGATTGATTATTTAATTTAATGGTGTCCCTTTTAATAACGTAATTAAGGAATAAACTACATAAAAACAAGGGTAATATTAAATCTCCTATAATAGTACTTTAAATTCAAATTAAGTCAAGCTAGACAAAAGGAAATTTTCGCCATTACATATATGTAAGTCACATTTTAGTAATTCAAAGTTGGTAATATGCAACACGTTCCGGGTCAGTCACGGTTTGCCCCCGCTCAATGCAAAACCACTACATTTTCCGAAACTTTTTGTACGATGAGGAAACTTAAGACAGTTTTAAAAATGATATTTCCCGTATGAAGAATATAGCCCGGTGGAGAATAGAGGGTTGCTTTCTACAAGAGAGGAATTAATATCCACGATGAAAGCAGACCGAGACTCCCCCGGTCCACCCGCTCAAGAAATATCGTCGCATTAAGTGAACTCAAGCGCTACAATTTTTCGAGTTTCATAATTTTACAGGACAAACTACACTTTGTATTCATAGCGTGTTTTTGTCGAACGAAAGGAACAAAGGGATTCGGATTCGTAGACGAATTCATAGCCGAACCCGAAAAAATACAGAGTGTGATATTTGAGCAGAGCTCGCATAATGCTCTGAAATATGAATGAACTCAGCTGATGAAGTCTGGATTTTGCAAATCACGGATTTGATTATTTTAGGCGAGATCGTGTACCAGATATAAATGTGTTACATATTTCTAATATCAAATATTTCAATTGACGCTCATTGTGAATGCAAATTTCCACTGAATATATTTGAAGCTTGAATTGAAAACGCTGTGTTGATTGATCTCACAACAATGAACCCAATGAGATTGACCATATTTATCAGATGAATAAATCATGGGTCTAAATTCAATTTAAATTTATTTGAATGGTTATAAAAAAAAGCTCCATAGCTATATATTAAGACCATGTACATGACCATGTACAAATGACGTTCGTTGATCCGATTGAAGATATGAAAATTTAACATCAATCCAAATAAATAGAACCAAAAATTGATAAATGATTGATTTGTAATAATAGTTGACAATAAATAACTGCCAAATGAAAATTCTCAATTCGTTATAAAAAAACTTCATATGCAGATCGTTTAAGACTGATAACAGATATGTCATATTCAGTATATTATATATACATAAAGCCATGAATATTTTAGTCATATAACATAATACTCGTAAATCATTTGAATTTAATGATTCATCAGTATGTTTACAACATCAAAGCCCATTTTCAATGGAGAATTTTAACAGTTAGCAGCTTGTAACGCTGGAGGAATTTCCGCCAAACATGTAATCCGGAAAAGTTTTTATGACGATGGCACATTGCAGAGGCACAACAATACAATGCAGTGGCAACCATTCAAATATTTATTTAATCTAAAATTTGCCATGGCCCTAGGAAAAGTTTGCCCACTCCCGTTCCGGAGAAAGTTGGGCGAACGGAGGCCGGAGAAGACAAAATGGGAAGAGTGGATTTGGCTTTTTTTTTTGTTGTCAGGCCAACACCACAAAACCTTGTCTATCGCCACAATCACATTAATTATTCCTTCCAGAGTGGGATTATTTATTGCGACAGTGTTCGTCGGCTGCTGCTGCCTCTTCATTTTAATTTCAGATTTAGCCTGCTTTGTATCTTAATTCCGTGATTTGCTTTTAAATACACCCAACAGTTAAATCATTATTTAACACAATACATTTGCATAACGGAAAATAATTAAAGACCTTAATAAGCTTACTTTTTCATTTACTAACATCGACAGCAATTTGCAAGTTGAATAAGTTACATAATTTTTTTATAGTTATTAATAAATCCATCAAGTTCATTTGTATACAAGCTTTTAAAAATAATAATTAAATTTGCATCATACAGCAACAAATTTTATAAAACGCATTTGCATATTTTAATATAAGGGCAGGAAAAGGGTTCCAAAATTTCTTACACGGGTATGCAAACACGAGGGGATTCAATTTCTTAATCAAGTGAACACATTCGCCAGACTAAGTATTGCTAATTTTACTCAAACGAGGCTGTCAAACTGCCAATAATATATTTAGAAACATCGCCTTATTGCATTATTTATAAGTTACTAGTGATTGCTCGGCATGCGGTGTAATGCCACACAAAGAAATAAAGTGTTTATGTTTTGATTCTATATATTGAAGTATATACGATCGCGCTTATTAATTATTTGGGAGATACAATAAGAGTTCAAATCGACCTCTTTCCAATATTTCGAGTCTCCTGTCGGACTCATGGACGCGGAATACTTTAATTTTCGATAAATTTGGTAGCCAAGTATGCTAGTTCCGTCGTCTCGTCCGTTGATTGCGAAGTTTCTTCATTTTTCGATTTTTATCGCTTCTCTCATAATTTTGATGCCGAACAGTTACTATGGTTTTTGTACCAGCAAAATCGATGTGAAATTCTTTATAGCATATTATTATTATAGCATGTACTGCTGATTTGACTTCTTATATTCCCCATCTCAAAGATCGTGTTAATGCCGTGCTAATGAAGTGTTTCGGATACACACTATTGATTCAAGTATGAATTGAAATGATGACGTTTATGTCTTACCGCCTCACGGCATAGTCCACCGAAGACCGAGCGCTTGCCAAGTACATAACTTGCTTTAAAGCTTTGTTTATCTTAGCAACTACCAAACTAATATGCGCCAACATGGTACACCCGCTAAATGTTTCGCATAACAAATTACGCACACAAACAATACTTGTATTATGCTTATGTTATTTACACAAGTGCAAATAATAATTTGACAAAGTTTTATTGCAATCGGATGAACGGTATGGCAGCGCATAAAATACGAACAAACAAATTTTATTTTTTATATATTAAATGAAGAACATTTCGTTTGGAATTAAAAATTTAAATTTAAAAATAAAAAAAAACTTGATGCTTTCTAAAAATAAACCCCTTGTCTAATACTGTTAAAAGGTTTTAAAATATCGAAAAAAAGCGTAAAGTGTAAAGAGTAGTTTGATAAACATTCCATTTAAGTATTGTAAAATAATACGTAAATGGAATGTCATCTGCAACACTTGAATTAAGAGAATGACGCATATTGTTTATCTTTAGCGGTCGTATTAATTAGTTTTGTATCGATAAACATACCACGTATCCCACACGACATTGTAGATCGAATACGGTTGTCAGATTTACGTTCTTAAATTTTCTAATATCTTCTTTCTAATATTATTACATAAGCAATATCATAGGCAATTTTTTAAGTAATAGTTGTCTACCAATTAACGTAGAAAAGAGATTGCAAAAATTTTGCATGTACATTTTAAGCACGATTTTAGAAGTTTTACATTAGGAGTTGTATGACTTATACATTGTCTGAACAATAAGAAAAACTCATATATTAACTAAGTTAGTCATGAATTGTTAATTCAGCTTAATCGACTATGCATTGTGGAATCTTGAATGGTTACTTGGATGTTCACTCGCGCCCTGATAAGACGCCGCGGCATTAGAATTTCACGAAGTTCAAACATTGTCTCATGCCGGTTATAGTTCATTAAATTTCAAAACTTGTTTTGATGAAAATTATCGACTGTCATTAAGTTTCCAGGTGTTTTGAATACCTGTCAGGCTTGAAGACTTGAAAGCCCCCGAGACTCCATCTCGCGTACAATAGACGCTGCAGTACACCCCCGCGGTTATTAGTACTTGCCTTCGGATTATACAAGCAGATTCATTTAACCCCCTGTATGAAATACAGTTTAATTCCACGATTTTTTAAAATTTTGACTAAAGAATAATATAAAAAGAGCCGTAAAGAATATTTTTGTTCTCTTCGGCGTAATACCATTTAAATATCTAAGGTTCGACGAAGGCACGGGCGTGATGAAATAACATCGGTAATCTAATACAAGACGAGGGACCCTTTCATTCAATTTGTGGTGTTTTTTCGGTCAATTCGTCTGATTGGTTTTTATTTCATCTCACCTCATTTCTGTTCTTCCATCGGCACCTTACTTCATCAGTATGCCGCTGATGACTTTCCTTCCCTCGGGGTTTTCATTTATAAAAGTCGCAAAAGTAACAAGCGAAATGATTCTTTCTCGATACGCGACCGAAACAAGACGCGCATTCATCCATCGAATTTCGCCCAGTAAAATTATGTATTTTTTACACTGAATGCAAATTTTAATTTGCAATCGCATTTTTGTTCGAGGGTCTGATTTCGATCGCCGGTTTTATGACCCAGCGGATTTGGCTTGTATTGCTCAATGATTATCGGGATATGATTCCTCGAAATTCGATGCCACCAATTAATGCCTGATGGCTTAACTATAATATTTAAACGTTAAATAAATCTACATTTGGAACGTGTATTAATCATTTGAAGGAGGATACGCGGAATCAAGCATATGTTTGCGAAACGTAATCCTTAATAGATCCACTCTATTATGATGTAATCAATTTAGGATAATTTCGGGATTAATCGCCAGAAATCAAAATTAATATTCATACATCGAAACAATACATAAGCACTATTTGACAATACAATTTATAATTTTAAAAATATTATATGTGCTATTTTGAATATGCATAAAGCTATGAGCATAGATTTAAATTTAAATACAGATTGCGGCAGGGAAACTTCCTTATTTGAAATGCGCGTCCTGAATTGACAGTTATTATGAGAGGATTTAGAATCAGCACAGATTGTTATAAAATCAAGGAATAAGTGCTATCTTTTGTTACTTCTATATGATAATATATCCGTAGATTTTCAAAGCCTTTGTTTAAATGTGTTTTTCAACACTGAATGCTTCGATTTATGGACGGCTTATCAGGAATGGAATACAACCGTTTAACGGGATTTAGATTTTAATGTATAATGTGATTTGATTGCTGGCATACCTTTCGTTAATTTGATGGTATTCTAATACCTTTTCAACCCTCTAAATTTGCTATTTTCATGGATAACTCATCTAGATAGAGTATATTAATATACTTGTAGTAATTAAGTGCTTTGGTTGATAAAGGATTTTCCCGTGTATTTTTTAAGAATGCTAGTAGCTTCTAGATATTTTTACAATCGAAATTATTATATTTTAAATGAAACATTATAAGTTTCATTAGAAGATTAAGTTTGTAAGCAAGAACGTCAACTGCAGATGATAACTTCATATTAATACTATCTGTTCTTGAAATGTCTTCAAGTTGTTTGAGGAACTTGCTGCATTTATTTGTCATTTTTATTCCATATCTATTTTAAATACATGGTATTTTAACTGGAAAGACAAATATTTAATTAAAATATTGTACATTTTTAAGTGTCGACTTCTGTAAAAGTATCTTTCGGACGCGTCTCCAGCAAATATATTCAATTTGCAAGATTAATATTGACACTTTTAATACTTCACATTACGGTAGACCGTTTTAATTTTTAAGCAGCTACCTTCGGCGGCCTAATTGCTTTATTGGAGCCGCCACTTGGAAGACCTGAAAAATGAGGGTGGCATTTTTTCGTCTGACGCTAAATATTCATAACACTTTTCCGTGGTGTTTGTTCACCCTTTCGTACACTCTTCACACCGCTCGTTAGTCTCGGGCTGTACTTTGTTAGCGTCCACCAATATTGACTTTAGTCAACTTCCTCATTCCACCTTCCGCCCTTCTTCTTGATATCGCTCCATTCGCAACCCTCTGCTAACCTTCCGGTCGACCCAGACCCACCTGCACCCCACAATGAATCAATTCAAACAAACCATCCCGACATAGTATATTCCTGAGCGAATTATGGTCGACGTATTTAGATTTTACTGTAGGGAGTATCGGATACTTATGCGATGTCTATTTGGCTTCGGCGTGACAGCCAGAATTATGTATTGTACTATTTATATGGGAATTAAACTTGCTGAAATAAGAGCAAGTCCTTAACAATCCAAAGAACACTAGAGCTTAAATATAATTCACGATCACTGAGCTCGCCAGACGCGTTTTATATAATGTAGGGCATTACAATAAGGACAAAACAAGTTTTACATGAGATAACTACTCATTATTATATATTTTTTTATTTAAAATAATAATTTTAGGGCATTAAGGGAGCTGAAGAGCTATTATATGCGCTTGGAATTGCTGATTGATTAGTTATTCACTAAATTTGAAAATTTTATCGCATTGAAACTTCAAGATTATTTCGAAACTGCATTTTCAAAAACTATTCCAGTTATAGCTTAAAAATGTATTGATCAATCTGACTGAAATTTTTGGAGGTTTCTCACTATAATATTATTGATTTGATATAGCTAAATTTTTAAGGCTTTCGCCTAAATAAATTAGTTTTTCCGGGTAAGTATTGTCAAAAAAATGGTTAAAAATATGAAAATTTAACTAAAAAGTCTATTACTATTTTTAAATCAGATAGATATGAGTGTAAATCCAAGTTCCGATGAAAAATTTACTAAAGTGAAGTCGCAGAAAAACCAAATTTTTGCAGATTACGAGAAATTAACTGCCTCGGGTTTTCCCGTACACTCTCACGCACAACAGCGATGTTTTCAGCAGACTTTGCGCTTTGATGTTGTACATATATTACCTGATCGTCAATCGAATTGGGTGACTCGAATTTGGCCACTAAACATTGTGGCAAGGATAAAAAGTCACGTAATGCGTGGAACGTTTCTTGAACAGACCACTGATTTCAAAAATAAAATTAGATAGTTTTACAACCACGACAAGAAAAGTTTCTATTATGACAATCTTTAAGTCCACATCAATGAAGTTGATGATTCATTATTATTTTGTGTTTTTACTCCTTAACATCTGGTCAATAGTTCATCTCGTGATGAATCTTCATAGAATGGTTTGATGACTTCTGTAGTCAGAAGTGATCTATGGTGGTAAAAATTATTGAGTTCATCTCTAGCTTCAACCTTGCGCTATTTTGAACAGCTGTCTTCGCCTGCTGGACAATTTTGGTGTTAAGGATTTGCATCTGTAGAACATTTGTAGTAGAAAGTTTTCCAAATTTCTTCTTTCGTTTCTTTCATCGAGTTTGCGTGTTGATGAAGGGCTAAACCGTAAAATTTAATGATATTTTATCATTATCGATTAATTAATAATTTAATACCAAGTTACAATTCAGTATTCTAATTGATTTGTATGAATAAAATTTAATATTAAAAGAATATGAATCTCAGAAGAATTTCATCTTTCGTTAATATTTCTACCATTGTGTCGTAGGATCTTTTCAAATTTCACTATGCAAATTTCTTGTCGTGCACGCAGAAGTCAAGATATTCAAAGGACGGAGCTTTTTGCGTTCGGAGAGCTTTCACAGAACGTGATATCATCTGCCCATTGTTTTCGAATTAAGGTACAGCTTTTTCCTGAATTTGTGCAAAAATTTTATCGATATATTGATGAAAAATATTGTTTTTCTTCTAGGGCGATCCGTTCGCGTGCTATTGTTATACTCGTGCTTTTTGTTAAACTTGATCTCTTCGTTTTGCCATGTGATCAGCACATCTCTATTTATGTTTTCTTTATCCTGCTTATGATACCTTGAACTTTACGATCACGCAACCGAATATTTTCCATGCAATCGTTAAGCGATCCAATGTATGTGTAGCGCTTTTTTTATTATTTTCTGAAGGTATTTTGGATAAAACATATTATTTTATTTTACCTTTGTTCATAAAGGGCAACTTTGATCATCGATAATAGCATGAAATAACTGTTTTTGTATTTTGCAATATATTTTTGATTTAAATAAATCATTATTATATGGAAATAATTAAAAAAAAAAATAGTTCTGAGCTTTCAAAGTCACAAAAAAATGTGCGAACGAATGAGAAATATTAGTTTCTAAATTCTTTAAACAAAAAACTAACAATTGTTTTGAACATACTTTCGTTTCAATAATTATTTTGGCAGCCCTATTCTGTAGCTTCCATGGTCAACAGACCTGACACCACTGGATTTTTTTGCCTGAAGACGAGCCCTATTCCGTGATTCGCATGGTATTCAGACCTGATAATACTGGATTTCTTTGTCTAGGAACGTGAAAAATAATTAATTTACACGACAAAAGTGCCCATAAAAGAAAACTCAATTGAAAAAATAATCATCGTTTTTCCATAAGTGAAAGTGGAAATTATTGAATGAATTGTATAACATATATCATATTTTTGGAAAGGGTATAATCTAGAGAACTTTTTAAAACTAAACTAAGTTCAAAATAGTTAATTGTTTAGAGTAAAAATCAAAAAGAAAGACATTGAGATGTTTATCAATACAAACATAAACGACATGGTTATTGCTCATGGTTTAAGTATCGCAAGTACATTTCTATTTGCATCCCATTAATGACTCGATGCATCACCGGTCGACGTTGTTCTTGGAATATCATAAATTAACGCCTGTGCTGTTGGATGTTAAATCATAGTACAAGCGGTGAAATTAAAATTTGCAATTCATAGAGTCACATTTATAAATATTATATCTGCTATGGTTGCGATATACTATTTATAGAATGTGAACTTTTGGCAAAATAAGGAACTGACATAATGATTTAGAACGATTTGGCGTTGGTAGGAACGTGCGTAACTGTATGGTTACGCATTCATTTAATATTTGTGCGATATGTAAACTTGATGGTTTTTTACTAATCTCAATGGCCGATTTTTCTAAATCCTTCATATAAATTTATATCTTCTAATGATAATGGAATAGTGATGAATTAAAAAAAATCTATGAAAAAATATATTCGCAAATATCAATTTATTGTATTAAATACAGATGAAATTGTATTACCCCTGAGGGGTTTATAGCGCAGTGAATTTCTATGTTACAGGATCATGTCCACGATAATCCAGTTGTTGGACTGTTTCAAAGTACAATATTATATACAGCTGAAATCACACAAATGTGCTATATGAGTTATACGTTTGATGTTTGTATTATAACATTCCGTTACTAAAGTTGCGTTTGATTTTCGCTTTCGTCGATTTTTGGGCAGGAATCTAAGATGGCGCGCACTTTGTAATTCCTTTCGATTTGATCGTTATAAAGAAATGTTCATTTTTAATGACGAAAGAGAATTTATACACTGTAAAAAACGGTCTACGCTCCGGTAACTGGGAAGTTTATATTTTTTCCCCGAGAAAAATCCCAGTAATTAGAGTTTTTCTACCGTTGGCTTCTTTGTGTTAATGTTTCCTTAAGAGCTGTTGTTCAGTTCAAACTTTTCACCAATAACCTGAAAGTTTTGCATTTACTTCGTTAACTCAATTTTCATCTTCTGTGGCCGGGAATAAACTGAAATTTTAATTTATAGCATAAATAAATACTCGGGGTCTTAATTAATTCGTATAGCTGAATTGAAAGCATTTCAGCCCATAAATTGAGATTTAAATGTATACGGTGGTGTGTTTGGTTTCCGCTTTAAGAAGTCTTTAAGTACAGGAATACGCATAGAATATTCGCGATATATATCCTCGGGGGTGTTTTTTACTTTTATTTTTGTTAAGGTTTCAATATTCCCCGCTCTGAATCCACCAAAACCTTCCAACTTATCTTCGGAACAGATTTATCACTCCGTTCTATAATCAACCATCCGTTGTATACTTCGTCTTTTTATTTACTCAAAAGACTTTCCTTCATGACATGTTTAAAGGCGTCACAGAAGTAAAAGAAAAAGAATATCCCCCTAAGAAATTGAATGAAAAGTCTATAAAGAGATTTAACTGTACGATATGATGTATATATTTCCACCATACAGTGTGGAAATTCCAGCCAAAGACGTAACCAATTATGTATATTATCTGAATTTTGGTTGAAGGATAATCTTCTAGCTCAAGTAATAAGATTTCGAGACAATTTTACATCGTCATAATAAAATTATATTTTAATTTTCTTAAATGTCAGAACTTTGCTAAAGGATGACATTATGTTTAAAAACCTGTTGTTTTTCATAGCGTTCATAGCATAAAGCATCAAGTCACGATTTTACAATATTACAAATTTTCCGATAAAATACACATTATCTAGTTTTCATACAGCTAAATTCAACACCAACGATGTCAATTTGATGCAAAAATATAATTTAAAACGTTATACAGAAAACGCTGACGTGTGTAACTAATCCTATGTTTTTAAAGGACCTCTGCTTTGGTTGAATATTTTAATTAAGAACTTAGTTTGTAATTCTCTTGGGAAGTAGCGGTAGTTTTGGATTAATTGGTAGAAGCTCGTGGCTAGATGAGACACATTTACTTATGTACATATAAGGCAGACTTCGGTCATTTCTTTGTTTGTCCTAACTTTAACACAGTTCGACCGAATCCACATTAAAACAAATAGGTCATCTAATTCAGAACATTAATTGAAAAATTGTTTTAATTGAGTCGGCCATTTCGTATTGTGATCGTATCTGGCTAAGGCCATCATAATTTTGAAAATAGCATAGCAATTCAAACACAATGCACACGCAAATCATTCATTCAAACTAAAGAAAATACAAATGCTTTGAACGGCAGATAAAGACGCAATGCTGAACAAATTTGTGTCATACAAAACTAATCGATTTTTAATACCACCCAAATGTCATTTATGTTGTACTCATTAATATCAGAATGGAAATAATGCCACAGTCGCTTGGATTAATAATATCTTGTTGATTGAGCATAATCATTTTGTGTAATTTATAAGGAGTATTTCGAAGATTTTATAAATTTAATACTACATCAAAAATTTTCATGGAAGCTTACTGTAGTATAAAGAGTTTAAAATGCTTTCATGGAGCGTTAAAACTTTAAAATTGTGTAATTTCAAAATATTAAACTTGTATGAAACCGTGAAAGTATCAGATTAGATCTTGGGGGAAATGTTTTAAGCATGTTTGCGGTTAATTTGGCGTTTGAAATTTAAGCTTAATATTGTATCAATTTTACACATTTTTATCTCAACTTAAACATAATAAATCACTTAATTTTTTCGCAATTACTTAAAAAAAAAAAAAAACCTATGAACTTATTGAGTGATGTGTTATAAGGTAAGCAATTTAATAATCACTTTAAGTATAAAAAACCAAATGTTTTTAACAATTCAATCCTTATTTTACTACTTACATCTATTATTCAAAAAATATAGATTTTTTCAATATAACATACCCTTATTTAATTATGGTATTAACCCAAAAATGCCCACGAGATATTATACTATGGCAATAAAATTTTAAAACCTAAGGGTAAAATACAACATATATTGTAATTAAAGCCATACTATAAAATATTAAACATATTACTAAGCTAATAACAATGAATTAATTTTATGAAACTAAAGTCTTATATCGGTATATTTGACTAAATCAAAGGTATTAACCATAAAGATACGGGATGAACAGATCTGTGATTGTTGTCATTTCATCTTAGTAGACATTTTAATCGTTTTATTTGTTCAAATATATTTATTTATTATTTACATATAAATAAATAAAATTTGAACAAATAAAAAGTATATATATATTTATTTAAAATTTCGACACCTGAATAATTGTACATATTGACATTAAATGAAAAATTACAAAGCTGCTTTTGTGTCTACAAGTAATTTATGTTAATTATTGTTGAATAAATGTAGTCTACTTTTGATACAAGGTGGCTAGAACTTCGGTAGATGTGCGCGGGAACTTGATTGAAGTATTACAACTTTCAAAGCATTAATATAATCGTGATAGACTGTCATTTTTTTGAAGTATACATTTCGTTATAATATATTGGTTAAAAGAGTTATGATATTGTAATGTTGAGGCTGGGGCGCTCTCGGTGGGCAGAGTCCCCGGGCGGCTCCCCGCCCCCACGTGCTCGTCGAGATGGTCCGTTTTTCTATCGGGCCGTGATATTGCTGAACGAATGTATGGGGAAAGACGGGTGTCGAATAGAAAGACTCTTCTCTAAATTACTATTTATTCCACACGAGAGAGAAAGATCTGGCTGCAGGAGGGACGACCTCCCGCAGCCAAGGTTAACCGATTCTCGCCTTCTGCACGTCACTACTCAACAGGCAACGGTGCACGCCCAAAAAGCGATCGGTCGGTATGCAGATGCAATGTCTCTGTAGGGCCACAAGAGATGGCGCTGTTAAAATAAAACATTGCATCTGAAGAGAGATGGAAGACGTCGCTGTTAACAGCGCTACTACGTGGAGATGGTAAATCGCCAACGCTACAATATTTAAAAAAAAAAAGATTTTTTGTCTATATTTTCTAATCCTTCTTCTTAATCTGCCATATCCGAACCATTAGACGTAGGCGATCTCCATAGGATATTTTACTAGGAAAACGATTTAATGTGGTGGTTTCCCGTTGCCTTCCACACGTGATAAAGTAAGGATAGGATTATTTGGAAAGGTAGGAGAGGAGAGAATCTATGAGTGAGTAGCAAAATTATCATTATATATAAATTATAATTTAATTATTGTTGGAAATTCAATCAAAAAGTAATCGCCTCAGCATTTACTTATTCAAATCCAGAAAATCAGGGTAAACCTGGATTGAGATGATCGATCAGAAATATTTTCAATCTCCCAAATTTGTTGGTACGGTGAATTTTTTTTCCACAATCTGGATTTGAACCCGAACTGAGTCCAGGATAGTGTCTAATCCTTATTAGTATTTATTGGGTTAGATGTGGGTTTTTTTTTTTCTTAAAATATTTTATTATTAAATATGAATATCCTGCAAAATTTTATAATTATTTTGAAATCAGGAAAGGTTGACGATTCCATAAATTCACACCCGTACGGTAATAAATTATAGAATTTATTTGCTCTACTGCTCATTGTTGACACTAATGGCTCGTCAGAGATCCCACTGTCATTTTTGTTCATGGACCATTTTCTCCTGGTAATCGAAATATGTCACAGAAACTCAAGGGTTAATAGTGAAAATTTATAAATTACGCTTTTTTTTAATTCTCAGAATTCACGGCAATATATTTTATATGTGGGCTTAACGCGTTGTCACGTATCTAAAAATACATGAAAGCGATTAAAAAGATGATGAAAAAAGTTTAACAAAGGGTTTTATGCTTGTCGAGCAGCAAAAATTTGAATAAATGATGAACGCGATTAAGAAATACCTTCGACAGGGCTTTAATTTCTGCTTTGAATCGGCGGTCCATTTGTGTTGTGACAGAGGGCCATGTATCACGGCGTGTTACACTTTTTCTGCAGAGTTTCCCTTTAGCGAATATAAATTTTAATCAAGCGTAAATTTTGTGGTGACACCGATATTTACCACCTCCCTTATCAACATTTCGATAAAGCTGTATCTCCGCGGAGGGTAAATAGCCGAAGGGTAGTGTGGGAAGGCGGCCTATCCAGGTCCTGAACATCAATCACAGGTTCCGGTCGAGCGACCCACTTCCACCCACGCACCCACCCCATCGGACCAGAATAGCCTTATTCCCATCCACGCACCGCCACTAGCCGCTTTGTTAGTTTTGAATACATTGATCCTTCAGATTTAGTGTTTATCCGTTTTGTATTCGACTGCTTATTTGAATGTCCCGAGTATTTTGAAAATTTACGAAGGCTTAACGTAGCTGTATTCATGGCCTCGATATACATATAAAGCTAATAAATACGCATAAACAGAGCGTTTAACTATCATCCGATACTTTATGATATTGTTTGGGTACATTGAATCTATAGAAATTGATAGAGCCCCCTCATAAATATATTTATAATGTGACCGATTTTATAAGTAGATGATTTATAGCCGAAAGAAGTCTCATAAATTATATATGAGCTTTTTAATAGAAATATCTCGGTAAACCTTTACGGCCATCATCATAATTTCGAGCTTAAGTTGCAGCACCATGCCTCAAATAGCTCAATCATTCCCATATATTCAATCTGAAATCATTCCCTTATAAACCACGAAATATTTATGGTTATTTCGCGAATCGTTTCAAAACGAAATCCAAGATCCTTTATATTCGACTCTCATTTTTTTTCGCAATAACCTTGCCATTTATGTATATTTTTTATATATACTTAACACATTCAAAGTAATTTTATCTATAATGCAAGCATTACAATGTATTCAGAGGCTAATCAATTTTTTTAAAAATTGTCTGATGAAAAAATATTAAAATATATTCATAATATCAATGACATTCTGACAACATTTACTAATTTTTATATTTAAAAAAATCTAGTTTTTGAACTCATATTTGAAGAATTATTGAATTATTGAATTAAAACCGAGTATGATTCATTAATTCAACCACGAGTTAAGTCTTATCCCTTTGATGAGTATACACTCGCATGGTGTGAGCAGTGCTCTACAGTGTTTTATTTGCAATGCCGTGCTTGTATTTCTAATAGGCTATTATTTATACAAATTATGATATCTAGCATTACATTTAAGTTCTACTTTATTATTACGAAAAATTTATCAGCAAAAAAATCAAGAATATAAACAATATACTTAAGTATTTTAATATAACGCCGAATCCCATTTCATATTTAGTTATCTCAAAATATTAATTTGAGAGCGTTTCTATACAAACACAGATGACAGACAAAAGAAGAAGTTAGGCTTTATCATCATTATCATAATTAGGGATTCTGATTTATCGACGATTTTGCATACTTATCGAGAAATTCTCGATAAGAAACACAAATCATAATGCATCTCTGCGTTATTTATTATGGAATCTTAATTATATCTATGCATAGAAAAAATTACAGTTACATTCGTGTGATCTTTATTAAAAATTTACCTCCTCATACGCTCGATGTTGAACCTAGCGAGCCCTTTGATGGTGAACGTTTCGATTGTGGTCTTATTGATAGACAAATCGTCACCCTTCCTGTAGGACTCGAACCCAAGATGATTGAGTTACGGATCCAACCGCTTAAATGTGGGACTACCTGCAGATACATAGACAATTCGGTTGATTATAAATACTGAATAGCTTACTTTGACTAACTAAAAATAACAAATTTCTTCGAATGTATAAGGACTGTTTTATAAATTTTCGTACAATTTCATACATAAAAATATGAGTGGTTTCAGATTCATATGGATTTGTTGTTTAATTTAATAATAAATCATCAGCTATATCCGAGAATTATATTAGAACTAAATTAGCAATTGTTGGCAAAACTTTTAAATTAGCTTTCCACGTCGTATGCTCACCCTCTTTTTTTAAATTCATAATGAAGTGTGGTTGATGTAATCAGAGTGTGTATTTTTGATCTTTTTCAGAGCATGAAGAGGATTTCCTAGGCTTCTGTTTCCATATAAAGTGGGGTGTTGAGCTGAAGCACGCGACCAAAACCAGACAGGTAATTATACTTGAACCGTAAAACGGTCCCTACTTTCAACTACGTAATCACCTTGTTTAATTCTAGCCAACCGCTTATTATTTTCATATCTACTATTTAATATGTACCGTGCATCTAATTTTAAAACGCCTACAACCCTCATGCGAGTACGTGATTTCAAATCCGGAATAAATCGACGACGGACATGTTGGAACCCCTATATTTTTGGGGGTGTAATTTAAGAATCACGGATGGGATATCTCAAACTGCAGTTGATTATTTGAAAGTTCCCAAACTTGCGTTTTGTGCAAGTCATGTATTTAATTAGTATCTCCCCTAAATCATTATCATTTATCTTGAACCTTATATACGATTTTTTCGCGATATCTCTGAAAATAAAGCGCGATAAAATGGACATATTTGAGGATTTACTAGAAATAAGTATAAAATGGATTTGATATTTAATAGTTGCTACACTATGAAAACTGAAAAAATATATTATTTGCAATATTTCATATATGTGGAATGAAATTAGGTTGAGAACTTTGTTGCAAACTTTATAGTTTGCCACATCTTGCCGCCTCTAATTATCGTCTTTTCCAGAATTTATAATTAGAATTCAACACATATGTGTTTTGGCATAGAAAGGCCGCATGAATACAAATAGCTTCTTTTAGCTTCTAAAAATAAATTGTATGTTGATATCGAATTAGGGGATGATCAATATCGGCTCTGCAGCGCTGGAGCTTTTGCGCGGGCATCATCAATCTCAGTTAGAATATCAATAACAAAGTTTATAATAAAAATTGCTTTTGGCAATGTGTATTCGTCATGTTTGAAGGCAGTTAAACATCAAACCGAAAAAACGGCGAAAAGAAAAATAAGTGTAAAGGCAACTCATCACTTTTTAAATGAAAAACTTTATCGCAACTCGGATCTTGTAAGCGCAGTAAAATTCATCCCAAATGGAAATCTTACAACATCGTCGTTTTAAACTGGCTTTTGTTCTTCAAAAAAGCTAAGTGAGTTTGCTGGAGATTTTATTAGTAAAAAAGTGAACGAAAAAATTCGTCACATATCCTTTGTCTGATCCTTCCAGAAATGGCTATATAAATTATGTATTTATGTCAATGTCTCGTCTAAAGAACTGTGTGAAATTAAAAAAAGGTGTGGCTCGATTTGTAATTATTTTATTGAATAGTTTTTAAACAATGGGAAGTAATGCATGTTCTCAAAAAAGTATGTACCAATTCATATTTTATTTGATATACATATTATTAAAAGCTTCGTAATTTCAACGAAAGCTCTATACTTAACAAAATTTTCATCGCTTAAATATTAAACAGATTTCATGGGCGTTTCGACCAAAGTTTCATAGGAAATTTGTTCCAGAATTAAATTTCCTCGGCTGGAACGTGTTTTCAGTTCACTTATACTAATATATAAATGTGCATTAGTAGGAAATGACATCCGATTTGCAGCATTGAGGCGATTAAGGAAATTTGACTAAAGAAAGCTCCGTTCTTATATGAAATGAAAGGACCGCCTCCGAAAGATTATATTCATTTCACTCAAAGGCTTTCGGGGTTCAAGAGACATGGAGCAACAATTCAAAATGTAATTACGACATTGTTCACAATGTTCCATTTCCTATTTGGCAAAATTCTTGGCTAAAGTGATTTCGCTGTCAATTGATACGGTTCTATTCGACGCAAATTGAATTAGTCGAAAGCAGCGTAAATTCTAGATGAAATAGTTTCAACATCCGGGCGGGGATCACTAAAGTTTTGCAATGCATTTAGACATTAGGTGGAATGAAAAAATATTTTAAATAGTTCGGACGCTTTCGCTAGACTTGGATCTCGAAATTGGATCTCAGAGAATAACCGAGCTGACATTTGAATAGAGGGATTGCGACTTGGAGAGATCAAATTGAAGTTTAAAGGATCTATTCGATCCATTTGAATGATTGCAATTTGAGCCAAGTCAATTTAAAATCTGCATATCAATTCGTATGCTTTTAAACTTAAAAATCATAGATTTTGACGCATTTTTTACATTCAAGGCTTCTTTAAAGAAGATATGAACAATAAAAATTCTTTTAGAGAAAATCATTAAAACTCATGCTATCTATGGAATGAGCATATTTTAACTGTTGTTTCTAAATAAATATGATGATAAACTTTAACTCATTTCAATCAAAAAGCTTTACTTATCAGTTTTGGAAACATTCTAAAAATTAAATCTATTTTAGCATATCGTATTTAATCTAAATCATAATTATTATAGTCTTTCACAATAATCTTATGATAAAAATGACTGCATTTTATATAAAGCATCAACCAATATTTTACATAGAATACAGTATATAAAATATCATATAGTTGTATTTGAAAAAAAAATCTTAAGTGCTATGTTCGGATTTATCCCACGCTTCGTAAAAGATAGAATTGATGAATAATTTTTACTTGTTATCAATTTTAATTTTATGATCAATGCAGATATAGCTTTTAGGTTATTCTAGGGTTAATACTATTCTAATATTATGCATTTTAAATGTTTTGAGAAAATATTATAAAAACGTATCAACTATAAATTGAAACAGATTAGGCTTAAGTTTTGGATTAATATTTTTATCCTAGATCTTTGTATAATTTTAAGCTTATTTATTTATATCTATAGGGAGAATAAAGAGGATACATAAAAACCATTTATGAAAATACGATATTTACATTAAAAAAATATTAGGGTGTCCCATAAGTTTCTTTCGTTTTCACATTAAGAAAAAAATAAACAATAATTTGTATTACATCAAAATTTATTGAATAATATATGATCCATTCTGTTCTATTGTCTTTATCCATCTCTCCGGAAGCCTCATAATGCCTTCTTGCTAAAATTCCTCAGGTTTGTTGGCAAAATATTAATCAAAGTACATTTTTATATCATTTTTTTAATTAAAATTTTTACCACGTAAAGAATTTTCCAATGAAAGAAATAAATAATAATCTGAAGGGGCAATGTTCGGAGAGTATGGAGGATGAGGTAAAACATCCCAGTCAAATGATAATAATTTATTTCTAACGAGCAAAGACACATCGTGATGAAAAACAACGCCTTGTCTTTTCGCTAATTCTGGCCGTTTTCTGGCAATTTCATCCTTTAGATTGTCTAGTTGGAAACAATATTTTGTTGAATTTATCGTTTCACCTTGCTAAAGTAGCTCATAGTAAAGTACTCCCTTTTAGTCCCACCAAATGCATAGCAAAACTTTTTTTGGATATATACCAGGTTTTGCTACAGTTAAAGCTTCTGTACCCTTGGTCCAAGACCGTTTACGTTGGATATTCTCATAGAGTATCCAACTTTCATCTTCAGTGACAAGTCTCTTCAAAAAAGGTTGGCTATTATGTCGTTGGAGAAGAAGATCGCATGTTAAAATATGCTGAAGTTTATTTGGGTCAGTCAATTCATGAGGAAGCCACACATCTGAACGATTGATGTGGCCCAATTTTGTCAGATGATTATGGACGGATATTCGTGGAATTTCTAACTTGTTAGTTATTTCGCGAACAGTATATCGTGGGTTTTCTTCAACTATGGCTATGATTAGATCTGTGTTCATTTGCGAAAGAAACTTATGGGACAATCTAATATAATAATCCACAGCTTTTTCATATGAACTCATTAGATATGATGTGATTTATCTCAATCAGCGTGCACGACTCTCAAGTATAACGTTCAGATTTTTTCCACGTTCCATATAAAATTTGATTTGTATCTAAGCTCATGAATGGCAAAAATACGTTAATTTAACAATATCTGAAATATATTAATTAAAAAATTAATAATATTCACTTGGATCTTGTACAACACGGTTTTATTACAACACGGTTGATAAATTGCGGTATGTTTTTGTATAACATGCTTTACAACACGACTTTAAAAAAATCACGTATTACTTATACAAGATTTATGTATTTTCCCAGTCATAATATATGGTTTCAAGTTCCTATCAGATATTCAGCGCCGAGAAATGACTTACAATAATTAATACCTTGCATTCTTTGATAAACCAAACAATAGCCAAATTTGCCATGAAAAAAGTATTGAGCCATTTATGGTACTTATCAGAAGAGTTGGTGTCTTTTGCATTTTTTGACGAAGAACTGTAAATTCAATATAAACAAATATGGCAGATGCACTATGAATCGAAGGTGTAGAGGATTGCCTAAAAAGAAAAAAAAACATTGATGACGAATTCATCACCGAAATAAGTAGAGAAAATTTTGTGACTAACAACTCTATGATTTTTCCAGATATTGGGGACAATAAAGGATATTAAAAATCGTTAATATTTTTTAGAACGCAAAGATTTTTTCCCTATGAATTTCCAGCCTCGTATAACACGAAACAATATGATCGTGTTATATGAGGCCCAGGTGTACACTTTTAATCTATCTAGGGACTCGTTGACACTTCCAAATAATTGGATTAATTAATCCATTGTTGAAAATCGTCAATAAAAATAATTATGATAGAAATAATTAATGGACGCTGGCTATATTATTTTGATAAATTTATACCATTAACATCGTTTGAAAATTTTATATTGAAAGCTTAAATTCAATTTGAACGCATTGCAGGTCTAGAGTGCTTTCCAATTAAGAACAATCTACCGCTGTATAAATTTATTGACCACTGGATAGCACAACAGCACCACGGGCTTCTGCAACAACAAGGATACAACAATATTAAAAATTTAAATAACCCCACGAAATGCATTAACTATTTACTAAAGCAAGCAGGTAAAGTACCACCCTTTATACACAGCATCCTGGAATTTTCATCCGCAAGTTCGGGCTTGCTATTTATCATGTGTATAAATAACGATTACCCTATAACCAACTGTGACACGCCCAAGACAATTCTACGCATTATAGCAAGTCCATATCGTGTGTAAACTACGTTTGCCTAAATAAAGGTTAAATGCTATGTCTCGGGTTCCTTCGATACGTGACTTCCCCTAAATCTTTGAGGAATTTATCTATGGGCGAACAATGAATGAACGGGCGAGTATTTGAATAAATTAATCATCCAACCACCGACAAAAATATATTTTTTGGTACATTCGCGTAATTGGGTTAGTCTCATATGGCTTATAGAAATGTACGCGTCGGGGGCTGGAATTTCCGGCGACAAATGTTTTTTATCTCATTTTAACTTAATTTCGCACCCCGTCTCACAAGAATACGCCTCGAACGGATGAAACTTATATTGATCGAATTATTATTTTACTGCTTTTCCTTCTTTTCCGAAGATTCCCGAGGAAAGTTAAAAAAGCGCAGGAAGGCATTTCAATATCTGCCCGAAATGTATAATTTTTTTTCATATTTCATCGCGCCGGGGATGTGAAAAATTTACATTGGGGTGAGCGCAAAAAAGTAATGAATTTTAATGCGACGTGTTTACCATTTTCTGATTGTTGTAGATTCGAAACGAGCGCAGTTGCATACCTTAATTGTGCTTTTACTATGTGAAGTTTTCCTATGGTTGTTTCATCCAATTAAAAAACTTCCGTTTTGTAAACTAAATTTTTTCATACTATTTATTTTGTAAAGGCGAAAATGTAGTTAGCATTCAAATTATATGACAGCATAAAATGCTGTATTTACTCATTTCATAATCTGTGCTTCTGTGGGAACGCTTATTAAGTGAATAAATTTCAGAAAAAAAATCAGAGAATTAATTTAATTATTCAAATAATTTATCAAATATTCAAACCAATTCTCTGTTAATAATTAATTCATACAAATTTTAACTCTGAAATGAAATTAACTCTTACAATAAAATCTTAACAATAATTTAAAATACAAACAATAATCTAAAATTGCAAATCAACATGTATTTATTTCAAAGCGGTTGTAGAGAGAATTGGAGGTTGGTGTTAAGGTTGACGTTAACCCTAAATAATAACGATGTATGCTGATAATTTTAGACAGGGGATGGTTTTGATGTCCAGAGTAGAATGCGAAGGGTGAATACATATTTCTTAGGGTTCCAGAATGCAGTTGAGAAAATTTTGGCATAGACAACATTTACATCATGAGAAATGATCAGATAAAAGGCTTGCAATTTATGCATAATAATAACCAAAGTTTTTCATTCAGTCAATAAAATAATTGAGGATTTTATGATAGTATAACTTTGAGGCAGGGGCGCTCTCGAGGGCAGAGTCTCCGGGTGGCTCTCCGCCCCCACGTGCTCGTCAGGATGGCCGCGCTAGCGCACGGGTACGTTCTTCTATCGGGCCGTGATGTTGTTGGACGAATGGATGGGAAAAGACGGGCGTCAAATAGAAAGACTCTCTTCTCTAAATTACTATTTATTCCACACGAGAGAGATAGAGAGAGAGAAAGAGGGAGAGAAAAAGAGACAGAAATCTAGCCGCAGGAGAGACGACTCCCGCCTCCTGCGCGTCACTCCCCAACCAGCAATGGTGCACGCGTAAAAAGCGATCGGTCGGTATGCAAGTGCAATGTCTCTGTAGGGCCACAAGAGATGGCGCTGTTAAAATAACACATTGTACCTGAAGAGAGACGAAAGATGTCGCTGTTAATCTGGCGAATTAAATCTGCTCAGATAAGACCGACCATCTCCCTCTCTCCGCCGTATTTTGCGCGCATCCTACTCCTTCTTCTCGCCTCGCGCTTCGCCCCGCGGCCTCGCTTCACTTCGTCAAAACAATATGCGCCAATATGGTGCATCCGTTAAACGTCTCGCAAAATAAATTCTGCACACAAATATTTTTGGTGCTAATCCTATAACATTTACAAAAGTGCGTACAACAACTTCTCAAAGTTTCATTTCGATCGGATGAACAGTATAGGAATGTATACGTAGCAAACCGACAGCATGACAACTGAAACGGAGGCTTCCTGATGATGTGAATGTAGCGCAAAACTAACACATGGCGGCAAATTAAGTTTGCGCGTCCACAATTAACACGATCAAAAATAATCGCGAATTAATCCCATGCTACAATATAATTTTAAAATATCTCATTATTACATATTTAAAATAAAAACATCAAATCATCACCTTTTGGAGGTGAACAGAAAATAATATTTATAAACCAATCCCAATTATGTACCCCTAATTTAATCTAGCTTGAATACACTTATCTCAATTTTATAGCTTTTATAATATTTTTTTATTATTTTGTTTTATTTGATAAAACCTCTTGTATATCTTCCATACCAAATGAAATTTTATCAAAGAAACCACCATCTTGATTTATAAATGCAGGGTAGTTTTTTTTTTAAAAGTGAAAATTAGTCGTGAAGAAATTATTTCAATAAACACAAATTAATTATACAAAGTGATAAAAATACATATTATAAACGCTCATCACTATGGCCCGCGAGAGAATAATTCTATACAATTTGTTCTATTGTTGCTAAATGATAATATCGTGATGGAATTCGTTGTATATGTATTCATTTAAAATATACATCGGGGATCCTTTTATGGCTTTCTACTTCGATCCATGCTATATGACTAAAATGATAGCCATAAAAAGAGTCAGATCAAAAAGACATCCTCGAACAATGTTATTCTTCCAAAATATAAATAAACAGCGAGATACGAGAGTAAGATCTTGGGATATTTTTTATCGACGCATGTAATACATATCCGAAAATGGCGGAAAAATATTTTCCCCCCTTCTGCTTATGTTTTTTCCTGTTGATTTTTTTTTTCTTATTCCGCGTTTCCATGCGACACATTCCTCATTCTCCGGGTGAAAAATGTCTTTTTGTTTTTTCTCCCGTTGACATGTTACGCAAACACTACGACATCCGTCCACGCTGGAAATGAAAAGTTGGAGAAAAATTGAACGATGGGTTTCCTCGAGCCATATCGGTTACATATGGTATCTGTCGGTTCCGTTTTTTTTATTTTATTTATACAAGTGACGTGAGTTTTGATATATGGACTACAAGAACTACAATACGTCTCCGCGCTTAAAAATACATTTCTCTTGACAAAATACCACCACCCACATTCTCTGTGTACATAACCTATATATATTATCGGGAAAACATTCTTCAAGAGCAATTCGCTTAGCAGACAATCACAAAAGGAGGCTTCGGAGCAAAAAAATATTTTTATTAAATATTATGGTGCGACACTTCTAGTCGTATTTTTGTCTCTGTTGTCCGTTTAAACACAAACATCAAATATAGCACAATTTATCATTCCCATAAAATTAGGATTACACTTATAATTTGTCGAAAATATTGTGTAAATTAAATATGTGAGGCTCAAAATTCATACAAAATTATGGCGTACGTTCCAAAAAAATCGGGAGTCATGAACATGGACATTTTTCCATCAAAGGATCAATTTTTACAAAATGAATTTAAAGTTCTTCAGATGACAATTTATTAATATTTTTAGTGGTTGTTATTAAATAATATTTCCATCTAAAGCTACGTGTTTGTTATTGCAATCTTCTATCCAGACGTTGGGAGCTTTCGTTCTTCTTTTCTATTATTTATAGGGAGTGGAGATTTTGCACTGATCCTGCCAAAATTGCGAATCGTATTTTGCTTTCGTTTTTGGATCGTCCTAATTGTTATTTCAATGTAAAACAATATTTCAGCAACGAACGACAGTCTCTTGGCTTTAAAGCATTCTCAGACATAAGACACGATTCATCGTTTTTTTGCATTTCATTAGATACAATTCATCGACCGTATAAATTGCAAACTATGCCATAACAGTAATATATTATATAAGTCGTATTGACGTATTTGACTATGTAACACATCACTCAATAAGTTTGTAGGATTTATCACTTTAATCTTCGCAAATTCTTAAATAAAAACCAATGAACTTATTGAAGAGTGTGTTAACATTTTTGCAAACATCAAAAAATAATTCATCATCATTTTAACTTTTTAACTATTTTTTAATATTAGGTGTTTTGTATCTCACACTTGATAATTGGCTATTTTAACCCTTTTCTCCTGATGTACACGAGGAGATTGTCTACTTTTTTAATTGGGTCTAAATTGAACACTTCTTTTCATGGAAGTGTCTGTCTCAATATGATCCTTCGCAGCGACATCAATTTGTATTGCTTTCAATATCGTCTAGATCAGAGGGGCCCAACCTTTTTTGTCTTGGGAACTACTTTTCAATTTAAAATTGTCTCGGGATCAACTTCTAGTATGATTCTAATAGGAAATTTAATTAAGATGTTTTTTCCATTCTTCAAACTTGAAGATTTGCATAAATATGTCCTTTCAAAGCATGATGAAATTCGGATATAGACGTCTTTCAAATTTGAATATTTTTCTGGATTTATCACCATCCATATATGATAAGAGTTGAATTGTGATAATGTGATATCATTTTGCAATTTAATTAATTGCAATATCTTGAGCAAGACTTTGGACATTTTCTTCGTTCATATTCAACGGTGATAATATGAAGTTGCAAACTGTATTAAGCTTTTTAAAATCTGCGAATCTCTTTTAGAATTGATTCAATATTTTCTCCAATACAGCAATATATTCTTTGTAATTATATAAATCTACGTTTTCATCGATCTCATCTTTTAAATTATAAAAATTTGGATTTGCCTTGTAAATCCATTTTATTTTTATTGAATTGAATTTTCTTTCAACTTCAATAAAATTGGCTCAAAATTCACAACGCCAATTATTCAGTATATTTATGGCGAGCGCTTTTCTATTTGTACCGAGTGCTATGCGAGAATGTTGATAAATTTATGGCATATGTTCAAGTGGGTTTCATGGAAATTGTTAAAAGTTTTCAAGGTAAGAAAAAAGTTAATAAAGAGATAAAGTGCTGTTATGGAAAGTTTCACCGAGGAAAAGTGTTTAGTGTAACTTTTGAAAATATTTAGTCGACGCTTCGAGCATTTTTGCACATCTCTCTCAATACATTTACTTTGTTGAGTTATGGGATGTTTTAATAACATTTTAATGATTGTAGTGTGTTTTGATTGCGTCAATAGAGTCTCAAATGCAATGTATTTGTCGAGGGACAAGTTTTCAATTAACATTCAGACAGAGCCCCGACATGAAACTATTAGCATGTTTCGAGTATGAAGTCTTAGTGAACTATTAGAATTGTATGGGGGAAGTGACAGTTCCATGTACATAGTAATTATTCTAGTCTAGAGGATGGAATTATATAAATCTACGTTTTCATCGATCTCATCTTTTAAATTATAAAAATGGGTGAAATCCTTTTTTCGGAGTTTCGATATCCATAATTTCAATTTCATCTTAATAGAATTTACTGATGAAACCATATCAATAATGGTTTTGGATTTGCCTTGTAAATCCAAATTCATTTAATTTAATTTAGATGTTAAATCTGTCAAAAACGCAAGTTATAATAGCCATTTCTTATTTAGGAGATAATTTGACCTTTTACCCTCTCTCTCAATTAAAAACGTTCTTATTTCGGGTTATAACTCCCGAAATCGAACAAGAACAAGTCATTTACTCAATCATCTTATTTCATTATGTATCAGCAAGTCATCGAAAAACAATTTCAATTTTCTTCTCTGCAGCGGCTTACTTCTGATGGAATTAATTATCCTTATAGTAATTTTGATGTATTATGCAGTGGCATGAAAAAAATGGAAAATCGTTATCTCTTTTGCAAAATGCAAGAAACCCATTTTCACTGCCATTGAAGGTGCACCGTCTGTTGTAATAGATACGAGTCTCCGTAGTGGTAATTCTTTTGATATAACATAGCATTTAAAAACCTTATAGATATCTTCCCCTTTACATGTTCCTTTAATAGGAAGTGTTTTTAGCTGTTCTTCTTTTGTGCTGCAATCAGGAAAGTCACTGGTATCGAGCGATTCATCAAGATGAAGTGAAAAGTATGCGCAAGCCTCGATATCATTTTTTAACTGTAATCGTACATCACTTGCTAAAAGCTCTCGTTACAGAGTTTCTTGATAATTGCATACTTTGAATCACGCTAATAATTTCGTTTTTGAAATTTTCAAATCATATTTCGGCAGCTGATATAAACCCTTCTTTAAAAATCTCACTGAATTGCACATTGCCGACTCTTTTATTTAATTCCATATTAGGAAATAATGTTAGACTCTTACCATTAAAATTTTATATATGATTAACACCAATTATTAGATATTATAGCATCTTAAACACTATTCTGAATATTTTTAAGGGAAGACGTTTAATCTCGTTTGGATGTGACCCAAACGGAATATTTTATTGAATTTAAGTAAAAATACGAAATGAAGAAAATTCTCAGTAATATTTATATGAAAACGATAATGTCAAATCGTTCAGGATAATATGTATTCATCTTAACCGATTGCTCCGAAGAAGCGGCTTATATGAAATTCATTTCTCGCTCCTTTTATTGGCTTAAAATATTTCGCAGCTTTGTAAGAGCTGGAGAATATCAAACTTTAAATCAAATTTATGTAAATTAATAATATATTAATATGATATTAAATATTTGATTCGTATTAAATGCCGTAATTAATTTGAATAGTAACGCGAATTACATTGAACATATTCGATTTCTAATTTAAGCGGTTGAAGCTTTCTACGATCAAAATATAGGAAACTCATGCAAAATTATAGTATTATAAAATATTTAAATAGTTATTATTGCTTATTATTTATATCACTATTTAAACATTATCATTATTAGAGGCATTACTATTTAGAGCAATTTTCAATTATGCATTCATTATGCATATCTAAATATAAATATTTCTACGATTCATCAAAGTAATACATCAAAGTTATAATTTTGCAATAATAATTATTCACCTGAGGGGTGCTTTAATGAAGCGATTTTTTTAAAAATATTTCATCATACACACGCGTCATATCAAAGTAGTATGGAGAAGAATATGTAATTATTGTAATGGGTGTGTTTTCGATAGATTATCCATAATGTTGAAGGTCAAAAAGAAACCGTTTGAAGGCTACTGCTCGAGAAGATAAGTTCCCCATTGACGAGAAGTCTTCAGTGCTGATGTCGATTTATGGTGATCGTTATGGTAAACGTTTAGCTGACTTCGGCGCTTATGGTAATGTTATAGTCCGCAGTCAGTCTGGGGCCTGTATGAGGACCTCCGGGTCCCGATTTTATGGTATAATACCACATTTTTATGGTACGGGAAGGGTTTTATGCGAACTTAATCGTTCTGCAATCTCCCATATATGAAATATACGGCCATTGATCGGACTTCAGATATACACGCAGACATTTCACTTTTATGTACTAAAAAGCGGAACGAAACTTTTTCATCTCTTTTTATTATAGCGAGCCTTATAAATGACACCTAAAACAGTGCGAATACTTGTATATATATATTTATTTATATATAAATCAGTGCTTCTACGTTCACGGACCTTTACCCTTTTCTGTTAGGAGGAAGTTACGAAAAACCCCCCCGTTCTCCAGAATGCTTAATTTGCCGAGATTCTTCTGTATTTTCTTCCTTTAAATATTTAGCGAAACACTTTGGATTGTACGTTGTACTGGTGAGTTCCTTGCTTTCCCGGCAGTACTGAAAGCAATTAGAGGAAAATGATCGTTGTGAGTAGGAATCTGGTCGGTCACCGAAGCCCCTAGACCCGTCCCAGGACAATTTATACTTTCTCAAGTGTAAGGTTATTCCCAGAGCAGCTGCATAATTAAGAGGATTTAAGCGAGGACGTAATGTGGGATAACAAACGGCAGGGAATTAGCGGCAGACAGAAGCAAGGAATGGGCGTAGCTCTGCAACTACAAGGATTGCTCCGGAGTCGAGAATCTTGGCCCGAAGGCTCTTCTTGGACTACTGAATAATTCCATTTGAAATATAAAAGGCACCCGCAAAAGGATAGAGCATTTTACTTATTCACTTAAGTTATCTTCACTTGCTGAGTAATCGCACGGGGTGAGTAGTTAAATGAACCAAAACACTATGCTCGAATCAGTGAAACGAAACTCTACCCAAAATTAAAGTTGAAGCAGCAACGACCTTTGGTATTAGAAAAGCGAAGAAAGAGAACGATATTGACGCCATAAACTTCAATATAAATTAAACACCCCCGACGTGAAATCGCGTAGATCCAAAGTGATTTAACGATCTTAGATTCTACAATAGTTCCTAACTCGTAAGAGCACAACAGCGATTCCAAAAGCTATTAAATTCAAAATTGATACATGTATCTTTATAACAGTTATTGCATCTTGTATCAGAAATCAAATTTAAAGAGCGTTAGCATAAATTTGGTCAAAGTTTATGATTTTTTTAAAATAAATATCATAAATAATTTGTGCAGTCAAAAAAACTTATGTTAATAACATATTGTTTTTCTTCATATCACACTAAACCAATAAATTGGATAAAATTCAGTGAAGATTTTCATCCTAATTCGTATGGTGGTTACACACTTTTTTTCATTTATGACACATGCAAAATCAGAATTATTTTATAAAGATACATTTTTAAGAGTAATAATGTTATAGTGTTTTGCCGATAAATTTAAAAAAAGTAAAAAATGGTTTTCGACTTAATATGGTCCAAAGTCACGACATGCATGACTATATTTTTTTTCAAATTTCTACAATTTATTTATAGTATTTAGAGGCAAAATTCCCAATATGTTTATGTTTAAATAAATTTGGTGTTATATCAAGTATCTAGATTAATACTTGTAAATATTTGCCAATTTTTGGCCAAAAAACTAACCTTTATACATTTATTTATTAAAGTATTTGAATGAAAAACTTCCAAAAGTCCACTAAATATTATGTTTTCAAAACTTATATTTTGATAGGAGCTTCAAATGTTTCGCAGAGTATGAATTATTCCTCAGACAAAAAGCTTGATATTGTCTGATATAATATGCAATAATGGAGTCACTTTTAGAACTCACAACTCTCACTCGTAGAATTCTGGATTCTGGCCGAAAAGGAAACAAATTGAATTGCTTTGGATTTTTAATGGACAAAAAAGTGCATTACACATGTTAATATATAGGAAAATGTTAGGAAAAACTTTTGGAAAATGACGAAATTACTAATACTTAATAAACCTAAAGCTGTATATATATAAATCTACAAATGCTTATAATCATGAGCTCCATTATGTAATGATATACATTTTTAAGTAATCTTGGTAATTTATTACATGGTAGATTACAAGTTCAAATGGTTAATCGTTCAGGCATTAATTTGATTTGTTAGACGAGCCCACCGGTTTTATCTAATAAAACGTGTACAATTCTTTCTTTGCGGGGGTGAGGTCTCAATCCGGTCCTTGGAAGCCTCGAATTATCGAATCAAAGGGTGAAACCGTATTCGGATGAATAATTTTTTGAGCTCCGACCCATGACTATCCTAAATTGCGGACAATTTTTCCGATTGAAATAGATTAATGCCCGCAAGTCGTTCATGATTGATGACGGTATAAATAACGGATACGTTACATTTGCGTATCTACAAATTAGTATCTAGAACATTAATTTTATGACAATGTATTCATAAAGCACAGATAAATCTGTACGTTCTCGGACTATGATACATTTGCATACGAAATTGAAACATAAATCATCATCAGATCATGCGAGTGAATAGCTCTGCGGCTTATTAATAATTATGGCTTATTCACCGATATGTGATCAATATGTTGGTGTTGGCCTACAGACTCGATTAATACTACTGCTGTAGATTTGTCATGGATAATACTGCTCCAATTAGTATTTTGCTCTCCATAACCCTTATTTGCCTACATACAACAATTTGCTTACATTGGATCCTTAATTGCGATTATAACGATAACGAATCACATTAATCTAGGTTTGAAAAAAAAATGATATATTGCCTTGAGAGAAAAAATATTCAATGAAATGTTCAAAATATGACAAGTTTTATATGTAATCGATTTCTGTTTAATAATTTGTATTTTTGCCTCGAAGAAAATATATCGTAGTCTATAACACATTATGCTTTTTAGAGACGAGCATGACATTTTGGTAAAGGTAAATACAATTTTTTAACAATCGCCTTATCTATAGCCTATTTATTGTGGATCAACGAATAATTTGTCATGTTTGGTCACATAATGTAAAAACTATCGGTTCTTCGTTTCAGAAATAATATTTCTTATTCAAGCGTATTTGTCAAACTGTTTTAACTATATTGACTATTTTTCTAGTACCAGCATCATACTTTCTTTAAAAAATATATATTAACATAATTAACAGTTGAATCTAAGATCAATTTTATAGGCGATAAAGTCTGTAGTTAAGAATTATAGCGGCTGTAAAATGATCTTAATATAGAGTGTATGAATGAGTTGTAATGCTTTATACTTTTACCCCAACATGAGCGTGACCATATGGTAACAATACACATTGATATTTCAATCGAAAAAGTCTTGGTATTAATATAAGAGATAAACAAAATGATTCATTTTTTCGTGTGTATGATGATTGTCTGGAATTCGAAAGAGAAAAAGTGTTGAAATTGTCAATATAATAAAACGTTTGAATGATATTTGACATTGCATGGACGAAAGTAGCCACAAGATGGTACATAATGGACGCAAAAAGACCAAAGGAAAATGTACTCAGAAAAATGAATGGAGCAAAATGGGCGAGATTGGTCCAGGATAAGGATGAATGGACATGTGTTGAAAAAGTCTTTGCCCTGCAGTAGATTACGTCTGGCTGATGATGACGATTTCAAGATTTAGTCAACTCAATGTGCCTTCTTCAATTGATGTACTTTAACATCGCCAAAGACAAAAATAATGCAATTTTTTGAATAAATCAAAGATATTTTAAAAGCAATTCAAAATGTAATTTTATAATGGTCTTATTATTCCATTCGATTATCATAGCAAATATCATTTTATTTTTATTGAATTGAATTTTCTTTCAACTTCAATAAAATTGGCTCAAAATTCACAACGCCAATTATTCAGTATATTTATGGCGAGCGCTTTTCTATTTGTACCGAGTGCTATGCGAGAATGTTGATAAATTTATGGCATATGTTCAAGTGGGTTTCATGGAAATTGTTAAAAGTTTTCAAGGTAAGAAAAAAGTTAATAAAGAGATAAAGTGCTGTTATGGAAAGTTTCACCGAGGAAAAGTGTTTAGTGTAACTTTTGAAAATATTTAGTCGACGCTTCGAGCATTTTTGCACATCTCTCTCAATACATTTACTTTGTTGAGTTATGGGATGTTTTAATAACATTTTAATGATTGTAGTGTGTTTTGATTGCGTCAATAGAGTCTCAAATGCAATGTATTTGTCGAGGGACAAGTTTTCAATTAACATTCAGACAGAGCCCCGACATGAAACTATTAGCATGTTTCGAGTATGAAGTCTTAGTGAACTATTAGAATTGTATGGGGGAAGTGACAGTTCCATGTACATAGTAATTATTCTAGTCTAGAGGATGGAAATATCGGTAAATCGCTCTCGTGAACATCGTATTTACTTCAGGTGGTAAAATCGTGGAAACGTTAAGTCTACGGAACACGCAACAGATATTAGATGATAACATTATTAAACTTGAGCGTGGAAAACGATTTAATTGTCACATATTTTGTATTAAGGCTTCATGAAAATTTACACGAAAATTTGTACGGAAAATTCAAGTTAAAATTTTTGCTGTAATACTTTGCTTTGAATTTAAGCAGTAAAATAGTAGCACAAATACATTCGTAACTCTGCATGACTTTATTAATCGTCTCAGTGTTTATTTATTTAGACCCAAACAATCAAAATGAAACTGAATCAAGATGATAGATCGCAAATATATCTCTGATTATCCTAATTTGTTAGCTCAGTGATTTTTTTACTAAATCCGAAATCATACTCATTATACCAAAATATAATCATAAATAAACTAAGGCTAAATCATTAATGTTATGTAATTTAATTTTAAAAAATCATATACTATGTGGAAGTAATTTGTAAAAAAAATTTGCGATGATGTATAAAAATTATTTTCTAAATAGCTAAATATTTGGTAAGGTTCTTCAAATTCTCTCTTGAATTAATTGAACCATATACTAAATCATTCATTATGGAAAAAAAAAACTTTAAATCCTGCTATTATGCATTGTATCATATTTTAACAACCCTAATGTCGATGATCTACTACGATCCATACATACTAATATGAAAGAAGCTCAAATATTAACTGCAGTATTAATAAATAGATCCATATACCATTTTGCCTAACGAAACATTATCGCAGTTCCATTGATAATGTTCCCCATATGTGAAGTACCATATATTTCAAGCTGGCATTAAATGCACTAATCGGGGTATTACTGTACTGCAAAATATTATAGTATCGAGTTGTGAGTTTGATATCCAAAGCATGGGATGATTTTTATAGGATTTAGTTCCATAGTAGCCATTATCCAAATATATCACATATTCATCTATTTAATTTGCAACATGACAAGCCCATTTTCAATAGATTTGTCAATATAAAATTATTTTAATTCGGTTTACAATGATTTTGCTATTTATAGTTCTCAAATTCCTATGAAACTTATAAGAATTTAGTTAAAGAGCTTTGTAATTCCTATAAAATCTAATGCTACAATTCATGTTTGGATAGCTATTAAGGAAATTATTTTACAATTTTCCAGCCATTAATAGATCATCAACTTTCAATATTAGAATAAGTTTAGAGTGAGGATAGAACCCATCACATTATCGAATTCGGGCTTGATTACAATATATATTAATTTATCTTCATTAAATGTTTATTTCTTATTGATTTTGGGCTCAAAAATTACATCCAGGCACATTATGAATACAATTTTCAGATATGCCATATCCAAAAAGAAAATATGAATAATCTAAACGTATGCATAGCTAGCTTTTATAATACTATTACTCCATACATTCTAGTTGGACATGAACCTCTCATTGTCCAAATGTAGGCACAGTCTACTAAATCATATGACTTCTCGATTAAATTTAATTGGGGAGCTGCATAAGTTCTAAACTTCTTATATTCTCTACTATATAAATAATCAATGCGATTGATTATTAATATTTAATGAGATTTTTAAAGAAATTCGATAATTTTCTAGATATAATAAACGAACGATCGTGCTCATACAAAGCTAAGCCGTTTGTCGTTGCAAAAAATGTTGTAAAACAAAATAATATAAAAACGTTACGAACTTATTCCCCAACCTAATAACATGAAGTGTTATCAAATTTGCCTATTACGGTTGGTCTATTTTTTGACATCTGAAAATTCGATGTCTTAACATGTGTGACATACAACCCATTGGAACAAAGTTGATGTCTCAACAGGTGAAGCAAAAGACCGTAAAGAGTTAAGGTGCAATATCCATAATCGGATGAAGGCGATCGGATAATCTGGATCTATCGGATATGTGAATACTTCTGATCTTTCGAATTTGTTGGTACGATGACATTTTTACAATATGGATTTCAGCCCAAACCAATAAGAGCCCATGACTTACTCCGCTGTGCCAATAATTAGTTAATTACATTTATATATCGTCAAAGTATGAATACTTTTTCACTGATGGCATTCGTATATTGCCTGAAAATTTGATGATTTATATCGTAATTTTATTATCCAATGTCAAAAATGTTTGTATTAATGTTCATATTTATTTTAAGCGATTTAATAATGTTGAATTAATCCTCAAAGGATATTACAGCTTAGATTAAAACATAATTTCGTTAATATTATTACTCGGATATATTTGTTATATTATCCGGCAACTTAAGCAACAAGGCCGAATTCTCACATTAATTCTCCAGATATCGATCTTTGTAATGCTGATAAATAGCAACAGGAAGAGGAAATGGTTAAAAGCTTCTCCTTCAGATATTTCATTAGGGCGCCTATACAAACAAGCAATTTTGATGTTTCGGGGCAAATTTGGCGTTAATTTATTACTTTTAAAATATAACTGAGCTGAACGGTTACATCATGAAAGGAGGAGATTTTGGCGTGGAAAGAATATGAGGAGCTCTTGTGCATGGTGCGGCGCCCAACAAAAAGCAGAGTCACGCGAGGGCGTCGTTATGGCGTGCCATTCAATACCCTGCAGCTAATTCACTCGCCTTTAATACTATTCCCACAAAATCCGCGATCGCCCGATAAATCTAGCCATTCACAAAAAAAGGGATACATTCTAGCACGACGCAATTCCGTAATGCTTCCTACCCCTTGATTTATAGGCGGCTTCCCTTAAACAATACAGTGTCATACGTGTGCCGAAACACACCCTGTCTCGATCTTTCCCGGCTGATTAATGCGGCCCTGGCGTCTGCGTACGATTTCTCATCTACACCGACCATTATGTCTTTGATAGGCAAATCATAGCCTTATACTGCCTTTCCATTATTTACTTCATAATAGCAATCGCCATACGACTATATCAGGCGAAACTTCAATTACAAACTAATCACAGAATGTCGTACCCCTACAAACCTACGTTATTATTAAGCCAAGTGTCTGAATAGTTATTTAGTTGTTTGACTTGTATTGTAAAGAATTTGAAGTGTGATATTGTAAAAATTAGCCAAAAGATAATATCTCGATCGATCGAATTTAATGCTTTTGTGGATCTTAACACAATTTCGGCGGGCGATTTTTTGCAATAATGTGGCTTGCGGTTTATGCACAGTCTTTGTAAACATGAGAATTCTCGTGTCCCGATGTTAACGTGTTAACACATAACTAGGGGTCCCAATCGAATATTCGATATTCGAATATATTTGCCATTTTTCACTATTTGTAAATACGAATATTTATAAAATGAATCGGATATTATTCGCTTTTTTGTTTCAAGCAATTCAAACAAATACAACTTATTTGAAATCTTGGATGAATTTTTATTTTCAAACTAGTTGGGTGCGAAATAGGGCACGTCTCTAGACAAAGAAAGTCAGTGGTTTCAAGATTGGAGACAAGCGAGCCACAGAATGGGGTACATCCCCAGACAAAGAAATCCAGTGGTGTCAGGTCAGGAGACAGTGTGAGCCACGGAATAGGGCGGCATTTTATATGACTTTGGAAGCTCAGATTTTTTTTTATACTAATTGCATAAAATAATGATGTATTTATTATATATTCCCAATACGCAGAGTGATCAAAACATTTTTGATTTTCGAAAATATATTTTTCCGGTATTATTTTTGTAGATAGACGCCCGTGAGGTTCCCCGAACATAATGTGTTAATAGTACTGGAGACAGCAACCAAAATTTTTTAACCATCTCTACAAAACTGATTTTTATTTCAGTTAGTGTTCATACAAAGCAAATCAGAAATGTTTCAGCCTGCCAAGTTTTTTACGTTGTGAACATTAATAACAATTTTCGAAACATTAATAATTAAACACACCGGCATTAAATTTAAATGTACAAAAAAACCTTTTTGTCTACAAGTATTTTAGGTTAATTATTTTTAAATATATGTCGTATACTTTCAATACAAAGTGGCAAAGGCTTTGATTGACGTGCCTGAAGTTGTAAAATAAGAATTTGTTTGAAATATTGCAATTTTTAAAGCATTGTAATATTAAGTACAATATAGTTTCAATCTTATTAGTATAATATTTATTTACAAGTCTCAATTTTTTTATGAATGTCAGCAACAATATAATCGCGATTTACTGATTTCGTTTATTTACAATATCAAAACAACAAAATGAAAATAATTGCACATGTCGTATTAATAGTTTTAGATCATTGTAGACACATTTTATTTATACTGCTTTCGAAGTACGTCGTACTTTAAAAATGATATCATTATATTCGAATTCCTCTGTCACATATTGACAAGATGTATTGCAATATTCAAAAAGTTGTGCGCAACTTGGAATAAATCAATCTTAGTTTATTGGGCTCTTGTAAATTCATGTGAACACGTTCGAAATATAATCGTGTGTCTGAAAAATATAAATTGGTACTGGATATCTGTGTGATTTTATTTTTCCATAAATATATTATTTTGTAAAGCATGACACGTATGATTTGATAGGTTTGGTCTTTTTTGTTTTTGGATTTCGGTATGAATGCATGTTTTTATCTAAGTAAAAGCAGCATCTCTCATGAATATTTTCAATTGGGTCTGGAGCAAGCCCAACTTCATTTAATATAATGCATGCACAATTGAGTTGAAAAACGTTTTGGTAGATATGGAACTCACGTCCTAAACTTGCAAAACATAACATTAATATAATTTAGTATGAGTGCGGTTGGGGAAAAGCCACTTGTCATGCCAGGGAACATGCCCTTGCTTCTTTCTGCTAATGCTGAAGCACAGGGGTGCTGTTTGATATTCCACTTTTTAATTGTAACGATAGCGGGTTCCAACTTAAAACGTGTCAGGAAAAAATTCAAAAATTTCTAAAGCATAGCAATTACATTTATTGCATCCCCGTTTATTCGAACGTGCTTGATTAAAATTTTATTCGACCGCTCTGTATTCAGAAAGAATGCATTTTATTTCTGTGCCGTATTGTAATTAGGGTTGATTTAGTTTAAGACATTAAAATATATTTTTTTTTTCTTTTTAACGGAAATTATAATCTATAATAGTGATAATAACCTTTATTTGCTAAAATATTATACAATAAATTAATGCATCTAGCCTATACATATTTATACAAACTGCTTAAACTTAAGTTTAGGAATCCCATCCCTTATCTTAATTACAAACTATAATACTAATCGTAAAATTGATATATTCTGAGTATATTTCTTATTTAGTAAAGCAAATTAAAAACCTCTTTGCTAATATTTCACTTAAAAAATTATAAGCTAAACGATGAAGCCTATATATGTAGAACCGATATGGGGGACACTCTTCTGATCCGAGCTACATATAGAGGTCTAAATATTCGGAACCAAGCCAGCCTGCTCACAAAAGTGCACAACAAAGTGGATTAAGTAAAAACGAAACTTCTATACATATTAGTCCCTGTGAGGGTTTTCGCGATCATAAAGATCGTAGAAGATCCCAGAGATGCATGTTTCCGCATAACTTACGCAAGAAGCCCCAAGTGCTTCAAAGAAGGAGAGAGAGGTTTGCGTGTCCAATCGGTCCACCTTTCAGACCGCTGACACTTTGAATGAGCACCTTGCGATCGGATGCCATGCCCGTACATGACCATAGAAGATGATCTCCGTATCGGGATAAACCATATGGAGCGACCCAGCAATATTTCAAGAGATACATAATCGAGGGAAATAATAGTGAGAGGTGGCAGTCTGAAGCTGACGCGAGCCACTTCTCTTGTGTATGTATAATATATAATAAAGTAGACATGCTATTAGTCTAGTGGTTGTTTTATGCTACATATAGATAACCACATATACAGTAGAGGTGACGCGGTGGATGTATGCCACGAAGTAGGAGAAAGTACAAATGATTCGTCCTCTCTTTTCAACCAACTGCCGGTTGGAGCCAGAGAAAAAGAAGCGTCACGCTGCGCATGCGCGTAGCTTATGGCCTATGTAAATCAAATACTTAAAACAATTATCCCTCTTTTTCTCTCTTCTGTGGAGTAAGAAAATGGGAAGAGTTTCACTTTTCGTGACGTTCATGGTGATTTGCTATTAAGCTATTAAGTATTCTATCAAAAGATAAGCTCATATAATAATAAATCAACCACTTAGATCTGTAGATTAGATCGATATATGTGTATAATATCAGTAATAATGACCAAAATATTTTTCCTAAAGTCGTGTTGATCGTACGGAAATTTGTGGTAGCGCTGTGATCTCATTTTAAAATGCATGTAAATTTGCTTTCCATAACAAAGTACATTTTGTTTATTTTTTGAGGACGAAGAACTTTCCTTTTTGTATGTTTTTTTCGCAAAGTGTATGGCATACAATATATAACCAGCACGGGTAATTAACTAACTTTTAAAGTACGGTAATGTGAAAGTTTAAACTGCTTGTTGTTTATTTTTTCACACAACATTTAACAATATGCAAATTTTAATTTATTCACTGTTGTAATTTTGAGAGCTATTAAAATTAGCATACACTTTTTTCATATGTTATATATTATATAATTAAGGGGAACTTACAAAACGGTCAAATTATCCTTAGAGTATAATTATAATATCTAGGAAATATCGCGACATCAAAATGTAATAGCATTATGATTTAGTCAACTGTGTGAGTGCTATCGAAAATTATCATTAAATATTAATGCAAATATGGTCCTTGAGAAGACTGGGTACGAGTTTTGCAAAATGGAGGCAATGAGCTTTTCAGAGAGCAAACGGATAAGTTTAGTTCAACTGGTATTTAATTCGTTGAATACTTGTAAACAAACATTAAGAAGCTTATGAATTTCAATAAATTAGAATACGATCTGATGGGTAGTTATGTACATTTTAAAGCAGTAATCCATCGAAAAGATCAAAGTATTTGTTTATTATTGGCATTGTTGGCAAAAACTCTCAATATCATAAATTATTAATTCCAAAATATTAATACTTGTAATTCCAAAAAAATCAATTGGATTTCCAGTCAATAAAACAATTAAACCAACTAAATTTCCAAAAGAGGGTGGACCATTTCTCAGATATTAGATCAATACATTTTACCCCCAAATGTGGCTTATTTAATTTTTTTATTTGGCTTTTAGCAATCCCTTTTATGGGATCATTGCCAATTTTGTTATTTTATTATTCACTGTTTGAGACTATAAGTGGTCTCTGGATTAAGCGGTCTGAATTGTAGCTCAGATTGGGCTAAAATCTACAAGAGATGTGATTGGCGACCACATTTTTAAAAAACATGTACATGCTATGAAAGCCATGTTAAAGTGGTCGTCAATAGTTATTTAAAAGAAATCTTGAAAATCTACTTTTTAATTTTTTTAAAAGCATTTTGCTTGATTTCAATAATTATCTCAGAATTTATTTTTATGATTTTTAAAAAATAAAATACCACATTTAATAATAATATTTTTGCTATACACATTGTATAAATAATTTATTTGAGATAAATTATTGGAATATTATATTTAATGCACACGATAGCTTTTATAGGATATAATTGCTTTGGTTGTTCTATAGATAAGTATTTAGTTATGAAGTTTGACGAGAAAATGTTTATTGAAGGTCGGGAAAAGGGCGTCAAGGGTTGATAAATATTTGGATAGCACATCTGAGATGTGTGGACCACGTTTATATATATCGCCTAGTGATGGATGTACGGAGCTTATATCCGATGGCTCGTATCTTTGCTCTCGAGCCAAAAGGCATTGTTTTTTCTTCGCTAAAAATATAGCATTTATTTGTATTATTAATGGCGGGATATTAAAGGCTCAATTGCGACATGAAATTCGGTATTATTCTATGCAAAATGTTGATGGGAGTATTAGGGTGAATCGGTGTCAGTTCGTTGAGATGGTAGCATCTTAGAGCCATATGAAATTATCATTAGCATTCCCCGTGCGCGGTACACATTTGCAGTGAGTTGAATTCGTAATGAATCCAAATAAAACTTGATTACGTTAAAACCCAAAAGTGGAACCTTCTTAAACGCGTTAGGTTGTAGGTTGGCGGTAATTCGGGCGAAGGTTCCAGCCCTACGAAGTAACGGTCCATACACGCTTGAACAAATTGGCGTTCGCAGAGAAGTGAACCCTTGCCCTTCCGCTTTGTTTAACTAAATCACTTGGCATCCTAATCGTCTAAATTCACCACCACATACGCCGCCATAGGTATGCCAACTGAGGCAGGGCTTTCTTTCCTGTTCGCAACGGCTTTATTTCCACAACCCATTTTGCATACGTAATAGCCGAGCCAGCCGAATAAGTAGACTATGAGGGGACAGCCTTACAAGATGCTACTACACAATACCGTGCCTCTTTTCTTTATTCTACTTTATATCTGACTTTAATATATTAAGAATACGGCCACGAATAGACATACGCTACGATACGCTCCAAAGATATTCAATTTACTCCAACTTCATTTGGAATCCTTACCTTTTAATGTAACACAATGATATTCCTTCTATGGATCTTCCTTTTACTGAAATTTTGTGAGATAAATTATATTTTAAAACGAATTCCATTAAGATCTTCTTTCATGTTTATATCTTCTTGTTTATTTGTGGGTTGAACTTTTTTATAAATTCAATATTTTAACGCGATAATTTGATAGTATTTGAACATAAATAACATTTTATAAAGCCTCCTGTTAGTTATAAAATTGACAATCATACATGCCTAATATATCAATCAGATCTAGTTATATAAAAGTCAATTAACTCTCATTTTCCAATGTCTATCGATGGGCTATAGGACGCTTATTTAACATTAATATTGTTTCAAATCATTCAAATGAAAAAGCTTCATCTGGGCTAAAAGCTTTACAAGTTCTTATAATGATTGGTGCAATTAAAAAGTATGAATGATCAATATTGTCTGAATGATTTGGAATAAAATCTCAGTTAAGTAAGCCAAACCATTATGGTTATGCAATGATTTTTTTAATAGTAGATTTGTATAGATCTTATCAAATCTCTATGACATTGTTTTTTTAAGGGTTTTACAGAATTTAAAATTTAAAAAAAATCCAGGTTCCTTGTGTTTTAAGAAAAATGGATATTTAAATTTATGTGCATAAAGCGAATAAAATACGTTTGGCCAGACCTAGATATTATTTTCATAGGATCTATACAGGATATCACGTTTTTCTTCATGTTCTTCGTGTAAAGAAATTTGAATCCTTTCGCTCTATAAAATAATTTATGATATTTCTTACTCTGACTTGACTTGATCTTCTTGATCAAGATCGTTATTCTGCGCGGAGAGAGATTTCAGCTGCGAGATTACAAGGGAACCGGCGGGAAGAAAATGGTTTCCCACAACCACAGCTTAATTGACAATAATGTGTTTTATAAAGATAAAATAATAAGAATCAATAATTAATATGATAAGAAACATTTTAAAAAAACTATCTAAAACATATACGTTAAAAAAATGATGTCTTATTCTCATGCTTATACTCATATAAATTAAAACTGAGATGAATCTATAAATTGGATGCATAACTGTGATCTTTATTTTTAAATTAATAATAAGTAGATTCTACTCTTATAGGAAATAGCTTGTAGATTTTACATAATTTATATAGTTTTATTCAGTTCTGATGTTTTATTAAGCTATTTAAAATTTGCTGAAATAAATAAATAAAGCTGCGTAACCATATGGTTACGCTTGTCTTTACTTAAGTCGCGTACTTTAAGCATGCGTTATTTATTTGATATTTAAAATGAAGACGAAAATATTGTATGCAAGTATTTAATATTGTTATGTTTAAAATATATCTTAATCGATTATTGAATATATTGGATGTAAATTATGGTAATTGGATTCATAAAAAAACTAATTGACATCATCACACAAAATACCTTGATTGTTGTGATAACAAGCGTGACCATATGATCACTCAAATATTTAGGATTAATCGAACAATTTTGTGGCTTTATTTGAGTTTTTCAAATGATACAATTCATTGGGATAGAATGAAAGAAGCGTGGATAAAAATGAAGCTTTTATCCGTTTGTTCATCAATTTATGGCATTGATGACGCTTTAATATCGAACGCCTTTTATATGACTTTAATTGGAGGGCTTCCGAACGTAATTGGACTTTAAATCTATTGTTGCCATCACGTATGGAATGTGGTCCTAAATTAATGCACGTTGTAAGTTTGCAAAGCGAGTGTTACGAACTCCGAAGTAATGCAGACCACGCTGTATAGTTAGGACCTAGGCTTTCGGAATTAATGGTTGCAATCAGTAACAGCTTGTTGCCAATTTGCAGTCGAATATGATTTAGGCGTATTTCATTCGGTTTTATTTAAAAATATGGACGCTTGGGCGTTTTTTGGGATGAGCGCGGGACGTATCCATTACGATCTTGGAAAAGAGTTCCGGCCTCCGACGACTTATCACGTCAATTCCGTTTGTCTTAAGACTCATCCATCCACTCAGTCAGGCCTAGAAGGTCAGACTTGGCCGTCACAACATCCATCGATCATCATTCTTTCGACTGAGAACGTGATAGTTTTAAGCAAACAGTCTTGACCATTGTCGGCACGTGCCACTGCGAATCTTTATGGAAAACAGTAATGAAACTGTCCGATGAAATTTTAGAAATACGGTCTCATCTTGTGCGCCCTACCAAATAGATGGCTTGCTCGTGCGAATGATTTCACTGCATATTTTGGTTATAATAAAAAAACGATTTCAATATAAAAGTCACGTTACTGGATTTGGTTTGTTGGATGCAGTTTTTTGATGCAAATGTCACAAAAAATGACACTGATTGTTTACTGCAAATGTCACGCTGTATTCTGATTAAGCCCGCTTTATAATGAAATTAGCCCATATGAATTTTGCCGAAAATGATCGATTTTTTAAATTTATTCAATTAAATTAAATCCGATAAGTAGATGAGATCATGGAAACTCATTTGAATTATGGGCATCCCATTTAATTGATTTTGAACGGCGATGAAATTATATTATGGATTGAAAGTTCATTAAAATTGAGTGCGCTTACTTTATAATGCATAAATTATCAGCAATATTTAAAGAGTACGCAATATTCATTTTCAATATTTAATTATTTCGCCATATATATATAATTGTCGGCTTTGAAATATTAGTCAGAAAAGTAAACCATTTTTTTAATATAATTAATTAGCATCGATTCAACAAATCTATATTTGGTCATATCTGGCATGGCTTTGATAGCTAAAAAAAGACAATTTGTGATTCCATACGTTTTCTTATTATCTGAAACACGATTTACCCAAAAGGAAGACGTGAATTGTAATCAATTAGATAGGCTCAATATAGAAGAAGTCATAGTATAAGTGCAATAGTGCACGTCTTTATACCGCAAAAACGTCATTTAGCGATGACATTCTCCACCATGGAAGTTCTAAGTCCTAAACAGATGATTTACAGCAAAACAATTGACCATATTTTTACTCTGCATACTATTGTGTATAGTTTAGACTACAATTAAGAAAAAACATTGAAAAATAAAAAAATAGTCAGCAATTGAAAAAAAAAGTGTTTTTACCAACATTTCTTGTAGTTTTTTGTTCATTAAATAAACACTTTTGAATATTTTTAGATGATTATAGTCTATACGATGAAGATATTTATTATACATATATCTGCCAAATTTCATAAAGAATTCTCATTTAGCGCGTATGAGAGCACTTCCATGAACTTGCAAAAAGTAGTTTCGAGAAAAACGCGTTTAAAATTTCTCCTCTTGGGCTCGTCGGGCTATAATATTGCGAATTTCAATAATATCGACTTGAAATTTTCTAAAGGTATTCTTAAACATTGGTTCTTTTCGATACGCGAAGAAAAAAAAAGATTTTAAAAACCAACAAGGTAGAAACGTCCCATAAAAATAAAAATATTTTGTTACCTGTTTTTTTTTAGTATTAATTGTTTGTTACGTTGAAGTTTGATAACAGTCTTGATAATAACTACGTAAACTTTTGTTTCAGTCTATATTAATCTTATCCAAAGTTCCTAATTTTCTTCCTTAGTCAAGCACCACTTATACGAGATCAGGGTGCATTGAACTTAATATATTATAAGAAGTCTCTCGTAATAGAATTATTTATAGCTTATCGATTATTCTATTGTTTGACTAGTTTCAGCCGAAAGTTTCATCAGCAGCAATATTTAAATTGCCTAAAATCCATTAACAAATATTTATAAACGAGTAATGAAACGATGCATTGAACTAGAATTGTTTGCTCGCTTTTGCCACGTTTTATATCCTAGTTTTCAATCTTCTTGGTTTTTTACAGTCCATGTACAGTATAAAATTTTATCGCTTTTATCTGCAGCTTTATTATAGATTTTCATGATCTTTCTGTGTTTTACGGAGTGCATTTCATGTTTAGAAACAGATAACCATAACCGTAAGTCCCATAAAACCGTTATATTAGAAAGCGTGCGCGCGCAGCCATATTTCATCAATAGCGTTCTGAAAATAATATCGTTTTAAAATTTCAGCTGTTAAATAAAAACATAGTTTAGAAATTAATTTATTATTTTTAAAAATATTATTAAATCTGCTACTTTACTTAAGTGGATAATTGAGATGCTCATTTCGCACTTAAAGGGCTAATTCGATAAAAACTTGATCATAGCTTACTAACTACTGACTATTGAAAATATATTCAATGTTATAATAAAATATCATTATATATATTTTTTTTATATAATAGCATTATTTTATGAAGATACCATATCCCTTTTATCCCATAAGAAATTAAAAAAAAAACGACTCCAAATGAAGAAGAAAAAAGTTTAAAGTAAAAATATTCCTACGAACTTATCGAGTGATTTTTTATGAATAAATTAGGACAAGATTATTTGAATAGAAATTTTAAATAGGATAAGAAGTGTGAGTATACCAGACTGCATTTATGATGTCAATAACAACATGAAATCAGGTCTAACCTGGATGAAGAAGAAAATTTAGTTCATTATATCAGCACTTAACATTTTTGTATCCAAATTAATTAATTGTATTTACGTAAACCATTTAAATTCAAGATTTAGATAGTCAGATTCTCCCTCGCTCATATCTATTAAATATGGTTTTAATGTGGGAGAGGGCTGGATTCTTAGCCATTTCATCATAATTTAGACGCTTAAAACTTTAAACGAAGATGTATGCCAATTTTAATGAGTCACATGACGAGGCTTTCAAATAAAGATCATGCGTATTTATCTAACCTAATCTAATGGAGGATGGCATGGCATGGCTTTGAGCACAAATCAGTCTTAATGTAACTCCGAGCAGATTGTGTGACAGTGTCACGCAAACAAGATTTAGAAAAGAACTTAGCTCCATCAAAGTAATTATATTGTTAACCAACTGGAGAACTACAGTCTTGAACTTTGTTCCTCTTGTTTTCCTCGCTATTTTATTATATTTTATCTCTCGCAATACGAGCACTAACTTGAAAACTTCCGACGAGAAATGAATATTCCTCATCAATTTGCAGCCATTTTTTTTCATGGCGTATATCAAGAACAATGGTTTTCGCGGTACACGTTTTATTTAGTATGACAAGCGAGCCATAAAAGTCCCTTTCTATTATCCAAAGAATATTTCATAGGGAAAGCCTGAACGTGTTTCGTCGACGTGAAAAAAATGTTTCAGAAGTAAACAAGACTTTCAAAAACATTTAGTGAATAATTTATTGTCTAAACAACGGCAAAACTACGTCTGAAACAGAAGTTAGATATACGGCCGGAATAAATTACATTCATAAATTAAGCAATATTTATATATCACGGCGCTTTGCGCTGAATGAATTTTAATAGAGTTATTTTTCAGAAATATTTGCTACGATGAAACATTTCATGTGTCTTGAACTTTAAGTGAAATATCCATTTTTAATTTGACTCAAATGAAATCTATCGTAAATATATTTTACCCATAGCATTTTTACTGTGCAATGTAATGTATAGTATTCTGATCGTACCAGGCACACGATCTACATTCAAAGCTTTAAGAATAGCAAGGCATTTAGGTTTATTATCGCTAAGCATGAAGATCGCTTAGATTTGATGTTATTTATTAATTTAAAAATCATTATGAACCAATTTATACAGCTTATAATCAGATTCATTGAATACTTTCTAAGTGTATCAATCAATCTTGAATAAGTACAATAAAAGCAGCATACACATAAAAAGCCAGAATATATATTACATACATATTATTCATGTTTAACAATTCCTAAGCTTCCAATTTGAAAGTCTGAGATATGACAAACTCTCCTGCTGTTTCAAGCCTTCAGAGAATTCAAGACACTTTCCCAGTTCTTAAGCCCCAGCTCGACTAGAGCTTTTCTTGTAATATTTTATTTATATTGATCATCGCCCTTGGTGGTTAGCCGAAAAGATCTTCGCTTGTAGTCTCTTAGGGGGCATTATATATACAACGAACCCTCAGTTTCATGGACTAATAAGGGAGCAGAATATGTCTGCTATTACCGATTGTTCGTTAAATCCAACGATGGGGGGGAAACAAAGGGAAATTGCTTATACACACATAATAAAATAAAAGAGGATTTCGTATTTATCAGCAAGATTTTTTTTAAAGGGAATACATTTTTCCAATTCAAATCCCTTAAATGTAAATAATGAGACAATACAGAGAATGTCCTTCAGTTCAAAATTGAACAATTCTACACGGCCATGAGATTCGCTTTCTACTTCTTACAACTCCCCATTGATGATTTGTTTTACTATTATAATATTGAATATATGAGTGGCAAAAATATTGAAATAATTGAAAGTGCAATGCGTATATAATTCAAACTGAAGACATAGATATAAAATATATTGGGAAACCTAAAAGTATTCGGAAATTTTGAGCTTAAAATTATGTTTGAGCTCCCATTTTCGTATTTTTTTAGAACTATTTTTGTACAAAAGGATAAAATTTTCAGATCTGAAATTGTATACATACATATTGTAAATTAAAACTAAAATAATAAGTAAGATAGATAATATATAGATTTTATGTGTGAGGAAGGGTCTCGGGGAAGGGCTTCTATGATCGTACAGATCATAGAAGGCCCCTGTTGTGCATTTCTCCGCAAAAATACTGAAAAAAAACCTAAAAGATAAGGAAGTGGTCTGTGTGTCCAACCTGTCCGCTTTTCGGACCACTGATACAGGTCGGATTTAAGCATGAACACTCCGAAATCAGGTAAAATTCGAGCCTGAAAAGCGAAGCTCTAAATCGCCTGTGCCCTACGAGGAACTGGGACGTCCAGTAATCTCGAATCATAATGTATTATCAATATTCGACCGTTGCTGAAATCGGCCGTAAAAGAGGGATTAGAGAACTCAGTATATATTATAAAAACGGACAGAGTCAATCAGTGTTAATTCATGTAAAGTAGAATGGTCAAATAAAATAATTGCATGTGCAATTCTCGACTGGGTCGGAATTTTGCGTTTTGCGCCCCAAGCCTATTTGCGTCCGTGGCGAACTCCTTCTTTGCCACCCCCTTGTTACGGCCCTGTTGATTATAACTGCTAATTCTAACCCATAAGCCCGAAACCGGGAGAAACTATATCTCCACAAATTTATTGTCGACAATTGAAAGTTTTGCAAGAAAAATGTCGGTATTTGTTCAACAGAATAAAGACGATACTATTGCATGATAATGCGCGCCCTCGTAAAACAAAATCGACATTGGATAAAATACGGGAATTAAACTGGGGAGTGTTACTGCATCCTTCTTATTCACTGGACCTTACCCCGGCGTATTTCCATCTTTACAGATCCACAGAGCACAGCCTGGGAGAAAAACGATTCAAAAACACAGCTGAAGTGGAAATGCATTTAAAATCGTTTTTTGCTTCTAAGCCGCAGAGTTTTTTACAAAAAAGATATCAAAGGATTGCCAAAGTGATGAAAAGATGCATGGAATAATGAAAGGAATTATATTTTATAATGTTGAATGTGACAATACATGTGAATTGCATAGGATTTATGTCATTTAATGAGGGCATGAATTTTTTTAAATTCAAAGTGCAAAAATAATGTAAGCTATCTGAAAAATATGTTTGTGGTAATTATGCAAATGAAATTATTTTTATCTTTTTTTTTAATTTTACTATATCAATTATATCATCTTAGAATTTTTTAATAATAATGAAAAACGCATATTATAATATCTGTATTAATTCAGATCCAAAATGAATAATAAGATCGTTTAAATGAAAGAGCAAAGTCAGCATTATATTTAATATTTTCATCGGTATTGAGATAAATATAATTTAACTGAACGTTATGATTAATTTTCAATCCTGTTAAAATTAATTTTATCGTCAATCGATAAGCTAATAGACTTACAAACGTCCCGGATTAATTATTAAATTGTGTGTATATAACTATTATTTTGGAGAAGAAATAATTTCCGATTTCACAGTTCGAAGCTTAGAGCTTTTAGTTGTAAGCCCTTTTAAGACTGTCTGGTTTAGGGATTGAAATTACAAAAGCACTGGGGCAATGTTGAGATTCAGTATTAAACATTTTTAATCCCTAGATTTCGATGTTAACTAATTCAAAGTCTTGTTTCCTTGTACTAATCCGACGGTAAATAATTATTTAAATTTGTACGAAATGCAATTATTGAAATTGAACAACCGAAAACAATTTGCTCAATCAATGTCACATTACAAACGGCAATTTATGTCCATGATTTATGTATATTCGAAGCAAATCCGATGCGAATAAGGTTACACGTGATTTATTGAACAATTTTTGTGATTCTTCATATATCATCATTGACGCCTGCTTGTGGATGTGATGTCCTCCGAAGACAGATGCTTGTTCGACGTTAACACGAGCAGACATATTTATTGAACGAAATCACGGTTTGCTATATTTCGAACGTCAAGCTAATTTCGTGTAGAATGTTTCGCAAAATTTCAGCGTCGGAAATTTGCTCCAAAAAAAAAAATAAAACTTCACTCGGCGAGTGAAGATGGATAGATCCTCATAACATTTTCGGCTCTATTTGAATAAAAAGTAGGTCTTTTCAAGATTTTCTTCCAGAATGAAGAAGCACTTTAAAATTGACATATATGGATGGTCAGGAGGCTTCGGTGGCGTACGTGTGTGGGTGGACATGAGAGTGGCCAAGCCTTGGACCGAATTTATACGTGTGATTTACAGAACATTTGTGTCATAAATTCGACCGACGAAAATAACGTGAAAGATGAAATGTGCGTGATTGGAGATGTACCAAAAATCCTCTAAATGTATTTTTTCATATGGAAAAAATTCTACATTATGATTTTTAATATTCAACACATATCAGATAAACCATCTCAAATGGCGCTTTATACAATTTTGCTGCACTATGAATAGACAATTTACCATGTTTGACACTTTGAGTGGCATATTCATATAATGAATGATCATAGTCCAGCTATTTTCGGATTAAAAGAAGCATATTCAAAATTTCAAACGGGATGATCTGCACGATAAAATTTAAATTGCGAAAGTATCATACTGTAATATGCGAAAAAACCCATACCGATTTTTATAAGTGACATTATGATTTTCGTCAATATCTAAAAATATTGCAGATTGCAAAAATATGCAAAGACCATATTATATTCCCGATTTCCTTAAATAATTTCCGAAGGAATAACAACTGCTTCCCTAGATAATTTTATACAATAGCCAAATCAGCATACAGACAACAAGACTGTTTGGACAAAAGCACATTAACATCGCAAATTAAATGCATCTTCCTTTGGCGCTACTCGCTGTTTATATTATTCGTATCTCTATATATTCAGTCTCTGACAATACACTGCGTGCCATACAATAAGATTTTCCTGTCCTATTCATTCCCAATATTTCAATCGGGATCATCCCTTATCGTCGAATCATATTTTTTCGTATGCATAAGACGAGCCACCATTAATAACGCGCAGCTGTTAAAATCCCTCATAGTAATATAACTTCTTTAATCTAAAACTGCTTTCGCACTTTTAGTGGCAAAAGTTGTTGCAATATAACTAGACAGATTGTAAAGGCTACTTGAACTTCCGTTTATTTATCAAAGTCAGTACCGTTATGAAACCTTCCATAAAATTTCATGTCAGAGTAGTAAGAAAAGACGTTTTTCCTCTTGCGCTGGGAAAATGTGCCAAGGGAAAATCTTTAAAAAAATGTTTCCAACGGTCAACACATGTTTTCCTGACATATTTAATGCTTTAACCTATTATTTTTTTTACTTCTGAATTTATTTTCATTTTTTAAATCATAATATGATTTTGAAAAAAAAAATACTCATATACAGCAGCAAAATCGACTTTATTCCACTATAAATTCTTAATTAATCATTCGATGCATCATATGTTACTTTATTTGATGTAAAGCTAATTATGTGCCAATCTGTCAATGTGTTCCAAGAGTTCCAAAAGGATTTTAAGATAATTATGAAAATGTCAAACGCCAGATAAAACGTTATACACGGATCATCGTATTTATATTAAACTAGCAGAAAATGTATTAAACCAATACAGTTATAATCTTAATGTCTCGTTATATTTATATTTCACTGTCTTAAATCAAATAAATTGATAAAAGCATCCAAAATAAAATCCCTTTTACATTATTATGATGTTTTGTCATTCAAAAGGAGAAAATTTGTCGTTTGAGCATCCGTAGGAATAATTTTAAAATAGATATTTAATATAAAACTTTATATGATACTTTATAATTGAAGCGTTTGAACTAATATCTCCTCTCGCTTAAGTTTCAAATGTTATTCATCAAATCATGAAAATCAAATTACGTAAGTAATTTGATATGTAGTAGTCTTATATTAGATTATCCCGAAAGAAATCCATTTTTTTCAGCTTAAATCTTTTTTGTATATTTTTGCAGAAGTTAGTATAAAACATAATTTCTTTTGATAATAACAACTACCTTCTACCTCTCTTAGAAGCTTTCTATCTCTTTTTTATAGAAACTAGCTGATATCGGTAATAATCAGAAGGTTTTGAAATTTAGCAAATTTGATGGATGCAATAGAATTCCCAGTTTGGTTGTATTATTTTTTCATAAAAGATTTTGATTTTATATAGACATGCGTTATCGTACTGTAAAATAACTCCTCTTGTATAGAAAATTCTGGTCGTTTTTCTTGCAGTTCTTGTTTGAGCTTATCTAATTGCCAACAATAAACGTCTGCAGTTATCGTTTGACTGGCTTAAGAAGTTTATAGCAAGTATCTCAAAGTCATATTCCACTGAATAAAAGTACCTATAGCCTATCAATATTAGCTTTGGCGTAGGAATGGAGGTTTGTTTCTTAGAAAGCTTATGTTATTTTTTCACAGACATGCTGCCCATTTTAGCAATGAACTTTAAATAAACATGTATGGTTAATGTGAGAGATGGGAGTTTCTGTGATAATTATTTTGTTGATTGACGAAGTTCTTATTAAATTAAAAAATTGAGGGCCTTCCTTTTTTAGGGACGACCTGTATTTTATTAAAAATCTAATAAAATAAAATTCATGACACAAACAATAAAGCTTATTATCCATACAATAAGGACAAAAAAAACTATAGAAATGTTTCTTTCACCGTGCCTGGATATTGACTTAACTCAAACAAGAGTGTGATAAATAATAGATTTCTTTCGGGAGGACCTAATATGTCATGAATTATCAGTAAGAAAACATTTCATTAGCAATTAAGTACAGTTTGTATGTTAAATGTTTTTGACGTTGTTAAGAACACAATTCCATAGCTTTGCTATCGCTGTAACAGGCGGCGTCAGGTGTTTGCTGTCAAAACAACAAGAATATACTGAAAATGACTCGTGCAGATTTCTCCTCCGCTCCTCCATTACATCCTCTACCTATACATAGATTAGTTACAAAATAAGATGTTACAGTTCATAGTACATTGGCACGGTTGAGCGGGTGGTTGTTTACGAATCGAACCGGATGTATTCCGCAGGCTTTCATTGTATCCATGGTCCGATAAGCGAAAGCTGGAATGCCGTGGTATATATTGGATCACCTGGCTGTCTGCCCTTAATCAGGTATTCTGACCACGCTCCACGCAAAGTGGCTTAAGTTTAGCCAACCGCCAGTTCACCAGATAAATCATGCTCGAGGAGCGTGTTGTACGCCTTAACGCCCCCCAACGCCAACTTATTCGATATTCATAACTCAATGCTTAAACTCATTTGAACAAATGCTCATTTGGTACACCCCAGTGCTTCTAAAATAGATGATGCGATTAAACAATAAGACGAGCGGGACTAATCGACCAAACGACGTAGCTCCGAACGCTGATTGAATGGCGTCGAGAGTCGTGTGACGTTATGGGACATCGATTTGTCTCTTAGATTTCGTTTTTACAACTCAAAAGGGAGGGTGTTATCTTCAAAGTGTTCAACCAAATAATATAAATTCATAGAAGATATTCGCTCAGGAAATCACAGGGGAAAACCATTGTTAAACGAGTTTTTTTCAAGATAACGCATAATACTATTAATTAATTTTAAAAATAACATATTGTTAAATGATGATTGATTAAAAAAATACTATAAAAATCTGATTATTAAATGGAAAATACTGAATAATAAGATTCTTCATTAATTGTATACGCATCTATTTTTCCATACTACCATATTATAATATCAAATAGTCGATATTTATCAAATTAAAAAATCCAAAAAAATTGAATTGAATACAATATATATTTCCCCATATCAATAAATCAGGGAAATAGATAACAATAGATATTTCTGATATTCTCGATCCAGGTTTAGTCTGGTTATCTCGATTTGAATAAGTAATGTGATAATAAACAAAGCGAAAAAGAACTGCTTATGATTGACTGGATTTTCAAAATTAAAAAAGTACATGAAAAAATTAATTCCTTAACCACTTAAGTGCCAACGACTCATCAGAGAGTTGCTATGATTTTTCATACAAGATAAAAAAATATATTAGGGGGACCGAAAAGTAATCAATTTTTTTCTGTTAGTGAAAAACATTTACTCATTAAAGAAATTTTAAATATTAATCAGGAAAATGATTTCCATTTTGCCAGCATAAGGTAATTATTCAATCTCCTTTTTGAAAAGGTCCTTTGATTTTTCACTGAAAAACTTATCTAAGTGCGTTTTTACTTCTCCAACATTGTTAATTTTTTTATGTCTTAATGTATGCTTTAACGATCTGAAAATATAGTAATCCGATGATGCAAGATCTGCTGAATAAATTGGATGAGGTAAAATTTCCAATCCAAGTTCCCTTATTTTATCCTGAGCTATTTCTGCAGCATACGGTCTCGCGTTATCGTGAAGAAGAATATTTTTTTAGTTTTTTACCAAAACAAATCCTTTTTATATGAGTTCGTGTTTCAATCGTTCGAATTGTTCACAATAAATGATCACTGTAATGGTTTGACCAGGTTTGATCAACTGATAATAAATAATTCCGGAAAAAAAACCACCACACACAAAGAAGAACCTTCTTTATTGTTAGTGTCGATATAAGGGTCGGAATAGGTACTTATCCGGAAGAAAGTTATTATTTTTTTATACAAGATTATTGTATAGCTTTTACTTCTTGTCTTTAGTTATGATTCGCTACAAAAAAAGATCTTCTTTATACTTTCATCGAAACAGAAGAGATGCACAGATTTTACGGAGCAAATCGAGCGTCGTCTGCGACAATTCAACACAAATTCCTTATGCAACTGTTACTGTTATTTGACAAAGATCTGAATCCACCATCGATTTCAGGATATCATTATCTAATTAAGGGTTGTCTTTTTTGAACGACGTTTTTGAAATCCCTATTTCAATTTTTAAATGTTTTAAACCATCAATGATGAATTAAAAACATTTATATACTTATTATAAAGTTATGGACCGTTTATTTTAATAGGCAAATTTATACAAAAAGGGATCATTGCAAGATTTCATCATCATAGACATATATTATCAAAAAATGTTTACTGCATGTGATCTTGAAATAAGTAACACATAACTCAATAAGTTCATAGGATGAAAAATAGCTCACAAAATAAAATAGTTTTAGCCGATCGTAAATTGAAGATTGATACCTTGAATATATCGAAAGGCAGTGTATTCATCATTTTGTATCGACATTTGTCCATGAGAAAGCGCTATTCGAAGTGGATACCGCATTTGCTCAGAGACAATTTAGAACCGTTGTTTGGATCTGTTTTAGCGCAATAAAAATGATGCATTTATACCATACCTGATAATATATAAAACATGAATCTATCACTATACTCCAGAGTTTAATATACGGTCAGCTGAAAGTACAGTAACTGATGAAAGCCACCCAAAGCGACCAAAAAACGCAAATGTCAGCTGGTACGGTTTTGAGCTCTGTATTTTGAGATTATATTGAGAAAAAAAAAACAATCAATAGAAAATATTATATGGTGTTACTGGAGCATTTAATGATGGAAATTGCGTGTAAAGTGAAAAAATCCAAAGAATTTATTGATTTTTTTTTTAATTTTTAATCCAACTTAAATCTTACATGATCGTAGATTCGCAATTCCTTTATAAAATTTTAGTTATATGTTTTGTAGCAAATATTTCCGTAATGCTTCGTCCAATTGAATACAAAATCACTAAAATAAGACCAACATAATAACCAGATCTTAAAGCAATAAAATAGAGCCCAATATAATGTACGAGATTTAGACTTTAATAATATGCTTATCAAATAGGGAATAATTATCAAGTATCCTTAATTATTAAGCTGTGGATTAATTTACTATTCATTGTGAATTTCACATGAACGTTCTTACAAGAACAAAAGGCTATTCTATCAGAAACAATGGCTTCAGTCCTATACCATCTCAAAGATCTTTGATATCGTTTTTATTTCATCTTTATGCAGCATGCGAATTATCATTCAGAGATATAACGAGATCGAAGCAGAATTTTCGTATCATTATTCAAGTAGCATAGGATATCTCTTTGATTTATGCACCTTCCAAAACCAAATTGATCGATCGTGGACGAGATTGACGTGTCTCGACGTAAGTTCTTGTGTGTCTGCTGTCAAACGTGACCGGAAAGCCATTTTCTTTTAAATAATCGGTTTTCTGCATCATGATTTGAGCTTTTGGAGAATAGGGAATAAATGTGAGAATGAGGGTTCATTATGTTGCGCTTCAAACAGATTTGTTGCAGTATGTCTATTGCTTATTTGGGTTAAGTTAGACCGTTGGGAATAGTAGTCAGGAAGGAGATGTCAAACTTTCGTGGCATCTCTTGGGGACTGATGTAATTCTGCTTCGTAACTAAGACTGATATTATTCCAACTTAAATCGATGGTAAAATTTAGGCCAGTTTAAGTGACAGTGTAATTTAATGACTATTTCTCAAATAAGATGTTTTGGATCTAAATCCTAGACTTCTATTCGTTTTATCCAATACGAACTTAGTTGTGGTATCCGATCAATAAATTGTTAAATTCGGAATTCCGAGACAACAAAAAGTATGTTTTTTAAGTTAAAAGAACAAGAAGAAGACGCATGTTTCGGCAAGTTTTGCTGCACAGCCTGCAGGGTATTCCCTTAAGTACGATGTGGTTCTTTGTTTGTTCGTTTGAATCCGTAGCTGGAGAGATAAAAATAATCCACAACAAGGCTTTGCATAGCACCCCATAGACCAGTCTTCAAGTCGCATCTTCAACAACAACCATTCTTTTGCAGGATTTCACCACGATCATTATCGTTTCGAGAAAATTCCCCCACAAAAAACATTCACAAAAAGGAAAACTGACGTATTGGGAAAACTTCAGCCACTCACATTCATCACAGTTTTGCTATCTTTCGCACGCAAACAAATTTAACCCGTCCTTTTATACACCAAAACTCGATATTGTGCAGTACAAAAAACGCAAATAGGGTTGGCAAAATAAAGGTAATTAAAAAGCTCTCACTCAAATGAATAATGGGCCATTACAGCGTTTAATATTGCCTTTAATTGAAATTTTTATGCCCACGGCCCGTCTTTTGTGCTTACTGTATAGACTCATAATAGGTTTCTTTCCGTTCCAGTCTTTTTATTAGGCAATTCGCAGACACCCAAAAACAATCGAAAGATCAACGATTTTTTTTCTATTGTCCTCAAATTTAATGGCATTAATTTAGTCGACGACGTGTGGCTTCTTTGTTTCTAAACCTGTTAAGCAAGCACTCAAAGCAGCCGTTGACAACCCGCAAAACCACGAGCAGCATATGGCCTGCCGACTATTCATACGCCAGCCAATTAGTTACCGTGGTCTGTCCTAACAAACATACATCTTCAACAGAGTTTTCAGCAAAGTATGCACTTTAAGTACTCAGCCACGGGCGTAAACTGCAGCTTAAACCGGCATGAAACGCAATTTATACCATGAATTTAATAAGTGCGTCAATTGAGGCTGCAAATTTTGCAACCATAAACCTTTTCATTTGAAAAATGACTATTTTTTTATTTATTTAAGTCAAAAGCCCTTATTTATAAAACTAAAGTATATTAACTAATGCATTGTGAATTAGATTTTTTGGTGTATTTCATGTAAAATGCAGCGAAATATATTTTTTTAATACCGACAAAAATTTTGAAAACGCCCAAAATATCTTTGTGTAAAAATATAAATTTAACCCTTAAGAATAATTTCATTAATTCTATTTTCAATGCTGAAATCAATGCAAAATAAAGTTTCAACAAGATGGTGCATTATGTCATTACAAGACAATAGTATACGTGGACTTTGAAAGACAGGAAAAGACCGGGCCGTCCAAAATCTGCGATGAATGCCCTTAATTTAGTGTTTCTCCTCAAGCTTTATTTTTCGAGAAATGTGCAACATCGAGAATTTTAATTTCTCAATTCTGCAATAGTATTATTAAGAAAACAGTTCGATGATTCCAATTAATTAGCCCTGATTAGGAAATCCAATCTCGAGTCAAAATTTCGATCCCGGGATTTCGGGATTGCATTAGTCCATTCCGGGATCAGTCCCGGGATTTTCAATAGGTTAAAAAATTACATTGATAAATTTGATCAAAAATTATTAATAAGTCCATTTTTTTAATATAAAAAATAATTTTAAGGCGAAATAATTTTATTTATTTAAAAAAAGATAAAAATACAATTAAAAAATAGATAAATAAAACACAGAAAATTCAAATATTCGATAAAATTCCTTTGCTGAGAGACGGACGTAAACTTGCAAAAATCCCGATTTTCCGACAAATTATTTATTTTCGTCGCTGCATATGAATATTTATATACTATAATACTTTAATGTGATTCGCAATTATATTACAGAGGAATACAAAAATTCTGAGCCCCGTATCTATTATATTTCATATCGATATTCCCATTATTAGAGTCGAGGTGTAGTAAATACATCATCGGTAAGGAAAGTTTAATATAACAATTTGTAAAACATATATGTAATGTATATATAGATTTTACCAAGTTTTGATATAACGTGTTATATCCTGGATTCCTATTATAATGGTTAGGGCTCAAATTTAGATTGTAAAATAAAATCTCCATACCAATAAGTTTGGTAGATAATATTTCCGATTGATTTGATTGAAATTGATTGAAATTTGAAGTAAATCTGGATTAAGTTAAATCCAGATTTACTTCAAATTTCGAGATTTGTTAAAAGTGAATACTGAGATGATTGTTAAATTCGTGCAGGACGCTTATGAGTGATTGGAATCAAAATTTCATTTAAAACTGAAGATAATTTGGTAGCTCACCCATTGATCTTCTTTGATCTTAAATTTCTATTCAAATAATAACTTGATCATATGTGGGAGGCAGTGGATAAAACCACATGAAAAATTATTTCTTTATAAGTATTTACAATGGAGATAGATTTCATATTTTAAATTATATTAATATAATTGATTAAAATAATTAAAATAAATTTGAAATCAAAAGTGGGAATATTTTTTTATTTTTCTTCAAATTTGTAGACTTACATAAAATGTCTATTTGCTGTTGTTCGACTTCTACAAACGAATTCTATATTTTTTATAAAAGAATCTTGAGCATCTATTTGATAGATTTCATAGTCATTGAAATGATTCAGAAAATAGTTGAATAGTTGAAAATTTTATCACAATTAAAAAAGGGATGCTTCGAATAAAAAGGTATATTTTTTGCGTGCCATGAAAAGAAAGAAATATCACACAGGCGAAATCTATCCATTTGCGAATATTTTGTCCTGAAAAAAGCTAAAGCGATCCCACGAGGCCTGAGTATAAATTTTTCAGGTAGATTTCAAGCCAATAATATTTATTTTCGCCAATTCTTTTTGTCCATGCGCGTTCAGGCGTCTCACCCGGTTTTGGTCCCGGTTAATTTTTCACGATTCCGGTTGAGCGGAGACTCGCCGGCCCGACCAAATGCGAATATTTTAAAGGGAACCTTCGCAAGAAAAATGGACCTACCGAAAAAAATACACCCAACATCTGTTTTTCTCCAAGTATTATGCGGAGTCATTGGTAAAATTTCCGTCGAAGCGGAAATGTATGAAAATTAAACAACGCTTCAGAAAATGCGTCCGCTGCTCGCCAATGAACTGCGATAATTACAAGATTCCTCGACTGGTATTTATTGCGTACTAGACAATATGCCAATTTGAAATTGCTACAGGCATTTATATTCGCAATATAGTAGTAAGTATATTGTCGGAGGCACCAGACCAAAGTTTCATGCTATTAAGTTGTCCGACGGCCACTGGACTTGCATTTTATTAGACAGAGAGAAAAATGTGCGGCCAAAAGGCCAAACCAATTGTATTTTTCCCATTTTTTGGAGCAAGTAAGGGTCGATCCTCTCGCTTTAGTTCGGGTAGACTGAGTTTCACGAAGAAAACGACATTGTCCAATGGAAACCTTAACTGAGCCATTTTTTTGCCGTGACATCGATTATTTAAATTGCCATCCAGGCATAATACACATACCTTAGTCGATAAAATATTTAAATAAACTTCAAGCAAAAATAAGTCCATCAAAATTATTCCAATCCATGCAGTAAAATATTAATTATTTGACTTTAACATCGGAGTTGTGTAACTATACATAGAAAATTCATTCACGGTGGGAGATTCTAAGAAGCCTTTGGGTTATGGCACGTTTAATATACACTCACATAATGCTCCTTCATAATTCATTTCTACTCCATACCTGCTACTAATTTAGATATACTCTAAGGAAATGTGCCAAAAACAGTGCAAACATTTTTTCATTAAATATATATATATATGTTGAAATGTACAGATGGAATTATTTATATTAAGATCTTTTTAAGCGTTCCTTAATTATATTTCTTATACGCCAAAAAATATATATTTCGTCAGAATTTTTTACAGTTTCAAAGTTCAATAATAGTAACTCATATACATGTATACGTCATATTAACAATTATAATCTATGAATAACTGGAAGCAGCAAGATATTATGAAAAGACGAGGGTTTATTTATGCGCTTTCGTCTCATTCCTTTTGCCATTTTTTCCTTTCGGCAAATATTTAAAATTATAAATTCGTGATTCGAAGATCGTGTGTCCTCTATATAATATGACACCATTTGATCGATCTTTCATGCAAAAAAACAGACACTCTCTCCTATCTTTCTTGACCACTCCACATTCTTCGCGTGAATATTACATTAAAATGCCGGTCGTTTGAAATTTTGTTTAGTTGCACTCTAGGGTCCTGATTCAAAGTCATTTTGGTCCCCTTCTCTTTATTTCCGCCTATTAAAAACACCATTTAATATTTCATATGAAAAAAATCGCCTTAACGAGTTTTTCGCCCTTTTATATTTTAACGATTGGCGGATATTCTAAATCTTGGTGAATTATTAAAATTCAGTTGTCTTGAAAAAGTTTATCTTTCAGATAATAACGTAGCGTAAGCTGAACTAGCGATCAATTGCTTTGATATATAATAACTTTATTCCTATCGATAAACAATATATTGGCTTCCATTTTGCTTTGATTATGTCATTTATTTTTTTTACATTGAAGTGAAATTTGTATAGGCGTGGTAGGGCAAATAGGTAAAAATGTCACATAAAGTGAAACTCCAAGTCTCGTGATCCCGGACAGTTTTAGGTGCTTATGAATCCCGGTATTAGCAGTAACCGTCTAATATATATATACATATATGTTTTTCACATTGTTATGTTATTGATTAATCTTTCCCTATCGGTGATGTATTTACTACACCTTGACTCTAATAATGGGAATATCGATATGGAATATAATAGATACGGGGTTCAGAATTTTTGTATTCCTCCCGAATATAATTACGAATCACGTATATAAGTATTCATTTGGGAAAAACGTAAAGCAAGGTTAGCATAACAATGAGTTAGGATGTTTTATATTTTTTTAGTATGGAATATCTAATTATTCCAAATTATCATCATTTTAGACCTTCACCAAATATATAAATTATATAAATATTTCCACTACAAAATTCATAGGAGCTCCTGTCAAGGGAATTGAAAAGCTTTCAAAAAGGAAAAGTTTAATTAAAATATCGGGAAAACCAAATTCGCTTAAACTTTAAAGTAGCCGATACGCGCACATTTTCACAAAATATTTAAAGAGGGTGCATGAAAGCATTTCACTCTCAAAGATTGGCTTATAAATTTAAATGGCGGGTCGGCACATTTACGGTTTTGTATGACTTCCGATGAAATATTCGGTAGGCCTTTGATATCACGGACAACAATATCTTATTCCTTGGCACTTGTACATTTTCAACTATTTATAAAATTGTACATATATTCGAAGTTTGGTTCGTTATATATTCATGCTAGCGCATCTTATTTCGGAACCTAGCGTAACGCATGTTCAATCGTATTTTCCACTCTTCGCCCGTGAATCCCTTCGTTTTGAATCACTGTTTTATATGTGTTTATTTTTCTTTGTTTCAGATGACGTGTAGATGCGAGGGTAGGTGGCTATGAGCTGCGCGGGTGCACGCGCGTTATTGCTGGTCGCGTTGTGGGTGCACGCACTAGAGGCGCACTGCCCACGTCTCTGCGACTGCAAATGGAAGGGTGGAAAAGAATCTGTCCTTTGTCCATCAGCCAATCTCACACGTTTGCCTTCCCATCTTGACGCTGGCACACAACTCCTCGACCTGAACGACAACCCTTTGGCCACCATCGCCAAAGACGCCTTCGCATCGGCAGGCCTCCTCAACCTCCAAAAGATCTACGTATCAAAATGTCGCTTAAAGACCATAGATAGATACGCTTTCAGAAAACTGATTAACCTCGTTGAACTCGACATTAGCTATAATTTCCTCTCTTCTGTGCCGTCACACATATTCGACTCCGTCCCCGAATTGCGCGAATTGAAACTGAGCGGCAATCCCATCCAGAGGATTCTTAACGAGGCATTCGTGCATGTGCCCCAACTTGTGAGATTAGAACTCTCAGATTGCCGTTTAGGCACGGTAGAACCCCGAGCTTTTAGTGGCTTAGAAAATAGTCTCGAATGGCTCAAACTCGACAGAAATCGACTTTCAGACGTGAAATCAGCCACGATAACGTCACTCCAAAGCCTTCACGGACTGGAATTAGCAAATAATCCCTGGAACTGCACATGCGGATTAAGACCGCTGCGAGAATGGATGCTGAAGCAAAACGTCCCATATGGCACACCACCTTCGTGCAGACACCCCTCTCGCCTTACCGGCAGATCCTGGGAGCGAATGGAACTAGATGAGTTCGCATGCGCTCCCGAAATAGTCCCAGACGAAACCGAATCCAAAGCCGAAGAGGGTGAAAACGTCACCTTAAGCTGCAGAGTAGGTGGCGAACCGGTGCCAAGAGTACTATGGTTACTAAGAAACAGGGTATTGGCGAATGCAACTTCAATTACCGGAAAACGTGCTTACTTAGTGCGCGCACGCGGAGGAGCAGCAAGCCTTACATTATTAGGAGCCGAACCTCAAGACGCAGGTCTTTATACATGCGCTGCCGAAAATTTAGCAGGAAGAGCAGAAGCCGTAGTTAAATTAGCAGTTGCTAAACGAGCTGGTACATCTTCAAATGGCGGATTAGCATTGGCGGCGGGTGCAACGGCGGCATTGCTAGTCCTTGCAGCATGTCTTTTGCTATTAGGAATTAAAGCAGCGCGCACCAAACCACGCGCTCATCCTCCAGCATGTGCTCGACATCGCACTGACAGCTATGAGAAAATCGAGATGAATCACAAATTCAACAACCATGTTCCAGCAGCCAGCAATTTGGTCGAGAATGAAAGCTTTACGAATAGGAACGAGCCGATCAACGCGTTGGCGGGCGCCGTTAGAAAAAGAGGGGAATATAGACATGTGCCTAGTCAAGATACGGAAGATGAAGCCGAAACATACGACGAAGAGATGGAAACTCCTACTCCGACTACCACAACCGAGAATTTGGGTAATGCGGGATGGAGATCGCTTCCAGCGGCGACGTGGTCGCTGCACCGAGAGCAAAGAAGCGACCTTAAGATGGATGAGACTGATCTTCACATCCCTAGACTTTGTGAATATAGAGAGCCAAGGTATTTCAAATACTGCTTAATAATTTAATTTCATCACTTCAGCTTTTAAATATATTCATATTTTCGTAACACCATCATTAAGTATAATTCATATTTTGAAGTTCTATATGTTAACATTTTCATACACAAATCTGCATTAGAATCCGAGATTCGTGCATTGTAATCATATAATTAGACATTTTAAACAATTCCCAAAGTCTCATGATTATGTCAATATTTTTTGAGTATATTGCAATCAGTCGCGGTTATCATATTTTAATATTTCAATCAAATAAAAATCCGAAGCGATATATCATCTCACAGAGAGTTGAACATAATTTAGTTGAAATATTTTTGAGTTTGTCGAGTTGGCTAAATTTCAGCACTGATTATATTTCACACTTTCGTCTGATTCTATTCACTTGTTTAGACATCGGTTAAATCTTCACTTGGAATATCACATATCATTCATCTCGGATATCATCTCAACGTGCCTTTCATCCATTTGACTTGTAATTTAACCTACCCGCAATCAATTCAAACGATTCCCGCATAATATATGTTTATTTGCATCCATCATCGGTTTTGTAATTACATATATACCATTACCGGTAGTAATCAACGATCGAATCGATTTTAATGAGCGAATATATCTTTAAAAGAGCTTTTGATCTTAAAAAAAAGCATTTCATTCTGAGACATCACGTTTAGTCATTCTAAGCACATTTATCACAATATATTTATAATGTCGTTCATATTCGATTTTCAGTCATGATTGGCATTTAAAATCTAAAATAAAATTTTAAGCCATCTTAACACTTAACAGTCCGGGTATTACGCACTAAATTTCTCCTGGAGCTCAGGCGAAGTTTATTAAAATTAATATATTTCTTAAGCCACAAATTCAAATATATCAATGTAAAACCAAATTAATAATTAAATGTATTTATACATACAAATAAGATTAAGCTTTTGAATAAACATTTCATTTTACTGACTCTGTAATTGATTTCAATTTATGTCATTGATGTTTAATCAGCCATTTTTATTTTTGCAGATTGGAGTTGTCCCCAGAAGCAAATTCGTCCTGTGGTCCATCATTCAATGCATTTATGAACTCTGATATGCAAAACAAAGTGAACAACAACTCGACAGATTCTGCTCTACTGCAATCTCAAACTTTAAGAAGGCAGCTCTTAAGTTCTAGCAATACTCGTATTTTTACTTCGCCCACGCCGACGTCTACATTAGCAAATAGTTTAGATGATCAAAACAATGTGACCGGCGATCCGGATAAAAATTATCCGGATCTCTTAGAAATAAATTCTTTAAACGCCAATGCGACCGCGAGCAAAAAGGGTAAAACGGCTAATGGCACTGGCGATAAGGATTTCGCATTTTTTACGCTGCCAAGGAAGGGTCAAGAGCATTTGCGCAATAACAACAACAATTCAAGAGCCCATAAAGAATCCGATAGTCAAAGTCCCCTGTTGCCGGGAAGCAGATATGGGAGCAGCGGAGGTGAATCGAGCATTGGAAGCAATTCCAACCGAAGACTTTCCATCGAATCGTATTCTCACTACCCCACCCTGGGCAGCAATAGTAAATCGGGACAGAGATCTAATAGCTTTTTAAATCTTGCAACATCCGCAAACATCAGGGGTGCCCCCAGCCTCCCTGGATCTCCAGCGAGTGCCACGCCATTATTGCAATTGAGAGGTCTTCAGAGGGCGGAAATAGCTCGCGCTCCCATAACCACTCCCACGTCAGCAATGCCACTGACCTACGATTATCACGCTGCACAGCTGGAGAGATTTTTAGAAGAATACCGCAGCTTGCAAGAACAGTTGTGCAAGATGAAGGAGACATGCGAGAATATGACTTCGACCAGAGAAAAAGCTGCTTCGAATTCGCGTTTTATCGATCCGCTGCTGTTCAGCAATTGTGTCTCTACTCCGTCTTGCTCTGAAGAAAATAACCCTAGATCGATTTTGAAAAATAGACCGACGGTCGCAGTGACGGCCACATCCGGAAGTAGCGTTAGCGGAAATGCACTATCTGATGCTGCGTCTCCGCTCGCCCTCAGTCCAAGCGATTTAGGAAATTCACTGTCGCCGTGGACGTCGACAAATACACTTTTGAAAAGATTAGGTGGCACCGGAGATTTCTTCCGCAGCTGAAATATCATAAGATCTAAAGCCGGAAAGACTTTTATAAATCGTATTAATTTAGTCTGTGATTTTAGTTTTCGTAAGGGTAAATTTAGTAAATTTATATATACTTTACAGTTGAGATTTCAATGTAATAATGAACAATTTTGTATAAAGATAGCTGTAAGCGTCTAAATTAATTTTTCGAATTCGATATTTTTTATAGCCAAGATTCTGTATGTTTGACATCATATTGATACTATTTTAAGTATTAGAATTTGAATGTTCAGATTGCTGAAGAATGTAACTACAATTATTACTTTCTTACGTTTTTTCAAAAGAATGTATCAAGAATAAAAAATAGCTTTTCTATCGTCATAAAACGTATATCATATGTAAATATTGTTAAAATATCATTGTTGTTGTATTATTTAACAAAAGTCAACAAGCATAATCGATAATTAGACTGTTGAAAATATCAATAATTATTGTCTGAAAAACTATAATTTTATTATACTTAATAATACTAAAGTGGTCTTATGAAAGCGTCGATGAGCGCGTTGAAAAAATACATGTTTTACTTCAATTTCTGTGTATGTAAATAATTTCAAGCAAAATTTATATAGACAAAATAGTATTAAATACAACAATAAAATAAATTTCATAAGCAACACACAATCTTTTTTTTACCAATACCCAAATATCAACAATTTCACATTGAAGGACCGTGAGGGCTCAGTAAAAGTTTGATGAAAAAACACGCCGCCATACATGAGCGGTTAGAACTTATATCGAACGAGGCTCAAGTTTAGAATATCTCATACGGAAATAGTAAGGGTTAAAAGGGTTATATCTTCAGCAATGGGAAGCGGGGTGGGTTACGGATTTCTCTATGACAAAGTAAAGCTTTGAAGAGTATTTTGGTTAACCGAGAACTTCTGCAAAAGCAGATGTCTACCACATGAACTTAACACGTCATAGTAGCATGGTTTTTGTTGGCATATCCATAACACAACGAAATATTTGTGTAATATACACTGACTTCTGAAATGATAATAAAACAAATATTCATCATTTGTCTTATATACAATTCAATAGAGAGCGCTTTCATATAATACAATCACAATTATTTCATAGTGGAGGGATGGGATTAATTCATCAAAACTCGAATGTTTGAGTCCATAAATAACACATTATTCCATTTTACTACGGCCAAATATGTATAGACTGATTAAAAGTGTTATATTTGAGATTTGGCACTTGTATACAGACATTCTAATTATAAATTTATTGACGAATATGAGTATATTCAGAGAATAGCCAAAATGATTAAATAATGCTTCGAACAATATTTGTTCTGTTTAGAAAGCATGCATTTATCATTAATTAAGGTTTATTTCAGAAGATATTGCAATTGCAAATGCTTCATCGTCTTCATCCAAATTAATCTTCCAACATTGATAGGCGTAGGCTCTCATTATCTATATTAACATATGACAGGAATCAATGTCAATATTCGAGCTAATTCCTGTTTGTTTCCAGCTTCGATGACATTTATTTCCTTTATAAACATGATAATATTTGGACTGAATCAGCCAAACTTCTTGAAATAATCGTCTATTCTTTATTATTTCATATATTGCCTTGTATCCTGAATCAAATAAGAGGCAATACGCGAAATTTTGCACCCATTTTAGAAAATTGTGCCGGCATTAAATTAAATCAACAAAACTGATTTTTTGTCTACAAGTAATTTAGATTAATCATTGTCAAATAAACGTCAAATTCTTTCGATATAAGGTGGCTAGAGCTTAAGTAGACGTGGCAAAGGACACGTGGAAGGTTACAAGAGTACCCCATTTCATGTTCCATAGATATGAGATGTTCAAATTGTTTGCCTAATATGCGCCACGTGCATATAGAAGAGCAATAAATGCATTTATTTTGCAGGAGTAAGACTCCATTTAGTTCCCGATACTCGAGAGGCTTCTTCTTCTGTGCATTTTCTTATGTGCTTCAAGAATTCGGAAAATTCGGAAATTCGCTATTCATTCGTCTGTCAACAACAAATTTAAGGATATGTTTCCTCTTGATATATACAATATATTCCATTAAAACCCTCAAGAATCTTTAAATGGGCGTATTACAATTATGCACTTTAATAGCACATTTACGATTAGATAAAGATAGAGAGATAAATTATAATTATTGATCATCATTCGACTTACTATCTGTTTAGGGATGAAGTAAAATAGTATAATTTAAAAGAAGATCTTAAATCTTAAATGTTACTAGTTAGCAAAACGCTGCTAATTCCTGAGAAAAATATATCTTCAGTCATCATTTTTCAGTATGTCCAGAACCTTATCGATAAAATGAGTTAATCCTATGCCCTAAAAGTATTCCTATTTCTCTATTTAAGCCTACAAAATCATTTCTGGGACATCATAAGCATGTCAATAATATCAGGATTACATTGAATAGAAGAATTGGTGATTCATTAATAAATATCATTTTGTTCATAACTATATTACTCATCTGTATAATCATTAAAATTCAATTAATTTAGATGATTTCCTACATCTGTTTGAGATGGAAGTACTTGCAAATATTATGCTTAAATCTGTTTGTTTTTATTATGAATTTAAATAAAATGCATAATATTTATATGCATTAAATATTCATTTGCCAAGAATTCTTATATGTAGGTTATATCGAAATAAATCAAGATATCTTCCTTCAGAGGATTTTTCATTAAAACAGCTTAATTGCATTAGTTGCAAGGAGTTTTAACAGAGCATGCAACAATACCACGATATAAATTAATTAACAGAAATTGTGACCAGCGAAAATAAACAGGCGGTCGGATGCAGCTCTGCAAAAGGGGAAGCAAAAGCCTGTTCCTGGAAAAGGCAAATAGCTGTGATACCCAAAAGCGAATTTTATAATTGCTCGTAATTTTAATGAAAGCCTTTGCTCTAAATTTATGTAATTAAACGAGTCTTTTATTTCAAGCTTTTGTTGTTTGCTTCAAAAAAAAGCCTTTAAACAACCTCTGCAAGAGACCCGATTTTTGGAGAGGTTTTGGGTTATATATCAGAAATTGTCGTGCAAGACTTATTTCTTCATTTGTGTGAGATTTTTAAGCACAATGGATTTTTAATTGAGCAATTAAGCAATTTTATTGTTATATATAGGAGACATTTTTAGTAAAACATTTAGAATACATTTTTAAAATAAATTCCTTACTTAAAATCAGTTCATCGAAACGTCGCCTAAATTCAAATTTTAATCGCGGGATTAAATCTGCGAAATAAATTAAGACTGTTAGGTCAGTACTTAAATTATTTTCTTATTTTTAAATGTCAGAATGCAAATTTTCGTACATGTGGCGCAGAATACAAAACGAGAGAATTTTAAACAGCATTGTGTGGCCACTCTAAGCGAAAATGACAGCAGATAAAGCAACCATGGTAATGAAAAAGTTTTCGCCTTACTTTCGCTTGCTAAAACTGTCGCAAGTTTTTAAAGCTTTATAATGCAAGAGTGGTTTACAAATTCTGTGATCACGTAAGTCAAAAATTAAACTTGCGACAGTGATGTCATAAGACGATTAAAACTTTTCTCTGTTTAGGGGTGGAGGGTGTTTGGACTGCTTCCATTCTTCTGTTAACACTTATTAGCGAAATTAAAATAGAAAAGCCTTTCAACAAGCTCAGCGTTTAATAATTCTTTCATATTTTGTCGATTACAAGCATAAAAAAAAGTACAAAAAATTATTAACACAAACAAATATACATAAAATTGAATATCAATATAATTTAAAATATTTTTAACGAAATACCCCAGGGAAGCCAATATCATATTAGCTAAGAGATGTTTTAAAAGAAAAACGCCAAACAGCGTATAGACGACATTTAAATTTTACTTCGATTTATTTTTAAAAATAAAATTAATTTAATTTCACATATTTTCAATAATAAAAAAAAGTATAACTACTATAATGAGGGCTATGTTATTACAATCAACCCCAACAAAGCATTTTTAATCATAATGTTGTGAGCTATTACTAAAAAAAAACTCTTAGGGTCGTAAATATTACTACAATGAGTTATGAAACTAAATAAAAAACACATACACATTATGTAGGGTGCTAACAAACGAGGAGATCTTAGACGATGAGCCAATCCGTGTTCGCGCGGGTCGGGCGTTAACCGGGTTTCTGAGTGTTAAATTATAAATATACATAGAAAAAGTGAAGATGCGTTCCATGGATTTTAAACACCGCATAACTTTGCAACAACTATATAAAATATATCCAAAATCGCACAAAAAAGTTAATAAAAAAATAGGGAAACAATAAGGCAATTGAAAAATAACATTTTTGGTAACATTTAAAGGACGTCTTTTATCATTGGTAAAATTTTAAGGATGTACTAATTGTTTTAATTACAAACTATCATCGCTGTATGATTATTTTCGATATGACTCAAAATCGCTCACTTCTTCAGAAGAAATAGTATATCCAGTGTCAATGTCATCATTGTTCTGTGTAGATTTTCTCTTTAGTTACTAAGGATGTCACTATAGTTCCTAACTCAAAAAAAAGTCACAAAATGGCGACTGTTTAAAAAAAATCTGATATGATTTCAACCGCGTCGAAAAAAGTAGTTTCATTATGGTAATTAAAAGTTAAAATATTTCATTATGGTAGGAACGGCCAAGTTGCCACGTCATTAAAATAGCTATAACTCCGTAAGTAGTTGGAATTTTGGAAATTCCTTTGGAGAATGTATTTTTAAAAATTGAAACATTGGAAAAATGCAAAATCAACCCGCATGATGGCAGATACAATATGATTTACATAGTCTCTAATTAAAATTTTATTTTTCAAATTTCGGTCAGTGTTGATGACTTATTTCCTATTTTATCCAAAATATCTCGATACGAAAAAAAAACTTTAAAAAAACCGCATAACTTCAAAATCGCACAAAATAAAATCGCACAAAAAGAGGTTCGAGTGTATACATGTTACTATTATAGTATAGAATAGATGAAAAATACACTTTTCAATACCAATTATAGCACGTTAAAATAATGATTGAATATCCATTCAATTTTGTTTTAAGTATTAAAAGAGGTAAGTGCTTTCTTATTTCCTGTGACATTTTGGAGAAAAATATACACGTTTTCAGTAAGAAAATACATTGTAGTGTATAAAAGAGCACAAAAAGAACAATATTTTATTGGCCCCAAGAGTCGGTGGAGACCACTTTAGAGCTGAGATTTTTCAAATGAGGGTTCAGAGGTAAGTTCCAAGAATCTGTCCGTACTGAATTGGGAGCGGAATGAATGCACCGGGTGCGGATATATAAAGTGCATCCAGTCCACGGAGTGCTATTAAAATGCAATTCCTTACAGGGGCTGCGGTCCAGGGTCGTTACTAGGACAAGAGCACTCCTCCCTTACACCGGACTGCAATTGCAGTCGGAGCAATTTGTGTTTGTCATCCGAACAGATGGCTCCTACGGAAACAAATATGTGCAGTGCAAGCGGAAATAGCAGCTTCCTTCCGGGCATGTCTTTATAAAATACAATTTCTCAACGGAACTGACGGAATCAGCAAATATTGCCCTTGGAAACGGCGCCTGGCGATAACAGCGAACTCGAAACGAGCAATCGTCCTGAAAGTAATCTATTAAAAGCTTCGCTGGGCATGCTCCTCAAATAAAATCAAAGCGATTAAATCCAACAAAAATTGAAAGCTTCTCTTCTATAAATAAATAATTCAATTAATTTTTATTTCGTGTACTTGCAGAGTGGAATCCCTAGATTAATGGTAGGAATGCTTTCGCAGCGTGTAGCCCTCTGCTCTTGCTAAAATAAATAAAACTTTAATTGAATCAAATGGAAAATTATTGTTTTAATTCCAAAATAATTAAAATGGGTATCAATAAAAGAAATTGCGCCATGCGAATTTAAATATAGTAAACGTAGTTTTGCATCGAAGAAAAAAATTACGTATAATTTTTGGTAGTGTTCCAACTCAATAATCTTTCAAATAATTCGATTTTTTCCATAAAAACTTGCTTGAATTGATTTTTACCTTGCTGAGCCTAAATTTGATCGGTTTTTTAATTTTTTTTATGCGAAAAGTATTAAATATAGAACATTGATATTTAATGTATCGACTAGACCAGGGGTCGGCAACCTTTTGAGTCGGAAGAGTCAAAAATTACAATTTACAAATTTCAAAGTGTTTAAAGAGCCACAAAAAAATTTCTTGCCAACATTAAATAGTACTCGCATAAATAAAGTTTTTTGATAAAAATAACTTATCTCATTTTGATAAAAATAACTTATCTTCATATATAAGAAGTGTTTTTTAACAACAAATTAGATAATATATATATGTGGTATTATTAGATAATTACTTAATTGCTGGACGGTCTTGGAAAACTCCTCGAAACAATGCTGTTGAAGAGAATCCAGCCAGGAATTGAACGAAAACTGTCAGACAGGCAGTATGGCTTTAGACCGGGGCGATCCACGCTTGGAGCAATAAAACGTGTAACTGATATCATCCGAAAAGCGTGGAAAGGCTTGGTTAAACAAAGCAAGTACGTTGTGATGGTCACACTGGACATCAAAAACACTTTCAATAGCGGAAACTGGGAGCTAATCGTGGGAGCCCTGGAGGAAAAATTTGAAGTTCCACAGTATACAGTCGACCTCGTAAGCGATTATTTCAAAGACCGATATGTCCATCACAACGAAACGGACCTGACGAGAAGACTAGAGATGGGCGTCCCGCAGGGGTCCATTTTGGGACCAACCCTCTGGAACTTATTCTACAACAGTGTCCTAAACATGGCATTACCTGCAGGAGCAGAACTCATTGCCTTTGCGGACGACGTCGCGCTGCTGGTGACGGCTCGACATCCATGGAAAATGGAGGTGACGGGAAACGAAGCCTTCACCAGAATTCGAGCGTGGATGCAGGATAATCGCTTGCAGTTGGAGTCCGAGAAAACGGAGGCAATGATATGCAGCAGACGGAGAAGACCGAGGGTCGAGCAGCTTGTTATTGGAGCTGAGAGAAATGCTGAGATACCTCGGGATCCTCATGGATAACAAGCCAACCTTTACCAAATACACGAGGAAGAAGCTGCACAGAAGGCGTAGAAGGTGGCCAGCGAACTTGGATGGCTCATGCCCAACATTGGAGGGCCAAAGCCGTGCAGAAGACGTACCATAAATGAAGTAATATACTCGTTCCTTCTGTACGGAGCCCCGTTATGGCATGAGTCGCTCAGACGCGACACCAACAGAAAGAAGCTTGCCAGGGTCCAGCGACAAGGAGCGCTCCGAGTCACTGCATACGCGATGTTGATGATCGCTGAATACCCCCACTGGATCTCCAAGGAAAGAAGAGGGCCTTGGACTACGAAAATCCTAAAAATCACAACGAACATGACCAGAAACTGAGGGAAGCCTGGCAACGGAGATAGAATCAGTCCAGCAAGGGAAGATGGACCCATCGACTTATCCCGGTCATAAGTCGGTGGAGGGCCCGGGAACACGGTGAAACAACCTACCTCTTGACTCAGGTGCTCACTGGGCATGGATGATTCGGTGCGTACCTGAAACGGATTGGCAAAGAACCATCCGCAACGTGCTTCCACTGCCAAGCGGAGGTCGACGACACAGAGCACACCATCATTGAATGTGAGGCTTGGGCACCCCAGAGAAAACTGCTGAAACAAGCACTTGGGGTAGCTGAGCTCAACGTCGATAACATGGTCCACAGCATGATAGGAAGCAAGAAGAACTGAAACCTTTGGCGCAACTACGTAGAAGAGATTCCGAGCGCCAAAGAGGGCAGTGAGAGAGAGAGACGCAAAGCGCTTCTCCGATAATAGAATAGGGCCAATCTAAGGCCAGACTACTTGACCTCCTGAAGTAATGTGTAAAACAATATCAGGGGGCTAGAGAAGAACAAGGGAGGGGTTTAGTAGGTAGGAACGAGTTAATCGTTAATCCCACACTATCCAGAATGGGTGTCTTGCGAAGATTCCCCTCCCACAGAAAAAAAAGAAGAAGATAATCACTTATTATTTAAGTAAAAAATTGAAACAATTTAACATTTACTTACAACACTAACTTGTACTTTAATAACAAACAATCGAGCAATCAAATTCAACGGGAGCGATGGTTTTGCATGGTTATTCAAGTAGAAAATTTCGTTATTTGCGTATGGAACTAAAGAGCCGCAGCTTCACACCCAAAGAGCCGCACGTGGCTCGCGAGCCGCTGGTTGCCGACCCCTGGACTAGACGATTTTTTTTTCCTCGTATATAGGTGCACGAGCAATGACATTCTTCACCGCGGAAGTCCTAAGTCCTGAACAAGTAATTTGCAACAAAACAATTTAACATATTTTTACTTTGTATAATATTGTCTATAGCTTAGACTAAAATTAGAAAGAAATATTGTAAAATTAAAAAATAGTGAGCAATTAAAGAAAAGTTTATGTTTTTACTAAAAATTTTTGTAGTTTTTTATTCATTTAATAAACATTTTTAAATATTTTTAGATAATTGTAGTCTATACGATGAATACAATTATTATACATAGGCTTGCTAAATTTCATAAATAATGCTCATATAGGGCGTGTGGGAGAACTTCCATGAGCTTAAAAAAGTAGTTTAGAGAAAAAAGCGTTTAAAATTTCTCCACTCCTCAGCTTCGGAAAACACAGCTTCTCCTCGTCGGCCTATAACTTTGCGAATTTCAATGATATCGACTTGAAATTTACTAAACGTATTCTTAAACATTGGTTCTACCAACAAGATAAAAAACATCCCTTAATGACTTCAAAATTCTCGAATACAAATAATTTCTGTGTGTCAGGATAATTACTTTTTTTTATTTGGATGAAAAAAATGGTAATAGTCTAGTTGGTAAAATTGATATAAAAAAGTAAATATTTCATCATCTTAAAATATATTACAGGATTCCCCTTTTGTATTACAGGAAATACAGTAATCACCGAATAAAATGAGTTTTAAAAGACTGAGCGCAAAATTTTAATTTCTATAAAGAAAATTACTGAAACAATACATACAATACAAGTCTCAAATTAAGAACGAAAAGCAGCTTACAAAATATTACATTAAATCCCAACATCAAATCAGCTTGCATTGAGACCTGCAAAATGAATTCATATTTTTTCCACGATGTGCCCTTTTGATGTGCTTCAATTTAATGATTGATGCTTTTGATTGATAGCTGATGCTTTTTTAATCTTACGGAAGGAAAATGTAAGCATTGCATGCTTTTAGAGAGAGAAACTCAAAAGTAGTTAAGAGGAAAAATCCAATTTAACTTCAATAATACGAAATATATGAAGTTTATTTTTGTAACTGGACTATCTGAGCATGATATCGAGGGGAAATATGTTTCTGGTGTCGAAACGAAAACTTACTCTTTAAGGCTTACGTAAGCCTTCAAATTATTTCCCCAGGGCCTGACTTCGCTGCCAACGCCTGACTTACTCTCAATACGGATTACGAAACAAAGGAAGCAATCCTATTAACTTGTCATATACCTTCACATTATCTGCGATTAATTATAATTAAATGTCAATTTTTGCGCTTTCTGCCCGTCTGATTTTTATTGGTGCTAATAACGAATGCTCCTCGATGAGATTGATTTTTATGACATATGGTAGAAGAACGTTTTTTATCTTAGCAAGAAAAACTATCTCGTTATTTTTATACAGACATATTATACAAAATTTCATTTTTAAAAGCTCGAATTTTACACAGATACATAAAAATAGACGAACAATCCTTATGATGGATATAAAATAACCCTGCAGCTATATAAGTGGATCGTATACTTACGTGGATCATTTAGCATGACTAAATACTGAGTGAGAAAATTTAATTTTTAACGCGTTTTACAAGTCGCATGCTTCTTCCTAGCATGGATAGAATTACTGGCGAAGGGGGTTCAGAAGAGACAATTTTGGGAGTGGCAGAGTACGTTGTGAACCTTGACCAATAAAAAACGATGTTCTCGAGCTAATTTTGGTCATACTTGAGAAAGAGGTTCGTCACTGTGGAGTCTCGCAGCTGGATAGGTCGCATCCCTCAGGGCCCCCACTCAAAAGCACTTTCATCGTATTTCAAATATCAAAAAAGATTCTGAGAGAGCTAAATCTGGATTTGATGCTAAGTAGACTAATTGTCTAAGCTGATATTGGTAAATACCAAACCATACCAAAGAGAAACAACATCCTTTTTGAGAATTTTCGTCAAATTTTCGATTTGATGCCTTCTAGCTTTTTTCTCTTGGGAGGGGAAAATCTTCGAAAAGACACCATGGTTAAAAACCTAAATTCCAACCCACTAAAACCACCACTCTATTTTTCCATCATAAGGTGGGTTTATTTTCGGTCTACTTTGTTTTTTTTTCTCGCATAACCTCATTAGCGAAATCGCGCCAAATAATTTGTTACGGTTGCTGCCTTTTACGTTACCACATCGATGTGTTTTCTGAAGGTCTTTTTTTCATCGTCGTTCATCGTCATCAAGGCTCGTTTATCATCGATGTGTACGCCGAAGTACCTGATACTTTTGGAGTAACTAACACAATACTCCTAGATTTGGCTTTAATCAGGACCTACGTCGTCAGCAAAGGCAACGAATTTTGCATCCTTTGTGAAGGTCAATTCTTAACAGGTCTTATACATCTTGTTTCATAGGGTTGGACCAAGTGCTAAGCCCTGAGGGACCCTCATGCACATTTTGCGTTCTAGCCTGTCTCGTTTCTTGTCATTTATATTAGGGAGCCCTTATATTCGATTCTTGAAGTAGTCTCTCATTCATTGAAGGATATATTTTGCATCGATAATGCATCATAAAATGCATCGATTATTGAAACAGATCGTCGTAAAACTAATAAGGAATCCATAAAATGAAAGTTGTTTGGGTGCCACACGAACTATGTTCAGTTTATTAGGGGGGGAAATCGTCCATTTTTACATCTAGTGGTAATTAGGGATGTAAAATGGACTGTTTATAGTAATTAAAGCATTAAAAAATCAATAAACGAAAACCAATTTCACTTTCCACACACCCATGATAAACAATTACTGAAGAATACTTGAAGCTTATAAAAACACGACTATGCTTAATTGATCAGAAGAAGATAAACTTTATCCTGACAATAGTGCAACTGGTTGAACCGAGAGGTTTAGTATTTTCTACCGCTCTCTTCTCCTCGAACTTGGTTTATTCTTACCATTATCTATTCAAGCTTGAAAGCTATTACCTATTCAAAAATAAACGATTTAATTATGTAAGCTCCATGCGCAATTAAATTGTTTGGATGTAAATATCGAAACGAAAAAATAAATTTATATGTACTTTGTGACTTGATGAATGAGAATTCCTGATTATCCTAATATATCTCGATACATAAGATGTTTACGCTTTCGTATATCTTTGTAGAAAAGTTTTACGTCTTCAGTAATGCCAATTTTGTATTTGCTCGTTATGCCTCAGCTTTATAGTATACAAAGTACATAAAAGTGTTCAGAACGCCAAAACCTGCGGTTAAGCGAAAGCCTCATTATTGCAAGTGTGTGCAATAAAAGTAACGGTTGACTCGCTTCAAATGATGCTTATGAAGCAAATTCAATAGGCAAAGAGGTGATGTTTCAGAAAAGTCTTTCGGATGGGGGATTGATTATATTTGAGCTACCCTTTTATTTGAAGGCAAACAAAACAAGTTTGCTAGCTTTGCGGTTTTCATCCCTGTTTGTTTCACTGAACATGCTTGCCTTGTTGGTTTAATACCTTCAGCACTTAGTTGGATTCTGTTCGAAATAACTTACCCTACTAAAAGCTGATATACAGCCAAACGGATGATAGAAACAACTATATAAACAGTATTGAATGTCTCCCCGACACTCATTTTATAACTAAGGGATTTCTAGCCTCCCCGCCGAAGATGAGGTGGCACAAAATAAATTTATGTAAACTCGGGCAACGGCAACTTCAAGACTTGGTCAAATTTATAAGCCTTTGATTTGGTTAAAACATCGAGAAGGAAAGTGATTAAATACAAATTCGAAAGCAAATAGTATTAGCCAATTTACATGCAAAGTTTAATTACAAAAAAAAAACACATCCAAGGCTCACTTTTTGTCAAGCACACAATAAATTGAAAACGTGTACTTTATGTTCAATTACGACCAAAAAACATGGTTTATTCGTACGTCGATAACCGTTCAACAAATCAGACTTGGACATCAATCGTCGATGCGAGACAAATTTTAAATATTTATGTGCGTGGGTATTTTTATACGACCAAACGACTTTCGTTCCACAATTAGAGTGGCGATACGAGATTCGTATTTCAATGGAAGGCCTGAATAATAAATATCGATCCTTCGACAATGCAGAGCTCTTAATTCATAGCTCACTGGAAAATTGTCCTCAAAGTCAAATATTTCAGGACTTTTCTATTTCTGGGCTCGTTAGAGATGAATGCGATATCTGAAGGGTTATCCTTTTACGGGGGATTTCTATGTAATTGAATTTCAAATTCCCTCATTTTATTTTTAAATCCGGGAATGATTATTAATCAAATAAAACATATTGAATCTCTTTAATTCTGCATATTTTTTCACATAAAATATATTTTGATGTGTGCACATTACAAAAGAAGGATACTTTGTGTGTGGGTGTTGAAATAAATATGATTCCCTCGGGCTATTTTTTCCAGACTGCAAACATACGATTCCGACAACCAAAAAATTATATATTGAGCAGCTTTCATTAATACAAAAATGTAACTTGGATATAAAGAGCATAAAACAATTTTTGGCAAATTTCACGTGGGATTTTTGCATACAAAAAATATTTACAAAAATTTTAACATATATTCTCATTTTACAAATGAATCAGCATGTCTTTATAATAAAATATGTCAATCTGTTGCCATATTTTAATAAATACTTGCGCGATGATGTTGTCGACGCTAATAACGATTTTAGAGATAAATAAATATTATGTTTTATACACTCAAAACTATTTTTGTGCGACTTTTTTTTATGCGGTTTCGAAGTTATGCGTTTTTTTTAAAGCATTTTTTTATTTTTCATGATGTCAGATATCCTTTAAATATTACCAACGATATAAGACGTCCTTTAAATGTTACCAATAATGTTATTTTTTAATAGCCTTATTGTTTTCCTATTTTTTGTTTTTTTTTTGTGCGATTTTGGATATATATTTTATATATCTGTTTCAAAGCTATGCGATTTTTAAAATCCATGGAACGCATCTTCACTTTTTCTATCTAAGTCATAGCTTTTTTTGTGCAATTTTCCGCGGAACGCATCTACCGCACAAAAAAAGATTTAAGTGTACATACAAGCCTGAAACTCTTATACGAGCTTAAAATTTTAATGCTTTGAAAGTTGCAATACTTAGATCAAGTTCCCGCGTTACAACTTTAGCCAAGTTTATCAAAGCCCTAGCCACTTTATATCGAAAGTAGACGACGTTTATTTAACAATGATTTACGTGAACTACTTGTAAATAGAAAGATAGCTTTGTAAGTTTTAATTTAATTCCGGTATGTACAATTATTCAGTTTTCAAATATTATTATTAATTTTCGCAACGTTAAAAACTTAGTAGATCGTAATTTTCTTGATTTAAATTGCAAACACCGATTGACACAAAAATAAGCTATATAGAAAAGGGTGAAAAAATGAGAATGAATGGATAAATCAATGATATTTAATAGAATAATGATTCAAAATTAATTTGAATTGTTAACTGTTAAGAATATTAGTAAACAGGATATAGTTGTTGATCAGGACTAAAATCACGTGCCAAAATATGTTGGTACAATTATAATAGATATAATTTAATAGCCATTGACAGCAACTGAATATGTCATTTATATTGCAATATATAAAACAATAATTGCGTTTGCTATAGCAAATATTGATAATAATTGGTAAATACCATTAATAGCAAGGTTAGAGGAGCTTACGATGTAAACAGGGTCAAAATCTATATCTGATTATTCAATCCACTACCTGATTATAATACAACCCTACAGCCCTATACCATTAATATGAAATGACGATTTCAAAATCAATTTGCATTAATTTTGTGCAATAAAATAATAATTATGTTTAGTTTCGGCCTTATACACATCCCTCCATATTTTTGCGTTAAGGACGATTTCGAGTCATGAAATGGCAATTTACCTTGCTGAGTTGTTATAAAGACTTCCTTATGCGAACGATAAGTACTATCGATGCGATGTATGGCTCCGACCTTTACAACAATGTACGTCATTTTGGATTTTCGGAAAATCTTTAGCCATAACCACGCCCTTCTCGATCAAAACGATCCACTAAGTATGCAAATCTACTCTAAATTTTATTCACCGCTACATGTCGGAAAACCCTCGAAATGAGACTCGAAAGAGGAGAAAACGATGCGTGCTTTACCAGAGCTTTTTTAAACACATTTACCAGCCAAACATACTTATGGCATAAGAAAAATTCCTATATGTACATGTCGTATAATGTTTTAGCATTGCATTCGAAAGAATCTTTGTTTAATTTTTTGAATATCCATTACATCACAATTACGCTTTTACGACGGTTGTAAAATACATTTTAACATGGGAAAAATTGAGCAATCCTTTATAAGCAGAAGTAATGGTCGTTCAGGCCAAGAGGACGGCATGCAAAAACCATTATTTAATTAGAAATAAAATAGCCCGATGCTTGGAGCGTTTAATGCTCGCTTCCTGGTCTCTAACACAAGGAAACTATTTGAATTGAAACTTTATTCTGGCAGCATTGCTCAGTTGCTCAGATGAGCCTTTTTTCATTAAACGCAAGTTGGTCACATCTATTAAACGAGGCCGTTTGTTACCAACTCGGTTCTACAAGTATTTGCTCGAGTTCCACCAATTGTGATGCATGAGTCGAACTTACTTAAGCTCCAAACTTTCCAATAAACTGGCTAATACTGCACACTTTACTGTTGGCTACACGTTTTCTTGTCACATTTGATGCATTGCTCGACGAAAATTCTAGAATTTCAAACGATTTTTTAAGAATTCTTAAAGATCAGATTTGAATTTGGCCATAGAAAAAAATAAGAATTCATAAAAATTCCAAAAATTCTACCAATACCCGAAACTACATACTATAAAAATATATTTTTATATTCATCAGCCAATTCTAAATATTTATTTATTTGAAGCTATTGCGAAAAGTCACTTTTGATCTGTGTAGATGCAATTTGTCAGATTAACAGCGATATTGTCTGTTTTCCTGCGGATAGCTTTATTTGCGGGAAGATGTCCTTCCCTCAGGCTCATAGCTGTAACCTCTAACTTCATAAATAAGAGATAATAGTCAAGATAAAAGGGTCTGAAAGAAGAACAAAGCCATATACGAGTATAGCCGTCTTAAAAAGCATGTAGAAGCGACCCGGAGTCTCTACCTCCACGTTATATATCAAAACATTTTTCACTGGTTGATGATGCCACTAAAATCTTATTTTTCACTAATTAATGATTGAATCAAACTCTTAAATTTATTCTTATATGTATTTTAATAGTTTTCTTAAGATCGTGTTATACGAAAGCGGCGTGAGAATCACTCAATAAAATATCTTCATTCAAAACCTTTAATTTTGCCTTTTAAGTCCGTTAGAAAGCAAGAACCTATTCGGATCTAGATTTAGATCACAATACGTTCATTTAGAAAATTATAAAAAAAATCAAAAGAGATGATCTTATGTTAAATATGGCCATATCAATCATTCCTTCACCATGATTTATTTACTACAACTTGACTCTAATAATGGGAATATCAATATGAAATATAATAGAAACGAGAATCAGAATTTGTCAGAATTTCATATGGTGTACCAAATACATATCATAGTAACGCACGGGTGTTATTTTAGCACGATAAGGGAAATATTCAAATTTAAATCCATTTCTATATGGTGATATTTTCCCTTTATTTTAGATACGGAAAAGAAGCTGAATTTTAAAGATATCCTAGAAAAAAATCAACAATCATTGACTATTTATTTCCAATTGAAATTGCCATTTCGACTTGATTTTTCTTAATTTAAATATTGAAAACTACTGACAACAACAACAACAAAAACACTGAAATTCGATTCAAAATTCACATAATTGGTGTTATCCATGTTATGGATTATTGTCTTCTTCATCAGTTGGTCTTCAAATGAAAGCGTATTATGATGTATCTTTATTTTCTCTTTAGTTTTGCAACAAATACACAATTACGATAGTGATCCGAAGTCTATGTGCTGTCGCAAAATGCGGATAGAGATTGTAAGAAATGATGATAACTTGGTGAATGAATGGAGAATAATGCTCTGTGTATCATCGAGGCACCGACTATTTGTAGGTTCAAAGGTTCAGTTGGTGACTCGACGATGATTACGAAGTTGTTAGGCAAAAATAAGGGATGACGTTATATCGGGCGATAAGTACTACAATTGTAAAAGAATATTATTCATTCCAAGATGGATAAGGTAACATGGGACAGGATGCAGTAAGATTTAAATTAGGTTCATAAGTGGACATAAATCGTAGTAATTATTGACAGTAGACATTAAGATTAATATTTAAACATGAGAATAGGGATGAAGTAAAGCAAATAGTGATTCACAAAAATTAATGTTAAACAGGAACATGGTCTCAATAATCTACATTTTAAGATTAGATAGATTCATATCCTTAAGTTAGCGTTTCAGGATGATGAGTACATAACATCCATGTATAAAATTTTACAACTTTAAACTATGAAAAATTACTGATTTGGCATATAAAAATAGTTAAAAATTATCCTTCTTTTCAAAAAAGAAAAAATCTCCCCATTGTATCCAATTCTTTTGAAAAGGATAGATTTTCCGATCATGAAATAATGGATGAATCAAATCTTAATAACACTTAAATTATTATTAATAATTTAAAAAGTAATACAATAATAAAACAACCCTCAGTAATATTTTTTGCCTGAACGGGAATTGTTGAACCAATGATTTAGGAATAAATACATTATATTAAGATATGTGATGATATAAAAGGGTCTATGGTAACCTTTTTATGAATCTAAGGGATGAATCGGGATATATACATGTTCGATTTTATAAAAGAAATATAGAAATAAATCAATTTTATAGCCCACCCATTATTTTTGAAGCATAAATTTTTTTGTTGTTTGTATAATTGTATGTATAAACACCCAAATATAAGACTTAACGAAGAACTATTAACCTCTTTTCTTCCCAAATATATTATATTTATTTTTATTTAATTTGCATCAATATGAAATAAGGATCAGAATATCTGACGTCCAACATTGTTTATTTTATATTTTGACGATTTTTTTCATCGATCGTCAATGATATAGGTCCAAAGGCCAAATTTAATATTTTCGTATGAAGTCACTGGGTTTAAAATCACAGTGAATTATTTCACTAGTTTAGGTGAAATGCTTACACAGATGATTTGAATTATTTGCTCTACCATGAATTATTGAGTAAGCGAAACTTATTCAATAAAGGTCAACACAATAATCTTTTTGGAACAAAAACATACATTTCGAAGGCAGTTTGTATCGCTTTTTACTTGAATGAGGAAAATGCTTCAGGTAATAATGAAGGAGGATTCAAAGGAACCCGTGTAAACTTCACCCGGTTTCATTTTGAATTTGACCTTTTCTAACCACAATGGGACCCAAATTTGAATTATTCATGTTTTGTGATAACTTTTTTCACCTCGAATATTCCAACGTATCGAATATTGAGATTGGTAACTAAAATTGTTGAAGGAATCAATTTAACAATTTCGACCAATACCCTCGTTCCTCTGCAAAACTTTCGGTTTGAAAAAACTAGGCTCTATTTTAAAATAAAATCTATTAGTAAAAAAATAAAGCAGGTTTTATACGTGACATATCCGAAGAAAATGAATCGCATACACATGTGCGATACGTTGAATGCGTCACAGAAAAACAATATAAATTATACAATATGAAGCGATAAAAAATCTATGGGAGCAAAAAATCATTCCAGGGGGAATAGGGGAACATAAAATGGGAGAGCCGAAGACGTTTTGTATTGAACGATATATATATGAAAAAATATTGCGCCACTAAAGTGAACACAATACGCCATAAATAAAACGACACCCAAAAGTCGACCGATACATATAAGTGTATGTACGTTCCTGGGGCACGGTGTACGTATATATCACTCGAATATGTCGTGGTATTTCATGTGCCATATTCGTAATATATAACTATGTCTTCGGGGCATAACTTTTGTACGACGCCGTCTATGTGCATACAATCAACTGCAGATGTATTTATAGGCAAAAATACTAAGAAATACACTTATTTTACAAGTATTTAAGTGGAAAGTTGTGAGAATTTACTATTAAACACTAAAATATTGATAAAAATAATGTAAAACTAATAAAAATCCGCGTAAATTGAGCTATAAACTGCTAATCGAAAAAAACGAAGTAGGCATTCTAAAAATGTTTAATGCCAAATATGACAAGTTCAAATTAAAAAGTTGTGAACATTCGAATTAACATGAAAATAGCATAAAACTAATATCGCGCTATTCGAAGGATCGGTATTTTCAATTGTTAAAAATTGATCTTTCTTCGATCCAACACTTCAAAATTTAACGCAAGTATACAGTAGAATCTCGATTATCAGGACTAATTGGATGAAAATAGTCGAGATTACGAAAATCCGGATAATCGAAAATAATCATAATTGAAAGAAAAATACAGGACAGAAAAAGAAAAGGACAGGACAGACAAAATATCTGACACAATGCATCAAAATTGATTCAACTTGCATTCTTCTCCTTGCGTCCTTTTTATGTATTCTGTGGACGGTGTTGTCGCACAATATATATTGAAATTGAAAATATGATTTAGGTATTTTTTGAAATGCATCTGTATTTTACACATTGGCCAGATCCCAAAAACTTGTAAAAATAGTGCTTTGCAATCGTACCAGCTTCACGACACTTATTTTACAAGTGTTACTCGTGCAGCTGACATTTACAGACGCTGAATCCTGAGTTAAAGGACCCTATGCTCCTGCCTTTTTCTAAGTGGTAACTCCGATTTAAAACAAGCATATTCCGGCTTCAACTCAAGAGATTTTCTTATTTTATTTTGAGCACAGAATGCGTAAAAAAGTAAGGTCAAAATAACTATTAAAAATATTTTTGAACAGAATTTATCGAAGGGTATTTGATCTATATTATCCTTGCTAAATCACTTGAAAAATTTCGCGAATCCTCAATTAACCACCGTCATCGATTTCCTTTCACTGTGAGAAGAGCTAAGCTAAAATGCCTCGAAGATTGTAGTAATCCCTTAATCCATCATTTGGCAGACGAACACCGAAGCTTACTTCATTCGTGTATTTTCAGCCGTTATATTTTATAAAGTAAATATAAAAGAGATTTCGCTTTCGAATTTAAAAGACATTAAATTTTTATATAATACATCTTTATATTTGAGCTATTTGTTCATCGATCCAGGATCTAAAGTAAGGTACTCGAGCAAATACAGTGGGGTATTGAGCACTTCCACATCCAAAGCCCCAAGAAACAACTCCTATTTGGATGCCATCAATTACATAAGGTCCTCCAGAATCTTGATTGCAAGCGCTCATTCCTTCTTCGCCTAAATATGCAGCACAGATCATACCATCAGTAACTTCATTGATTCCATCATATATTTCTCGACAAACATCTTGACTTAGGGCTGGTAATGTTAATTTTTTTAAGATTTCGCTTACATTGCCACCATCCTAAAATTTCACAGGCAATAATATAGATTCAAATAATAAAGATGTTAAAATCATGCATAATGATGTTATACTAACAGATGTTCTACCCCAGCCAGAAACCACGCCAAGAGATCCGGCTACAACATATTGATCTTGTTCGGGTAAGGGGATGATTGCGGTCGTAATTCCATCTATGATCAACGGACTTTCAAGAATTACCAATGAAATATCATTATCAATGGTTATGGGATTATAGTCTTGGTTGATTACTCTAGCTATATCCCTAAGTTGACCTCCAGAAGTACTAAAAGTAGATCCAGCCCGAACTCTCATTTGAGATGGGCTTATCCTGTAAAATGATATGTAACATTCAATCAAACGCATTTTTTTATGTCAATATATAAAAATAAATCAAGTCAATTTGATATTAAGTATTGGCGTAATAAGTTAGATCCTAGACTTTCATTATAAACGTCCATAATAAGTTTTAAATATAAGGAAATAAATACTGAAACAATTTATAAAATCTAGCTTCAAGTAACTCGATTGTACTATTTTAAACATGTATGTAAGAATGGATGGATATATATTAAAAATATGAATAAAATTGTCCTTACAATGTACAATGGGCAGCATTCAAAATAATGTCTTCTCTAATAATTGAACCACCACACGATGGCAAAAACAATCCAGGGCCATCTTGATAATACAGGAGCATAATTTGATATGGAATATCTTCGATTGTGGTCTCTTCTCCTCCAACAATTCGGTTATTCAAACTCCAATCCTTCGGCAACGTTGGTAATACAGCACCTAGGATAGAGCATCAAAATTAACTTCAAATATATACAAAAATTATCACCAGCTCAATGGATTCCGACACGAAAGTGATATACATCAATTTCAAGCTTCAAGACAAATTGATATTAGATTGTCCAGTTAGAAATGCCGTTTTTTTCATACTTACTTTTTGACCATCAGTAGTGTCTCAGCCATCCTTTTAACAACGCGTATTGTATATATATATCTTATTTTTTTGTAGAACCAACCCATCGAGCGGGTCTAACAGTAAAAATAGCCATTTTAAATGTATAGTGGAACTCCAAAGAGATAATCTACCATGAAGTCCTTCCATATGGTCAAACGTAAAGTATGAAGAGACCAAGTGTAGTCTACCATCGCCATAATAAACCTTCCGGAATATATTTTTTTTAAATAGATGGAAAAAGGAAAAAGAATACATCGTATCGATGAAATTAATTAACTAATTTTTTGTTTGAATTCAACTTTTTCATTTAAAAAACGACATTCCTAATTGGACAGTCTATTATTATAAAGCTTACCATTTGCTATGCCCAGCACAAATGCAGCCACTATAAATTTGTTCAACATCTTGAAACACAGTTGAGTTCTAATGATTTTTTTAAGTCGAATCATACAAAAATCTTGCTAAGAGTGCTTTTATATACAGCTAAAGAACGACTATCACCTATTCAAAGATGTTATCCATCGCATTGAAATCGATTATTGCTAGCTGATATTATCGAGATAAATTCTTTTGATAAATATTATTGTTTGTGTGTAATTTTCATTTTTAATGGCATATCAGCAATTTTTGATCAACCTCAAATGGAGCAGCAATTAAACCAACCGATTGAAATTAAATTAAAATTGACTTTAATTAAGTCAATTTTATAGACATTTTGGGCTCATGCGAAACACAGCAACTCGGAATGTGTTAATTTAAAGTCACCAAAAATGCACAGAATATGATACAATTTCCCGATTTAATTCTTGGACGTATTTGCTATATGAGGACGTTTTTCTATTTAACCTAACATGGATGGTGTTTTCTAGAGATTCTCATTGATCATTTTTAATTGATTACAATGCACATCTTCATGATCGATTCATTTGTTACGTTATCTTATTGTGTTACCTTATTATGTACGTGACATGCAATAATGTGTTTTTTCCCATATGATAAGATTTTCTATTGTCATCGTATCTTGTATAATAACGTCGGTGGAAAAATCCATGATTTATCTATGGAATAACCGATTTTATTAATATCAACTGATATAATAATGTTATTAACATCTGGATATGATTATTTTAGATTTTGTACGATTGTTAAACGTTGCAAAGTAAAAATTGAAGATGGGCATCTTTTTTCTAAATCATCGGATTTAATTTTAAAATAAAAATTTGATAATAGGTTTAATTCATAGAAATACATTTATATTTCAAAGCATTTAAATGCAATATAAAAATACATTCACTGATTTTCTTAAATTTCTTCGATAAAAATCAACTTCTCAAGTTATATTTTACAGATGAACAATTATAAATTAAGCCAAAAGAAATGTAAGCTGGATTATCACTGGACAATGTAGTTGGTCTAATCCTATATATTTTATGCTCCATAATGAAAATTCAGCAAATTTTGATGCAACTACTATATAAGTAAAACGACGCGTATTCAGAAATTAAGTGTATTAGACTTTATATTTTTTTATAAAAAGTGTATTTCAAAAAAAAATCACTAAATATAATTTATACACTTGTTGACTATTTTTTGACATAATTTCCATCCCGTTCAATGCATGTGTTGAGCTATGGCACAAGATACTTCATGTCCTCCTCGAAGAGCTCTCCCGACAGCTCCTTCCCCCACTTCAGAACCTTTTTCTGCACATACTTGTCGGTTAAAAAAATAATTCTACCCATGTATGCCTTCAGAGAGGTAAAAAGACGATAATCCGAAGATACTAAGTCAGAGAAATAGGTGGTTCAAAATATCCCAACCAAATGAGTTCAAGAGCGCCTTGGTGGCTAAGACTGTGTGAAGATGGGTATTGTCGTGCAACTAGCATACAACTCTCGTTAATATTCCCCTCCTTTTGAGTTTTTTTAGGGTCTCACAATATCGTTATGCATTGATGGTCTTCCTTTGAGGCAGAAATTCGACCAAAATGATACCTTTTTGGTCTCAAAACACAGATGAGGAATGATATGTTTGTATGAGGAATATTTGGCAGATGAGGAATTGATATGACGACTGTCTTTTTGATTCAAACGTGTAATAAGCCACCCACATTTTATCTCCAGTTACAATAGATCTCAGAAAATCCTCACCTTTCATTTCAAGCCAAGTGAAGCACAGCACGTGGTTCGTACTTACGGGATTTCTTATCGACATCTTCCATGAAACTGAATACAACAACTGAAACAACGTGAGTTTACTTACTACTGTATACCTGCAATGCTCGCTCTGTCAAGAGATCCCCCTTTACCACTCAGTATCGCCAACTTTCAAAAATAAAAAAAAACCACAACCCGTTATGGTCTCAGTACACTTACTTTCTGAATATGAATCAAAAAATATCAAAGAATCAATAGAGAATTTATAGACTTGAGAGCTTTCTGCCAATAAACTTCCTTAAATTAGTTATTAATATTATATTTGTCATCTACATGAAAACTCACATTTCTATAAATAAATTGTAAATTCATAACCCGTAGAAGCATAAATTAAAAATATGTTAGCTAACGAATCATCAGTAATTAAAGAGAGTAAATTCGATAAGATTATTAATATAGAATACTTAACATAAAAAAATAATAAAAAGCAAGGAACTGAACCAAAAAAACCGTAACCAAACCAAAATAAATATTTTAAACTGAACCGGAACGAAAACCGAAATTAAAAAATAACGGTTAGAAACCCTGGATCAATCTATGAACCTATATAATAAGAGTCCAGCATCTTAACCGCCATACTGATATTTGGTCTACAACTTAATAAAAGAAAAAACGTTATTTTAAAATGGTAACATTTGGTCAGGTAATATATTTATGCTGTTTTTTCCCCATTTATTTCTATATTATATATTATGCTTTCATATGTTCAGAAACCAGCTTAAAAACGATTCACAAAAGGAACGAGAGGCTTTTTTTATTTTAATGGTGAATGTTTTTTGGCCTCCATTTATTTCAATATTGAAAAAAAAATCAGAGAGTGAAAATGTTTGGCGAATTTTCTCTTCTTCCATTTTTGCTTCGAGATTTTATGGTCCCGAATTGAAGACTAAAGGCTTAATGCGTACTAAAAAAATATAATTCAGTGGTGTAGTTAGAGGATTTCGCGTCTTTTCGTCGGTATATACGTTGATTTATATTATTTTATTGCCTTTCGCTATTACTTTATTATTCAAATGTAGGTAGGGCAGGAACCGCTGATGGTGGAATCGCAGGATAACTCTTATAGCCGGGATGTGGTCGTCGGTCTGAAGAGAGGCGCATAAGTCACATGGGCTGGTAGAATCTTTCTGGAAGGCTTTCGAAGTGTCTTCTGGTGGTGGCATTTCTGCGCCATAAATCGCTGTTTAATGGGTCTCCATTGTCGCCCGGGCGGGTGCCCTTTACAGTTTTGTTCCGACGCGTTACAGGGCCGTGGTGTTGGCAGGAAGACATCACGAGGATATACAACTCAATTACCAGAGACAGTAATGGCGCCTACATCATCCGCAATATCTCATATGGAAAGTGTTATAGTAATTATTTCCGGGGACAGAACTGAACTTCCGTTCTGAAAAATAGAGTAACGATACTTTATTGCATATTATTGCCCTGCAGTATTACACATTCCGTGCCATTTTGATAAAAGAATGGTCGAGCTTCTGCTCAGTGTCGAGATAGACTTTGCCTTTGCTTCTTTGACGTGTTTGCGCTAGGTATTTCGTGAACAATACAACATGTTCACTTTTATTGCTCGAAAGCCTCTGATGTTCATGAATATTACTCAAAATGTGAAAACATTTTCACAACAGTAAAAAATATAATATTAATATTAATTTCACGCAATATTTTTTTATAAAATAAAATATCACTTAGATTGCCATAAAAAGCGCTAAAATATTATTAAAAACTTCCACCCTCCATATATAAACTCCCGTTTATTGCAGTCTCGGTGCCTGTGAATTTGTTATAATACAATATTTTTCGTTGTTGAAATGAACCTTTTAAAGGTAGCGTAAATTGCCTTAAACGTCACGAGATTTGAAACTGGCAGTTAGTCGGAAAAATATTGCATTTCCTATATTGTGTGTGTGTGCATGTTTGTGTCAATATGTAGCTTAAAACAACAATTAGACCAATAGTGAGCCTATTTTATTATATTTTATACCAAAACATCAAACTGTTTGAAAAAAGATATTCCGAAAAATTGTTGATAAAATACGATCGAAGAGATTAGTCTTTTAGACATTTACGGAAGCATTGATGGTGTTGATGTAAATGATGTTCAAACTCTGTTTTAATTACGTGAAGATTTATAAATTAATGAAGACTAACAGAAATCGGAGTGCCATATCACGTCTCAAGAAAATTACGTCTTAAAAGCTGTTCCCGTGCCAAAGATAACTATCAAAATTATTGAAACGACTCTTCTCTTCACTATTAATGCATAACGAGCGAATAAATGGAGTAAAACGTGCTTGTAACGGATTATTTAGAACGTTATCAATAAATTTCCCTACGTGATCAATATGTATTTATTGTTCCTGTGTAAATTTTTATAGAACAATTACACGAGTGAATATAATAATTAACACACTCTAATCCGCTTACGTCAAAACGCGTATTTTATGTGACGCTCCATTTCCAAATCCATTCTCACGAAAACGCGTGTTCTCAGTTTTTAAAAAATAGAGTTAATCCCTTTTGTATTTCTTTGCGTTGGTACGTACATTATAAGATTAAGAACATTTCCTTTTGAAGACGCTCAAATTTCTTTCGGTTTTACCTGCTAGGTTAAGGGAAAGGGAATCCAATCCCGCGAAGTAACATTAAAGCATCGAGTGTTTCGTCATTTGGTCTGGATCTGATTTTGGAATCTAGGCAACTTGTTGCTGAAAATGCACTCTCAGCCTCCACACTCGTTGGAGGTATCGTCATCTTAATGCTAGTTAAATATCTGATTTCCTAATTCCCGATTTCTAGACAAATTATTTATTTCCGTCGCTGCAGATGAATACTTACATACTATAATACTTTGATGTGATTCGTAATTATATTACGGAGGAATACAAAAATTCTGAGTCCCGTATCTATTATATTTCATATCGATATTCCCATTATTAGAATCGAGGTGTAGTAAATACATCACCGGTAGGGAAAGGTTAATATAACAATGTGAAAAGCATATATGTACTGTTTATATGTATTCATGGATTAGACAGTTACTGCCCCTAGGCGTCGCCTAAGCTCGCTAATTAGTAGTTAAGTCACTGTTTCTAAGCGTAAATTTAGAAGCCTTTATCGTGTTGGTGAGGTGTACGATTTCTGTTAGATAAAAATTTATATCCCGAATTTTTCGGGACTTTGTTTACTGTCCGTGACCCAAAATATAAAAAATATATTTCTTTTCTTAAAGCTATTGTATCATTATATTCAAATCCTCTTTGTTCAATATAATCTAGCAATGGTTCAAAATAATTTAACGCATTTTATGACGAATGTAATCACTTTCATTTTCTTCTTCATGAGAAACTAATGAAAGGAAATATGCATCATCCATGCATTCAAAAGTTGGATCATATAAATTATGATCTATCCACTCCTCGATGTTTACCTTATTCACGTTTTAAAAACATTTTAAATTTTCCAATAATCCAAATTTTTAATTTCAGTTTCCTTAAAAGTTCCCAATCACCGAAAGTTTCATTTTATGAGTTCCTAATGCGTTTCCAGTCTTATCACCCCGAGTCCTTTTTTACAATCTTAAACTCGTTGTGATATATGCTTCCTGTAACAAGATTTCTTAAACTTCATTGTCCGGTTGTTTTGAGAACCAAGATAATTAAGACATGAGAACAGGCGTTTGTTTTAGTAGTTAAGACACAAACATCGTCCTTATCGCTTTGAAGACTTTCCCTTAATCTTGACCTATGTATATAACACCTCATGCTATTCGGGAGTTGCCTCATTATCCGAGTATCACCACATTTTTTAAAATTATTCAATACGGCTCAATTAAGAGTGTCAGTTGCGTATATACATCTTTATAAGGATGCATAAAAATATTTGCATATGTAGTATTGGAACATTTTATGGGGAGATTTATTTTGGCGATAAAATCGCAACAGTTTACCGCGCAATACGCGAAAGACATATTTATTATTTTCATCCGGAGTCTACAGCCATTGATTTTTATAGAAAGCAATTAAAATTTTATTCTGTCGTAACTTTTTTAAATCACAGGATATGCAGCGTTGCACCAACATGCAAATGCAATTTTGTTTGCCTCCATACGTGGCTGTCGCAGCTTCCGCGCACGAGGGAGATTAAATAGCACAATATTGAAACTCATCTACGTTTAAGATCCACAATGAAAAACTACATGTTCTCCATCCCAAATACAAATTTGTACGACGTGCTAAATTTCACTGCCGAACATTATTCCATATATTAAATTCGGAATGAGAACATCCGCAAAGTGCGGTGGAGATATTTTAAAATTGAATTCAGTGCGCGTTGTAGCGGCCTAGTGAAATTTCTAGATTTATTACACTGTAAATGGTATTGAGAGGAAGGTCGTAAATTGTGAAATCAAGGATGTTTTCAGGAATCGAAATAACCTTGCTCTATTGAAAACTGACCTCTGAATCCTAATTGAATATCCCTGTGATACGAATCAGGAGAGCCATGTTTAACAATCTATTCCTATGAATATTATATAGCCTGATTTTCAAACATCGAACTCGATTCAATTTACTTACTAATACAATTGAATTTAATTTTGATCTTTTACAATATATCTTTACGATTTTAACAATACTTTGAAGAACAGCTTCGATGAGTTTAAGCACCTCAACTCGGAAACCATCAAGATCCTCTTTCTGGGATCATCTTAAAGTTAAGCCGCTTCAAGGGGTCCTTTGCTTTTAGATTCAATATTTTAACGATTTTTCGAAATTATATTTTGATCCATTTGAAGAAAAAACCTTTGTCACAATACCTTTGTTCAATAAAATTTTCAAAGAAATAAAATATGATATGCTACTGTTTAAGTATGGTTCCTTAATCATTATAATATAACTGTAATCTAAGTATTGATATAATGGGCTAAGTCCCAAAAAATATATATATTGTAGATCGCAATTCAGGTTTATTCTGAAATATCTAGATCTGAAGAAATACATGTTTTGGTGATTAATAAAGTCAAAAAGAGCCAATCATTGATCATATTCCTATCTAAAAAATATCACATATTATAAAATACGATATCCAAATCATGATATGAATATCTGCAGTTTGCAATTGATTAAATTATGAATTGGATTATATAAAATACAGTTTAACTGCTTAAACACTATATATAATAGATTATGGCTTTAAAACTCGAAATAAAAATGTGATTTATCAGCAAAATTTCAATCAGTTCCGTTCGTTTTCGAGCTTTCCGACCAAACTCAATTGCAAATCTGAATTTTGCTACATATCAAACATTGATGTACTGTTATGCCCCCTTTGTAGTGCAATGGTCTCTATCAGAATATGACTTGTTGATTCCACTTATTTTTGTTTGAATGTACGCATTTTTTGTAAATGCATAAAATACTCTGTTCGCCCTTGATTATTTATTTTGCCATTCAAAGCAGATAAAACCCATCATAGAATAATTACTAGTTCATTAAACTATACATTAACTTTCGACAAATTTCAATTATACAAATACATTAAAAAAATTTGAGCGTTCTCACGAAGACACAAACGACAAATATATATATATTAATTTTCAGTGTTTCTTTTATGATCAGGAATATAATGATAGATGATATAAAGGATATTTATTTTGAAGTCTTCAGCAAGAGAGAATGATCTCAATTGCGAGACTTTCTGGTGACGATGCGCTCCTTCTTCAGCAAATTTCCTTATGCAACATTTCTAATTATAAAGATAAAATTTATTTAAGTTTATATTTCGCATTTTATACTCTATTTGTATGACCTTGACAAAAAAATCAATCAAACATAGGTATAGTCCAATATACAAAAAAATTAAAAAATGTTTGTTCGTATTTTATGCACTGCCATACCGTTCATTCGATTACAATAAAACTTTACCAACATATTGTTTGCACTTTTACAAATAATATAGGTATAGTACAATTAACTTACAGTAGATCTTACTATATAAAAATCAATCAATGATTTAATAATATTTATATACGAACAAACAAATTTTTATTTTTGTGTATTAGACTATACCCATGTTACTCGCGCAATTCTTAGCAATAAGTAAACGAAGTTTCGTTGCTGATCTGATGAACGGTATGGCAGCACATTACATACGAACAAACAGAGATATATTTTTATATATAAAAATATTAATAACATTAATTAAAATGTTATTCTATAACATTCCTTGTATTTACCCAATGTGAATATCTCGTTCTTTAAAATATACTGTTACGTTAAGATGACTGTCGATGGCCTTAATATTGATACATTGTTTATTCTTATAAAATGTTTGTTATTTCGCAAGCTATTTATTCAGATTTCATTTTTCGGTGCCCTTTAAAAGGTTGCCTTTAAACAAACCGAGCTTACTTTGTGATATTGTAATTCTCTGCATATAGTAATGTTTTCAGCGAGTACTTGTGTAGCACACTTTATTTGAAGTTATACACTCCGACTTTATTCCTTTTCGTGTGAAATCCGTATTAAATTTTTCCAGAAGAAAACTTAAATTTTCTTTATCTATAAATTATATAATCAGATCAGCAGAGCTCACTACAATAATACCCGGTTACTCGGTCGGGGCATTGCAGCTAAGCCACCTTATTCAGATGGTGGCGCTTCCAGCTGGAAATATATGATTTTTGGCATATATTTGACTAAAGTGTCTGGTAAATTATTCAAAACAGGGACAAGACGAGAGCCGGTGAGAGGAAGAGCCTGATTTTTGAAGAGTTGTTGGCCTCGTGCAGATATAATACGGGGAGGTAGGTGGCGGCTGCGACGTCTTCGTCTGAATAATTCATGGCCGTGAATGGGCAAGTGAATGAGTGAACCGTGAAATACTTTTCAGCTGAAATTAAAAGCGCAAACAAAGAAGCGGAGGCCGGAAGTTGCGAAACGGGACACGGGTGGCAGAACGGATGTGACGTGGAACGGGACACGGAAACAATCGTCCGATTGTCTTCATTGTCTCAAACGTGAGAAATGATTTCCACGACCCTCCTAAGTGCTCATATCTATACGTAACTTGAAATATTCAATCAATACATATCTTAAGGCTTTAGAAACGCAACAAAAAAATCTCTAAATTTCACTCAAAACAGAATCCTCTCATGAGATTGATTGATTGAAGTACCATCAAACAATAGTCTCATTAATCAATCTAGATAAAAATCACTAGATTCGCAGAATTTAGCATTTCCAAATGAAATGTCCGTTTTTGTAAGATCTAAATGAAACGCAATAATTATCAATTGAAAAGTATTTTTTCCATAAAATTATCACTGTTGATTTTGAACAAATACGTTCAATTGTTACGTTGAGTGTGATTTATCAAGAAGCAACTAAATTTCTTCAGGTTACAACTACTGTGTGAGAACTCTAACTATTCTAGTTTTCTTCTAGACACGCGTGTCATACTTCTTATATATGTCACCATCGTCTAGTTATGTAAAAACGGGAGACTTTATTAAGTTTGAACCATTGATTTGTATGTGAGAAAGATTTAAAATTTTCTGAAATTTGAAAAAACTTAAATCGGATATTTCAAATGAAACCATTGAGCCATTTCAAATTTTAAAAATGGAGATATTGAAATTACTAATAATTTTTCAAATTGAAATACTCTTAAAATTAAAAATAACCTAAATGTGGGTGGATGCAACTTTACTCAAAGGTGGTCGATAGGAAGTCATTAGCAACAAAATTGCCTTTAAGTGAAACGATATTGCGCTACTTTCATGGCAAAATAGCGTCATTTATCTCAATTTTAAAATTAAAAACTCTATCAAAGTCGCAAGACCTTAATGCATCTTTATAAAAACCAATCATTTACGTTGTAATAAATAATACGTTTCTATTATCTATTAAATAGCGCTATATTTTTTTCTTAATTTTTCCCATAATGGTTGTTCAATATAATTGGTGGTAGCTGTTGTTCTTCATCTTCTTTTGGATCTAATATATGCGTACGATATATTTATTAGTATGTTTTAGCATATTGAAGATTTCATCATATATTCTAGTCATTTTTACAATTAAATCGAATAAATGTCGAGGATATAACAACTATGCAATGTTACCATATGGTTAATATGGACATACGACCTACAACTCTATATTATCTCATCGACTCCTAATATTGATAATCTTTAGCGTTCCAGTTTAAAGTAATGTCGTAATCTTATTTTGTGATAAACAAAAGGAAAGGATATTTAAAGCCACAGCATTAGTTAACCCCTAAAGGAGTACTATCCCAAGGTCCGGGACCCCCATCCACTATTCAAAAAGAGCACTCTTGCACATTGAGCTTGAAGACAGGCAAAGACAGACAGAGAACGTAGCGCAGTTCGGGAGACAGAGACGGAGAGCTTCCACGCATACATCGCACGATTGTATAGATCCTTAGCTCAAATTTATTCTCTAATAATGATTTCAATTTCAAGTGCGTTATTTGTCTACGCAAATAAATGATCGAATATTGTGTGCTATCGTTTATTGTTTATGTAAAAAAAATGACGTGATCTTGTATGCTATCAACAGTGCTTATTTAATAAGTTCATAAGTTCTCAACAAAGAATCTACGTCAATGGATGGCGTTGAAGAAATCAAAAGAGGCATTTATAGTCCAAAGCGAATTAGGGAGGCGTTGAGGACAATCTGCCGCCCCTGGACAATACTAGCAAAACCATGGTAATAAGTTGGATTAATACAAAAAATCAACAAAAGCATATTTTAATAAAAGTTATTTTTTCTAGTCTGTTAATAATTCGTCAGGTGTGAATTTTCTATGTTTATGAATTTATAAACCGGGATTCTCTTAACATAGCTGCGGGCTGGAAGCCTCTGATTTAGTTGAAAAATTAAAGAAAAAAACCTACCCGATCCAACAATATAAACTTTGTAATATTGCCTAAATCACAGGGAATGTTTTATTATAAAATCTTAAGGAATCCGTGTAACATCAGAATTAAATGTGTATTTAATTTCGTTCGTGGTGACAAAGGTTTTAAGTTGAAATTAAAAATGCCCTCAATTATTTCTTTTAATATCGTTAATGCGCATTAGTCGCTGTGTTCTTTGACGAAGGGATCCTGATTAAAAAGACGATGAAATAACAATTATCCCCCCTGTTTCTCAAATATCATACGACTGAAAAGCTTCCCGTCGGAGCTCGCGATTACCTGAGCACCCTTTCGACGGAGGTCCTGACGTATTAAAATATATTTCGTCAAAGCTCATCTCGAGCACCAATCACTTAGGGCACAAAGCCCGTTTTCATCTCGCGAAATTAGCGAATCCCGCATCCCGGCGCGGGATAACTTTTCGAGAAAAGGGATGCGAGCCTACGGGAGGGCTGCGATCGCCCCGTGACTGATTATTTTTTCTTACGCAATATCCATTAGCGAGAGGGGTAAAAAAAACGGAGTTTCGCTCTGCTTGCACGCCTCATCGTTCAACGTCAACCCCGCCTTACCTGATCGTGGCCGGTTTCCATAGAAACCTGCTCCTCTCTATTCATCCACATTAGCTCTTCGCGCACCGAGCCCGTCCAGCATCCATCAATTTCCATTGAGATTTTAACTGCGAACCGAAAGAGCCATTTATGTTTGTGAAAAATATAAAAGCTGTCAAAGTCCTCGGGCTGAAGCTGCGCTAGGCGCTGGCTTATCGACAAAGCTCGCGTGCCAAATAACGACACGCGACAGCTTGATCAACTATTTTAAATAAAGTAAGCTTACGATATACGACGCTTTTGAATAGAAGGCTCGATTTTCAAAACCATTTTTCACCATAAAAAATACAATGCATTTTTTTCGGATCACCGTGTCTAGACTATGAAATTGTTATCCTTATGCAGAATAGCTCACACGAACAAGGGTCAAGTGCTGTAGGATCCATACACAGTTAAGTATTAAGCCCTCAGCTTACATAGCCCCACAAATATTATCAGCCCTATGTATTTGAGTTCTTATAATGCATTTTCTGCATTTGATAGCATACATGTTGCAAATTAAGACAGTGATAAAAAACAAAAATAATGATCTACGCTTTACCGTACATGTCCATGACCTCCTAATTTAACCTTGTAGATATCCTGGAAATTTGAAGAAGTCCATTTTTTTTCTTAAAATTTTATTATCAAAATGATACAATTTAAGTCTAGCTTTAACTATTGACGACGGAAAAAAGCAATAGTAATAATTAAGTCGGAATGTGTAAAAAAAAATTATAAATTCATATTTTTAATACCGCCTTAACACTCTCGTCGCCCAGCCTGAATCAGTGTTGTTTCTCACAGGGCCCAAATTCGATATTTGTAAACAGAAGGAACAGCGATACCATATTATAACGCACGGGATAAACACGGATGACCAGAATGCAACATATTGCATATCTTCTCTTAGGTGTTATTAGACTTAGATTGATAAACTTCACCAATTACTATGTCATTAGCCGAACTAACGAAAACAAAGTGAAGATAAGAAAGTGCAAACAGACAAGAGTAGGAAAGCAAGTTTTGAGGTCGATTTCGAAATATATTTAAACAGTTGTCGCCTTTAAGTAGTGAGCTAATTTAAAATCTTCATAATCTTAGATGCTATATTTGCTTGTCCGTCACTTATCATCCGTACAAATTCACTTATCTATAGTTAATACCCCAGCAGCGCGCATTAATTCAAGGAATTCAAGTTCCGAGGTCAATCTTGAAAGATATTTAGACAATTGTCATCTGGAAGACATTTTAGAAAGACGTTCGTAAAGTTAATACAATAGTTAAGTCATTATAGTTTTATTCAATTCAGTTTTATTATATTCAAATCAGAAAATTCCGGGAACTTATAGTATGAGAATAGTAATGATCGTAAAGTTTTAGGCTCGACAATGAAAAAAAGAAAGCGAAAAAAGCATTTTATGGTATAGAAATTCATAAAAATCCGCAGGGCAAATCTATTAGAAGTAATTGTACTCTTTGTTACAAAACTATGAGATAAATTCTCAATCACAAAGAGTCTCAACATATTGTCCTAATTGTCCAAAATCAGCTCATATGTATTTGAATTGTTTTAATGAATACCATGCTACATAATATAATGTTATATTTTATTTTAAACATAATTTCATGTATTTTAGTTATTTTAATTTTATGCGCGGGGGAACGCCCGTCGTGCATATCCAGTGGACGCAGCGATGAACGAGTTAATGCATAGATTTTTTGGGTGCATCTTTGAGAGCGCACACATCGATACAATCATTTTCATACAACGCCCTTAACATTTTAACCGCCAGCGAATTTAGATATAATAGAAATTGCGTAAAAAGTTATTCTTGAAAAAAGGACTCGTTGAAATCCTAAATTTGGATTTGGTCACTTACTAAGATTCACTGAGCGAATTTTCGGGACGATGATCCTCTCAGGAGCTCGAAAATAGCATTTTCGGCCCAGGGGCAAAGCCCGAGAGGCCGATCATCATCGTCGGAATTCCCTGGCCACATTTTATTGCAAGTACAAAAAACAAACTTAGACTACAGTATTTTTACGATTATACATTAAAGATTGGATAAATCACTTATCGATTGGCATTTCAAGCAAATTCATCCACATATCCAGAAGCTACGATCAACTATATTTATGTTGAATTACTATATTAATACTAATACATTATAGATGTTTTGGGGTTGCATCAAATTGAGTAATCGCTTTCAAATCGATATTATATACACGGACTGCTTTTTTCGCGTTATAAATTTGTCATCTTTGCGTGCTTAAAATGAGTGAGGACCTTTCGGCTCCCCTTCAGAAATAAAATGTCAAACACTCCTGCTGAAAGATTAAACGTATGTATAACGGCATAAGGGATGGACGAAAAATACAAGAATCAAAGTTTAATATTCTTTCACAAGACGATGCATGATCCTTTATCGGGATATTTTCGGGACACCTTATGAAATTGATTCAATGGAGTATTTATTTTTATATCGGTCTATTTTTAACGCGCGCTGAGGGTAGATATAGAAATAATATAAAAAGCAGGTGTTTCGAACATCGAACGGCGAGCGGCGACAGGTGCCGTTGAAAGCAATGGATGATCGCCTCTACAATGTCCCGAAGAGTTCCTCGGGAGCGTCCTTCGGTGTTCCCGTGTAAAAGTTGGAGCATCATTTAATATTGAATATGACAAAATGAAAAATCAATTACGCATTTATGCCCTCCGCCAGGGCTTATAGCAGATTTAATTATCAGCACAAAAGCCGTCACCGAACTTAACCCTTTCCGGCTCAAATTGAATAATTAATCCTCCTTTTTTGCACCTCATTATGACGTCATTTTTCTTTCAATTCCTCCAGAATTTCTCATTAAAATTTCAAACGATTCCGCCCTTAAACAACTATAGGTAATTAATTGTTTTTTAATTATGTCCGCATCGATTCAAAGTGACCTATTTTTTGTAAAATACAGTAGAGTAAATTTTTAACTTTTCTTTAAATTTACAAAGGGAAATTCTCAAAAACTCTCAAAGGTAAGAGAATTTTTCCTTTCTTCATAATGCAATATGAAAGAAGTTGTATGTAAAAAGTTAACCTCGGATGAAAAGTTTGCATAATAGACTCGACATTTAATTAACTTGAAATGTTTTTAAAATGAAACTCTTCACGATTTTACAGATGAGATTGTATGAAGTATTAAACAATTCATTTCAAACAAATTACGTGACCCATTTAATATTGGCAATTCAAATATTTGACAGTTAGTGTTTTTCCTGAAAATTTAATAATTTGATGATATAAAAACCACATACATGTCATATATTTCAGATCTATAATAGTGCAAGCATTTATCGGGGGGGGAGGGTGTAGATTATTCAATACCAGATGAATTAGTCTTTCGTCAATATTTCGTTCTGTAAATCGATCCCTAAGGTTATTAAGTAGTTGGTCTCGTAACTTAATCATCCTCGGGTTCAAACCTACAAGAGATGTTGCTGTCAACCACATTTTTAAAAATATACATTCCATGAAAAACCATGTCAAAATGATTTGCAATGGTCTTATAAAAAGGGATTGTTAAAAGCCACCTAAAATATAATTCCAATCAATTGCATATTTTTAAGAGATCATTGGGTTTTGAACTTTCACCAGATGATCAACTATCGACAACTTTGAATTATCTGCCCATCTTTCATTTTGAAAATAGCGTCATGATATTATAATTTATTATTGGAATCAATATTTTCACAGTACTGGGTAAGAACACCCCAAACGATTTATAACTGCAAGCCTAACCTTCCATTACTACTTTTATGAACCTTCCTCTACACCGATTTCCCTGATGGTTTGAATATTTTTCAATTAGTTGTAAGATATGTTTTGCAAAGTGGGTGTCGCGGAACATAAAGCTCACCCAAATAATTCAAGGATATAAAAGCGAAGACGCTTTCTCTTGATTCAGTTCAGGGCTTATTTTTCAGCTCAAGAAGACATCTGATCAAAAATACACCTCTCCCGCTCCCCCAGAATCTACTAGGAAAAGGAGCTATTCTTCCAGATATATTTCCATTCGCTCAGAGTTCACGTAGTTCATGAGATGCACCCATATGCATTTAATGCACTTGCGAAGTGCAGCTTGGCGTCAATTCGATTTAACCCCATGATACATCATGCTATTAAATATTCGAACAACAGTTTATGGGCACTACACAAAGCAATACTAAACTAATTTAAGTACTGAAAGTGCATTAACCCTTCTGTCAATGAAATATTTAAAGACCTCCCTTCAATGAAATAGGTAAACAAACTATCATACCAAATAAGTGTAAGAAATATCATAAATTATTTTATGAAGCGAAAGGATTAAAATGTATTTACGGAATATGAAGAATACTATATATACTACTGTATACTCTATTGTACTGTACTCTATTATATTGTAGAATTCGTTGGATCGTGAAAAGAGCTATAATATTGAGAGTGTAACATTATTACACTGGTGTACACATTATAAGAAGATAAGAATCGTCATTGAATCAACCGAGTTGGAATTTGCTATAGGATGAAATAATACAGGTAGTTAATACATCATCATAATATTCTATGCATACAATTATGGCCGATATGACCAAGAAGGGTACGAATAACCCTCGGGGTCGAACCTTAGGATATTACTTCTGATGTCCCTAGCGTCTTGGTCCAGTTACAATTATTATTACTGGTGAAATTAAAGGAATATCTTAAATTTAAACGTGTTGATGCATTATTTACAAAATGTGAATAAACCTGATATTCCAGAATCTTAGAATGTTTCTGGGTCATGTATATGAAATTTATGTTCAACGCACAATAGAATTATATGAGGAAATATACGCATTCTGATAAAATTTTTCGCGTCGCCGATTTGAAAGCAGGCTTTTTAAAGAAAAGCCTCGGAAGTTATTCACAGCTGTCGGGGTCCACGTGTCCCCCGGGATGCTGAGGGTGTGGGCGTCCGGGACCCCACTGTTCTTACAACACTGACAGACAAGCCATTTATCACGGCCGTAACTATTTCATTGTCAGGTTCAAAGGACTCGGTCGAGATTGGCTCTCCCCGAGGCGATTGTTTATTCGATCTTCCAAAACGGACCATCCACATTTATACATCACGAATGTCAGTCTGTCTGTCACGCTTACTACATTCATCAATATTTCTATTACGAGCGTCGTCTATTGGTTTTTATGCGCGGATATTTCCACTGAAAGGATTTATTCTCGGGCCCTAAGAGACTGAGCGGATTTCCCCCGCTTAAGATCCCAAATAAGGGCTTAGCGCAATGCCTTTGATTTATTTTTTTCCCGGGGTGGTTTATTTATATAAAATAAAAATTAAGTCGCCTCGAGTGTAATATACAGCTTTCGGAATGATATTAAATAGAATTGAAGGGCACTGAGTAGGCTATCTCCAGCCGAGCAGATCTCTTATAACGTTAATCAGTTTATCCCTATTTGGCTCGGGCTAACCCTCGCATAATTAAACATCAGCAACTGAACTTAACCACCATCTAATTTTTGCCCCGATATAATAAATTCTTATTAATAATTATGCTACCGAAACGATGTCTTGCGTTCAAATTCTAACGGGAATTTCAGCAAATTGGCTACTTTAATAAGAGCTTAATTTAAGGGGGAATGAAAAACGTCGTTAATTTAAATTTTGGTACATTCCAACACATTGATAAACTTCTATCAGGTCAGTCCAAAATTTCGTGCGCATTTTTGGGAAATTTTTAAATAGTGTAAATAAGATTTGTCGTCGCTTTTAAGTGTTTGGTGGGATATGTATGTTGGGATTTATTATGAACTTTTAAAACCAAATCAAACTATTAATGCAGATGTTTACAGTGTCGTTAAAACTTAGAATTGATTAAAAAACGTCCGCGATTGGTGAATATCAAGAAAGTGTTGTTTCATCATGATAACGCTAGATTTCATACGACTCGAACAACGCTCCAAAAAATTAGTGAAATTAATTGGGAGCTTTTCGCGTATCCTGCTTACTCCCTGTATATTGCCCCAAGTGATTTTCAGTTATTTCGTGCCTTACAAATTTTTTTACTAGGTATTTTGTGTATTTTTACAGCAATGGAATTAAAAAGTTATATATAAGATGGCGAGAAATTGTAGATTTTATTTACACTATTTAAAAAAAATGCGCACGAACTTTTGGACTGACTTGATATTTGCCATTTTTGACTTATAATAGTTCAGATAATTTTGATTTTCAGACAAAAAAGATTAAAATGAATTCTTAAACTATTGAAAATTCCGGGATCGGGAGCTGATGACCGCGTGAGCCCCCTTTTTCGTATAACACCATCAATGTGACTGATAAAATTCCTTTCTGCTGAGAAATTTCTGAAATTATTTATTTCCATCGCTTCAGATGAATACTTATATACAATAATACTTCGATGTGATTCGTAATTATATTATGGAGGAATACAAAAATTTTGAATCCCGTATCTATTATATTTTACATCGATATTCCCATTATTAGAGTCGAGGTGTAGTAAATACATCACCGGTAGGGAAAAGTTAATATACCAATTTGAAAAACATATATGTATATATAGATTAGACAGTTACTGCCCCTAGACGTCACCTAAACTCGCCAATTAGTAGTTACGCCACTGTTTCCAAGCGTCAAGATTTCGGCGAGAATATCACGATTTAATAGTCTTTAACGTGCTGTTGAGGTATACGATTTCTATTAGAAAAAAGTTCCAATCCAGAATTTTTCGGTATTACGTTTAATAATCCCGGGATTCATGAAATTTTATTAATAAAATGCTGCAATTTCTGCATAGATCATAAACATTGAAATAATATTTTGTAACACATTCCATTAGTTAAATCATCCAAAACACAGCATAGTCAACCCATTCTTAATAATGTGGGAAATTTCACTTTACACGATATTCGCTTAACACGATTTTGATTAAACGCGGTTTTTTATTTGTAGATTTTTAAAAATAATCTTGAATTTCTAGAAAGAATGGTTAATATAATGACGATAATGAATAAAATGTGCATTTTAAATATTTAAAAAAATATTACCTGAAGAAGAACAATATAAATTACATTTAATTTCTTGTTCTCTCTTGTGATCAGTCGTTAAAATTAAAGATTAATAAATATCCTAGCCACATTGCGCTAGAATTTTTTAAATCCAATTATATTTAAAAGTTCGTTAATCGATTACATTGCTATATATTTAATTCGTTGTTCTTATCTCCTTGAATCCGTATATAACGCTTTTTCTATACGTTTTTTAATTCAATTAAGACATCTTTGCTCGAGTACATGCCTTCCTTGATTGAATAAAAACATTAAGCTGATCCTGCTTCAGATGTATGCGAAATAATTACGCTTGGCAATTTGTTTACAAACAAGTTTCTAAGAGGCGAGATTTTCCGTTAGTGGGAAACAATTTTCCAAAACCAATTAAGGCTTTTACCGACGGTTAAAGAAGGCATTAGAGAATCGATAGGTTAATCTGGTCTAGGATTAACTGTGCTTAATCTTCACTTTAATAGCGAGAATCTAACCCCACTGGATTTATAGCCAAGTCAAGCTAACAAATGGCTACAAGACATTCGCAAGCAATCAACAACAATGCCTCAGCCAAGTTGGTTGTCCACAGACCATATTAACAAATCATATATTCAATTAAGGCCTCCAAACGTGACCGGATGCCCAAAACGAACCACGAAAATGTTTTAAGCGGAATACTCTCTCTTTGCGATTTTTCTTAGCTGCGATTCTCGCTGCTTCATTTATTTTTGTACTCCATTAAATTTATGCGCGCCTTTAAAAAACCTCAAAAGGTCATATCGCTCGAGATGCTTAAATTTTTATATTATCTTCCTGTTATGAAAAACGAAATCATTTGATATCCAGGCGCACTCAGTTGCTCATGTGTGAAGAGTTCAAGGCAGGAATGCTCAACCAATGAACCTTATTTCAAACCTAATAAACCCCCAAATAAAAAATACATAAATAACATTGGATACTTAGTAATCTTATCTCGCCGAGGAATTCGCTATAGACTTAGTTTTGGAGTTTATCCACTTAGGGTCCCAGCTGAATAGAGCAGATAGCCTTTTATAAGTTTTTTTCTCGTTTCGAGTTTTTGAAATGTTATATTAAATAAAATTTCAGCATACGGTTTGAAAGTAGTCTTGATTTCTTAAACTTTTATGAAGTTTATTGAATTCAGTCGTACACAAGTTTTTAAAAAATGCTTAAACTTGATTTCGACACTTTCTTGGACTTGATGTTCTTCACACAATCTCACCTCACAATTAATGATAAAAAAATATGATTTATATATCATTCTAAAACGATTTTTTTCTTTGTGAATGTAACTGAATTTCAAAGACGACTTATATTAATTTTCCTATAAAGATTCGATTTTTTTTGTCCTAAAAGTGCCATATCCGTTATCAAATGATAGATGATTTTCATACGATGGCTTGGATAAAAATGGTTCTTTTGTGCATATAGTTAAATATGCAGGGAATAACTCATGAATTAATAAAACAGGGATAAACTATAACTACACAAGATTATTTTCAATAATTATAAGTGTTGCATTAAAAATTAAAAAAAATATGTCATGCGATTCATGAAACAAAATTAAGACTGAATAAAATACGGGAATTAAAGTAGAAACTAAACCGCATCCTTCTTATTCACTGGACTTTGTCCCAACGGATTTCTACCTTTTCGGGTCCATAGTCTGAGACAAAAAGGATTAAAAAATGGACGTGGAAATGCATTTAAAATCGTTTTTTTGCTTTTAAGTCGGAGAATTTTTACAAAAAAGTGTTCGAATGACTGCCAAAGGGATGAGAAGATGTGTTGTAAAATGAAGTATATCAAACTTTTACACCTTATTCTATATTATATTTCAAAATGAATTAATTTATATGCAGATCCACTATTTCAACAAACCAAATCAACAATGAGCTCTGTAATGGTATTCGTCCTTTTTAGCAAGACTCCTGGCTGTTTCAAGGCTTCTACTTATAGTATTCCTTAATTCTAAATTTGTAGCAATATTATTGTTTATATAATTTCACGAATAGTTTTAGTTATTTTGAAATGATCTATTAATTTTTTAATCTCAATAGATGTTACCTTCTAGAACATATTTTTATGACAATAATATACTTGGAATTCTTATATGGAAATCTCAATACGCACTCAGGTTGCAAATATGAATGCAAAACGAATAAAAGAGACAATATTCATATGAAGGCATAACGAAACATTCAAAATAAACTAAGAATTCCCTAGTTTCATATATTTGTCTCATCACTTTTATATGCAAAATTTAGCATCTTTTCACGTTCAAACTAAATTAATTATCGCTATATTAATTAAATTTAAAAAATTAGATTTAACCAAACGAATATTAATTTATATTTGATTAAAAAAATATAAGTGAGTTTAGTGGTTCAGTTCCAAACATTTATATCGGTTCAGTTACGGTTTTCTTATTGACTTGAAGTTTGGGAGTCCCAACTTGTAATATATAATACTAAGAGTCCCAGTCTGGGTACATAGTAAATATATAAGAAGAGATAACCTAAATAAATTTCATTATAAACGCTGGAATTTGGGTAGATAATAGTATTATTGGAAGTTTTAAAGAAGGAGAAGTAAGACATGAACAGAATTGATGAACCGATATTTTCGAATCGGTTCAATTTCGATTCGAATCCCAGATAAAAGCTATTATTATATTTTTATCATGTCTTATTTCATTATCAATTATGCCACAATCACAATATGAAAATGCTTATCGAGATAGAATACTAAATTTTCATTAAAAAGCATTATATTCAGGCTGAATATAATACGAGATCCCCGAAAATCATTCAAACTTAGCAGAGCTTTATTGGAATCATAGATGAAGGATTTCTATCTTATTTTAGCCTAACCGACGAACAATAATCACATTTAACCCGAATCTAACTTTGAGCAATTACAATAATCTTGTTAAATTGAGACTGCAGACATTGACTTCTCTCGGATATTTGTTATCTCCGATCGATCCAAATGACTCTACTTTGCGAACACTGAATGTCGGTGCGCATTAAAATACCACATACCCAGGGTAGAAATATTTATTGAAAACTACATCGGTGGTGTATTTACAGAGAAAAACAACCCCCCAGCAGCTGAAAGTAATAAAAGGGAATCTCATAATATATAACACCCGATAGATAATAACGACACATACGTTCGATATACCGGAGATGACCTGATTTTGAGAATGATCGCCAATATATGAGATTTATGAGCAAAACAGAAAAAGGGCGCTTTGAGAAAGTCCTAAGACCGTATTGCTTATGGGGTAAAAAAGAGCGCTTCCTCCCAAAAAAAAAAAAAAATGTTATAGTATATTTACTGACAAAAATGAATTTTTGAAAATTCTTGGTCGGTGAAAATGTTGATCACTACTGGAGGAAAGCGTCTCGAAGAAAATTGAAAGTTAATGGGGTCTTTGGCCTATTACGAAGAATGATGAAAAGCCGCTGCTTTTTAATCTTTCTTATCTTCATAGCAAATTTGCATCGATACCTTCAAAGGCAAACACGTCCGCGTCTTCTTCCTGAAATGTGATGAAAAGCGTCTTTTATGCGAATAGTACGCCTTCAGCGAATACTCCTAAGATATCGATCTGCGTGGAGAAAATTTTTCTATTCGACACTTTCGAATGTTTTCATTTTGCACACACATGAAGGCACCGAGAGCGGGCGACAATAATTGAAATTTGTCATGTTGTTGAAAGCTGAAAGGTCTTCAATGCGAAATGTTAAATGACAGGAAGTCGATTGTGTTGGTCAGTAACTATGCAATGCTGTCGATCAGTTGTGGCTTTGAAACTAAATCCTTACTCTGATAAATGACATCTTTGACAATCATAAACCACGAACGACCGAGCTGTCGGTGGTAAAACCGAAACTACTTCAAACCATGTATTTAATCGCATATTTCAATTATTTTTAATAAGTTAAATAAATAAATAATAGTTCAGTGAATATAACCAAACTGTTAAAGATCACCAATTCGAACTTATGTCCGGTGCACACGAGCGTGGTTTCTTGTACATGGTTTACTAACATGCCTCAAACAGTGTCAGGGTCTAGCATTATACTCTTCCTTCACGCAAGCAGCCAAGATCTAAGTAAGGATATTTCTCGTATCAGGAGAATGTATCGTGACTCTGATCATTCTAGAATTTTATCATTGCATACAAGCATTGTGCTTAACCTTTTCGTTAGTGAGCAAATTTAAAATCAATGAAGTCGTTGATGTCATAATCGCTTTACACCGATTACTTTCTGTCAGCTCCTAATCAGCGCAAGACAATCTTCAATTCGAGGCAGAGTCAATTGTAAATGAACACTTGATAGTGCATACAAGACCACTTCATTTCTTTACATAAACAATGCACAAAAAATCGATTCAAGTGCTCCTCCTTTAGAAGGAAATGATAATTGGACAAAGACTCATTCAACACACAACGAATAACAGCAAGCAGTTAAATAAACAAACACTCTCGATAACACACAATATTCGGTCGTTTCTTTGCGTAAAAAAATAACACACTTAAAATCGAAATCATTATAAGTGGATAAATTTGGGCTTAACGATCTATACAATCATGAGATGCATGCGAGAAAGCGCTCCGTCTCAGTCTCCTGAACTGCGCTAAGTTCTCTCTGTCTCTGTCCGCCTCGGAGCTTCAATGCACAAGAGTGCTCTTTCTGAATAGTGAAGGTCATATCGAATACCCTTCGATAATACTCCTTAAAAGGTTAATCTGCGTCTGTGCATAGGAAGGGGGCGCTGTGTACCTCGCGATTGTATCACATGACTTGCGACCTATTAAATGGCGGCTTCGTGTCGTGGATTTTTTTATCTCAAGGCATCAAATTAAATAGTACTTGACTAATGATGCAGTTTTACGTTTTACAATTCTAAAATCAGCATTCAGAATTGAATTGTGAGTAGTGTTTCATTATACAATTTCGTCATCATGTTTTCATCACAAATTATGTACGATAATCTTATCGAATGTCTGCTTTTTGCTATGGAATTACATTTTCTTCTGATGCCAATAAACAGGGATTTAATTAATAGGCCCCTACTTAAGATGTATCGCTTCTAACTCATGATTTTGTCGTGTTAGCTATTTGAACTTTGGACCTCCTGCGTTTGATCAACACTCTAGTGGGGCCCTACAGATATTATCCTCATAAAATAAGCGGGCCTCCTTTATGCCCTCTATTTGATTATATTTGATGTTAACAACTCAAAGGAAAATCTAATATTACTCAACATTTGGCCACGGAGAAATCCGAAATAGCCAAATTAATTGCTTACCTGACATCGTCGGCAGCCTATCGATCCGCTGGCTCCACTGAAATAATTCACATTTTGTATGTAAATATGTATGATAATTTCAGCTATTAATCATCTGGAATGGGATGGGGTCCCTCGAACGTGATATTTGGCCGTGTACAGATATATTTTCATCAATCCCAGAGGACGGGTCCGTAATTCCGCACGTTGTCATTAAGTACTAATTCAATTACCTAATGCCGAATTTTTGCTATATCGATGTATGGGAGCGAACGTCTCGTTTAATGCTCTATTAATGCAATATTACCTATTAATATTTCGAAACATTGCTAAAATTTTAATAATGGTTGTTTGAGTAAATGATTGCAGAATTTAACGGGCAGTGTTTCTGTAACAAGAACTCGTTACTTCAACAACAATAGAATGGCTTACGAGCGCTGCAGACGAAATATTCTACTTTCATATTTATTCAGCTCAATTTACTATTAGTGTTGTTTGACTCAGCTTTCCAGTACATTGTCTTTTTAAAGCGAACTACGGCTCTTTATGGCTTTATATGCGATACTAAAAAAATACAGTTGTTCATTTGTGAATCCATAATAAATATAACGACTTTTGAAGATGAAAAGACTATAAATTTGAACTATTTATATAAGAAATAATGACTTTAGTATAACAACATCACGATAAAATGCTCGAAGGGGTTGGTTGTGAATTTCGAAAGAAGCTCTCTCCTTACAGAATTACATGAAAACCAATTAGTATAAAGTTAAAATCGTGTTTATTTATTTTAATATATGCATTAAATATTCATCATTAAACCATCAAATATAAACCCATATTCTAAAATTTTAAACTGTCAACTAAATGACTGCTCTTTCAGTACACATTTTAAAGGATCTTAATTTTTTCATCCTTAATCATATATAATATCAATAGTCACTTTTAGCCCTTTGAGCAGTATAGTCGCGTATTTGCGATCGAATTCTAGTTATTCAAAATGAGCATTCTTACACGTTAAGCTTGAAGAGAGACAGAGATGGAGAGTGTATTGCAGTTCGAAGAATGTGAATAAGAGACAAAGACGGAGAGAGTGTCTTGCGTACACCTTACGATTATATGGATCGATAACCCAAATTTATCGACTAATAATATTAACACAAATTAATAGATTTCAAGTACGTTGTTTATGTTTACGCGTAGAAATTAACGAATATTGTGTGCAATTAAGAGTGTTTGTTATTTCATTGTTTCACGTGGTTTTTCATAGCGATTATATGTTTTAAAAATGTGGTCGCCAGTCACCCATGACGTAGATTTTGATCCATGACGATTAAGCTACTATTCCGACCGATAAATCGTGGGACTATCTTTAGGTTAGACTACATAAAATGCTCTTTATAGAATCAATTTTATAAAAAAAATCGAAATTAAGCCGCGTAAATTGAGTTACTGACATCACATAAAATTGCAATATCGGTCGATTAAATCGCGCAAAATTATTTTACATACAATTATTAATTGGTTTGAATGTAATAAAATAGCATTATTGTTGTTATTTTCCAAGCATTTGATAAATGGAGTGTATTTATTACAACATAGTATAGACACTATTAAACGCGTGTTGTTTAGTGTTATCTCTGCCATATTTTCGAAGTCGATTTTTTTCGCCAACGATCACAAATCATTACACAGCCAATAGATGTCACTTGGTATTAAGTTTCAAGATGGTCGCCTGGGTCAGCAGGCGTAAATTATTACAAATAGCAAAATATCAATACTTTATGGAGCCATTTTGGCTTTAATATTTTAGTTTTTGTTGATAAATAATGAAACTGGATTACATAAATATTATGCAGGGAAATTCAAGTTAAAATTGCAAACATTTCTCTTTAGGGTTTATACTAAAAACGTCATCAATTTGAGGTTTCGTGCATAATGGAGCTGCGGTTTATCAAAATTACATGATTGTATGATGTATTGGAAATCGCCTAGTTATAAATATTTTATTATTCATTTAAAGCGATCTCCAAAAATATTTGACGTTATTCGACATTGAAACGTTTTAGCCATTTTTATCGTCTTATTTTTAAACTGAAATCAATGCAAAATCGTTTGAAATCGCTTACACGAAGGGTTTCACGACGATATCATTCGAAAATATTGATATCATAAATGTGATTACATTTCACATCCCCCCCTAGAATACTACATAAAAATATGACTTAAATTTACAAAAAGACATAAATATCCGAAGACGTGCAGATGGCGCATCTTCCCAATGCCAAACTGCTGAAGAAAATGAACTTAAATGCGAAGCATTTTTCTATTGGTAAGAAATGAACGTCGTTGAGTTGATACGTCTGCAGATGCCACTTACCACCTGCCACCTGCCACCCCACAACACAATGCAGACAAACGGATCGATCCCCGAATGCTAAAACATAACGCAATTTCGTACTTTTAAAATGGAAATAAGTTTCCCGATGGCTGCGTGCGGGCGTCCTGAAAGAATCATATTTTTCTCCTACGCAAGGCAAAACAATGCAAATAAATCGCAAAGTACTTCTGCTTCCCCATTCGCGCAAAAATACAAATGTAAGTGGAAACTATAAAATAAACCGGGAAACCCACAAAACACAAATCCTTCGCCAGCGTTTGTTACAAGGACAACGCTACGAGGAATCTATTTGTCATGATGCATTAGGCACTCACTTCTTCCATATTGCTGCGATAAAAACAGCTTAAAAATTCAAATGCAAACAGAATGACGATATTTTTCACTTTATCCACATCAAAATTCATATCACAATTTTACTCATGTATAAATCTTAATTTTATTATTTAAAATCATTAAGCCTAGACTACAAATCTGCGTCGTTTCGACGTGTAGTCTGAAAAGTATTATCTGATTTATTTTAACACGAGAAGATAGCTCTTTGTGGTTTCAAGTCAATTCAGTCTATCAATCCAACAATACAACAATTATGCACATTGAAGCAACATCACAATTTATATATATGTGGTTCTAAATAAGATTTGTAGTATAGAGTTAAGGCCATTAATTGTGGGAAAATAGATTCACCAATTCACTTCCATTAATTACACCAATTTACATCATAAATTCAGCCGATTTCATCTGTAATTGCAATGAAGAGAACCTATCATACCATCATCGGTTCAATGTTGAACAAGCTAGTTTGAGCATATGGGTGACATTTAGCGTCATTTGGATGAGCTGAAGCGTCCTTATTGCGTTCGCCTGCTCCAAAATAAAGAATCATCCAAATATGATGTCTAGATTTTTTCAATGTGATGTTTTCTTTTTTTTTTAGGTGAGTGATATATAGCGACGCTTTGCTGTAAATGAACACATCGATATAATTCAATTGTGACCATAAAAAAGTAATTTTAAAAAAAATCATATGTAAAATATTATATGTACACTTAAAACTTTTTTTGTGCGGTGGATGTGTTCCGTAGAAAGTCGCACAAAAAAGTTATGACTCAATACATTTAAAAAAAATTTAAAAACCGCATAACTTTGAAACGGCTATATAAAATATACCCAAAATTGCACAAAAAAAGTTAATAAAAAATCAAGAAAACAGTAAGGGAGTTAAAAATAACATATTTGGTAACGTTTTAAGGATGTCTGACATCTGGCATTTCTTATACCAAACGTCCACTAAAGATTTTCTCTTTCTAAAAAAATAATTCTTAATTAGTAAAGATGTCACTATAGGAAATTTATTTATAGGCTGTATTTTTAAGAGTCGAAACATTGAATAAATGCAACAAAAAAATCGATTTTTTAAAAATTCTAGACTAGAATACCCTCTTAACGCATTCGCGGACACGTCTGCAATTGCAGACGGATGTGATAAGTGTTTATTGCGCCGAATATGTCTGCGAATATAGATGCAACATTCACCAATAACGTTGCTACACACCGCCAAATATATCCAATTCACGACCTTATTATGTCGATAAACATATAATATTAGAATTACATTTTGGTTATAATGTAAGTGATGTTTTCTTCTGATGATTGATATGTTCCTTATTCTGATGTTGACTAATATAGTCCACGGACCCCTTCTGGAACAACAATTTTATTTGGCGAACCCCTTCTTGAACAATTTTTTTTTTGTAACCTAATCTCAAGTCTAGGTATTTTACGTCTTCAAATTTTGACTTTCAGCTTAGCGATTTCACTATCATGCTTCACCTGACTATCGTATTTCAACCACGATTTCAATATGTCTATGTTTCACAACCATTTTTTTATAATTTCACACACCCCAGTTTAAAAACCGTTAATCTAGTGAGCATTCATAAATAAATAATAATGAAGTTGAAGCAAATTTCGATGAATATACATATACCCAGATATGTAAATTAAAAACGTACAATAAAAATAGAATACGACTTTAACAATAAAATGGTTGAGAACAACTGTTTTTGATTTTTATTACTTTTTGTATGCTTCAATGTCGTATATTGCTCTTCATCGGTGTTTCGTGACAAAATATATTAATTTTACAATATATGCACGTCGACAGTGACAAGAAGTCTAAGAATGGAAATCTCAATTGAGAAGAGACACGAGACAAGGAATAGTAATAGTGTGTTTATTGATGATTTATCCGTGTCCGCGAATGTGTTAAAGGTATGATCGTAATTCAGCGATAGCAGATGCATTATGATTTAAACAGTCCAAAATTATGATTTTTTTCCAAATTTCAGTTAGTGTTGATAATTTATTCTCTATTTAATCCAAAATATCTCGATACGTACTCGTTATGAAATTTAAAAAAAAATGCTTTAAAAAAACCTTATAACTTCAAAATCGCATAAAAAAATCGCTCGGATCTTGGATATATCAGGTATTGAGTGTTATTTTTTTTTTACTATATTTCGATCCAAAAGTGAAATAATACGTAGTTAAAAATAGCCGTCGGTTGAGGAGCAGCACAGGCTGAATGCATGGCTTCTATGGACGCGCTGATAAGAGCGCTCTTCGCAAATCTTGTCTAAGCATACACTAAATCCAACAAATACATATATATTTACGTGCAGTAGATATTTGTATTACAAACCTGTCATATAAATAGTGTTGGGTATATTTGAAATGCAATTTCGGAAAACTCGTTGAATATTAGTATATTATTCCGCACGGGGAGGTATTCTTTGACAAAAATTTCAAATGGAAAGTGAAATAAGTTAGGCGTCCAGGTCCATGAGGCTCTAAAGCGGTGCTCCCGGTCTGCTGCTATTATTGTCACTGGCAGCCCGGACCAGTTCAATTAAATTTACGAAGAGCCTTTTTGAGAGAGCCCGCCCGTTTCACTTAATTTCGCGTAAAAGATTCCTCAGCGAAGTGAGTGAGGAGATGACAGCAGTTGCCGTCAATTACGGCAACACTTTATTGTCTCTGCAAATTGCGTTAGTGATTTCCTCGGAAGGGCTTTCATTACATATCTAATTATGATGAACAATTTTTCTGAGAAAGACGACTTTTCAAAGCATGCCTTTGTGCAGAGGGCGCCCTCGAAATGTACCGGCACAGGGTGCTCGTTTTTGGGGCGTACGCAGAATTCAATTTGCCTAATGTACGATGATGAGTCATTAGCGAAATTGAAACACATACATGAGAGATGCATTCGGAATAAATAAAAATAAAAATATTTTGGCTCTCCTACCATTGGGGAACATGTTCGCTGGATAGCAAAAGGGTAGGTTTAAAATATCCATTAAATATATTAATTATTTTTCATATCGTAATTAAATTGTGACAAGACTGTAAACATTGCAAGAAAATGTTATATTTAATTAAGTTCCATTTAAACACAGCTAAATCATATAGTAGAGACAGAAAGTGTCTTGCGTACATCGTACGATTGTATAGATTAATAACCCAAATTAATCGATTTCAAGTGTTTTGTTTATGTGTACGCAAGTAATGAACGAATATTGTGTGCTTCGACAGTGTTTATTTGTTAATATACAAGCTTTATATACGCTACGCGGTCTTGAGGGATAAATTAACGTATACGGACAATAAGTTGGGGACATACAAATAAAGCATAATTAACCTGCACTAAAATCACTTTGTCTTATATAATTTTTATCGGTAAAATACTGGAATGTATGAAAGGATTAACGCTTTTGGAACAATTACAACAGAAGTGGATGTATCAATAAAGATAAATATGTGTATGAATTAAGTAATACAAATAAAGACATTGCTGTAAAAAGATTTTAAATACAATTTAATTTTAGAAAAATATTTTATAATAAATATATTTAATTGCTATCTGTTTATTATTATAAAAAATTGTAATAATAGAAACGTATATGAAGTTTTTTAGGGATGTTTGCAAATTATTAAATTCTACCTTCTCGATCCTCAAGTGCTCATTAATCATGCATCGTATCATATTGTCGTCAATAAGATTATCTTAATGTGATTAAATGCATAATCTAGCCTGTTGCAGCATCAATGATTTGATTTAAAGCTCACTAACCGAATTAATAAAATATTTTAAGTAAGTAAAAATACATTAATTCATAAGATGAGTATGATTTCAAAATGTGATCTAAGATTTTAATACAAACTTTTGGATATATAATAATTCTTCACAATATTTCCATTATGAAGAATTGATGATTCTAGTAAGATTGGATCTGCAATGTAAAAATATCCTTTATTTTTGATGGCTATGGCTAAAATTTAAGTTATAATTTCTAGTTGTCAATACATAATTCGCAAATATTACATTTAATTAATCTTTTTTTTAATATTTCAACACCCTATAAATGAAAATATTATTTAAAGACGTAATTAATTGTCGTAATTAAATACTATTATTTTACTTGCATTTAGTATTGATAACAATCATACATAAATTACTTTTATTAAATTCAGAACCAATTTAAAACTAGAATTATATATTATTTTCAAATTTCATAAGATTTTCTTAATTACCGTAACCAAAGATTATTCACTTTTAATATTCTCTTTGTTAAGCAGTTGAGTGCCTTCATAATTAAAGTATGTCACGAGAGAAGCTGTATGCCGTCAATTTTATGAAGGAAATTCATTATTTTGATTTCATCCCTACAGGAAGCATTTGGAATTTAATTAATGAATTTAAAAGAGAAACATTATTTTTAAAAATGAGATTTGAATGGAATATCTAGGCTATTATGTTAATCTTGTTTAGGTTTGGAATCGTCGATATCTCAAGTATTATACAGCAATATAAAGATCTAACGATTGCGAAGAAGAAAGAAAAAACCGAAGCTTGGCGTATGTTTATGCCACCATAGAATGAATAAATGATGGCATCAAGAACAGTTTACGTGGCGAATTACAAAGTCAGCATCTTATAATGCAATTAGATTATAATATGCAAATAGGGAAATTCAAAAATAGATGAGAAAATTTGTTATAGCTCCACGATCAAAAGTTTGTACCGATAATGGCGGGAATTTTCTTTTCCAACATCACTTTGTACTTTGGAACATAAAAAAAGTTTACAAATACACAAGGTGCATCTATTTATTTTTTTATATTTGAAAATGAAATAACATAGCATTATCCATATTTGCAACTAATACAAAATTGTTACAATTTGATGAGAGCCTCCATTTTTATGATAAATATCGCACGCATCCACGCATTGTTTGAACGACCATCAAAAACTGTTCTAAGGATAGTATTTTTAATTAAGTGGTTTTTCATTTACCTTTTATGTGTAGTTAAATTAGGATAAGATCATTTAAATAGATCTTTTTTTATGAAAAATAAAATATTTGAGTGATATGCGTCCCTCTTTAGCGTTATCAATCGCCCAAATCCAGGAATTACAGTAAATCTGGATCAAGACGATCAATTGGAAATGATGATATTTCAAACTCGTTTATATTGACTAGAGACTATAATGACGAGATCAGACGTCCAAAAATGGACCAATCAGACGCTTTCGCGTTTGAAAATGCACCAATTTCATTATATCTATCATTCCTAATTAAATAAGATAACTCCTTCAAATTTCAAACGATATTTTTAGAATGATTACTTCTGTGGCAGCAACTCGCCGGGTACCAGCTAATTATATATATATATTTAGAAATTATTTGCATATACGAGCATATAAGATACAAATGGATAAAAAAAAATATATAAATACCGTTTATTTTATAATTGAAATTAGATTTTTTTAAAAACTGTTTCGTAATTTTAAGAAAATAAATTTACGTTTAACTATGAAAACAATACCTTTTTTAAGGACCAGTCATTTTGACTGAAGAAGAATGGGTATACAAGAAATATCGGTAGGTTTAGTGTTATTATATAATACTTACCGTGGAAATATCTTAATTTATAAATATTTTAATGGCGCTCTAAGACCATAATTAAATTTTCTATCTATTTAGTTTGAGTGGAATTCGGGATTCTTTAGACAAAATATAGTATGAAAAAACAATGACATGTCCCCAAAATAAGATTCGTTGAACATATTATTTTATGTGCATTCCATTGACTCCGCAAAAATCATTCGTACGAAATTTGATCTACGTTAGCTTGATGAGAAAAGTGTCAGCAATGCTCTCGGAAATACTTGAGGGTTCATTTTTAGATTCTGCTTATTGCTGCATTTACCCCCGGTTGGTACCCGGATATGATATTTCGTTGCGGGGTGTAATTTAATCACAAAAGTGGCCGATGTCCTTGCCTTTGCCGGGAGGGTCTGAGGAAGCACTCCGGCACTCTTACAAGAGAAATACTAATTTAGCAGGATGTATCTGGGAGCGGTCGCCAAGGCGACCCTAATGAAGCAGCCAAGCAGAGAGGCATACCTCGTCAGATTTACTTGGAGCCATCTTCCCTGTTCCACACACCCCTCGCTAATGTTTCCCACCCACAACTGACACGCCGCAAAGCTTTCTAAGCTTTCCTCACAATAACAATTACTTTATAAATTCATTCATGACCCATTCTACAAATTATTATGTCCCGACCCGCCTATACCACCATTAATTCCATCCCATTCTATTCGGTGCTTTTGACGCGGGTCGATATTAACATTTCGCCTTATCATATTTGCATGCGACTGAAGACAATTAGCCTTTAATATGTGCTTAATGAAATGAAATCATCAACAACAATTTCAATGCTGAACATTTTCAGACATCCTGATAAGATGTGTGCATCAAATTATACATTTTGCTTATTGAATTTCACGCGAATTAATTTCAAAGAGGATCATTTAAATACAATCAAGACATTGTATACAAAAACAAAATATCATGTAAACCAACAAAGGTTTTAAAAATTGATATACAGTCTTTGAAATGATTTCAATTGACGATCTACAATTTTTTTACAAATTGTGACCTTTTTTTCAAATTGGTAAAATTTGAAATTATTTTCAACAAAGTTATAGGATCTTCAACAAAGTTTTAAGCCTTCCTTCAAATTGAGCGAAGTCTTAGACTCGTCTGCTCACAGGCACGGGCGCTCGTTAGAGATTATTTTTGCAATGTTTTTTCTCGCAAGGAATTGAAAATTGCTGTCAAAATAATGATTGAATGAGTCACATGAAGCTTATAGTATGTGAGGCAGCGACATTATTTGTGTAATTATTCCCACAAAGCTGATTATTTCCCAATGTGTTGTTTTGTTATTGTAAGTACCTACAAGACTGAAACTATGTTGTGGTTGCTTGTAATAAATATTATATGTACTTAAAATTGCTATGCTATGAAAGTTACAATACTTTAATCAAGTTCCTATGTTATGACTTTAGCCATGTGTATCGAAGCCTTGGCCACCTTGTATCGAAAGAAGATGACGTTTATTTAACAATAATTAACTTAAACTACTTATAGACAAAAAATCAGCTTTGTAGTTTTTAATTTATTCTTGGCATGTATAATTATTCAGGTTGTGAAAATTGTTATTAATGTCCGCAAAGTTGAAAGTGTGTCGCTCCTGCATCCCATTAGTTATAAAATAATACAATAATATATATTATATTTGCCAACAAATTAAACAACAGCATTTGTTTGAGCAAGAAGTCTATTAAAAAATCGAAACAGCGAGGGTTATACAAATGCGAGAGCTTGCTCGGGTCATAATTTAAGCTGCAGTTCCCGCCGAAGATCACTCTTCGCTCGTGGTTCTACGTGCTAATCGATGACAAATTTAATACGAAATAAGCATGATTATTTATTAGGGATCAACGTGTAGTTTCAGGAACGAAAAAATGATTCGCATAAATCGAGTCTTTAGGGTCATAAAAAACACATGATCTTGTTCTAAAACAATTATTTTCTATTTTTTTAATAATAAAATAATATTCAAACAAGACATATTTTTCTCAAAAGCTCTTTTTTCTGTTTACAAAAATCTCGGAATAACTGTCGATTCAGGGCGCATGTTTCAAATAAAGTAGTTTCCCTGCCGCATCCTGTATAAGCAAAATACATAGAGCTACTATAAGATCATGAGATATCTTCCAGAGTATAAAAAACCGCGTAAATCTAATCATATAACGTATACAACATGTTGCAAACCCTATAATGTACTGTACAAACGCATCAATTAGGGAATCCAATCCCGGGATCCTGGACAGTTTTAGGTTTAGGCGAGTTTTGATGACGCCTAGGTGCAATAACTTTCTAATCTATGTATACATATATACAGTGCATATTTATTTTTCAAATTGTTGCATTAACCTTTCCCTACCGGTGATGTATTTACTACACCTCGACTCTAATAATGGGAATATCGACATGAAATATAATAGATACGGGGTTCAGAATTTTTGTACTCTTCTGTAATATAATTACGAATAACATCAAAGTATTATAGTTTATAAGTATTCATCTGCAGCGACGGAAATAAATAATTTGTCGGGAAATCGGGAATTTTGCGAGTTTTAGTCCGTGTCTCAGCAGAAAGGAATTTTGTCAGTCACATTGATTGGTGTTATACGAAAATGGGGGCTCACGCGGTCATCAACTCGAACTAGCATTTAAATATCTAATGACGATCGGGATCCCGGGATCAAAATATTGGCTCGGGATTGGATTCCCTAGCATCAATTGAATGCATGAATAATTAATGCACCACAAGAAAATTGCACCCAAGAACCATCTGCTCATTGTTTTTTCTTCTTGAAATCTGCCATTTGGAATTTACTTTACTGTTCAATTTTACAGCTGCAAAATCTTATTCTTGATTTTTAAATCTGCAATAGATAAAAGATCTTTATTTTCCTTCCATTTTTTTATCATTTCATCTCCATTTCAACTCTTAGTATGAAGTAATGTTCAAGCAAATATTTTGACATCGGCGCAAAATGTTAATTGACAATCAATAATATAATAATAAGGTAATAAAATGTAATGTATAGTTTTGTAGCGTGGGAATAATTTGCGATTGATTTTATTGATTATAAAAATAAATTAATTAATTTCGTCGTTTAATATCGATTTTTGGTCGTCAAAGCGGGCCGTTTTTAATTACGTTCGGACCTCAACCGTTCTTAAGGGTAGGCCGAGCTAATTCTTTCTATTCCGTTCTGGACGCTTTGGGGACCAGTCGTGTTGATTGTTGGCGACTCATTTGCCGCCAATTTCGCGCTACGTTTCCATCATCAAGCCTCTGCGTCGTGATCGTCTGCCGTATCACAAAATGGTAAATAAAATTTATTAAACGAAGTTCATCATGTTTTAATTGTTTCCCTATCGTTTTGAGGTTTCCTCCTTTTTGGTGTCGTCGTATGAGCGGTCGAGGATAAAGAATCGCCCCCTCGGCGGAGGTATACGCATTTTTCCGTCGCGGATGTTTCGAGTTTGTTTCGGTGCCGCGGGGCTCCTTCACCCCTGAGGGCGGAGCCCCCTCGCTTCTCGTCGAGGCCATTCAGGCCGAGATGAGAGGCGCAGGGGTGCGTCCGGCCTCCGGAGCGCCCCGCGATTCGAGACGCCCCTCGTGGTGGTCTGCTTGAGGCAGCTGCGACGAAGATTGCGGGCCCCCGAAGACGGCAAGGGGCTTAAACGCAACAGTTTATTTAAAATTAGTTTGGAATTTAAAAAAATCTGTCAGGTGTGGGGTTCGAACCCACGCTCCCTTTCGGGAACCAGAGCTTAAATCTGGCGCCTTAGACCACTCGGCCAACCTGACTATATGGAGTTCATATCAATTTTACAAATTGGAGCGATTTATTACATATGCTATTGAGAATAATTAATCAATTATGATATATGTATGCCAATTAAAGCTAATGTTAAATTTTTTTAAAAAAATCTGATAACGTCTTAGATAATTTTCGACAAAAAATATTACATGACATAATGCAAATTTATCTTTGTTATATGGCTATAATTTACGTTTGACATTATGAAAATAATGCTATTATTTAAAATTGCTTCGATTAAAAAATCATAAAATAATGTATGAAATTTCCATTAGCAGCATATAGTCAGGTTGGCCGAGTGGTCTAAGGCGCCAGATTTAAGCTCTGGTTCCCGAAAGGGAGCGTGGGTTCGAACCCCACACCTGACATATTTTTTTTTAAATCCTTCAAAAATCAGAATTATTTAAATTTATTTAATGTTATAAATCATTTCCTTGAATACGCCGTTAGCATTTAGATTATATTCAATGCAAAGTATACCGATTTGTATTTTGTATCGAAAATATTAAAATTTCCAATAATATACATATGTGAGATGCTTTCAAAGTGATTTAAATATTATTTTCAGCAGCAAGTTGAGAACCACACAAGTGTTAGAAGAAGCCTATGATTGAAAGTATAAGGGGCCCTGCCAGAACTTTATGATTGATCGATTATATCCAGATTAACCCACGTATAAAATAGACGTGTGTGTCCTAATTATGCACGCAAATTCAAAATTTATTTATGCCTTAATACCCGGGATGAACCAATCTATACATTTAAAAAATAGGGACTAATATGCTAATTTAAATTGTGTCATAAAGTGGGGTTGACATCAATATTTTACTACTCGTTTAGACTATTTTCGCATGGAGACATCAATTCTGGATCAAAAACTGCTATTGTCTGACATTCTTTATAGTAAGTTTTTTGCTTCATTTAGGCAATTCAACAAAGGTGCTCTAACTGTTAAATGATCAAGCTTAATTGATAGTTACTCGACTATTTGATAAGGATCTGATTCTGATCTGATGTCAGCACATCAACATTCAATCAATGGGGGCTTCTCGTTCTAGGAATGTTCATGACGATTCAAATCTCACATTTATAAGAAATTATAGAACTGATTAAAATTAACAAGCATTTGTAGTATATTATAGTACAAATTTATTCGATGAGCGTCCATAATTAGCATTTGGCCTGAATGCATATTCTCACATATGTAATCACACTAAAATATATAGTGGCCATGCCATAAGATCGTATCAGATTCCAGATAAGCATATCGCATACAAGTCCCATAGATACCTGCACATTACGGTTCCCAAGATGCAGTTGCCGTGCATATAATGCAACATTTCGCCCCTGTTTTTATCTCTTATCCGTGAATGCGGCATATAATTAACCTTAACGGCTTATTCTCTGAAGGTTGAACGTGCTTTTTGGCTCCGAAAGACCCGGAAGTGAGCCAGGGGCACTCTTGTATGCCGCTCCCTTATCGTCAGGGTGCACTGCACTTCCGGTGCATCCTAGGAACTGAACCAAAAATGCGAAGCTTAGCGAATGCACGGCCATTCAAGATCCTGCCACAGACAAGCCTCATCATGCATTTATGTATTCTTTACAATTCGGATGCATAGATTTGAAAGTCTTCCGTCGCAATTCGCACAACTATGAATCAACTTTATTCAGAAGATACTGCCCAATTAACCCATTGTACATTTGGAAATAATTACCTGCCAAAAATATACAAAAAAGACAACAACCAAAATGATTTTAATACGCTTAGTTTTAAACTATCAATTTATTGTGTTTCAAAGATTTGAAAGGATTCAATTAATTACAACATTTTCCACGAATGCAATGGAATTTAACAAACTCAATCAATTCTAGGAGAAACTCCATTAAATCATTTTCAATACAATTGTATTGCAACAAATTTAAACTCGCCACATTAATCATATGAAATATATGGAAGTACACTTCTATTTTAATTTTATGATGTGGTTCTATTCGTTTATATCCAAAAAACTCTAATTATGCGACACACATTCCAATAAATTATAGCAACTGTGTCATTTTCTATGAAAATTGATTAATCGTATTAAATTATTCATGTCATGATAAATTCATATAAAATATTAAAATCATTTAAAAATTATTACAAACATATTAAGGGACCGAAAAGTAATCAAAATGCCTTCGATGATGAGCTCTTTCACAGTTATTTTGGTTGAGATACGGTCAAGTAAACACTGTAGTTTTGTTATGACGCTGAAGCTATGGTTATAAATTAAATTTTTCTGTGAATAAACAAAAAAAATCCATCAGAGAAAAGATGTCAAAATCAATAACAGAAGCAGTGCATTTGTGCTAATTTATGCTGTTTTTGTACGACCAAGGAATGATGGCAAACGAAGCACTAAACTCAAGAACAATGCTCGAAAAGGATGACCCTAAAAATTAAATGATGATGTTTCGGTATGAAGATCTGTTTTTGTAGCGAAGAGTAACTGAAGACAAGAAATAGATGCTATATAATCTGTATGAAAAAATAATTACTTTCTTCCTGATAAGTACCTATTCCGACTGCTTTATCCACATTAACAATAAAGAAGGACCTTCTTTGTGTGTGGTTATTTATTATGATTTGTTCAAACTCAGTCAGATAGTTACAGCGATCATTTATTGTGTATAATTTGCATGAATTGGATCTTGAACAGATCTTGCGCCGTCGAATTATTATCTTTTCAGATCATTAAAACATATATTAAGACGTAAAAAAAATAACAAATTTAGGTGAGTAAAAACGCACTTAAACAAGTTTTTCAATGAAAAATCAAAGAATTTTTTCAAAAATGTAATTAAAAAATTACCCTTACGCTGGCAAAAATTAGTAGGAAATAATGGAAATTATTTTGTGTATTAGTATTTAAGCAAAAAAATATTTTGATTACTTTTCGATCCCCCTAATACTTTGTTTGTATTACAGAATATTTTGATCAAAATCAACCTACATGTAAATATACTATTTATACTTAAACTCGCATGCAAAACCGCTTTAAATCGTATAATGCAATCCAAGAATACTGTTTTCAAAAGCAATCTCGTGCAAACGTGTGAAGTGCTTAATCGATTTATTTTCAATGGTTACATTTGATTTGCACTAGACAATAAAGCCATTCATAAATTAATCAAGCACATGCTATGCATTTATCTATTAAATTTTCTAGGGCCAGAATTGTTTTAAATTTAGTTTGTTATCCATAAAATTTGCTTATTAACAATTACGCAAATTAATTGTTATTCAATCGTACTTGTAGGCTGTGTTTTTGAACGTTTTAAAACGAATAATCATATTAATTTATTTTGCTATAGATGGTTATAAGTGCAGAAAAAAGTGTTGAAAACACTATACAAAATAATTCGTCAGGGGTCTAGAAAAAATTTTGTAAAACAATTAATAACAAAATCCTTATTTCTTCCAAGCTAATATTTGTGTGTTTATGGTTTATCAATCACTATTATATGTGTAATCTTGCATCATCACAATATGATTAATAATTCAATATTCAGATGGAAAATTGAATGATGTATGGTGGTTTAATAAAGTTTACTGTAACAAGGGGATCGTTTGTGGCTATGCTGGCCTCCAAAGAGTTAATATAGTGTTTCTCAAAATTTTGGTCCAATGTATTTTCCTCATATTGTTTTGATTTATTTTTGTATAATTTGCTTTTTTCCCATTTTATTAGAACTTTAACCCAGAATATTTTTTTGGAGTGAAACTTGTATAAACGCGATAGGATGCTTTAATTAATTAGCTTGAACGTCACGAAAAGTGAAACTCCAACCGGCAGTTGGTAGGAAATAGAGGGAGAATCGCATAGATCATAGACACGTTATGCGCATGCGCATTCAATAAGTTTGTAGGATTTTATTTTTTAAGAAACTACAAAAAACGATCCCAAATAAAGAATAAAAAAGTTTAAAGTGAATAAAAATCCTGCGAAGTTTTGCCTTTTTTATTAAATATTACACAAGCATTTTTTTTTTGTGCGAAAAGCATTAAATATAGAATGTTGATATTAAGTGTGTTAAATATGCGATCTTTATTGAATATAAAAACATTTTTTTTTAATTTGATAAAGTAAAGTAGCAGAATTGGGGGGAGCCACGCGTGTCGATGCGCGAGCGATGACATTTTTCACCATGGAAGTCCTAAGTCCTGAACAAGTATTTGCAGCCAAAAAATTAAACATATTTTTACTTGATATAATATTATGTATAGCTTAGACTACAATTATGAAGAAATATTGGAAAGTAAAAAAATAGTGAGCAATCGAAAAAAAATTTTTGTTTTTACTAACATTTTTTGTAGTTTTTTGTTTATTTAACAAAGATTTTTTTATATTTTTGGATAATTGTAGTCCACACCTTAAAGACGTTTATTATATACGTGCTTGCCAAATTTCATAAAGAATTCTCATCTAGAGCATGTGGGAACACTTCCATGCGCTTATAAAAAGTAGTAGAGAAAAACGAGTTTAAAGTTTCTCCTCTCGTCAGCTTCTCCTCGTCGGCCTATAACACTGCGAATTTATTTTAAACCGACTTGAAATTTACTGAATGTATTCTTAAACATTTGTTCTTTCCGTTTGAAGAAAAAAAGTTTTTTTAACCAATAAGGTAGACGCGTCCTTTAAACGTGTGATACTAAAGAAAATAATTAATAAAATGTTGTTACAACCAGTGTATAATCAGAAAAAAAATAATAGGATAACTAACCTCTACAATCATGGAATGTTATTTAGTTGAGAATAAAATAAATCAATGATTTGAAGCGACTAGTACCAAAAAGAAAGCAAGAGCTCGCTCTGGTCATAATTTGATCATCAATATCCTTTATAAAAGCTTTAGGCATATGTTATTGCAGACGAGGAGCGTATAAATAAATGTGAAAATGTATTACAAATTTTGGAAATCAGTGATATTATGATATTAATATTGATTTTCTTGATATTTAAAAAAATGCCTTTTAAGAATTTGTATAATAGTCACGTTTTTTTAGAACCCTGCAAATAAAAAACGTCTTGAAAATATATTTGTTTATCAATTTTTGATTATTATTGTACATATGTATTTTATTAAATAATAAGACATGCATTTCTGTACATAATTACTTCACCGAACTGTCGATATTGCCATTTTGCGTCAGTAATGCAATCTCCAGCAGGTTGGTAATTGGATTCGCCCTGTGGTTGGGTCACTCTATTCTTGAAATTGAAAATTGTTGTTATTCAGATTTTCAAATGTGATTTCATATCCAATCTCGCCATTTCCATGCATTTAATGATGCAATTTTTTTGTAAGATTAAATATAGTAAACGTGATTTCGTTCTGTATATTAATTAATATCTTCGATAAATTCAGCGGTTAAGTTTGTTTGAAAAGCCCCCATGGCCATCCTGATTACCCTCCACCACCCACCATCCAACTAATCGCTTGTGAACATATCAATCCAATTACAATCGAGGGCATAGGCTATATCCGCCAACCCCAAATGGCAAACGAAATATCCACCAAATAATACATATACATGGCCATCGAACGCACTTCTGTTCGATTTCGACGAGAAAAAACATGTTTTAATTATATCATTCCATAAAAATTATTCCAATGTAAATAGATGGAAGGGGGACGATGCCAATTGCGAACGACCAAAACGAAATCACTGTCGGGGGCGAGTTCAATTTCCGACGCTTACTTAATTTCGCGTCCAACCGATAATTTAACCCACGGTGATATGTCAACCCGTGTTCATTTGTGATTTGGAAGAGGTGATTTATCAGGTGAGGCTGTGATTGAAATTTTCGCTGTGATTTCCGGTGGATTGCTTTTTTCCGAAAAATAAAACAACAAGCGTGCAGCTCTTAATCAACTTGATGTTTGATTCGCTTTGAATTGCAGCAGGGCGAGTTTTATATCGCGAATTGTATGCGTACACTTGCATCCCTTCGCGCTCGAAGTTTGTCAGAATTTTTTTGTGGGCGGTTTGAGGGGTGACTTTTTATCTCTGCCTTTACAAAATAGGGGCTGAAAGTTTGTCAAATATTGACGCGTGAAATATTTCCCGAGATTTCGTTGAAAAGATACCGCAGACTGTTAGCGATCATAATAAAGTGAGGCAAATTGTTCCGCATTCCTCGAGATTGCTCGCTCCAGGGCTGTCAGAAGTGGTATATAATTTAATAATAATACACCAAATACTTAAGAATATAGACTCCGTGTATAACGCTATAATCACTCCAGAAAAAATATAATATCTTAATACAAACAAACGATTTTGGATCAAATATTGGGATATTGGATTGAATCAAAAAGCGATTAACCTTATGAGGAGTAAGCAAATTTAAAATCGATGAAGTCTTTGATGCCATAATCGTTTTATAACCGATACTATCAGCATAAGACAATCTTCAATTCGAAGCAGTCAATTGTAAATAAACCCTATTGATAGCATACAAGACCACGTCATTTCTTTACATAAACAATACACAAAAAATCGATTCATTTGCTCCTGCTTTACAAGGAAATTATAATCGGACAAAGACTCATTCAACAAGCAGCGACGAACATGAAGCAATTAAATAAATAAACACTGTCGATAACATACAATATTCGGTCATTTATTTGCGTAAACAAATAACAAAGTTGTAATCGAAATCATTATTAGTCGATAAATTTGGGCTAATGATCTATACAATCGTGCGATGTATGCGTGGAATCTTTCCGTCTCTGTCTCCCGAACTGCGCTACGTTCTCTCTCTGTCTCTGTCTGTCTCCGAGCTCAATATACAAGAGTGCTCTTTCTAAATAGTGGAGGGAGGGCCCAGGCCCTGGGATAGTACTCTTTTAGGGGTTAATAAAGTTGTGTAAGATTATTTATGAGCAATTGGATTTGTAACAATAATGATGATTTTGTTATAACTTAACTATAACTGCAAAGCAATGCAAAACTACCGCATCTTAAGAATAAAAAGTCATAATTCTAAATTTTAATATCGAATACAACAGATAGATGAAATGCTATTGTTTTTTATCTACTTATTTTAAATTTTGTATTTTTAGATAGCATTGACGAAATTGATATTTATGTGATTCTTATAAACATATTTACGCGGTATTTGATCGATAAGCATAAACGAATTCGTTCGGCTTAAATTCACGGGGTTGATTCTGCAATAAAAGTGTGAATTTGTTCTTTTTACGAATCAAATTTACGAGTAGATTTGGCCCACCCTGTTGAATACAGTACGCTTCCTTACCTCCACAGTAGACACGGAGTAATAAATATCGTTGTAAAATTTAAAAATGTATTTAGCTTTTGAAGAGACATTAAAAACAAGCGGCCGAAACTTAGTAAGGGCTTTGTAAAAGTCGTAAATAAAAAATTTATGAACTTTCTACATTAAGTTCAATATGAAAAAAGCGTGCTTATGATGTTTTCTTGTGCGAATTTCTTCCAGAATTTCAATTTTATTTTTATTTCGGTCCTGCGTTCTAGATGTGATTTATGAGCTTTTTGGAGAATCCTACTTATCATTGAGGGGGAAAAGTTTTCGCCAATTATTGTTACTTAAGCTTTCTTTTATATCCTCTCCTCGGTGTTGGCTTGTAAATCAAGAGAAATTAAAAATAGTTCAGCGAATCTCTCATCCCCAAAGCGTAAAAGTTATTCAATTGCCGCCCAATTAATTTTAATTTTTCGACGCAGCCCTGATTATTAAATAAAAACCTTATTTAAGTCACATTATATCCCATCCATAGCGTCCATTTTAAAAAAAATGTAATTTAAATATTTTTAGAAAATTCAAATGTAGGAACCCTATTATGCTGAGAGAATGTTATGGTTCATTCTGCACAGTAAACTTTCATGGCGTATTTGGACCATAAACCCAGTCCTAATGTCTGAATAGTCTCTCTGCGGTCTCCTGTCTACGGTCAGTGGTTTCCTTCAACATTCCAGGTCTTGCAAACACTCTTGGATGTCCTTCCAGAGGTATGAGTGTATAAAGTTGGCACACTTTAAACTTTTATTGCAGAACTTGTTAAAAACTTTTACTTCTTTTGCGTTTACCTTTTAACTTATAAATCATGCTAATTAAGGATTCTTTATGATATTCTTGAAGACTTCAATGCTGTGATATTTGACTAGCTTAATTTAAATTTCAGTACTAGTATTTTTGTAGCTAAATCTCAAGCACTCTATTTAAAGTGCAATATTTATTTTAAGCTGTGAATTATTTTGATATTTGCATCAAATTCTACCATCCACCGTTAATTGCCTTTTATAATACAACGAAGAATTATGGCAGTCGATAATACTTTCCGTCATTTTTGTTCACCTAAAGCTCTATTCATCCATTTTTATTCAAACCCAGATGGCTTGGCAAATAAGGACTGATGTTTTTATAGATATTTTGTCCATCGATTTAATCTGTGTAATGGCTTTGTCCATCGTTACCAGACAATCTTTCATTTCGAGATAATAAATCATGACTATGCTACACTATCCATGCTATAACCATGACTTGCTTATTTTATGAAAATTTGAAAAATATATTATTTGCAGCCATTTTTTGACAATAAAAATCATTTAAACCATCTCACATATTTTATAATAGCTATCTAATAGCACCGTTCTTATTAACTATACTATTTCTCACATGTCCTTACACGGGATCTCATATTCTAATTACCAATCGCAGTTCTAAATTATTGATGGATTTGATGAATTATGCAATATCTTTATGGGAATCACTGGCTATCATTTTGACATAGTTGTGTATTTATAAGTATATTTATTTTTTTTAAAATGTGATCACCAGCCACATTTTGTGTAGATTTGAACCCAAGATAATCGAGTTACTAGTCCGACTGCTTAGTCGCAAAAATACCATTTTTACACCATATTCACATTGAAATATATTGAAAATATTACGCATTTTTAACAATAACCTATATGGTAGGATTCTCGCGTATTTGCGAGCGAATTCCAGTTTCAGAAAGAGCACTCTTGTACATTAAGTTCAAAGAGAAACAGAGACGGATAAAACGTGGCGTAGTTCGTTAATTGTGCATGGGAGAAGGAGATGGAGAGCTTCCTGCGTACATCGTACGATTGTATAAAACATTAACCCAAATTTATCGACTAATAATGATGATATAATGAATCCATTTCAAGATTATTGTTTATGTTTATTTGAATAAACAACCGAATACTGTGCGCTATTAACAATGTTTATTTATTTAACTCGTTCGTCGCTGCGTCCACCAGATATGCGCGACGGGCGTTCCCCGTCGAGGCCCTGTCGCGTCATTTTGGTGGACGTTTTTTTCCTCCGCTTAAATACGATTTTGCAAGTTATTTCATTTCTGTTTAGTGTAATTAGCACATGCAAATATAAAATAAATAGAATATTAAATAAAATAGACATATACTACTTTACATAAAATTATGTTTATGGTATCCATTAAAACAATTCAAACACATATGAGGTGATTTTGGACAATTAGGACAATAAGTTGAGACCCTTTTTACATTTGTTTTCACTTCTTGGCGATCGAGAATTTTTCCTACAGATTTTTATGAATTTCTATGTCGTGAAACGCTTTTTTCGCTTTCTTCTTTTCATTTTCAAGACTAGAATTTTCCAACCATAACCATTGTCTTACTAGAAGTTCCCGGAAATTTCTGATTTGAGTATACAAAAATACTGATATGTTTGCAGAAAAAATGGGCTTTTCAACTGAATGAAGGTTCTGGGGTAAGTGCAGTCAAATCTTAAACAGTTTCAGAAAAGCGAATCCAGCATCTCACTGTTACGTTTTTCTATAACGACTTACAGATATTAACTTTAGGAACATCTTTCTATAATGTCATTCAGATGACAAATGTCTAATTATCTTTGGAGATCAACCTCGAAACTTGCATTTCTACCTTTGTCTGTTCGTACTTGCTTATCTTCACTTTTTTCCGTTAGTTTGGCTAGTGACATAATAATTGGTGAAGCTTATCGATTTAGGAGGTCGTCCTTCCTGCAGCCAGATAGCCAAATCTTTAGACATATCAGTAAGATATTTTATAACATACATTTTGATGTTACAAGGATTGACATATAAACATTCACTGCTATTATAACCTTTATGCTAAATTTAAAATGATCTTATTCAGTTCCAGTTTTTTTTAAATCAAGGCTTCAAACTGTTCATATTTATTTCATTTCGGTTTACGTTCCAGTTCAGTTCCAAAAAAATCTATTTGAATATAATCTCAAATAATTATTTTAAAGCTTAATATTTAGAACTACTAACAATATTGCCTGAAGTATTTATTTGAAAGGATAAACAAAGGGTATTATCAGATAAATACAATCTAATCAATTTTGCATATGAATGGTAAATGTCACATATTATGTCAACACAAAAATCAATCAAACTTTCATGTAAGACGTGTCCTGAACCGAAAAAACCTATATTTTTGAATTAGTTCAGTTCCAGTTTTGTTTCGGCAAGAACAATGGCTTTAAATTTCAGTCCAATTCTGATTCGACGCCCTGCGTAAAATTACAGCAGTGTTTTAAATGCTGTACATATTTAAATGATTAAAAATATCTATTAAATATTAAGATTTCCATTCAAACAATCAATCTTTTAACCATTTAAAAAGAAAGGTATCGTAAGATAAAAATAAAGCATGAAGACAAGAAGGTAATTCTTACCTTTTCGATGAATAATGAACGAATAAAATCTGTATTTTAGTTTAAAATTAAATTTAAAATCGCGCTAAACTGAGTTAAATATTATGGTGATTCTAAGACAAAGTAATGGTGGTTGGATATTTAAATTAACCACGGCTTAGCCTTAGGAGCGAAAGAAAGGAACGAAATTCATCACGGTGAAAAATGGTGCAGACGTCTACCGTAAGTTGTATAATTTCATAATTTTTCACACAAACGAGCAGAAAGCGTGACAAATTATCTCAAATTGCTTCGCTTCCGCGAAAATTATCGAAAAAAATTGCAGCTGAGAACTAAACTATTCTTCAGCACTAATAACTGTGCCCTACCAATACGAAGACACAATCGCTTCGGACGCTTTCCACCGTCGCCGATTTTCCAGGGGCCGGACAGAATTTTTCTCACTTTTCAGCAGTTGAATTATAAAGTGGGAGCATTTTCTCTGTTGAGTCATACCGGTCTTAATTCCATTACGGCTCGTAATGGTTGACCGCCATTATTCCCCGGAATAAAGTCATGTTAAAATTAATCTTGCGAGCGTTTTAACCAGTCCGCTCGGTGTTCTCGTTGAATTTGAGGACAGATAAATTGGTAAACTACATTGACACGCTGTAACGAACTTGTAAATTGGACCGTAACACAATTTGTCGCAATTATGCATATACCATTTTCATTTTTGCGATAAATCGAATGCATTTCTAAATATATGCGACAACGAAACTTATACTGCGAAAAATGCACATTTTCCGATAAATGTTCATTCAACATGTATCGGAAACATTGACAAAGCATGTTTAGCGTATGTTGCAAAAAAATTAAATTTAAATTCATAACATTAAATTTTACGTTAATATTTCTTTGTATTATATATTCAATGCCATTTGTTCATAAAATTTTACAATCCATTTAGGCTAAAATTATGTTGAAATTCCATAATTGGACACACTTCACATTCACTTTGTAGCTTCGATATTTTTTTCATAAATTATGATCGGAGTGGATCCTTACACGCTTACGGCCATTTGCTGCTCCAAATGATTACAATTTTAAACCTTCTTATACAGAACATTCTATATTAAAATATTTTCTAACATTCTTGATATATTAAAATGTACTATTTCCTATATAATATAATATATAAAACCTATTGAGTAAATTAACAGATGCTTCAGATTGTGGTGCAAATTTTATGTGTGTCGTTAAAACCGTCCTTACATTGTCGGATAAACTAACCATGATCGTTTAAATTTTATGGATCCTTTGAAGAATTTTCGGCGTAATTGTTACATTTGAAATATTTCAAAATTAAAATAAGTTAATTAAAAAATATTTATGATTTGTAGCGTGGGCAGTTTGCCATCTCCTCGTAATAGCGCTGTTAACAGCGACATCTTCCATCTCTCTTCAGGTGCAATGTTTAATTTTAACAGCGCCATCTCTTGTGGAGACATTGTACTTGCACATTGCACCTGCATACCGACGTTGCCGGTTGGGGAGTGACGCGCATGAGGCGGGAGTCGAGAGAGTCGTCGGTTAGCCTTGGCTGCGGGAGGTCGTCCCTCCTGCAGCCAGATCTCTCTCTCTCTCTCTCTCGTGTGGATTAATTACTTATTTAGAGAAAAGAGTCTTTCTATTCGACGCCCTTCTATTCCCATTCATTTGTCCAGCAGCATCACTGCCCGATAGAAGAACGGACCCGCGCACCAGTGCTGCCATCTCGACAAGCACGTGGGGGCGGGGAGCCGCCCAAGGATTTTGACCCCGAGAGCGCCCCCCCCCCCTAATGTTACAGATTGATTTGGTTTAAACTTTCATAGCCATCGCATCTTGGGCAAATCTCAACCTCTGTTTGATTTTGTAAATCTTTTGATGAATTATTATATAAATACATATTTAATTAATCAGATATAAAAATTAAATTTACCTTTTCTATCAAATCTACAAGATTTTTTCATTCTCCTGATATATTTTTGTAAACAAAAACGAAAATCGACCTTTGGTGATCACTGCCACATAAATTATGAGCTACGCATGTCCTCACTTTTTCATAGCCACTCGCTGTTCTAAATTGTTTGTTATTTTTTTTTCAATAAAATACAATTTATTTATTAATTTATAATAGTGCTGAGTAATGTAGATCTTTTTAATGCTCGAGAAATCTAAACTTGTTTGCAAAAAAAAATCCAGTTAGTATTTTTTGGAAAAACGATATTGAAGATTTTATAAACCAAGACGTAATTGAGATTTAGGAATAAAGAGTTACAGGAAAATAATTAAAGGAGTTAAAAGATCAAAAAACCACCCAAATGGTATTAAAATATGTGGCTAATGCTTTCTGCAAAATCAATAACGAAATTCAACAATTTAAAAATATGGATTGATTCATCAATAATTTGCTTATCATAAAAATATATATCATAATATAAAAAAATTAGCACTAGCACTGGAATTGAGCAAAATCTTCAGGATTCACCAAAGAATATTTATATGCATGTTGTTAACAATGAATTATCTTTGAACTGACTATACTGATTTATTTTAATCAAATATTCGCCATATCAAAAGATCCTCTGGTCGCAATGTAAACAATTGAACCTTGGTCTTCCAAATTGATTGAGATAGGGAAATTCGGAACAAAACTTTACAATTAGAATCCAGGATCATTTGATCAGACCGTAGATTAGTATAATTAAATTTCTGGAACAACACAAGACTATGGTAAATAACAAATGAACGAAAGGCGCTAATGCTTCTCCACATGTGAGATTTGAAACGCCTAGCTTGTGAATAACTCTCCCGGCTGTCCCGAAGGTGTGAGGCAAATACACAATGGCTTTTATGCAAGTTAAAATTAGCTAGCGTTGTACTTTCGGAGTGATATAACTGAACCCCCAAAAACAAAAGGAACTTCGTGAAATGCAAACGAGGACTTTAAGGGTACATTTTGTATCATTATAACGCTCCATGTGATAAAGGCTTCTTTGAAATTTCGAGACACTTCATTATGCACGCCTTAATATGCTCATTTTTGATCCGCGATATTTAAATTGAGGAACAGAATAATTTGCGAGCATTGGTACTTGCGGTCGAATTAGTTACGAAAGTCGGGGAGTCGCCTCATAATGATGGTTTATAGAGATTCCAGAATCCGGGTTGGAATTCTCAGACATTGAAATCAGTGGATAAAGAGCCATAATGGTCCAAGATGTCCGTAAACACTCGTCGGGAGGGAAGATTCCCTTTCAGCATCCACTATAAACTCCCAACTATTCGAGCTGTGGACGTAATGTGCAATAATGGATTTGCTGTTCGGTCCAGGGATGCTTAACAACTTTTTTATTAAGCTCTAAACTTTCCCACTAATTAGAGTGTTCATTTAAACTTCATAAATCTCGCAACTTTTTAGCTCGTTTTTAGTGCCTTTATTCGCAAACAATGGGGAAAATTTCAACTCGACCGTTATGTCGACTGCTAATTAAACGCTCGCAAAATGTACACGGGCTTCTCAGACGAAATGCGTTTTTGATAGTCATAACTTCAACTGGAGATAAAATATTTTCGTCCTGGAATACTCCATTCAAAAGGACGACGAAGTGTAATTTCATCGAAAATGATAGCTCCGCTGGTTCAACATCAAAAATCCTTACAGGTGAAGAAGCAACATAACGCTAAATTTCAAAAAGCATTTCTAAATTACAAAGAAAAAATATTATAAGAATGATTTTCTCAAAATAATTCCATTTAAAATGTAACAAAACTAATTCATAGCATAACCTTAATTGCGATTTTTTTTAGATCAATATGGATGATCTTTCACACTAACATATGTATTTATACTACAACAATATTAGACATACATAATTAAAAGCCTTAACCCCTAAAGGAGTACTATCCCAGGGCTTGAGACCCCCTTCTACTTTTCAGAAAGAGCATTCTTGTACATTGAGCTCGGAGATAGACAGAGACAGAAAGAGAACGAAGCGCAATTCGCGAGTTAGAGACGGAATGCTTTCCCGCATACATCGCACGATTGTATAATATAAATTGTTAGCTCAAATTTATCGACTAATATGATTTCGATTTCAAATGCATTATTTGTTTACTTGAAGAAATTACCGAATATTGTGTGCTATCGACAGTCTTTATTTATTTAATTGCTTCCTGTTCGTCGCTACTTGTTGAACGAATGGCGTAGTCTTGTATGCTATCAATAGTGTTTATTTACAATTGACTGCTTTGAATTGAAGATTGTCTTACGCTGATAGGAGCGATTATGGCATCAACGACTTCATCGATTTTAAATTTGCTCACTCCTCAAAAGGTTAAACCATCTTATTTTCGGCTGAATAGATAAATTTATTAACACATTCCCGTCGGGATACGCATATGTGCGCCTTTATGATACTTATGGCAGACGCGAAAGACAATCATAAAATATTTTTTATAAAGCTGGTATGCGCATCACAGTTCAAAAACTATTACTGTGTGTAAATATTTCTATACATTGAAATGTCTTAAAATATTATTTTTTTTGTAATTTTGCAATCAAATTAGCTGACTTGTGAATTTTTCATAATTTTAATAATGCATTTTTCGAGCATTCTCTTAAAAATAGGAACGAATGACAAACTAAGTACAATGTACTTAGGCACTTATTAAAATAAACTTGGACGAATGGATTGGAATAGACGGGAGTCAAATAGAAAGACTCTCTTCTCTAAATAAGTATTTATTCCACACGAGAGAGAGAGAGAGATCTGGCTGCAGGAGGGACGACCTTCCGCAGCCAAGGCTAACCAACGACTCTCCCGACTCTCGCCTCCTGCGCGTCACTACCCAACCGGCAACGGTGCACGCGCAAAAAGCGATCGATCGGTATGCAGGTGCAATATCTCCGTAGGGCCACAAGAGATGCCGCTGTTAAAATAACACATTGCACCTGAAGAGAGATGGAAGATGTCGCTGTTAACAGCGCTACTGCGTGGGGATGGTAAATCACCCACGCTACAGGACCATTGCCAACCACTTGGTATGATATAGTTTTAATAGTGTATACATGTTTTTAAAAATATAGTCGCTAACTACATCTATAGATTTGGACCCAAGTTTACATATACAAATATTTGCATTTCAAAGAACATACAATCTTATAAACTTTCTCAGTTATTGGAATTTCTGATGACCATAATTCGCAAAGGATAATAAAAATCAAAATATTATTAATTATTATCAATATTTTTTGAATTTGAATGCTAAATACTGGAACGATTTTTATCCTAATTTACGAACCTTATGCTAATTTAACCACATTTGGAATAAGATGGAAAACACCCACAAGATTTTTTTTTCCTAAAAGAGCCTCATATTCATAATCATCTATTACCTACATACAACCTAAATTCATATTCAAGAATATTTGTAAGTGCCATATTTTTCCATTTTTTGTAGTTAAATGAGTTAGCTTTCTTTTTGTTCGACTGATTAATATCGAGATCGATCGTATTAAGGCGAACGGTCGCCATGGCCACTTTGTTTCTGTCCGTCACTGAATTAATTAGGACTTCCGAGTTGGCTTATTATTTGATTATATTTTTGCCAGCAACGGCCGGCGAAGGTTTGGCAAGCAATCAGAATATGATTCGAGATATATCCCGTAATTGACATTCGCCTCCCACATTGTGTAAGTTATAATTGAAAGCAAACTTTCGGTGAAATCAAATTACTTGCAAATGTCGAATGGCTCGTGTGGACCCCAAATTATAATTTCGAGGCCACTTTTACCACGGACCCGAAAACGGCATCGTTAAATTTGTACGCGCTTCGAATAACGAAAGCCTCCCTTTTCCCGGACTGAATAGAGTGGGGCCGTATCAGATACGTGTGAAGCCGGAAAAGGCGTGCGAAATGCGTGCGGATTATGCGTAATTATGACCCGGCGCAGATCCCGCCACCGACGTACGATGCACGTTTGTGCATAACCGGCCCACCCTACCTGCCGCATCACTGCCTCCAATTACCTACACTCCATTTATTTAATTTATAAAGGCTAAAAACCACCCCAACTGTTTTTTTATCCGGCACTTGGAATACTTAATTGCTTAGCGTTGTATTTTATTTAAAAAAAAGCAGCCTCAAAATCTTTTAACCTCATTTCTAGAATACAGCCTGAAAATTGCGGTCTAGAAAGCAAAAACAACCATTTATGTTTTTAATAAACATAGCCACCATGTTTTAAATGTTACACTACATTTTTTTATTAAGTAATTCTATCAATGTCCATTAAATTAATGAGTCAAATATAACACGTCATTTAGTTTTAAAAAATAGAAATGAAACTTGGCTCCTAAAGTTGATTTTATGTATCGCTTTTTTTCCATTTGCTGACGGAAATTGTTATTTAAAAGATGAAGGCATGTTGTGTAATATATAATAAACTAGGCGTGCTATTAGTCTAGTGTTGTTTCATGCTACATATAGATACAGATATGCGAACAATAAAGGCGGCACGGCGCATGCGCGTAATATCTCTATAGTGTACGCAATGGAGACAAAGATACTACAAACGATTCTTCTTCTCTTTCCTATTAACTGACGCTTGTAGTTTAACTTCTCGTAACGTATGAGCCATACGCGAAGGGAGCCACGGAATAGGACACGTCGCCATGCAAAGAAATCCAGTGGTGTCAGATCTGAAGACCGTGCGAGCCACGAAATAGGACCACCAAAAGAAATCCTAATTGAAAAAATAATCACCGCCTTTGCAAAAATTAATGTTGAAAATAAATCTATTTCGACAAACATAATACTTAGGACATACGATTTATGTTTGAAACGTAAATTTTACTTTTGCTACAAATTTTAACTAAATATTTTTGAGAGTTAGATATTACTTTTGCTAACTCCCAAAAAAAATTATCGGGTAATGTGCAAAAGTTCCATCAAAATAATAGATGCTGTCTTGGGTTAATGTATAATCTAAAAAAGATTTTTTTTGGGGAATTGAATAAACACATATTTTACTAATGCTATTGTAATAATAATAAATCACGTTATAATAAAATAATTTTTAAAAAATCAGTCATAGATCTTCAGAGTCATAGAAAATCAGTCACTAGCAATAGAATCAGTATATTATTCTTATATGATACCTTTTTTAGCATGATTTTTTTGCATAGTAGTCTTTGGAATATATAGGCTCTCGGTATTAATATAGCTTAGAAGTTCAATCACTATGAGAATTGTGGGTCATCTTTCAGTTAAACTCAACATCAAAGAATATACATACTATAATCATTATATTATCGTAAACAAAAATAAATACCTATGTGTGAAAATTGAATTTTTAAATGTATTAAGGGAAATATAAAATACATAAAAGAAATCATTTCCATTATAAGAAAATACAGGCAGGTATTTCAAAGTTAGCAATATTTGAACTGGAATAAATTTTGTGTATTTTAAATATCCAATGAAATCTCCATCCCCTTCCTAGAAGAAATTTCTGTCTCTCTAGTGTTAAAGTAATAATATTTTAAAGCATAAAACAGTTAGTAAAGCTTCTTCTCAAATTTCTATCAAAATATAGTAATTATAATATGGCATTGAAGTCTCTAAAATTGCAATATGTTCGTGATAAGACACATTCTTATGACGACTATGAGATTTTTGTAACATTTGGTTTATCAACAATAAATAATAGAGATGATGAAAGATGATAATTATATTTTTTTACAATGATAAAAAGCTGTATAATTGATTTTGGATACGTTCGCCCTAATGACCCAGAGGGTTTGCATGATTAAGTAGATATTATAGCTGGAATGCTTATTATTCAATCAATATTTATGACATTCTAATTTTGTAATAATCACTTAATCTATTTTAATAATGATGATACGTTTTTCAAGAGATAGATTATAAATATGTCTAATCTTTCAATTCGAATTTGAATTTATAGCTCGAATGGATACACGTCTTTCGTAGTCTGCTTTTAAAATATTTCTAATGGCCTATTTTTTTCTAATGGACTGTTTGGCTTCCATGTAAAATTTGCTTATGGAAAACCCCAAAAATATTTCATCACAGCAAGCTTGACATTCAAATAAATTCGCTTTTAAAAATCCTGGCATTAGCCAAAGACAACAAGTCATAACACCGTGATAAAACCTTTAAAGCTCAAAATAACCATACATTTTACCAAGAAGAATCGCGTACAGCGCGAAAGCTGCCGAAATTTTCTAATGGATTCCACGAAATGATCCCATAATCTTAATGCCTATGAAGAAATTAAATGTATTTGTCTTTTTATGATAAAAATATCAGTGCTTGAATTTTTAAATAAATAGGGATAACTAGGGAGAAAATGCTCAAATTTACCCACATTATTATTTTTTTTTTGTTGTTAAAAATATAATAGATATATTTTGGTGGTGTTATATTAGCGCTTTCATAGAAGCGATTTTTATTAGTTTATTAAGTAAGACACCCTTATAGCACTTTTATGAGCTTTCTATGGTTCATTAAGATAACCTCAGTGACATTTTTATTAGCTTCAGATTAAGTGGAAATCAACTTTGTACGTTTTTATATCGGAAAATTGCGCTTTTTTTTATTCTAACATTGACAATTTATTTTTTAATGAAAAAATTTGCACAAATGTTAAATATATATTATTTGAAATATTATTAATCATCAAGGGTATTTAATTCTAAATTTGATGCTAATGAATTTCAATACATAATTATTTAAGGAATTTATAGCATAATACGTAAAACCTTTGTCCTTTTATCAATAAAACTACATCATTGCCAAATTCTGTGTAAAAAAAATAATAAAACCTAGAAGAAATTGATATGAAAAAAGCCATAGATAAAGTACCGCACTCTGGACACAAGTGTAGTAATATGCAAGATATTTATTAAAAAAATTGCAATATTACATTCTCGTAATTTTCTGAGAGTTTTCTAATGAAATGTCCGATTTTATCGAGCTTGCATAAAGCTCATTTAAATTTTAAAAATCTATTATCGGCTATCATATAGCATCAATTTTTAATCACTATTCACAATATGCTGTCAGTAAATACGTTTTATCTTATAAAGATGATAAATGATTGCAAATAAGTATACCTTTTTCGTAAGGTATTGTTAAATATTCGATGAAGTTAGGACAAACTTCGTTCGTTAGTATCTCGTCATGGATGCTGTTAGTTGGTTATCTACGTGGTCTATTTCCTATATGAGCGTTTTATTCGCAGAAATTGATTAACTTATATTGTGCTATTCGTTTGCTGCAATAAGTTTATACAATACCAGTACATTTGATTCCATATTTAAAAGACAGGAAAAATTCCATATTTAAAACTGATCTTCGATTTTTGAACAATACTTGATAAAAAGGAACCCTTAAATGTGTTGTGTGTAAAGCAACCCTTAAATTAACATACATATCTAATTAAGCAAATATAAACGGAAAATTTAATACTCTGCTTACTTGATTTTTACACTTCAGTGCTCTATTTAAGGCCATGAGATTTAATTGTCTTTCGTTAATAGCTTATAGCATATTCTCAATGAACACATTTTGATCTTATCTCCGAAGTGGAATTGAAAGCAAATTCGTCGGTCAGCTTTGACCGTCTATTATAATTGAGAGAACATTCCATTAACGTAAAATTGAATTGAGAAGCACCTCACCAACAGGGTTCCATTGGAAGAGGACGCCTTTATGCAAATGAAATGGATGCAATTTAAAACTAGTCAGCGTCCAACTATCCAACAGCACATCAATAATTGAATGTGAATAATAGTCTGCCGTTGCAGATCCATATCGCCTCATTGAAATCACAATATTGTTAATCACGCCAGTTACTTTTTGTATCCAAAAATTGATCCCGACTGCAATTTTGAACGCGAATAATGGCCACAATATGAATATGAAGCACCTCAGTCGCGACCAGGAATGTTCAACCCGGCTCAAGATAGGGCCATGGTCCTGTCGGAGCCCAGGAGACCGCTTCGGGCGCTTTAAAAATGATAAGTTGCCTGAATAATTTAAGATCCCGCCACGGAAGTGCATACAAATTTCCTTCGCCAGAATTTACAACCAAGGCGGCTATGCGCTACGAATCGAAATAAGAAAACCTGAAAGGAGAACCGTTTTAATATGAATTCCCTGAAATTTGCATAATGAACATCTAATTACCCAAGAAATCCAATATAGCTGAAGCCCAAAGAAAAACTTTGGATAACGTACGCATACAATGCATACAAATATAGATCAAATATGCGCGCCCAGCTGCATTTAATCTATCTACTGCTTGTTATTTGAGATTTTATCGTTAACGAAAATCAAACATCTTGAAATTGCTTGGTAAATCTTTCATCTGTAAATGAAGCTTTTCAAAGGGTTCATTTAAAAATTTATTTCGTTATATAACATATCTTAGCCATAATTTACTTTTTAAATACGTTCTAATGTCTAGTCATTTTAAAATTATTGATATCACTTAACACATGAAAAATTGCAAAAAATCCAGTCCATATATTTGTACCGTGTTTGCAGTCCAAGAAACAAATATTCATTAATACCCCTTGATCCATCGTTTATATTAATAATATGCCATTTGGTGGAAGAAATTTTACTGTTAACATTTCATCGATCTGGTTTAACATTTTTATAGATGAGTGAGAAGACGTGGATACATTCTACTTATAATAATATTTTCCCTCTGATTTGGATTTGTATTTGGAAGCATGGCGATAGCTTGAGGAGAAGCCCACGCTGTCAACGACGATGGTGAACGGCCGAGACGGGGTCGCCGGGAGGTCCTGTAGGATGAGCAGCACTTAATTGCGAGACGTCAGCCACTTAGGCCTCCTAATGGAAAATGCGAGAATAATCAGCGGCCTTCCAGCATCTCTGGAGACCACTTCAATATTTAAAATTTAATGTCTCTGAAATTATCCAGCTCGCCGCGAGCCACAGCTAACTGACAGTTTCATTACTGAACCAGACTGCGCGGAACTCCTTATCAAATATTTAGCTGTGGAAAAAACGTTATCGTTTTACGAGTACAGGATGTGTGTAAGCAAAACAAATTATTAAGCAATAATGATTTCAATCTGAGATAGTGACTCACACTCTTTTTTAAGCATAAACATCCCTCGTATAACACGATCATTTGATTCTATGTGCCGCGTTTTATTAACGATCCTCTATGGAAGTGCTTTATTGATTACCCGGTGCGTTGACTAAATTTATGGTTCTCGCTTTATGTATCATTTTCCTTTATAGATTGATTAAGTATTCTTTATTATACTCTTTTTTATGGAAAAAAACGTGTATAATCAACAAAATTGCCTGGAAAGACATGTCAAGGAATCTTTCCCCACCAATAACATGAGAATTGATCACTATATCCTCAAATTCTAATAAGGTTATATGAACACTTCTAGAAGGATTCTTTCCCTGGAGAACACTTCTAGGCAGGATTTTTTTTAACAAGCATTAAATATGAATGATTTTATGCCATACATATAATTGGACGCACACGATCTCCATTGGAGATTTTTCCAGGAATAAATCATTTTCACAGAATGATTTCCCATTGTATTCACATTTGGTAAATGTCAATTTATTAACCATTAAATTAAGGCGTCTTCTCACTTTACAAATTTAAAAATATCGATTTTTATTTTATTTTAAATTTTGAAAGTACATATCTTCAAAAATGTTATTTAGAAATTTCATAAAGATCGGACGAGTCTAACTACATTTTTGGACGACCGTTAGGTGACTACCTGAGAGCACCCGGCTGCATACGTATTGTTCAGACTCATGGTGCAAGTACAAGAAAGTGGTGAAAAACAATCAGATATAAACTTTTAAACATCCTTCTGCTCTAGCTGAAAATGTCCACGAGGTTTTGAAACCAATTTATGAAGATCTTCGGAGGAAATACCCAAAATAACAACGAGTGTTTCAACAGCTGTGTCTGGGAAATTTTTCTGCAACCAAAACTTTTAACGCGTTTATCTCAAAACAAGGTTTTTCGGTGGCTTGTTGATGAAATTTCGGAAACTATCCGGCCGATTATCATTAAATTTGAATGACATATTCTTCATAGTTATGGCTATAGCGCATATCATCAGATTTTTGAAATTTTGGTTTTAAGTTATTTTTTTTTACAAAAAACGCGTTTTTTTTACTTTTTCGTAAAACGTGCGCCATTTTGTTATTTTCGCAAATATCAAAAATCTGATGATATGCGCTATAGCCACTGATATACTAAATCTAAAACTGTTTTATTTTTTTGTTTCAAATTACCCATCTCGGAGATACCATCAACAAGCCACGAACATAACATTTCTACACGGGTTTTTCGATGCTACTATTTTATTATAATAATTGTTCAAAAAAATAAAAATATTTTTTTTCATGTACTTAAAAGATGTGTTTATTACATAAGATCCATTTTATCTCATAATTTTTAGCGAAAATCCTCGAAAAAAAATCGTGAAAATAGCCTATTTTTGAGGCGCCTAAAGTGAGAAGACGCCTTAATTAATAAGTGGAATTCTTTTACTAATAATAATCAAGTCTTAATTCATTATGTTGTTTATATGTCATATGAAACATTCCATTCTGACATAAAAATTGAATCAAACATTTGCATTGAAGACTTGTAAATCTCAACCAGATTTTTCGTGAAATTAAACTTGAATGAAATCTTAGGAATTCATTTATAGATCTGCCTAATATTCATGTGATTTAATGAAGATAAATGTCCGTTTAAAGCTTACGATTAATCTATTTAAAACATTTTGGAGGTAATCGTTCGGAGCAATGAGTGGCTATAACAACGCAAAGATCTGCTCAGATCATAATTTGGATCGCTTATATAAATCCAATGTTTGTTTTCCTTGAATGTATTATATTATCGATTAAATACAGATAAACTAATATGTTGCAGTAAACATATATATATATAAGCATTCGTGGATAAACAATAAAACCTTTAGTAAGCATATTATTCTTGAATCTGAAGCGTTTGATTATAAAACAAATATATAATGGCAAAACTAGCTGAATTGGATTTAATAAAGCGAGCTCGTTCGTACCTAAGAAAAATAGAATTATCCAAGTAAGCATCCTTGCTTCCGATGTTCATTGGTACGCAATATATCAAAGTACGTGAGGAGCCATATTTATTTCCTCGGCGAATTGAGTGAGATTTATTTGAGACGAATTTCGCCGAGATTTCGCCGCGATGAACAGAATTAAGCGCTGTGTAAAAATTGCGGGATAATTGTCAGAGAAAATGTTGTTCGCGCATCGTTGTGCGCCCAGGCTCTTTTCCCAGTGTTTTCCGGACGACCGGGAGACCGGAACTAATACGGAGAAAGTGGATGCCTTAAGAGCATCCGTTAATGTTAGGCGACCTGGAATACTGAACACCGAATATGTCTGTTAACACACATCCCCTTTTTTCGTTTAATCCGTCCTCATATACAATCCGCCGCCACCCTCTGCACTCTCACACGATTCCCATGTTTTGCACTACAATTTATACATGAAGAATTAAATATTTTAGGGTGTTCATTGTGAAATTCAATTGCATCAAACTATTTTTAAAACATGTCAAATTTTTAACTTATCTGTGTTGAAAATATTGAAATTAACCCCCAAAGGAGTACTATCTCAGGGTCTGGGACCCCCCCTCCGCTTATCAGAAAGAGCACTCTTGTACATTGAGCTCGGAGACAGACAAATATAGAGAGAGAACGTAGCGCAGTTCGGGAGACAGAGACGGAGAGCTTCCACGCATACATCGCACGATTGTATAGATCATTAGCCCAAATTTATCGACTAATAATGATTTCGATTACAAATTTGTTATTTGTTTACGCAAAAAAATTACCGAATATTGTGTGCTATCGACAGTGTTTATTTATTTAATTGCTTCCTGTTCATCGCTGCCTGTTGAATGAGTCTTTGTCCGATTATAATTTCCTTGTAAAGCAGGAGCAAATGAACCGATTTTTTGTGTATTGTTTATATAAAGAAATGACGTGGTCTTGTATGCTATCAACAGTGTTTATTTACAATTGACTCTGCCTCAAATTGAAGATTGTCTTACGCTGATAGGATCTGACAGAAAGTAATCGGTGTAAAGCGATTATGCCAAAATAATGCGAAAAATTGCAGATGTTGTATTTTTTCCCTTAAAACCTGTTGCTTTTGAGTGTGTGCGGTAGTAGTGTGCATTTAAAAAATATTCAGAATATATTATCGTTTAAAATCCCGAAAGTGGGTATATATTTAGGGCGAAAAGAACACGACCTACATTCGAAATACTATTTCAAATGGGCATATGTTGTGCCGTATTCCACGGGGAGATCTTTCGGCCATTTAAAATCATCACGCCTGTTCCGTTTTTCCTCGGCTTCATCCATCAACCTCTTCAAAGCGAAAAGGTCAACATTCACATTAGGAGCATTTGCTCTAAAAACGTCTATTTTCATTCGAAAGTCTATTTTTGTACCCCTCAAATGTACATATTATACACAGAAAAAGTAAATACAAAGCGATCCTCAATGAGAGACGGAAAAAATATTTAATTTGACGACGCATAAAAAAATGGGGCTCTCGTTCGGGAAGCTCGTTTTGAAAGTCGATTTCAATTTTATATGAAAATGTGTGAGAATTTTCAGCGCGAAAATTAACCATGCGACCCTCGTATCACATAGCAAACACATTGTTCGCCATAACTGTGGAGTTGCTTATACTATTGTGATTTTATAACAATAAACTTGTTTTTCACAACAAATAATTTGGGTGCTTTGAAACCTTTATTCATCCCCGTCGTATACTCTGTGTATGATAAATAATTACAAAATAACGTACTTTCTCCGATGTATAGAGAGCTTTGGGTTCCCTGGCGATTTATCATAAATTTCACTCGATACCTTGAATCTAATTTAATTAAATGTGAGCTCCAGAGCGATCAACCTGTTGGAAAATCCATGAAAAGCTTTCGTTTCGATACTTATAAATTAATTTAGTCAATATTAATATTTCTTCATGGTATTGAGTCGCAATAATAATATAATTCACTAAGAATGTTCAAAAAATTATATCTTTGGACTGAAATGACTATTTTTTTTTTCTTAAAAGGTTAACTTGAGTCTTCGTATAATAAAATTAGTCTTGTGTGAGCCCTTCGTACAAAATTGCAGACTACGTATTCATCTTTTCGATTCAACAAACAGAAAAATTGCGCTGAAGAAATTACGGTAGAATAAACCGACCAACGATTAAATTGCTAAATTGACTGAATCTAAGTTGTAATTTCCATAATTTTATATTGAAATTATTTACCTCTCTATTAATTCTTAAGTCTAATTCTGATCTACTGTCTTTATTTGAGTAAGAGTCTGATATTCTATTTATCATCCCCATGCACAATTGTTTTCAAAGATTTAGATTCAAATTGATCCACGTGCACAAAAGTTTAGAAGTATTAATATTTCCGATCGATCATCTTAATCCAAGTTCATCCTTATTTTCTGGATTCGAAAAAGTAAATATTGAGGATTTTGAATTTCTATAGAGATTGCTTATATCTGATATGGCAATTTACGAAGAAAAAGTAACCAGTTTTTTTACATTTAAAATTACCAAAAAAAAAAAAATGATCTAAAAAAATATCAAATTCAAATGCGCCATATTAAGATTATTCCCAATTTATTTCTGGATGTGTTTACGTAATAAGGATGAAATTTGATTTATTTTCCATTTATCAAACATTAACATTTTTCTTTGAGTTTCTGTATAAATATTACTAGACCAAGTGTTGGTATAGTGGATAAGATCCTGGACTCTTATTACAAAAGTTCGGGTTCAAATCCAGATTGTGGAAAAAAATTTCACCGTACCAACACATTTGGGAGATCGGAAATATTAATATTTCTGATCGATCGTCTCGATCCAGGTTAACCCTGATTTCCTGGATTAGAAAAAGTAAATGCTGAGGCGATTAATGAAGTCGTGCAGGACGCCCATTAGTGAGTGATTGAATTTGCAACAATAATTAAATTATCATTTATATATAATGATAATTTTCGCTCCTCACTCATAGATTCTCTCCTCTCCTACCTTTCCAAATAATCCTATCCTTACTTTACCACGTGTGGAAGGCAACGGGAAACCACCACATTAAATCCTTTCCCTAGTAAAATCTCCTATGGAGATCGCCTACGTCCGATGGTTCGGATATGGCACATTAAGAAGATAAATATTACTAATTGATCACCAAAAACTTTTGCCATGACTGATTTCATTTGATTCAGTAATTTAAAATTATTGTTTCCTTGAACACCAGAATGAATTTAGGGATAGAAATGAATATATCCACTGGAAAAATCTACCGTGTTCTACGTTTATAATTGTCATAAGATATCCACTTTTTCTACTCAGTTACGATCTGTTGACGAAACGAATGGCAATTTTATCTTGATAATTAGGAATCATCGAACTTTCTAGAAATATTATACAATAATATTTCAGATGATGATAGCAGCAAAATCCATATCTTAATTACTTTAATTTTAATTAAAACTTGAGTTTGGATTCACTTCTAAAATTAAGTTTGGATCGTCTACGCCTCGCAGCCGCAGCCTGTTCAAAGTGGAGCGAATAAATATTCCGTCGAGAATGAGGAGTCGAGGGTCGATGGGTGAGCGTTCGAAATGAAACTCAGTGGTAATGCTACCATTAATATCGAGCGAATGAGGAGGTGAATGTATGATACAGACGAGATGGATGAAACCCCTTCCTCTGAATGGATATTGAAAAGGCCCATAGTTCTGCAGTGGACTGTTTGTGGCTGCATTATGATGATGATGATATATTCATTAGACATGGATAACCCATATGATGGTAAAATAGTTATTGAAACAAAATAATTGCGTACAATTAGGTTAAATATTAGCTATAAAGGATTAAAAAAAATATTTATTATGTAAATATGCCGTACAGCCCTTGGCTAATTCAAAATAGCCTTTATATAATCTGACATCCAATCCAGTCATCAATTGTCCATTGTTTATGTGATGCAGTTAGTGTGATGAATAACCACACGATAATATCTACACAGTCCACGTATATGTCCAAAAACACTATGACAAACTGAGCATGCTGAATCTGCTAAGGCTCTAAAGCTCAATTAAATACGGCTTCGGCATTAAATTGGCAATTTACTAGGTGCGAAGGGTAAGCAGTCATAAAAATTATTGTAAATCTGTAGGGCCTGTCCGACAGCAGTAAAGGCCAGATAAAGCGTTTTAAAATTTAATCAAGCGCATTTGCGTGATTTTTAAATGTGTTTTAGGTGTAATTTCTCCCCCCATACATTTTTCGTAATTATACCGGCCTCCGTACCTGACTTTGGCCGTTTCATTTTCCCGGCGCCGGGAGACGTGGGCGCTTTCCATTAAAATTTTCCCTTTTGTCGGAAAAACATTATCCCGGATTTGTAAGGTAAGTCCCGAAACTTTTAATTATATCCCGATTTTTCCCTCACAATGCGAAAAATCAATATTGTCAACATACTCCCGTCTCCAGCGTTGATCAACAATTCGAAAGAAGATGACGCTCGCGCTGGGTATTCACAATGATTCGCGAAAAATAATCAAATTAAACTTATCGCATATTTATATTAAAAATAGTAAACCGTATTTGAATGCAAATGATCTCCAAAGAAGATTTTCAAATTTTATGGAATAGAGAATTTTTATGTGGAGGTTTTTCATTGTTTTTCCAATAGGGCTGAAATAAGTTTAACTTAAAATGAATTTTAAGATCGAAGAGAACCGATAAGGGGATAATAAAATTATCATTATTTTTAAATGTTATTTCAAATAATATTGCAAATCGGTTTTTCTACAGTGGACCTAATCATCTTTTTCTTATTGAAGAAAAGCTTATTTTGTTTCTTTTTCAGATCATTTTCCATATTTTTAGGCAATTCTTCTACGGTCCGATAAAAAACGAACCACAACAAAATGATATAATAGTTCCGGGTTATTTTCGATTGTTCATTCAATCATCTTTTGTACTATCGAGCGTTCCCAGAGATTCCCATAATTATATCAATATAAATATAGCCATAATACTTAAAGATTTTTATATAATATAAAAGTGAAACATTAGAATCCAGGGATCCATAATCTATAAATACGTTTCAATTTTAATGTTTTCAACTCATGTTTTAGTTAAATCGAAAGGTTTCTATGTAATTACTCGATACTCGAAGTTCCGCAAGCAAATAGCGGAAACAGGGCAGAAGACGAAAGGAAACAGGAAGCATGGAGCTTTAAAACTTTTACATGAGGCTATATTGCAAACGATAAGATCAAAGAGTCTAAGTGATTCTGTTAACGAAATATAAACTAGCAAATAATAAATATCGATCGGACCCGAAACGAGCGCTCATTTGCCAAATGAAAGCGTGTTTTTTGAGGGTCGAACTAAATTTTCGTGAAATGGAGGCTTTTCCGCTATTTTTCCATAAGATTTTTTAATGCGTTCTGCGTCCGCAGATGGCGTTGTTTGCGACAGGCCACGTCATGGAAACGCAAAAAAGTGAAGAAACGGAGTTTTGCAATTTAAAATTCTAATTCCGGCCTATTTCTTTCATTTCTTCCCTCTTTGTTTTCATTTCCTGTTTGTTGAGTCCGAATGTAAGCGCAGTAAGGTGAAAAATCCTCACATTTTAAACATGGGGCCCGACTCCGCGATGAAAATTATTGAAAAAGCAACAGTTTAAACGAATCGCGTATTGATTTCTTTGCTTTAAATATTTTATTTCCGCCTTTTGAAAAATAGGTCAGCGAATTCATTTACCTCGAATTATATCCAGGAACGGCGATAAAAGTCAAATTACATCACGTACATTCATACGTGGCGGATCTCGTTCTTGCGAACACATAAACTATTGATTCGTTAGAGACATTAGATTTGTAGATTTGTCTAAGTTCGCATATTATATTCCCATTGTTCGTGTAGGCTCGTATTATCAGTTTTCAAGTATAATTTTATTAATTTCCTTAACTGTTCAAAGTTTAGAAGTGACTAAAATTAGCCTATATCTTCGAATAGATAAGCGACGTGCACGTATTGAAGTCATCGACTTTGAATATTTAATTAGAAATTAGATCTGAGCAAATTCTTAGTCATATCTTCAAACATACATACACATGTATGTATATATTTTATTTAATAAATTATATTTGCAAATGAAACATTTATTAAAAACGATTAAAACACTTAGCAAGAATGGATTTACATGTTCATAAAAGTCTTTTGTCCTATTTGCTTCTATGAGAGCCCTCAAAAAAAAGGTATTTCCAAATCATCCGATTTTTCCCCTATTATATATATAAAAGTGGCTCAAATCCAAAATTAAATTAAATCTGACTAATATTTCAATTTTTCATTTTTACAGAGATCTTTTGGAGTTTCTTTGAAAAGAATATTAGCTATTAATATAATAGAAAATTCAATCTATTACATTCGAAATTATACTCGGAAGTAATCTAGTGTTAACTTGGATTTATGTTAAAATATACACATATCCTCTAGTCTCTTAAAATTCTCATAGATCCTCTCTTATCTATTATTCCTAACTAACTACTATCCTAACTTAATCACATATGAAATGTAATAATCACACAAAAAGACTAAAGACTTTAAAAATACTTTAGACCAAATATTTTGTGTATATGTGAAAGATGATTTGGGTAGAAATAAAACTATATATCAAATTAGCATGTAAAATTTATAGTTCTTACTTATTACTTTTGAAGTTCTGACCACTCTTGATATTTGAGTCACCAGCAGCTCCTTCTAACCACAGTGCACAATTTTCTACAATGTCCATCTGAGTTTAGAACTTTTTGTATTACACATTCAAAATGGAATTTTCTAGTCGATTTGGCTAGCAAGCAATTGCGGTTTGCTTTTGAGTTAAACACAACAGCATAACTGAAAATAAAATTTTGACATAATTTAGTCCAATCGTTTAGCAGATGATCTATTTTAGGAATGATATTGAATAATATGAGTTATATGTCATTTATTAAATTTCAGCAACTAATCGTGCCACTTTCTCAAAGTATTCTGGAGGACTATGCTGGACAAAACGGTGCTAAAATAGCCTTTAGCTATGGACGCGAAATGAATCACCTACAATATAACTACGCTTCACCATCATCAACATTTTCAATTAATGTATTGCCTATTTCGATCTATAGATGAAGATGTATTATTTTATTCGACAATCGGAATCATATCGTACTTATGCATTTCACAATGGGAAAATAAAATGATTTTTTTTTTCATGAATTCTATCTACAAATCTGCCATCGTAATGCTGCTGCTTAACATCTAAGGAGTCGATGATGATGCATTTGATCGACTAGAAGTAAAATTGTCTCAAAATATATTTAAAAAAAAACTATTGATCATCTGAATGCAAATAAAATATAGATTCTGCCACGGATTAAAGTATGTTTCATAAGATACTTATTAGAGTTATCCTATTTTATTGAACTATGAAGAAAATTTACTTCGCACTGTATATACACAGATAGAGCATATGGTGACAATAAAATATACCCGACCCGTTAAGAATTGGATGGTAACCAATTAGTGCCTTACTATTCAAGGAATAGTTGATAACTTCCCTGAAAAAAATATTTGTATATTTATGCAACGAAATGTCAAGAGTTCTTTTTTACATGAAAAATTTTCATAGCAGCTCAATTAATCCAATATATTCTTTTATAGTTTTTTATTTGGGCCTAATAATTGGTAATATAAACGCTAAATTTTTTCTAAAGCTTTTCCCGTTAATTTCAATGCTCCCTGATATCATGATCGTCCTTTGAATTTTTCAAGTTAATCTGAACTTGTTGTGAAGGTGGAAACTCCATTTAACTTTGTGTTGAAAAATATTTGCTTTTTTACACAATAATGGACCAGATATTGGCTGTCCAGTTGATCGTCTCTGTATGAACCACATAAAAAATCATTTTTTAATTTCGCTTTGAGCTTCCATCTTCTGATATTAAACAATTAGTAAACTTCGTAATATGCAATTGGGACTCGATAAGCATGATGGCTCAAAGATTTCTTTTACTCTCTGAATCAGTCAACAATTCATTAAAGGATTTAAAATCGGAAATTATTACTGATGAAGAAATATGTTTTATAAGAAAATTGCTCGATGCTCTTCTGCCAATCGAAATAGCAAAAAGGAAATGCAAAAAAGTGCTAAGTTTATCGAAATTATTTTATTGAATTAGAATAAGGTTTATTGAAAAACTATTCAAAAATATCGATTACGTTTAAAAAAAAAGGTGTGATACTCTTTACAATTTTCTACTGTCGATAAAACCAAACTCAACGACAACTGAGAGAGTTTTTTCGACAGTTGACTCAATAAAAATGAAATTATGGCCAAGTTTAAAAGTAGAAACGTTCAATGCACTTTTATTTTTAAATATAAATTTTTGAAATGTAAATAAAATTCTGATCCTTTTGATATGGCTGAAATCAAAAACTTCAAAATTTCACTTGATTTCACACCTTTATCTACAAGAAAACGCGTTGCGCAACAGAGGATGATACTTCTCGCCTTGTGTGATGGGATTAAGAACCTTCCTATCCGATGGAATAAATTTATTTCTAATAAAGGAAACTTTGTAGAAAAATAAGATACTCACGCATGTGAACAAAAGTGGACACAATTCTCCATGCGAAATCAACAAATTATGAATTTTTATTTTATTTTGAACAATCTAGGTAATATAGATTCTATTGTATCTTGATATATAAAATGCAATGTAACTCCGGAATGTAAATATATTCCAGATTATATCCTGATCGTCATGCAGCGACAATATTCATAGTTTTTAAGTTTGTCGTCATACAATTCGATGCGATTATCAGGTGATTCTGATTGATTCAGGCTTTTCTTTGACATTTTCAACACTCAAAGCCTCGCTAAATTTGGCCGATTTTTTCCCGCACAACATTTATAAAAAATATCATAGCCTGTTTCACGTTAATGATAATTTAATAAAATAAGTAGTTTTTTACAGTGTATATTATAATGCTTCATACATAAGTCTATCAAGCTTAAAAAATAATGATTTATTTATACTTTTGCTGTAGAAGCAACACAAATTGATATTTTTTTTTATTAATTTCACATATAGAATATTGTAGTAATAAGTCTTTAGAGATAATTTTATACGATGCCACATATTTATCATATCGAGCGATTCCCAAGGTATGGACAAGTTTGTACGAAATGCTTCCAAAATACATTGCATATTGCACAGCTAAAGACTAAAGAGAAAACACACAAAGCATTTATTTCACTAGACTTCTGAGAATCAAGCTCATTGATAGATTCGAATTCATAGAATTAAATAAATATATTTCTTATTGAGTTTTAAACTATAAGAAAAATATATTCGTATTGAGTAAAGTACTAACAAATCTAGAAATCTAGAACGATGCACCAACTGGATCATAATTGTATCAAAGCTATAGGTGCTGTTTTTTTCCAAATTGAATAAAATTTATTTACATTTATATGCTTGTGACACTAATTACCATCAAAGTAAAATAACTTGTATCCATTTGCTGAAATTCAATTAGTCTTGTCACTATATATTCCAGGAAATAATTGAAACAGTAACTGTACGAAATGAATGGCTTTTTCCCATCTGCAAAATGTAACGAGACATTGCGTTGCTGTAAAGGGAATCTATTTTTCACGTCTGCTAAAATAAACTAGCACTTTGTTATTTAGAAAAACAAGCAAAAGATCTATTCAAATTGCGAAAGAAGCGATCTTGATTTTCCGGCATTGAAATTAAGCTCGGATAGACGAAAGCCCCGAGCGTAAAGCTCCTTTTAATTATAAATCTGAAAATAAATGGTGTTCCCATAATATTGACATTCGAGATACTGTCTATGTGGAAATTTTAGAATTTAATCAAGGATTGAAACTGAGATAGTTCAATTAGACGTATCAAATTGGAATTAGATGAGTTGATAAATATATAAGTCACAAGACGTGAACATTTCGGATGCGAAATATTTTCGATTGATTTTTTGCGTCTTGCATATCCAACAAAGTTGTTTGAAACAATGAAGTTTCGTCGTTTATCTGTGAGTTGTCGTTGAAACGTGATGCGGGACATCGACTAGACGGCTTCAATTTCAGAAAGTGCCGTTTATAATACTCGTTTCTGGTGCATTGTCCGGAACCAATAAAACTTTAAAAATAGTTTTTAATACCTCTCAAATCCAGGAAAAATGCGATTATTAAATTGGTATGGATCTCACGTAGCGTTTACGTGATGGGTATTCGATCACGTCCCGGGAGAACGCGATTTTTTTCTAGTGAATATAGAAGTGAGATAAAACGACTACTAGAAACCATGGATATAAATAATTCTAAATGTATTATACATGTCCATCTTTATACGCGAAATTATTCTCGTATTGCTTTTAAATTCTTTTTTGTCGTTTTTCTCATAACATTGCAGCATTTAGAACGTACTAAACACACATTTATATTTTGAAAATAGATATGATTTAAAAACATCTTTGGGTTCCACTACTGCGTCATTTGATATTTTACTCTCTCTTCTTTATTTTTCTTTAGTGATTCAAACCAATGATAGTTGAGATAATGAAGTTTGCAGTGCTAACGTCTTTTATGGAGAAAATTAACGTCGCTTGGTCTATATAACGTCTTTACTGGTTGACACCTGATAATAACATTATTTTGCTAAGTACTTTTTGCATATTTTAAAATCATTTTGATTTGAGCCACGATATTTTTCCGTAATATATATTTTTTTCTTGTGTAAACTATTACAAATATCTATACTTAATGATGATCTATCATGAAATACCCCATGACTCCACTTACAAAATTTCACGCTTAATAAATTTCATACTCATAGTGATTTAACCAGTTAACTACCGCAAGTGTCTATGAACTCGACCCCACAGACACTTCGCATCTAGCCGCAAACCTTAAATTTTAATTCTGGTCGCTATCTTAGTTTGGTTTAGTATGATATTCTTAAAATATGATAACTCGATTTGGTATGGTATTTTGATTTATATGCAAGATATTCAAATGTCCATTTATGAAGAGAGCTAGGGCCATCACTCAGCCCGCCAAGGAACAAACAGATGAGACACGTGTGTCTCATATTTCACGCCTAATACGATACACATGTTGGCATTTTTCGATTTATGTATTTTTGCACATGCGCTTTTGAAATACATACAAAAGTATTTACCTTGCAGAGCTATAATTATTTACCTTGTAGTTTTAAATCGCACTGGATAAATTAAAAAAGTGACAACCCTGGCTAATTTGAAATCGATTCTTCTGGTGTGCAAAAATGCAACTAAAAATGTTCACAAGCTCCTTTATAAGTAATATGTATTTTTATATTATACTATGTATTATAAGAATCAATTTCAATCTGTAAAGTGCCAATCTGATCAATAACTGAATATTGTGAAGAGTCCTAAGCATAAATATACATATCTAATTAAAAAGTGATCGATTTTTAAAAAATTTTTATGCAAAAATACTAAATATAGAATGTTGATATGTGTTGACTAGGCAATCTTTATTGAAGATAAAAATATTTTTTAAAGTTTGACAATGTGTAGTAGAGAAAGTGCAACCACGTATGTCGGTACGCGAGCGATGATATTCTTCACCACGGAAGTAATAAGTCCTAGACAGGTAGTTTGCAGCAAATAAAGTAAACATATTTTTACTTTGTATAATATTATGTATAACTTAGACTATAATTAAAAAGAAATATTGAAAAATAAATAAATAGTGAGCGATTGAAGCAAATTGTGTATTTTTAGCCAACATTTTTGTAGTTTTTTGTTCATTAAATAAAAACTTTTCAGTATATTTAAATAATTGTAGTCTGTGCGATAAAGACGTTTATTGTGCATGTGCCTGCCAAATTTCATAAAGAATTTTTATATAAGAGGTATGGGAGCACTTCCGTAAGTTTGGAAAATGTAGTTTCGAGAAAAACTTTGCGAATTTTTATTATATCGACTTCAAATTTACTGAACGTATTCTTAAACATTATCTCTCTCGGATACATGAAGAAGAATTTTTTTTTTAATTAACAAGGTAGAAACGTCTCTTAACATAGAACCTATCGGATTAACATTGGAAAAATCGATTTCTCAAAGTGTGTGATATAGAATCCATCAGAACAAAATTAATTTTTTAACAGGTAGGATTAAGGACCAGAAAGAGTTAAAGAGCATTCATAAATTTAGTTGCTTCAGGGTTGCTTGCATCTCAATATTAATTGACAATGAAACTAATATCTAAGGAATTTGTTTAAAAAGTACATCATTAGACGTTCTCTTAATGAATGTAATAGTTCATATACTATTTAATAACTGTTTTGTAAAGGTATTGAGACTCTCACTAATGCAAGAAGCACTCCTTAAAAAAAACCAATTTCAATCCTTCGGGTCGTAAATGTATTTTTCAATGTTTACGTCTTAATGGTGCTCGAAATTGAATGTACATCTCTTAGGCTGCGGAGCTCGTTAAGATTCACGTCACCGATTGATCTTTCGGCGGGGCCCCGGGTGTAAAACAATGAAGGCGCGAGGCCCCAAACCTGCAACGGCGTCACAAAAGGAGTAGCAGGCCCACGATACAAAGGAAGGCGGTTAACAAAATAAAGACGTCCAATAAATCACGGGGCAAGCGGGCAGAATTCGCAAGTGTGGTATTGCCCCCCGAGAAACTTTCACGCTGAAATAGTTCCGCTTTATTGATGCCCGAGATATACATCCAGCCTCCGCAATGGACGCCATTTTGAATAGAAAGAAAATTTATATGTACACACAACCCCACAAAGGTGACAAATGAGGTGGCAACTACTGCCACAATAACACCTGTATAAATAACAATAAACCGGGCGATAGCAGCCCACGTGAAATATTGAAGGCAATCAATTATGGCAATAACCAAGACGCTTTCACAAGAAGATGGTCTAGTGTGCACTCGAACTATATAATGAAAATCTTCAGAAAAGACATGATAGATATTTTTGGCGATGACAAAGATAAAAATTTACACAATGAAAATTTCCAATCAATCATTTTGATCCCCATTGAGCCTGATTTTCTAAATCTGAAAATGTACTTTTGGGAACGATTATATATCGCAATTAAGCAAATTTAATACTAGGTTTACCACACTCGTTAATTTGATAGAATTTGAATTTCATGAATAAAAACTATTATTTCCTAATATTTTTATGAGAGCTTCGAACTGAATCGTAAATATCGGTTGTATCGGTTTTGTACATATTATATCTTACGCGAAAGAGAATTTGGTGAACATGTGACATTATTATGCAAAATTTATCTGATTGTATTCATCTGATAATACAATAATCTTTCCTCTTTGTTCGTCCTGTTAAATAAATACTTCAGATGATATTGTTATCGACCCAATATTTAGCTTGTTAAATAATATAGTATACTTCTAGTTCCAATTATTATACCTTTAATCATTTTTTTTTAATATTGTATTTGTTGCCTACGTGATAACTCTAAAATTATAGACCCTCATAAAATTATATGTTAACTAATAAATAATCAATCGTCAAATAAACACATTTGGAAAATTCAAAAATGAATCACCCGAACCTGAATTGAAACCGAAATGAAAAACAACGGTTCGAAGCCCTGTTTATCACTGATCGTGATTTTTAAAACTATACGAATATCTACCCGATTTTTTATACCGATTTTGATATTACGAGACAAATTCAAAAAGTAAGTTTACTAGATTTTTATATGTTTTTGGAAAAAGTGAATTTGAAAAAAATACAGGGTATTGTTGAAACACTTGTTGACTATTTTTCCACACAACCGCCATCCCTTTCATTGCATGTGGTGAATCGTGGCACAAGCTTGTTTTTGCCCTCCTCGAAGAACTTTCCCGCCAGCTCCTTTTCCACTTCAGAACGTCTTTCTGCGCCTGTTCATTCTTCTTCTACCATTCAGTATTGCTAACCTTCAAAAAACAATAAAACACAGCCCGTTATGGTCACAGTACACTTACTTTCTGAGCTCTTTCTGATTCTTAAGTACCTAAAATTGTCCGGGATCCTGGGATTGGAAAACGTAATCCCGAAAATTGGGATTGGATGTTGAAGCTGTGATGTTGCTGAACGAATGTATGGGAATAGACGGGCGACGAATGGAAAGACTCTCTTCGCTAAATAACTATTGATACCACACGAGATGGAGAGAGAGAAATCTGGCTGGGGGAGGAACAACCTCCTGCAGCCAAGGCTAACCGACGACTCTCCCGACTCCCGCTTCCTGCGCGTCACTACCTAACCGGCAACAGTGCACGCGCAAGAAGCGATCGGTCGGTAAGCAGGTGCAATGTCTCCGTAGGGCCACAAAAGATGGCGCTGTTAAAATATCACACTTAAATATATAAAATTACACTCTTCCTCCCTTAACTTCGACCATCTTCGGTCGAACGTATACTTTATATAAAAGAAATTTCCAAAAAATTGTAAATGTTTCAAAGTTGTCCCTCTCTCTCAAAATAAATCCAAATAGTTTGTAATACAATAACATAATAATAAGCAATAACATAGTGTATACCAGATGTCCAAGTATTATAGTATAATAATAACGACTGAGTCATGTACTGCGTGGAAATAAATATCATTTTCTTCGATTGATACTGGAGGGCAAGGTAGAGGGAAGACAAGTAGTCGGTAGAAAGCAAATGAGCTGGCTGCGCAACATTAGAGAGTGGACCGTAATAAGAAGTGTAGAGGAACTATTCCGAGCAGCGCAGGACAGAGAGGTCTTCGCCAGAGTGATCGCCAACGTCGGGGGGACCTGACACGGCACAGAAAGAAGAAGAATAACAACATTTTTTACCTCATTTATATAATTCAACCATAAAAGTACAATTCAGTTTATATATTTATTTCAAAATAAGTACCGTTAGGCAAACGCAATTGCCGCTGTCGTCACGTGTCACTATATTTTAATTACAAGTTAAATCAACAATATTAATAATAAATACAAAAAAAACTCATACAGTTGCCCCCACGTGCACGAAATTTTCTGGACAATCTTTTCCTAGATTTCCGTACTTGCGCGAAACTATAAGTTCCGGCTACCGACCCTACATCACCGACTTTCATGGAATTCTCACACGTTGAGAACCCAGCCTGCGCCTCTCCGAGGATAGTGACGCACACCAGCGCCTGGTGCTCACACAAAGCATCGTGTCCATAATAATAACATCTAATACACAACAATTTCGTGCACCACGGTTCTCCGATGATCTTAATTTTCACGTACAAACAGAACAAATTAAAAAAATACGACTTTCCAAAAACAATAACGACATGATATACTACGTGGAAGCGACTACTCAAAAAATACAAAACGAAAGCGGCGACAAAAGCATAAATTTTAGATTAAATTATTTATGTTTCTTTTTTTTTGAAATAAGGACTTTTTCGGGTTATGTCATTTACTTGATTGCTCATTTTTTTTCAACTGTATTTTATTTTTCAAATTTATTTCTTATTGTTACACTTTTTTGTGTTTGCATCCAAAATCACTTGTATTCGACGCCAGCGCTCCCGCGCAGCAGTTTCCTGTGACGCGTTATCGACCAGGAATGGGCGCCTCCTATGGCAGATCAACTTCTCCACGTGGTCGACGGTGCGCATGGCCTTTTAATGCCCATGGGTGTGCAACCTAATCTAACCTAATCTCAACGCCTCACGTTGCCGGCGCGCGTCGTTTTCGTCGCGTTCCATTCAAAACCCTCCTAAACGTTACAACAGTGTAACGTTTAGGGCGAAAGCGCTCTCAGGGCAGAGTCCCCGGGCAGCTCCCCGCCTCCGCGTGCTCGTCGGGATGGCCGCACTTACACTGGTGTCAGAATCGACAGGTTGTAAACGCTGAGGGTTTTGAATGGAAGGCGAAGAAAAAGACGCGCGCCGGGAACGTGAGGCGTTGAGGTTAGGATGGCGAAGAATCCGTCGGCATTCAGCCTCGAAGTGACGATGTAGATGGTGCGTCAGCATCATCGAGCTCAACCCACGCGACACACAGTATACGAAAATATTTGGAGGGTTGAAGATCTGCCGGCCTCCAACCGAGAAGGCCATACGCACCGTCGACCACGTGGAGAAGTTGAGCGGCAATAGGAGGCGCAAATTCCTGGGCGATGATGCGTCACAGAAAACTGCTGGGCGGGAGCGCTGGCGTCGAATATAAGTGATTTTGGACGCAAACACAAAAAAGTGTAACAATAAGAAATAAATTTGAAAAATAAAATAAAGTTGAAAAAAAATGAGCAATCAAGTAAATGACATAACCCGAAAAAGTCCTTATTTCGAAAAAAAAAGAAACATAAATAATTTAATCTAAAATTTATGCTTTTGTCGCCGCTTTCATTTTGTATTTTTTGAGTAGTCACTTCCGCGTAATACAATATATTATGTCGTTATTATTTTGTGGAAGTCGTAATTTTTAAATTTGTCCTATTTTGTACATGAAAATTAAGATCATCGGAGAACCGTGGTGCACGAAATTGTTGTGTATTAGATGTTATTATTATGGACACGATGTTTTGTCTGAGCACCAGGCGCTGGTGTGCCGGTGATGCCACCAGGCTGGTAGTATGTCGTGAGATACTTAGTGTGAGCCGCGATGCTCTTGGTGAGCACCAGATGCTGGCGAGCTGGAAATGTCGCCAAGATGGTAGTAGATCGCGTGCAGAGCGGATTGGACCATGATGGTGGGGTTGAATGCTGCCGTCACTATCCTCGGAGAGGCGCAGGCTGAGTTCTTAACGTGTGAGAATTCCATGAAAGTCGGTGATGTAGGGTCGGTAGCCGGAACTTATAGTTTCGCGCAAGTACGGAAATCTAGGGAAAGATTGTCCAGAAAATTTCGTGCACGTAGGGGCATCTGTATGAGTTTTTTTTTGTATTTATTATTAATATTGTTGATTTAACTTGTAATTAAAATATAGTGACACGTGACGACAGCGGCAATGGCGTTTGCCTAACGGTACTTATTTTGAAATAAATATATAAACTGAATTGTACTTTTCTGGTTGAATTATATAAATGAGGTAAAAAATGTTGTTATTATTATACTATAATACTTGGACATCCGGTATACATTATTTTATTGCTTATTATTATGTTATTGTATTAAAAACTATTTGGATTTATTTTGAGAGAGAGGGACAACTGTGAAACATTTACTATTTTTTGGAATTTTGTTTTATATAAAGAATACGTTCGACCGAGAATGGTCGAAGTTAAGGGAGGAAGAGTGTAATTTTATATACATATGTAAGTGTGATATTTTAACAGCGTCATCTCTTGTGGCCCTGTGGAGACATTGCACCTGATTACCAACCGATCGCTTCTTGCGCGTGCACTGTTGCCGGTTAGGTAGTGACGCGCAGGAAGCGGAAGTCGGGAGAGTCGTCGGTTATTTTTGGCCGCGGGAGGTTGTTCCTCCTGCAGCAACATCACAGCCCGATAGAAGAACAGACCCGTGCGTCAGCGCGGCCATCCCGACGAGCACGTGGGGGCGGGGAGCCGCCCGGGGGCTCTGCTCACGAGAGCGCCCCCGCCTCAAACGTTACACTGGTTAAGAAGACGTACATGGCCATTTGACTTTTTCGCGATTCGCTAAAACCTTACCAATTACTATAAGCTATGATTTAGCAAATCGGTCCACAGCTTCACCTGTGGTTCGACAAATTAATGTCCTTCAGCGACTTACAATCCTGTTGTCCTTGCTGATGATGGTGATCCAGGTTCAGGTGGTTTATTACAATTTTACAGAGCTATGAAAAAAAATTGAAAAATAATAAATATATGACCTACATTGATATCGTGAATAATTGTCACCTTCAACATGAGCAAGTTGGGCCCGGATGGACAAAAGTCGCCCTGATGTCGCTAAATTCTACATCGCAAAATGGACATGAATTTGATCTACCAATCTGCAATCGTATTAATGCTGCACAAGATCTGAGTAGTCGATGATGATGCATCAACGTGAAATAAAATCGTCACAAGATTGCAGCAAATCTTATGTATTATTAGCGAATAAAATGGGTTGACTACGAAAAAAATTCTGCACCATTTTAACGGCCCTAAATCTTATATTTTTAAATTGACATTAAATACCTTCAATCCACTATGAATCAATACCCTGATACGTATTCTAGAATATTCAATGTTAATATTCATTATTAAAAGTATTTATAAAATGCCCGATTGACCTGAGTTTGAATCACCTGAACATCGCATCGAAAAGTATTTCAACACACTTAAAATCTATAAAGACTCGCCTGATTTTGTTGCTGAATGACGATTAGGAGACATTCTGGAGCTGTTATGTACTTTGCGTATCACTTGGAGGAAGAAGTATCACTTTATAAACGCACATGCAATTTTCACCACGCGACAATAAAATGTATCGACCGGTTAACCTAAGTATCGAATGGCAACTGATCGGCGTTGGTCTAAAACGCGACGCCTTGACGAGACGGAAAAATTTAAGCGCATTTATGATTAATTATTAAGCCTTATTAACAAATGATAAATTGAGCTGCTATGATATTCTTTCATATAAAAAAAATCTCATGTTATTTTTATAGTTTTTAGGCATGGTTATTCATTGTAAAGAAATTTAGCAAAATATTTTATAAAAATATTATTCTTCATTTTTTTTCCACGGCCTTGCCAAGCGTGATGAACCACATGATCCTGGATCACTGTCGGCGGGGAGCTCAGAAGGATTAGGAGCAACTTTCGGGCATTATTTTTTCGATCCACAAGGAAAGCCGTTGGCCGATTTTTGATACGATACAGATTCTTAAAAAATAAATTTTATTAGTTTAAGTTGTCATTTTCATCATTTTCAATTTTCAAAAACATTTCCCAAAAAACAAGCTTGCTTTTCAATACCTGATTTTAGAGATAGAATACTGAAATTTTTTTAATGTGAAAGTTTATCATAGCAGCTCAATTTATCATTGGTTAATAAGGCTTAATAATTGATCATTAATGCGCTTAAATTTTTCCGTCGCGTTAAGGCGTCGCGTTTTAGACCAACACCGATCAGTTGTCATTCGATACTTAGGTTAATCGGTCGATACATTTTATTGTCGCGTGGTGAAAATTGCACGTGCGTTTATAAAGTGATACTTCTTCCTCCAAGTGATACGCAAAATACATGACAGCTCCAGAATGTCTCCTAATCGTCATTCAGCAACAAAATCAGGCGAGTCTTTATAGATTTTAAGTATGTTGAAATACTTTTCGATACGATGTTCAGGCGATTCAAACTCTGGTCGATCGGGCATTTTATAAATACTTTTAATAATGAATATTCACATTGAATAGTCTAGACTCTAGAACACATATCAGAGTAACGATTCATAGTGGATTGAATGTACCTAATGTCAATTTAAAAATATAAGATTTAGGGCCGTTAAAATAGTGCAGAATTTTTTTCGTAGTCAACCCATTTTATTCGCTAATAATACACAAGACTCGCTGCAATCTTGTGACGGTTTTATTTCATGTTGATGCATCATCATCGACTACTCAGATCTTGTGCAGCATCAATACGATTGCAGGCAACACTCTTACTTTTAAACTTGGTCGTAATTTCGTTTTTTTTTTTTTTTTCGAAAAAACCCTCTCAGTTGTCGTTGAGTTTGGTTGTATCGATAATGGAGAATCGTTAAGAATGTCTAAAATATCACACCTTTTTTTGTCGTAATCGAAATTTACGTTTAGTTTTTCAATAAACCTTATATGAGCCCATGATTAAGTGTCTAAGTCATGTTTTCTTCGTTTTGAGATATTTAAAGGTTTGCGTTTCAATGTTTTAAAAAGTATTTCTACATTAAACCATACAGAGTTTCAGAACTTTTGTAGTCTACTGGGTGTAAAATTTATTTTGGCATATAAATTTTTCATACAGCTTATAAGAAAAGCATATTGTATAGGTTTAAATAACAAAGACGGTTTTCAAAATTAGCAAAATGCATTATGCTAATTGTGATGAAAGTGGTCTAAGTCAATTTTCATGCGTTTTACGAAATTTAAAGCACTGTTTAATACAAGAAAAAAGTGTTTTTGAAAAAAACTATTTATTAACATTTTTATTAATTAATGCTTACAATCTGTCATGTCTGCATATTTTTCTTTGGTTATTGTTCTACTGGTGAAGTATAAAGGAAAAACGTTAATTTTTTTCGTAAATCTTTAGCCTTTCTGTTTTAGGTGCAAGGTCTAAAATATGAAAGTTTGGGCCATCATCTAATGAAGTTTTATATAGCATCTTGTATGGTTCATTTTTCATAAATCGCAACCACTGAATTTTTAGCCAAGAGACAGATTCACCGGCGATATTTTTGGCTCTTCATGTAATTGATTCTTCTAACGATTTTGATGAAAAAAAATCCATCTGCGACATTTTTTCTACAGAAAATGGACCAGGACTTCAAATGTTAAGCATTAAGAGCACTCAGGTAAGAATTATAAGTTTTTCCTAACTAAAATTCGTATACATAAAATATTTATTCTAATACATTTTTAAATTTGTTTTTTTAGTTAAGTCTTTTGAATGACGTGATAATAAACCAAAAGTGCTCAGGTATCTGAAAAATTTATGTCCCAGCAAAACATTTTCTTCAAGAGACATTGTAACTATAATATTATGAGCTATTGCAAAAATTCAGATAAGGCCATAAGTAGGGAATCCAATTCCGAGCCAAAATTTCGATCCCGGGATTTCGGGATTTCATTAGACAATCCCGAGACCAGTCCCGGGATCCCGGGATTGGGATTATTAATATTTTAGGAAATTACCTTGATGAATTTGATCAAAAATTACTAACAAGTCCATTTGTTCAATATAAAAAAAAATCACTTGAAGGCCAAAGAATTTTATATATTTAAGAAAAGATAAAAATACAATTCAAAAATAGATAAATAAAACACTAAAAAATTAAAATATTATTTTGAAAATATGGCCGAAGTAATATTAACATTAAACATTAGTATTTAGTCTGGATCTGATTTTGGAAGTCAGACAACTTGCTGCTGAAAATGCACGCTCAGCTTCCACACTCGTTGGAGGTATCGTCATCAGATATTTAAATGCTATTTAAATTGATGATCGCGTGAGCCCTCATTTTCGTATAACACCATCAATGTGACTGATAAAATTCTTTTCTACTGAGACACGGACTAAAAATCGCAAAATTCCCGATTTCCCGACAAATTATTTATTTCCGTCGCTGCAGATGAATACTTATATACTATAATACTTTGATGTGGTTCGTAAATATATTACGGAGGAATACAAAAATTCTGAACCCCGTATCTATTATATTTCATATCGATATTCCTATTATTCGTCGAGGTGTAGTAAATACATCACCGGTAGGGAAATGTTACTATAACAATTTAAAAAACATATTACTGTCTAATCTATGTATACATATGCTATATGTTGAGTTTTTCGGATTTACGCGAGTTATATATAAGATATTAATTAAGAAAAAATCGGGTATTCGATCGCGTTTGAGCTATTTTTTATTTTTTTTTTATATTTTTTTTTATAATAGATTGAACTTAATATTTATAATAATATTAATACTATTTTAATATCAATCATTCACAAGATATTTTTTTTCTATAATGTACGCTTTAAATATTAGGCCACACGCATTTCATTACTGAACGAGAGACTTCAGCTGCGAGATCACCAAATACCGGCGGGAAGAACACGTCTTCTTTTCTGTGCGTCTATATTCCAATCCTCACGCATGGGCTGAAGGGCATCCACTGTTAATCTGGTGAATCTAAGGAAATAATTCTAAAGAAAACACTTTTTTCCAAAAAATAAAGCATACAATTTTGGATGCTGCTGTGAAAAGCATCTAAAATTAAGATATTCTGTCAATAATATAACATCTTCACTAAATGATGTTTATGAATGATGATGATATTCTGATGTAATTATAAAATAATATTTTTGATAGAATAAAAGCATTTTAGTATTTTTTCCTGAGGATATTCAAAATTATAAAGTTAAATTAAAAGATCAAACTCCCCCAAGTTAATGATTTTTATTTTGACGTAATCCATACTTTTGTGTTCGAATATCAAAAATATCCCCTTAGAGGGATTTACTGAAGTATGATAAAATATTATTGAATTTAAATTTGTATTCACTATAATATATATCCAATTTCGATTGTAGCATTTAGATAACAACCCTTTACATTCACGGTTCATTTCGATTCAATATTAGTCCTCGATCGAGCATGTGGAATAGAAAGTAGTCGTATTGTTATGTCAATTAAATTTTGAAATCCACACCAGATGGCATTTCCATTAGCAGATATTCATGCACTCTGTGGAAATGGAATATAGGAATTTGCCACAGGAATACTAACAATTATTTAATTTGCTTTGTGGAACAGACTTTTTGTCCAATATTGCCGTTAGTGGGCAATTCACACTCTTTAATGAATAGCAATCACGTCCCACTAATAGTTGGCGAGAATAATTATCGAAAAAATCATAAAAAAACTCATCAAACAATATAAGTTCAATAGTTATAATGTTAATACTATTTTATAACAACGAACAATACCTTGAGAATCTGAAATATTTGTACGTAATTATTTCATTATCCGTTTTCAGAGTTCAGCAATTATACGGTAATTTAACCAAAGCTACCGATGTAACTCTTCGGAACCCAAGCAATAAAGGTAAATGAGCAACAATAAAAATATTTTTGGCATAAAGACATGGATTTTGTGCTCAAATGCAATATCATATATTTGAAAATTTTCAACGCATTTTTAGAATCGGCACTCAATCAAGCCCCATGTCGAATAAAAGTGCTCCAAATTATTTTTGTAGGCCAAATTGATTTTAGCATAATTCGTCGACATGTCCTGATATTTTTCGATGGTTTGAGTAGCAAATACATGCAAATTTATTCCATGTCCAACATTTTTAATTCGCTTGACGGCTTAGCCGCAAACGAAGTATACCATTAATGGATAAAAGTTAATCACCGCTCTAATGAATTATGGTTGAACAATTTTTTTCGGCAAGCTCGGCGTGTATGTTTTTACAGCGAAAATAACTATTAAAAAACTTTTTCTCGGGTTCCTCCTTTGTTTTCTGGTTTCGGCCTCCTTGAAAGCCTCCGCGCGCCCTTTGCCTTTGTTCAACTCCAGAGGCACAAAAGGAATTTCGATTAACAAACGAATAACTTAACCCATATTTATTTAGACGTGCAGCTTCAGCCTTTATGCTCTTTATGGAAAAAATGCAAACATCTCACTGTTCAAATTTGTTTTTCATCCTCAGATGAATAAATTCATTGCTCTTATGCGGCGAATACACAGTAAAAAGTCTATTCTACATTCATAACCTATGAATCTATTAATGTCAGATTTTACACAAAAATTTATTCAAAATCAACATCTATTGCTACTAGAATATTCATCATATGAGCTATGAGATAGGGAGAAAATATAAGATTAAATCTCACCCTCTTTTAAAATAAGATTGAAGCCATAATATTTTATTAATTATTCATCATATAACTTTAAAATATGATTATATCTGTAAATAGTCCTGTGATTTAAACATTAAGCTTATAACTCAAGTATTCTGCGATCAACGCTACATTAAGATGTTGTTAACGACCATATTGTACATTTAATGATTGAAAATATTTCTTAGTATTCGTGCAGGAAATTTTTTTCTATGTTCTCTCTATAACATGAATGAGGTGGATATAAATTCTAAGCCAATCCCCATTAATTTTCTTGTGTTTATGAGTTAGGAATTTTGATTTTTAATTATTCAAATTGAATGTATTCGAGTCCTCGGATCTTTTTCATTGTTAGCGATAGTTTAAGGGTTGAAATTACTTAAAATCCCCATTTTATTCCCCTAAGATCATTCAATAATAACTATGTCTCATCGCAAGTCATATTTTGTCACCAAATTGATCGGTTTCACACATGGAAAATAAAATTGAACTGGATTGATTTTTACAGCTCTAGTAGAGGGTGCGGCAGGGAAACTACCTTATTTAAAAAATGGATAACACAAATAGTATAGAAGATATCGGTTAAATTTTTGTCCATGTCACAAAAAGATATTTAAAGATCGTCCTATTGCATGATCGTTACTAAAAGATCGTTCAAAGATAAAAATCAGAGCATATGCATTACTGGTTGATTGTAGGATTAGTGTTTATTCAAAATCCATTTAAATAAAAGGGACGTTTTCTACCTTGTTGGTTCAAAAACAATATTTATTATTCTTCATGTATCGGAAAGAATCAATATTTAAGAATACGTACGTAAAAGTCGATATAAATGAAATTCGCAAAGCTATAGGCCGAAGACTACTTTTTCCAAGCTCATGGAAGTGCTCCCAAGTGCCCTAGACGAGTATTATTTATAAAATTTGGCAGACACGTGTATAATAAACGTCTTTGTCGAATAGGTTACAATTATTAAAAAATATTTAACAGTTTTTTTTTAATGAACAAAAAACTACAAAAAATGTTGGTAAAAATACAAATTTTTCTTCAATCGCTCACTATTTTATTATTTTTTAATATTTCTCCCTAATTGTAGTCTATACTATACACGATATTATACAAAGTAAAAATATGCTTAATGTTTTTGCTGCAAATTACCCGTTCAGGACTTAAGACTTCCATGGTGAAGAATATCATCGTTCATCCATCGACATACGTAACTCCCTTCTATATTTAATACACTTCTATCTATCAGCATTCTATATTTAATACTTTTCGCATTAAAAAATGTTAAAAAATCGATCTCCTTTAGGCCCAATAAAGTAGAAACGTCTCGTAATGTATTATTTCAGGTCAGTCCAAAAGTTTGTGCGCATTTTTGGGAATTTCTTAAAAAGTGTAAATCATTTAAATACTTAAAATATACACAATCAAAAAGGTTCAAGTTTCACATTGTTGTAATGCAATCCATTTGTTTTAAACATTTTTTTTATGTTCAAATAAATATCATAAGTTTGATATTTAATTCAAATATTTTTGCCAGCATCACGCTATTTTTTTGTGTGATAGAAAGGCGCAAAATAATCTGACAAAAACTTATATTAAATTTGATCTGCATTGGAAGTGGTTTTCCTATCTTTTTACAATAATAAATCATACATTTATATGATGCCATTTTTTAAATAAAATCCATATATTGAGATCGATATTATGTGAGTGAGGTTGGCTCGAAGGCGGATATAAACCGGTGGTTTATTTGGAAGTATTTCCCTCAGCGTTCGGAAAGAAAGACGTCAGTCAGCTGTTGAAAAATGGTTTGTTTCCAGTCTTCACTTCCAGGTCGCAGCTGCCACCGGCTGAAATAAAAATATGAAAATTGCCGGCTCTCGGCGAGGCATCTTGCTTTCCTTTTCAAATCCTGGAGCTTTCAGGACTAATGCCGTGTCACCCGGGGAGAAGAAAAGAATGGGTTCGCTGCAAAAATAAATATTTTGGAATTGTTTCTTATGTACGACGCACGCTAACACCCACTTTGCGAGACAATAGAACCTCCGGATCCACACATCCTCAATTGTCAAAAGCACTGCGGACCTTTATCTGTCTTTTAAAGCGGTCGTGTTCAGGAGACCGAACTCGAATTAGGACGCCCACTTCCTTAGATATTCATATCAAAATTCGTTTGAACGTTCGATCTGATTAGCTCGCCTCAATGTAACGTTTGTATGATATTTATCTCGCTCCAAGCTTTAACCCGAACACGACCGACTCATTAACCCGTTACAATTGAATTAGCCGGTATTCTTGCTCGCATTACATTCAGGTCCTATTTACTTCCCACTGTATGAATTTCGACTTACATCTCTGACTATTATAGAACAATCGTATTTCATTTGCGTGCGCATTTGTGTCACTAAACAACGATCAAATAAATTATGGGATTACATAAAATAAGATAAGACCATAACAAAAATGTATTGGTATCGATGAAATATTTAGGGGATGCCACATGATCGTTCGGAATTCTTAGATGAGCATTAAATCGTCATAACTTTACAAATTTACAAAATAATCTGCATCTGTTTTGTTCCATTTTTATAAAATTTTGTACTGCAGAATAAATAAATTCTTCGAACCTTTAAATTAGCTTGTCTCAGTTTAGGAACATTTTATTCTTCTTAAAACGAAAATTGTAAAAAGAGACTTCCCTTGGTTTTTAGAAGGAATTATGTATTATGGACTTATTTTGTTATCATATAATAACCATGAGCTTCTTTGCATGCATTGAAAGCTTTGTAGAAAGTCCTGTGGATTTAATGGCATTCAACCACTACGCAGATATTTTCCTGAAAGAAGACTGAATTTAAAGACAATTGTAAACCATTGCCAATTTCAAATAGTCAACCTTGCAAAATAAAACTTCGTGCACTTATTGCTGAAGATTGCACAAGTAATATAAGCATAGTTTAATATACAAAAATAAAAATTTGTTTGTTCGTATTTTATGCGCTGCCATACCTTTCAAGCAAAATTATGCACTTTTTATGCAAATAAAATATCTATCCATTTATATTTTCACGCAATCAGCGCTAGTTATATACTAAATAAATATGTTTTTTTTTATTAAAAATATTAATATGAATATTAAGTCCCCGATACGAACAGCTTAGTTTTATAAGGTGCCGAAAACAATTTAAGAAAAATTACTTCCGAATATAAAACATTTTTATTCTCGCGCGATTCCTGCAGACCCACGTCCCTTTTTATTCCCAATCCTTTTTATGTCCGAAATATAACTCCGATTCGAAAGAATCTTGTTATCATAACACGTTTATCCTTTTTGTCGGATGCTATTTTCGTACTCTCACCCGACCGGAGTTATTTAAAATTTAAATCGACGGGTTGTTCCCAGATTTTTAATGTGTCTGCTGCGATAAAAAAAACGGGAAGGCTAATAATCACAGAAAAAAGTATTCCGATCATCAATGTCATCCAAAGCTTCTGAGCAGTATCAGATTCATATATATATTTGTCGCTCTGGTGCTCAAAAGATAGGCTCAATTATCTGAATGTCCTTTCTTGGAATGTTATAAAATGTCTTGAATTTTGTAATAATTCTGTATTATACGAAGGAACAATTTGTCAGCTCTGGAACATTGTGTATGAAATGGTATATTAAATCGACATGTCGTCGATTTCTATCCGTTTGAATATTGTATAAATATTTGATGAAATGTAAGGACATACACGAGGGCTGCAAAAGTTATGAACATAATATGAAAATTGTCACAATCTTGAAGACGGTCCATGCCAGAATAAGACATCTCAAGTGCTCTTTCGCAGGCTGTAAATAAGGGACGCCAAGCATTTCGAGCTTGATGATTTCAGTTTGACGAGGGACACAGCCTGTCCAGCAGCCTCCGAAGCACTCCTCCGATGAATATATGGAACAGTGATTGGCCAGCATAATAAAACAATGAAAGGATCAGCGGATCCTATCGACACAATGAACTCGGAATGTATTCCAGCGCGAAATCATTCATACGCGCCCATTTTACAAGTATAATTTATCTCATAATGCCCTTATAAATCCATCCGCATGACGCCTCATTCATCACTCCCTATTCTCTGCAGGGCTTATTTTTTATTTCGTAACGCGAACATATTCTTCTAAAAATGTATCGCATTGTTTTAAATGACACGAGACGTATAATTACTTGTGAAATAATGCCTAAAAACGAACGGACGGCAAAAATGAGATAAAAAGGTCAAAAGGGCTGTATGAGGGGTCTCGCCTAATAAACCTGTTTTCCGGGATATGAACTCGCGGGCTTTTGTCACGTGGCTCATAATCAACGTGACTGTCAAAATACACCCCTTACTTATAAATAAAATAGGTTGGATGGCTGAAAAATTTAGCATCAAAAATTATTTATAGATCTAAAGCACCTCGTGCTAAAAATATCATATTCCCCTAATGTATGGCGTTCATTCATCATCATATTATTTTAGGAACATTGGATGCTTAGAAATTCAAATGCGAAACAAACAGCGCACAAAATCTACCCGCATAAATAATCCATCAAAGCTGTTCTTATATAAAAACAATATTTTTTATAAAATACTAGACTAAATGTTAACATTTTAATATAATTCCTAGATATTAATTGTAAATATTTTGAATTAAACTCAGGCTAACTTTGTTTTCTAATGGGTTGATAAATATATTAAAACATATATTTATTCATTATTAATAATAGCTCAACCCTCATATAACACGGTTATAATTCCACAACGCTTACATCATATGTTTATTTGATTAAAAATATAAATGTCTCATATCTTCAAGACTGAAACTATGTTGTAGTTGCTTATAATAAATATTATATGTAAATGATATTATAACGCTTAGAAAGTTTTAGAAAATTATTATTACTGTCCGTAATGTTGAAAGCTTAATAGACTATAACTTTCCTGATTTACATTGTATAAACACTGATTGAAACCTAGCAAAGTAGTCTTTTATCACTGCTAGAACCTTTTTGGGCATTTTTGGAATTCTTTAATATTTTTGTAATTGTAATAAGCGATTTTCAGAATTTCAAGAAGAATGCTCAAATCAAATCTATGACAATTCATCGACCGTGTTATAAGAGGACCGAATGACATTCAAGGTAATATGGCCATTACAATGAAAAATATTCTATCTGATTTATGAGTTGTATCGATTGGTTCTAACATTGGTATATAAATGAAAAACCAACTTCGGCATTCAACCCATTGCTATATTTGGAATCGAAATATTGACGATTAATATAGCAAGTCATGTAAAAGTTTTCTAAAGTGAGACATGTGATAAATGTTTGTTCTGTTTTGTACAATGCCAAAAATTGATTATCGTTCACATGTCAACACAACCGTATATCTAAGCTTTGATTGATTGAAGTCAAACATTCGTCGTGGTCATTCGTCAAGAGCCGGATGATCCCGGTCGGATTCGAGGACAAATCCTAGCAGCCTGACAAATTTCAAATTTAATTTTTTTAAATTGTGAAGCATTTAATTATATATTTTTTTCCAGCATAGGCTTGTGTGGATTTTAAATAATTTTGAATTAACCTATATATTATGAAATAAAAACAACTCAATTATCTGTGTAATCCGGATATCTGTACTAATCCGGATAAAATCCGGATAATCGAAAATAATCATAATTGACAGAGAAATACAGGGAAAATATGAATAATTTTTATTTGCCTAAATTTACATACACATATAATAAATGATTCTTAATATATATATAAGTTGTCCTGAATTATACTCTTTTTGGTTCTCAAGCCATTTTATGATGACATATAAACACTGAAAAGCTTCAGAATTTGCAGGACCAATATCTCCCCCTTCGCAATTCTCTTCTTCGTATTCTTGACCTCATTCTTCTGAGGCAGATATTTCTTTTAAGTATTTCCTCTTCATTCAAAATTTTGAACCCAGGATCGTTTGCATCGCAATTTAATCACTCGATTACATCTACTTCGTTACATTCAGCACATATAGAAATTTGTGCTATTGTTTCTGCCATGTCTTCTATATCAAGTTCTACAGCGTTACTGGAACTTAGGGTCTTTTCAAAAAGTATTTACATGATTTTTTCAAAGTTGACATATTTAAAGAATTCCAACTATCTGCTGCGATGTAGCAACAATCTTTTAAATTTATTTTCTCGTGGAAGCTGATGACTTTTTATTCATTATTTTCGTCTACTAGCAATAATCGTCAAAGCATCTGATTTCTATGTAAACGTTTGAATGTTTCTATTACACCCTAATCCATTGGTTATATTTCGGACGTGCCATTTGGTGGAAGAAATTTTACCGTAAACATTTCATCGATCTGATGGGTGGGATGATGCATTGTCTAGTAATAATAATGGTGTTCCTCTTTTATCTATGGATTTTTAATGTTTTCTCACTTCTGGTATGAACTGTTTTTCATACCATCGCTTAAAAATTTTACCATTCATCCAGGCTTTGTTATGATGATCATATTCAACAGGAAGACTTTTGATATTTTTAAAGCATCTGAGGTTCTTTGATTTTCCAATGACAAGCAGTGGCAGTCTATGTCTGCCTGCTGCATTTACACACACCATTAGTAGTGACACGTTCTTTACTAGTTTTGTACCCAGCTGAATTATTTTAACGTCTTGTTGCTAAAGATTTGTTGGGTAGTTTTTTTTCCAACTTAAGCCGATCTCATCAGTATTGTATATAAAATCTTTGTCAAATCCTTCTCCACTAATAGCTTCAATGTGTCAATGAATGTGTTTGCTGAAGGTATTTCAGCAGAAAGCTTTTCCCCGTGAATTTCAAGTTCCCTAATACCATGTCGTCCTTAATGTTTTCAAGCCAGTCCAAACTTGCTTTATTGCACCGGCATTTATTCCGCGTCCATGAGTCCGACAGGAGATTCGAAATATAGGAAAAATGTACATTTAAAATCTTAATATACATCTCAAATAATTACTAAGCGCACTCGTTATTTTAGACTTAAAACAAAGAAAAACTCTGCGAAACTTCACCTTGGTGAGTTTCTTCTTCCAGCTAGAGGATAAAAAGAGAAGGTGTATCAAATAAAATTCATAGCTTAATTTCTTACTCCCAAAAGCACGGTTTATCCCCCCTCCCCCCCCGGCACAAAGATCTTTCATCTAAGAAGAAGGACCGTGATATCGATTTTTTGCTGCTCTTAATATTTCTTATATTAAAAATTAGTATCATTAAATTAATAAATAATATTAAAAATAATAACTGAATTCATGGTTTACTTATTAAATAAAATGCGGAAGACATTGAAAAATTGAAAGTATAATTACACTATGCTTGAAGTTGCTCGCTTCGAGCTGAAAGCTGAAAATTGATACTTAGACACTTACATTAATGCAAAACTCAACGACGTATTTGAGAGTGGATGAGTGCTATAAAAATGGTAAATTTATGAAGAAAAAAAAAAACAGTAAATAATGTGATTTGAGATTTCCAGATGTATAAGAATTTCGCCATGAGCTTTAACACCCACGTTTATGAAAAGTCAAAAGCTCTAGACGTCAGATTCAATTCGCAGCATTCGAATTCGGTATTTTCGCCTCTGAAATTATTAACGACACAAGAATAAGAGGCGAGATTCAATGGATTTTTTTAAACGAAAGACAAGGACATGACGTATGAAAGAGGAATTGTATAAGTAAAAATAAATCTTCTCTGAAAGCATATGTCATACACAAAGAGGGACATAATGGTGCTTTTTGTCCCTCCGTGATTTAAGTATAATCTGTCGCTTCAATCAAGATTCAGAGGGAAGTTCGTACTAAGACAGGGATGACACATTTTTTTATTTAAATATTATGATGGGCTCATAATTTTTTTATTATGATTTATTCTATTATTTTGACAAAAACACTATTATTGCGGATGTATTTATTATGTTACAGATGATTTTTCAACTTGCGCTATGCGAAAAAATCGAATTGAAATCACAAATAGGGCATGGGATTTGTCAAAAATAAGGATGAAAGAAAATATTTTTAACGCCTAAATAAATACGTGCACTTGAATTTAACCTGGATGTTCGTACGCTCTGGAGATTTCCACTCGAGAGTCCTCAAAGAGTCGTCTTTCATAAAACACAGAGGATTAATGACGACCATAGGAGTGAAATGAATAGGAATACTTTTGATCTCTTCTGACGGTTTACATCTGTGGGAAAAAATCTCCACCTATAATACCCAAGGATCTTTATTTCAATAGGAATATATAATGTAATCCCTCTTTATATTCGTAGGGCGCATGTTAAGGGATTCCTTATCTTGTGTTGCCATCTGATGTCGCATTGTGCGAACTAAATCGTATGCTTTCTGCTCGAGTCGAGCGCCATTGACATCTAGTGGCTCTTGGGAAAATTAACTTTTCGTCAAAAAGAAGCCTCTTTGGAGGCTTTCTAAATTCGTGGAAAGAGAGCAGCACCAACTTCAAATTCTGTGAAACTGCCGAAATTCGCTATGATCTTTTTCACAGCCTTTGAAGATCTCTGTTTATTCATTCTATCATTTTTCAGAACCTTTCATTAATTATACAATAAATTTAATAAAATAATTTCAACGTTGTTTTAATACTAATCATCAATAGATGTCAGGATTAAAATAATATTAATTTGAATTGTTTTAATTATATTGTTTTTAAACTAAATTATTTATTTTAATTATACAAAAATAATTAAAGAGGTCTCTGTGCTCATATTAAAATAATAAATTATTATATCACCCACCCCTAATGGGTCAAGGCTATGCCTTTGTCATCATTCCAGCTCGCTGCTTTACGTCTGCGTCTTCAGCAATCCTTTGTTAAGTCTTTCACATAAATCTTCCTTAGTTTTTTGAACTCTTTCCGTTATCCGCATATCAAGCCCAACAAATCCTCATAAAACTACGCAGCACCTCCAAATTTCCTTATCTCTTCCGCTCCTATTATAATTAACGCTTTAATTCAGGACGATAAATCTGCGATTGCAGAATTCTTAATAAATTCACATTGCACTGACGCATTCATAAAATACATCAAAAAATTGTAAAAGGTCATCCAAATATAACGCTTAGATATTAGCACTATATAATACTTAGCAAAAGATTGCACAATTTTTACTAAAATGTTATTCTATGATTTATTTTTCTTAAGTATTAAACCTTTTTAGGAGGGAGCAAATTTAAAATTGATGAAGTCGTTGATGCCATAATCGCTTTACACTAATGATTGTCAGCGTCAGCGTAAGATGATAATCGGACAAAGACTCGTTCAACAAGCAGCGACAAACAGCAAGCAATTAAATAAATAAACACTGTCAATAGCACACAATGTTCGGCCATTTCTTTGCGTAAACAAATAACAAACTGGAAATCGAAATCATTATTAGTCGATAAATTTGGGTTAACGATCTATACAATTGTGCGATGTATGCAGGAAAGCTCTCCGTCTCTGTCTCTCGAACTGCGCTACATCTCTCTTTGTCTCTCTCTGTCTCCGAGCTCAATGTACAAGAGTGCGCTTTCTGAATAATGGAAAAGGGGTCCCAAGCCCTGGGATAGTACTCCTTTAGGGGTTAATATTAGATAACAGAAACTGGTTTCAATATATATTTTTATCATTAGGCTTTTAATCATTGTGGCATAATAGGTTGGTTTATGAAAGATAATAAAATTAATATTCTATTTGATTGAAACTCACTGAATATTCGATAGCTTAAGCTTTGTAACAAAAATTAAAACTGTCAATTTCAAAATTATTTTGTAACTGTTTCACTGTTAAGCTCAAATTTAATAATCAAAATATGAGTACATGAACTATACACAACAGCAAATTAAATGAGTTTAACTTGGAGAGAGTTTGATATATTTGGTTTTCATGAATGTGAGAACTTCCTGCGCGAGAACACTCATTATAAATGGTAATTTAAACACATTTAATATCAAAGAACATTAATTCAAATGTACTCGCTAATAATTATGAGCTTCGACATTATGAAGCCGCTTACACTTGATTCAAAGGGATTTTAAAACATCCTACGAACTTATTGAGTGATGTTTTATATATATATATACACACTGGCATTAAACTAAAATTTACAAAGCTGCATTTTTGTCTACAACTAGTTTACATTTATTATTGTTAAATAAATGTCATCTACTTTCGATACAAGATGGCTATGGTTTCGATAAACGTGGTTAAAGTTGTAGCATGGGACCTTGTTTGAAGTATTGCAACATTCAAAGCTTTGCAATATTAAGTACATATAATATTTATTATAAGCAATTACAACATAGTTTCAGTCTTGTACGCATGAGACATTTATATAATATTTATTTACCTGTCTCATAAATTATTAAAAATGTCGGTAGCAACATCATACCAGTAGACTGCCGTTTTGTTGATTTACAATGTCAAAACAACAAAATGAGAAATAATCAGCTTTGTAGAAATAATTACACAAATAATATCGATGCTTCCCGTATTATGTTTTAAGCAATATTTTAAAAAAACCTTTAAATTTACTTACTTTCCTTTGTTAACAGGTAATAGTTCATGCGGCATCCATAAACATATTCTGTTAAGTAGACAAATCTAAGATATTTTAGCGCTTGTTTAAATTAGGAATATCAACAGTTAATCGTCAAATTTTGAGGGTCGTTCTATCGTGGGATTATCCTTGACCCTTATATTGCCCAGTCATAAAAATAATTTTAATTAATTTAGCAAAGTTTCAAACCATTATTAAAACCGTTCAAATCCAATAAATCCTTTTTGATACGACGTTATGATTTTATAAATTAATTAAAATAAATTCAATGCTTTCCGTCTGCTGGTGACATTCAAACGTAATTGAATAAATTTCGTAATGGCAATTTTCCTCCGAAAAACAAAAATTTCCTCGGCTATTTTGGCAGGCGGGCGAAAATCACATTTCCATTTTTCGCTCCACGTAATAAATATTTTGTTGGTCTAATACAAATGCTTATGTTCCTACATTCTCCTGAATAAATTATAAATGGATGTAAAGAGACGAGCGTGCTGAGACTACCAAAGCGGAATAAAATATTTCACCGACGCCCATCCTTTTTGCGACGAAATATTCAATAAAACGGCTCTACGTGATTAGGCTAAATTCAATGTTAACGACGCATGTCGTTAACATTGCTCCACAAACCCAATTCGATAAATATCGATGCATCATCAAATGCAATTCGTCAAAAGAACCAGCATGCTGATTTGGTGGAGATAGCGACGCTGAGGGCAATTAAACTTGAAAATGTTATGCATGTATCGATTTACGTCTTTATGCGACGAAGAACTCCTGGCGTTCATCATTCGAATGAGATATCAATATTCAACAATCATATTAAAATTAAAATTAAATTTCAAGATAATAAACTTAATGTTATAATCACATATTGGCTTTATTCGGATGTGGTTACGTTTACCACATATTTCTTATTATCTGTCATCAACATTATCAAATCATAACCATAAGTAATTCAGAAAACATTCATTTCAGATCATATACACAGTGGTATAATATAGAAAATTAAAGCATTTCATCCCTTAAATCAATACTAATCAAAATGGAGACCATTGCCCCCAGGGACCGCTAAGCTTCATTCAAACCCTCATTATATATATCAGTCATACATATAAATTTAAATATATATATATCATAAATTTCCATTTAAATAATATGTGTTAATCGAACTGCTTTGGATATCAATATGAATTGCTTTTCATTTAGCTTTTTAAAACTGAATTGAGATATTTTAAAATATTAATGTACATGAAGATGTTAAAGATTATGATCTTAACAACGATCCAACGAAGCAAATTTAAATACTTTGAACACATCATATGTTTAGCAACATCTTCTATAATTTATTAAATTGAATTTTAATGCAAAACCTTAACAAATAGAAAGTCAGTCTTATCCTCAATATAAAATACTATAAAGAGGACGTATACATGTTAAAAGGTAAAATAAAAAATTGCATGAAAAATGTATAGTTGAAATCAGACATATTTAATCATAACAATCTATTGATGTAATATTCTTACAAAAATGTATAAGTTTAAAATTTATAAGCTGGTGTTAGAATGATATTTTTCTCATTTTAACCTTCATGGTGGATCCATAAAAAACGATGATTTATCATTAATTCTATCTGAATTTGGGTTTTTTAAAGTTTATCCTTTAATTAAAATGGCAATTTGAGTATAGAATATACGTTTTTGTGATGGATCATCCATGTGTGTTGTAGAGTGGTCTAAAGACCTTAATAATTGGCAATTAGAGAGTGCAATATACGGTAAATGAGGGTGGTTATAAATTCTAAGCCAATCCTCATTACTTTTCTTGTGTTAATTTTATAAAACAAGGCTTTGTATTGTCTTATTGATTTGATTCAAATTGAATTTCTTCGAGTCTTCAGACCTTTTTCGTTATTAGCGATGGTTTAAGAGTAGAATTGGCTTAAAAGTCCCATTCTTTTTTACTTAAGTTCATTCAATAATAACTATTTCTCATTGCAGATCACAATTTATCACAAAATGGATCGGTTTCACACCTGGAAAAGAAAATTGAACAGGTTAATTTTTACAACACTAGTAGAGAGCGCGACAGGCACACTACCTTGTTTAAAAAATGAATAATATAAGAGATATCGGTTTATTTTTTTTCCACATTACAGAGAAACATTTATTATATTTTATTAACAACAATTCATAAACAAATCAAATATTTTATCTATATAATTTACATTGAAAATGATAGACGGGGGGGATGTAACCCTTTCCTATTAATGGATATTGTAAAGACCCTAATTCTGTATGACATTTAAAGTAAAGGTACTCTCGATCTATTAAGGGACGTTTCTACCTTGTTGGTTTAAAAAAAAAAATTGTTTCTTCGTATATCGGAAAGAACCAATGTTTAAGAATACGTTCAGTAAATTTCAAGTCGATATAAATGAAACTCACAAAGTTATAGGCCGATGAGGAGAGGAGGAATTTTAATTGCGTTTTTTTCAAAACTACTTTTTCCAAGCTTATGGAAGTGCTCCCACACGCCCTAGATGAGAATTCTTTATGAAATTTAGCAAGCACGTGTATAATAAACGTTTTCATTTTATAGACTACAATTATCCAAAAATATTTAAAAGTTTTTATTTAATGAACAAAAAACTACAAAAAATGTTAGTAAAAATATTTTTTTTTCTTCAATCGCTCATTATTTTTTAATATTTCTTTTTAATTATAGTCTATGCTATAAAAGATATTATACAAATTAAAAATATGTTTAATTTATTTGCTGCAAATTAGCTGTCCAAGACTTAGGACTTCCATGGTGAAAAATGTCATCGCTCGTACGACATACGTGGCCCACTTCCACTACTATATTTCGTCAAACTTTAAAAAATATTTTTATGTTCAATAAAGATCGCCTAGTCAACATATTTAATACTTTTCATATTTAAAAAATTTTAAAAAACCGATCTCTTTTAGGCTCAACAAGGTAGAAACGTTCCTTAATCATGGACAACCATACTTAATTAACAATTTTCTAATTGTTTGACAAAGACGATGTTTCAATTTTTAATTACCGAAAAAATATTATTTGATACGTTATTGTTCATTAATCCCTAATGTAATGATCAATAAATCTATCACAAATACCGTCCACAGTTAAATATGGTAATTTATAATCAAATTCATTCGATAAACGTTTAAAATTAGATACACACGCCTTGAATAGCCTTAATCAAACTAATGACTATTAGTTTATTATCATCGTGTACATTTAATGTCATAATAATAAGCACATGAATTAATCATGCTATTGATGATACACAGATATAGCTATGAATATTTGAGCATTTCTAAAAGACTTTTTTTTCTAAAACTTCGCAAATTTAAGATCAAATAAATTGGCAATACTGAAAAAGTTTATATAAAAGATAAATCCTACGTCGAGCGAAACAACAGCGTTCCATGATTAATTTGACCATCTTTTACAATATCTCCTCTCTGAGAAATGCTACATTTTCAGCAGGAACAAGAAATATCTGTTAAGTCTATGGCGTTTCAGAATTTCAGCTTCAGCAGCGTAATTGAATTTGTAGCATTAAAAATTCACCTCGTTTCTTCGCCGAAAATTACACCTCTTTGTCTTAATTTCGGGTCCATTATAACGGCCGGAAAAAAAACCAAAACTCATTTTCCATATATACGAGTCTGCAAAGACGCAGTAATTCCATGTGGAATTGGGTCTTAAAAGCCATTGAGAAACGAGTTGAGTCGGTTCGTTTGTATTGTCGCTTACCCCATTTACTCTAGGTCAGTGTTTTTCAAGCATTGTTGCGACATAAATATAGGTCACAGCCTTAATAATTTCATTCTTGGATCTTTGAGGATGTATCGAATATGTATCGTCATTTTTATTGCGTTAAAGTATTAAATTCATGAAATAAATATGAAGTACTTTTCACCCCTTTTCATCCCCGCGGACGTCTGAATCAATATCGGGAGGCGTTGTCTTGCGATTCGCAGTTTGCGAGACGCACATCGAGAGGCATTTATATAAGATATGCATTTGAGGACAACCAAAATGGGCGACCGTCATTTTAACCCCAAGCTCTCCATACATACTTATTTTCTATATGCATATACTCGTTTCATCCCTTGCTATAAAGCTCTCTGCAACGTCTTCAGCTCTTAAATTATCTTTCAGCATTTCCACTGCGGTCTTCCGGATAAAATTAACCATTTTAAAAAATTTAATTTCAATAAAATGTGCAAATTTGCCCAATTTATTTAATTTTATAAGCGATACATCGCAGCAAATCAATAATAAATTTAATCTTCAGCGGCCTTATATAATCATCTTATTACCAAATAGTCATTTTCATGGATATATATGCATTCAACACAGTTATTTATCAACTATGGGGTGGGTCTATCTCTGCAATATCATCCACCCTTCAATTATCAACAATACCATTCATTAGTATACTGATTGCACTCAGTATGTTTACTGCATTGCTAATGAACGCCAGCTGTATTTCATAACTATATTATTTTAACTTGGATTATTATTTATTATTTTTTATAACACTCCTATAATGGATTTATACAGACAAAAAATCCTATTTTTTAACAAAAATCATTTTCAAACATTTCACTATTAAATTAAACCTGAATACATTTATTACAGGGTCGTCCTCGCGGGTCTCATGTACAGCGACTGGATACGTGAACAAGCAAAATTGTCGGATTTGGAACGATACCAACCCATACGAAATACATCAACACCAAATGCATCCCAAGAAAGTTACTAGTTGCTCCAGATTTTGGTCTGGCGGAATCATCGATCCGTACTTCTTCCAAAACGAAACTGGCATTGCCATAACCATCAATGGCAAGCGCTACAAATCGATATTAATCAGCTTCTTGTGGCCTAAACTGGATGATATGGATACCGACGACATTTGGTTCCAACAGGACGATACTACAGCGACGATATGAACTGACCACCGAAATCGTGCAATTTGAAGCCTTTAGATCTCTTCCTTTAGGGCTATTTTAAATCGTAGGTATATGCGTATAAATCACAAACAATTGATGCCCTCAAAGTCAAAATAACGAACTCCATCCAGCAAATTCAACCAGATTTATGCAACAAAGTCATTGAAAATTGTACCTCCCGAATACATGCCACCAAACAAAGCCGCAGTGGACGTTTAAACGACATTATATTACATACTTAACCCTTTGAGTAGTGAGCTAATTTTAAATCATCATAAACTTAGATGCTATATTCGGTTGTTCGCCACGTATCGCCCTTTACAAATCATCTGTCAGAACCGTCGCAGCATGTATGAAGCTTGTACATACAAAAATGTATTGCACATAAATTCAGCGTGCAAGACACTCTCTGTCTCTGTCTGTCTCCGAGCTCAAGGTATAAAAATGCTCTTTCTGAATCACTGGAATTCAATCGCAAATACGCGACTAAACTCCTCAAAAGGTTAATACCAAAAAATATTCTTTCAAATAAAACCACATTGAATGGATATCTCAAACACATGAAGCGTATTTATAAAAAATATTTTTTGATTACGCTATTCCGTTTTATTTTCATAGTTCCCCATTGCTATTCCAAGTATGATTGAATTAATTAAATATGAATTTTTTGCACAGAAAATCAATGAATTTGTGGTGTAATTAAAATTATTATTGCAAATCAGCTTAAAAATAAATATTTTTGATCGTTTTAATGTTTCTGGTACAATTCCATGGTAGCCTTCATTCATTTTGCATCAATTTATTTGACTTATGGCCTCCTATGTGTGCCAAATATACACAATTTAACCAAGCCATGGATTTCTTTTAATGTGTATTTGCATCCGATTTTGAGCATACTTTTATTCGTATGGCTTCTCTATAAGATTTATAAAATTTTAGCATTTCTATTAATAATTCAGATTTAAATATACTTGGCCCTTGTATAGCATAGTTAATATATATGGTTCCAGGAAAGCATCGTGTAATGTAAATCCATTGTATTGTATATGTAGTTCGAAGTTCGTACAAAATTATCACTTACATCAAATTACATTTTCGTTAACATTTAAAAACGCTGTAACGAATGATTACCTGAATGGATTAAACTTTTTTGTAATTTCTTCTTCAATGTTAAACTTCTTTCCATCATAGGATAATTTCCTATTAAAAATTGTTCTCATTTATCAGACAATAAGAAACCTTAATTTATTTTATCAGATTTTGGATGCAAGCCGAAACAATTTCTTTCAAAACTTACATTAGGTACTCGAAAAAAATTTTTGGATTGATGGATTTCTTTCGGGATGACCTAATATTTCATGGTGAGAATTGCTTCTTGAAAATATCAAGCTATCTTTTACTAGCAAAAAAATCGTAAATTATCGCTTTTCTGGAGGAGATCTGAGATTTTTGAGGAGATGAGAAACTTTAAAGTTAAACGCGTTTTTTCTCAAAACTGCTTTTTTCAAGCTCATAGAAATGCTTCCAAATGCCCTAGATAATAATTCTTTACGAAATTTGGCAGATATATGTATAATAAACTTCTTCATTGTATGGACTACAATTATCTAAAAATATTCAAAAATGTTTATTTAATGAACAAAAAACTACAAAAAATGTTGTTAAAAACATAATATTTTTTTCGATTGCACACTTTTTTTTTATTTTTCAATTATTTTTTATAGTTGTAGTCTAAGCTATACACAATATTATACAAAGTAAAAATATGTTTAATTTTTTTGCTGAAAATTACCTGTTCAGGACTTAGGACTTCCATGGTGAAGAATGTCATCGCTCGCCCACCGACATGCGTGGCTCCCCCCACTCCCACTTACATACTTTATCAAATTTTTAAAAATATTTTTATGTTCAATAAAGATCGCTTAGTCGACATAGTAAATATCAAAATTCTATATTTAATACTTTTTGCATAAAAAAAATGTTAAAAAATCAATCACTTTTAGGTCCAACAAGGTAGAAACGTTCCTAAAGGAATTATTATGTATTTTGTTTGACGTATCTCTTTTAATGTATTTGCTATGTACCCAAGCTAGGACCCGGATTTAAATTGGTTTCCTAGTGTTAAATACGTAAATCTGGAACTCCCAAACTTCCAGCCAATAAAATTCAATATTTCTATAAATAAATAACGTTTGGTAATACAAATAAAAAACATTTTAAGAAATCAAAAATTAATCACCTGGAGCTGAATCAAAAACCGAAAAAACCATTATTTTTGCGAAACGAAAACCAAACCCAAATCGATATTAATGTTCGGAACTCAACCTCAACTCAACGATTATTTTTTTATATAGTACTTATTGTTTCTTCGTTAAATTCAAATACAGATTCCCAGAATTTTCAAAAGTATATATTTTTTATTAAATCTAAATAATCTATCAAACAAGTATATTAGCAGCTTGTATCGCAAATACATGTGGGAATTGATTAATCACCGTTTTAAAAAATATGTTCTCATAAAATACGACAGGACTTATGCATCAATCTAATACGTATGTATTGGTACGGTTGGAAATCCAAGCATTGACGCAATTCTCGCTATTTCTATGGAGTTTTTCCCAATCATTAGTTATGGTTCGGGTCGGTGCCGCAGCGCTAGCATCGGGGGCCCCCACCCCGGCGCCTGCGCCCTCGACAGCGCTCCCCCTGCTCCGCGAACCACAGTTTCCAGTGCCCCTAACCCGGGCGAGCACTCCGTCTGCGATGAACTTTGATCTATACAACTGATCGTTTGGCAGTAACTCTCGACCGATCCTTTGCGTTGCTTGCATGGAAAAATAGTTGACAACTGTGCTCCGTGATATTGCCGAGGATTGTGGTGTGATGGTCCACCTCTTCCACCAGGAATAGGCACTAATTCTATGTAAGTAACGAATCTTTACATAATCGCAAACAGTATTATAAACACATCCTTGACATTACTTAATCTAGCCATTTCATAATGGCAAGCATTTAAATCCACGTGTATTTTATTATAAACACCATATAAAATCCATACGAAGCGTGATTCAAAATAAAGCCATAAAATATACAGAAAATTGCATAGAAAATTGTCATACTTTTATGCTTAAAAATGCATAAAATTCCATATATTTTTGGTATTATGCTCAAGTATATATCATTGTACAATTGCGTAAAATGATTATCGTATCGCATATATGCAATTAAAGCAAGATTTTAGCGCTTATTTCACGTGACATTATTTAAACTGCGGTTTGATAAGGACATAACGATAAGGACATTGTTTCCTTTCCATGGCAATAAAAGCTTTACATGTTTACATTCGATAAACATTATTTTGACAAATTTATCCCATTACATTTGGTAATCGCGAGAACAAAAAAAAATCGCTGCCAAAGCATTCAGAAATTTTTTTGCACTAAAAAAATACAGGACATAATTTAATGATATCATATTTCATACAGTAGAATAAACTTTATAAATGAACAGTGCTTCCCAAATTTATACAAGTCACGAAATCGCTTATGAAATGGATTTATGAAACACATTTTCTGAATGTATTTTATTCTATTTATTTATGGAATAAATATCAATAAATTGGCCCAAAAGATATAATCATATAGTGTTAATGTTTGATCGTATCATAAATGGCTTTAATTAATTTTATCCAATCCCAAATCTATTCCTATTTAAAAATCGCTTTTTAGTCCAAACAAATTTATCCAAGGTCATCACGCTTTTAATATGAAAGATTAACATTCCTTACATTTAAAAAAAATAGCTCTTAAGTTCTGCGCCTGTAAGAAATTATGCTTAAATCAAGATTTCGACGTTAACCAGATATTTGGGGGCTTTTATCCCGAAGCTTGAGTGTCATTAAGACATAATTTATTCCTGCCTGGAGACATTGAAAGAACCAGCTTTAAAGACAAATTTCCCCTGGAGGAAAAATTTTTGGCTAGGGTGGTTTTCTCGAGAGATTCGATCGATGAACGATGCTTCGACATTGAAATTTCGTTGTTTAATTTCACATTATATAATTTAATATTGAAAATTCAAGCTTCTTTGCATTACTTCGAACGTTCTGTCCTTAACCTGATTTCATAACGCTGCGAATAGGATCGACATTTGTTCTTCAAAGCCAACAGTTAAGCTCCAATTTAAAAATATACATTATGCATGTTTTCATTCAGATTATGCTATTTTCATGATGCATAAAATTAATATAACGAATTAAATGCAGTTCGTCTACGAAAATAATAAGAACCCTATTGAGATTAATAACGCTGAAATTTGCGTCAGCCGTATTTACTCGATCATTGACGTCATTTGTCTGGAAGCGTTCGTTCAACTTAATTGAATATATATTCATAAAACGTCTCAAATTTGATCCCCCATCTAATTATGTTTGCCTCGGGTAAACGATGAACATATTTATAAGAAAAAGCCATCAATATTTCAATCAAATCCTCGCAAATAAACCACCGCTTTATCAACACCAGTGTGAGCAAATACAAAAATTAATTACTAATCAATACAAATATTATCTAAAAGCGTCATCATTTCTACAATATGGTCGTAGATATTTAGATATTTATGCGGAAGGACGATAAAATAAAGACTTTATCGTCCTGTTGACATTTAAAAACGTTACGTCAAACTGTAAATCGTAGATATCGATTTGACAGATTTGGCCCTAACAGAAAAATATATGCACATTGTATTTTCGACGCTCCGCTTTCGATTTCCAGGCGTTGAATACGTATTGTAAATATAAAAATGAAATCAAATAACAGCAAATCGTTCGGTCGTGAATATTCAAATCAAATTCGTTTTAATAGCGGCCCTATCATTTCGATATTCGATTGACAGGAGCGCTCGTAAAATCTTTGCGCTTATCGGCCATAACACCGCGATAAACGTCCATTTGACGCGCACTAAAAACGTCGGCTTCGTATAATTATGAGCGCAATTAAAATAAATCGAAGACGCTCTCGTCTTACATTTATGTAATTCAAGTCAGCTGTTCACTCCCGGCTTGGGAATCGTGAATAACGCCGTGTTAAGTAATTGAAGGCCCTTTTATATCCTACCTTGGTCGTCCGTTTTATGGCCCTCTAACCCATTTCAAGCCGAGGATCTGTAATAGGACGTCCCTTCTCGCTGGATCACGCCATTTTTATACGCCATCAATAGCATCAATTATACACGTGCTCCTTTGTTCGTATAAATTCAACTGCATCCGTTATTGATAAAATATTTTTTTAAAAATTCAAACCGGAAAAAAGCAACGATAATCAATATAGTATTCGGATTTATAATTAATGTAAATGCGTTTTTATATTTGTAGGTTAGGGCGATATTTTGACGTTTCATTTTGTATTGATTGATGTGCGCAGCATAAACGTTAAGCGCTTGAACATCAACCATGAAAATATAAGCGATCAACACATACGGCTATAACAGGGTTACTTTGCACATTTACAAATTGATTTTATTTTATTAAATATATTTTTAAATATCACAATAAAATCAAAGAAGTATCTCAAAAAGTCTATATGATAAAATAATAAATGTCAATAAATTGAAGTTGCTGAAATCGGACATGGACTTTGTACATTGAAAAACTTTTTTTTGTAGGACTCAACAGAATAAGGATTGTTTGTTCTTTTTTATTCCCTTGAAGAATTCAGACGGGTTTCGCCCATTCTCCAATGAGAGACATTTAATAAAAGCATGATAGAAATTCATTCACATTTCTATATTCTTTTTGGGGTTTGTTTTCAATGGAAATCATTCAGAATTCTATTTTGTAAAAATATTTTCGTATGAAATTACATTATAATATTTCGCAGTATCAATATTTTTCATTGAAACCATAACAAATTATATAAATTTATTCCCTTTGCGTATTCATTTATTTTATGTATTCTTCGAGCTTTTTGTTTGGTATAATATTGTTTTTCTCAAAAGGACTATTTTTAAAGTCGACGAAAAAGAGATAGAATTGGAGAGGAATATTTTATCATACTTTGGTCGTCGTATAACACGGTTTTGATAATATTTCAGCTAAATATAATATATTAAAATCTTTATAGTACATCTAATATATTAAAAATTAATCTCTGTTTGTTCGTATATAATGCGTTGCCATATTGTTCATCAGATTGCAATAAAACTTTTTTCACTTAATTTCTAAAGATTGCGCGAGTAATATAAGTATAGTTTAATATACAAAAATTAAAAAATGTTTGTTCGTATTTTATGCGCTGCCATACCGCTTATTCGATTGCAATAAAACTTTGCTAACTTATTTTTTGCCCTTTTTAAAATAATATAGATATAGTATAATTAACTTACAATAGATCTTATATATAAAAATCAATGTTTGTATGTTTGTTCATATTTATAATAAAGCCAACAAAACAAAATAAATATCATTTATACTTTTCCCTTATATATCATTCAATTTCAATTAATGTATTCCTAATTAAACAAGATAACTCTCTCAAATTTCAAAAGATATTTTTAGAATTATTACTTCTGTGGCAGCAACGAGCCGGGTACCAGCTAGTGGGTACTAGCTAAATAAATACGTCTGAGTAAAAATATAGAACATGTTTTTTGTGCATAGAGTTGAAAAGTAATGAAACGCACATATATATGCGGATGGTATTCATAGTGTTAAATATACAAAATAAAACTTCTATACTTATTTTGAACACGCGCTGTAGTTTTTTATAAACATTGAACCTCGTATAAGACGGATTTACATTACACGAGAGTTTTGTTGGAACATAACGGATTATACGAGGGTCGATTGTATACTCTAAAAAAATGAGCATCAACTATGTCCGTTCAATATTTATTAAATCTAAAAAAAATGTATATTTTGGTTGTTTATTTTCAAATTCCTTATGATCCATAAATATGTATATAAATAGAGGTGGGAAATCTTTTCAAAATTACAATTTAATTTTTAAAGTGGTGTGTATTAAGAAAAGTTTATACGTACGGCACAAGCTTATAAAACGGCCATCGTGAGCGTGGGTAGACGTAATTTGCCGAAGTGCGCAAAAGAAAAATTGCTTTCCTCTACTAAAATATCCTCTGTAAATGTAAAACTCGCCTTTAATATACGCGGGAGTTGTTCAATATTTTCTTGGATCAGATAAGAAGATTTATTTTTCAAACAAATATTAATTTAATACGAAAAAAATCCTTTTCATCTCGGACGAAAATAGATACACAAAATCGATTCGTTGGATCTTTCACTGTTAATTCATTAATCATCGATACAACTCTATTTGTTATACACCCATTTATATCGTTGTGTATCGAAGAAATTAAATTTATAGCGGATTAAGGATGACAGGATTCATTTCAACTCCTCAGAGTTTTGATTTGAACAACTGTCTGTAACATGAAATATCAATTAAATAGGATCGTTTCAAGGAAAAGTTTCCTTTAATCCTCATTGCCATTGCAATTATTCCTCATATCACCGCATAACGATAAGTCTCCAACGAATAACACCTACGCTTGACATTTATATGATATTTTGGTCCTTTCCATCAAACATGACCGTATGAAGCAATAAACACAGTTATTATTATGATAAGCCATCAATATTATATTATGAAAGTGGTATAAATCAGATCCGTAATGAGCGCTCATGAACGATTTCCATCGATCTTTTCCATCAATATGTTTTTGCCACCAAAACAAATCATGGACATAATCATGAAAATAGGTCATATAATTCGAGCGAAATTAGAGGAAGTACTCCAAAAAATAAAAATGGCAAAATCAGCCAAATCAAGAATCCTGATTTGTATTTATATAAAGCAAGTTGATTAAAAAAATATTTCCATCAAGAAGGTGCATTATACCATTGGAAAATATTAGAAGACTGGGACTTTGAATGACAGGAAAATACCGGACCGTCCTAAATCTGCAACGAATGCCAATCATTATATTTTCCTCTTATCAGAAACCACATCATCTATTGTGTCTGGTTCAAACAAAATCGAAATGAAATTGGAATTAATACGGAGGTAAAATTATCATGATTTGGGGTCACTTTGGAAAGGAAAGACTAGGGAATTAATAAAAATTGATAAGAGTAATAAATAAAGAAGTTTATTGGGAAATACCCAAAGAAAATGCATGAGAAATGGCCGGTATTTTTAGAAATGCCATCCAGAATACGATGAAAGGCATCCCAAAAAGCAATCACATTGATTGGCAATGCAATTCCGTTCTTCGAAGATACACTAAAACCTCTTTTTGTGCGATTTCGAAGTTATACGGTTTTTGTTAAAGTAATTTATCTTTTTTTTTATTTCATAAAGAGTACATATGGAGATATTTTGGATAAAATGCGAAATAAATCATCAACGCTAACCGAAATTTGGAAAAAAATATAATTTGGGACTGTATAAATCATATTGCATCTGCTGTCGCTGATTTCGCAATGAAAATTATCATACAGCAATGTTAGTTTTCAATTAAAATAATTAGTATTTCTCTAGTGGATATCTGGCATTTGAGATGCCAGATGTAAGACATTCTAAAAAATTTACCAACGATGTAAGACTTGCTTTAAATGTTACCAAAATGTTGTTTTTTTTAATTGCCTTATTGTTTTCCTGCTTTTTATTCACTTTTTTTGTGCGATTTTGGTTATATTTTATATAGCTGTTTCAAAGTTATGTGGTTTTTAAAATCTGTGGAACGCATCTTCACTTTTTTTAATGTAAATCATAGCTTTTTTGTGCGATTTTCCGTTTGTTTAACGCATCTACCGCACAAAAAAAATTTAGTGTATTTGGGTAAAACTTTGAAAGCTTTAAATGTTTATAAATTACCATTGTTTGGTTCATATTTTAGATGAAATACGTGTTTAACAAGGATATTTTTAATTATCAAATTTAACCACGAGATTAAGTATTTCGCTTAAGCCCCAATTGTATCCCGCGTTGATGAGAAATCGCGTTTGTTTCTTGGAAAAGTAAATACAAAAAAATGCAAAATCCAAGAAATAAATAAAGCAAAAATCTCGATGATGTAAATTAATGGAATTAAAATTTCTTTTGCCGAAAAAACGCCTTTGAAAGGGGAACCCCTGCAGGGATTGCTCGTATAGCAATTACACTTGGTGTCTCCTGCTTGGAAAGCTCAACAAAAAGAGGCACTCGAGGGAAAAGTAGCGAAACCGTCTTTTTTCGCAAACTCGAAAATAAACGAAGCCTCCTTTTATACGAGCGCACGTGTAGCCTTAATGGATGCTTTAGAAAAATTCTTACCTAAAAAGCACCACATTATTCATGCAGTGGAAATATTTTGCTTCTTTCATTTAGATTGACATCGACATGCTAGTGCAGCGAAAGAAGTACATATTTCGCATTAAAACCAATCGTCTGCTTATATTACATTAAGGGGACCGAAAAATAATCAAAATTTTGAGACTTAATTTTATACGATCTGATTGTATCGAGACGCGGTTTAGGAAACACATATTATTTATTTTATTTATAAAACTTGTTAACTTATTTATAATAATTGTGTTCTATATTTTTTTTAAGTATCGTGGATAGATAAACAATGACGTTAAGAACCTCAAAGACGTTTTTAGTAGGGGATGTCCCCATAAATTTAATGATTTTGAATTTCCGATTGATAGTCGTCTAACGCATTAAAATAGCGAAAAATAATCTATGGATGTCTTTTATTCATTCATTTTTACAGCAAATTTTATAACATAATTTTAAGCCTTAATTAGCAATGGGTACACATTTCTCCCCCTAAGCCTTCATTAGCATTGAAGAAGGTCCTTCTCTGTTTTTGATGGGATATCATTGAATAAATTCAATTTAATCCGTTTGAATCAAGTCAGACTCATTTATTCTACTCTTCTACAAAACAATACTAAGCTTCATTGTGCAAAATTAACACAAAAAAGTAATAGGGCCAATAAATAGAGCTTTTAAAAATCCAAATTTTGATAGGATGAAATATGTACCATAATTTTTTGATTGTGACATTGTTGTTGCTTTGATATATCCTATGGAAATGGAGTATTTATATTCAAAGTAGATAAGATTTTTTTAGCTTTTAAGCATGTTTTAATAGGTGTTAATATTCAAATTAAGTTTAGAGCTTAGATAGCAGACTATGAAGATAAAAATGAAGATAATATCAATAATTCAAAGTAATTTGTTTAGGTCCATAGAACACTCATTATGAAAAAAGTAGCTAATATAGACACCTCGTAAAAGCTTTGTTGTAAATAGGATTAAAAAATCGGACAAAAAGTGATTATTTTCCGAGCTATCTAATATTAAGTAAGCTAAAATTTATCCAGAATGAAAGCGCAAGAAAATACAATCATTTAAATATGTCATCCTGGTATTTCTTTCGGGATGAAGTAAGCTTTATTGGCGCATATTTTTCGACAGCAAAGATGATCATGCATGATTTCAAAAGGTTACACGGATTCTCTTCAGTATATTTGCGTTTAATATCGCCTCTTATGACAGTGATTGATATTTAAAAAAAAAACTAAGTCGTTAAAGCCATAAGCTGCGGTTAATTCTCAGTAAAATCAGGTTAGCTCAACTAAAGTAAACTGCCTACATTTACATATAATGAAAGCCCAGAGAAACAAAGGCTCGTGACGTTATTAATATTAAGATCCTTGAATTTCCCAGCCCTAAAATTAAGTTTATTTACAACATAATCATTTCGCTTTAAGCCTCTCACCGACCCAAAAACTACGGCGTATATTCTTGTTTTTGCTTTTCGGGATGCTTTTATTTTACCAAATAAGATAATATTACTCGGAGCTAATAAGAGACGGGAATGACTTCTTTCTCCTTTAAATAAGTAAAATTCATGGCGTGTCTTCTACGAACTTGGTGTCGATAAGGCGTATTACATACCTACGATCGAGGACAAGGCAGTACCATGGCTCCGTGGGTGTGAAAGATTTACGCAAACAATTTACGATTTTCTTTTTATTTTGTCTGCTGGAAAATACATTTCTAGTTCTAAGAATGGACACATAAAATTTTCTTTGTCTTGGGATTTGAATGGAATGTGCCAGGATCTTTGTCATGTATAAAGACCGCCGAATTGATGATATGGAAACTTATTCCCCGCAATATATTTCAATACATTATCCTTTGATAAAAAATGATTCGTTATTTTGAAAGCCTATTTTTCCATTGCTTCGGCGGACTTGGAATTTAATAATTGGAATGAACGTGGATTAAAAAATATAAAATGGATTATAACAACCCAATTAAATTATTCGTGATGGATCGTCATCCCCATATGTGCTCATACATTATCGTACTGTAAAATAATCCCTTTTTTTCGGCTTTTAATCATTTGTATATACATTAAAATCTTTTTTGTGCGGTTCCGCGGAAAATCGCACAAAAAAGCTAAGATATATAAAAAAATAAAAATGCGCTCCATTGATTTTAAAAATCGCATAACTTTGAAACAGCTATATAAAATATAACCAAAATCGCACAAAAAAAAGTTTGAAAAAAAATAGGAAAACAATAAGACGAATATGAAATGAAAAATAAATACATAATTGCTTAAAAAACCGCATAACTTCGAAACCGCACAAAAAGAGGTTTGAGTACTTTTCAAAAAAATATAATTGACGACATATCTTTTATTCAAGTAAAATGTATCTCATTTTTATAGAGAAATTCTGCTTATGAAGTGATTAATAGAATTTATATTGGGGAATCCAGAAAGTAAAAAATGTTGTGCAATTAACGACATTTCATAGAAAACCAAAAATTTTTGTTCAATTAATTTACTAATAATTCCCAATAGTTTGACGTGGATCTGCTTCCATTAATAACATCATTCAATATATAAGACCAACCTATTCTAGTTAGATTTCCTTAACCGTGTCTCAATATAAAAGAGTAAACTACAAAATGTTGATTATTTTCTGGTATTCCTGAGCTATGTAACGATCAATACAATACATATCTACATTTATATTTTTTGTCACAAAGTCTTGTTCTCAGAGCAGTATATATCAATTACAACTGTAAATAAAAATTGAGGTTTATTTAATGTCATCAGGCATTGATGGATGGAACCTTTAATCTAACGATAATATATTTCCACTATGTACATCACAAATATGTTTAGTAGCCAAAGTCATGGAAGAACCTTTTTTATGTTACAATAATATAAATATAGATATTAATTATGAATACAGAGAAAAATGTATATATTATCGTCATGATACGTCATAGCTCTTGCAACAATCCAATAAATTGATTAACTATTCAGATTTAATATTTTTATATCATTAGAACGTCATTGATATAAAAATCTATATATATTGGAATGATGATATTCAAATTGAAAATTATTATGAATTGAATATTGAATTTTGGGGAAAACTCATCTTCATATAATCACAAATTCATATGGGTTATATGAGTGGAAGAATTCAACGCAAAGCGTAGGGTCTGCCTATATAATAATTTATCTAATGAATTATTCCTTGCTAGAAATCGTTGTTTGGTATTGTTTCATAGATCAAATATTATAAATTCCATAGAAATTTGCTTCTTGGTAATGTTTGTCTAGTATATAATAATAATGTAATATAACCAAATCTAGATGTTTGGTATGGGAATTTAGTCTCATACCATTTGAAATTGCGATATCATTTTATATTCATAAAGGTATGTTATTAATCTTAAATAGATCATTGAAATTATTGTATATTCTATAAAGTCTATCAGAATATGTTACTATAATAGTATAAATATTAATGTGAATCTAATACTGTGAATTGTCGTTTGTCACATGTCTGTTGGAATGATCTGAAAATTAAAATGTATGCATCTAATAGTGGTTATATTCAGTCATTTAAAAATAAAATTATGTCAAAAAATTAGATATAGTCTGGAAAATTTCATATTGAATTATCTACGTCGGATTCATGAATATAGCACAATAAAGATAACTTATTGATTTCTAACTCAAGCACAAGCATATCCAATAATTATTAAATTGATGGAATAAATAAACGTATATTCAGCATAAAGAGAGTCAGAAATTGTAACGCCCACGAACATTACAAATTTTGCGAACCGTCAATTTTACGTCACGGGAAGAAGTTAAATCCGAATATATTAAAGCGGAAAACGCAAAATCTGTCAAACTACAAAGCCTGTGGAAGTTTGAAAATGTAAACATCCACAGGATATTCGTCGAGGAATCCTGCAAAAGATGGATAGATTACAGATTTGTATTTGCGATTCAAAGGCGCAAAGGTATGCGCAATGTTACGCAAGACAAAATACATTTTGCAGACATTCTTACTCGGAAAACATTAAATTGTTTCGGATAATAACAAAAATTAATAAAAAAACAACCCTCGCGAAATCGCTCCCGGATTTTGAACAGTGTGTGTATCCAATTTACCGACGATAATCATTGATAACGTAATGGGAAACCTTTTTGAACGCCCGGGGGGTTATTCTATTCAATGTATTGTCTGGAATACACAAAAACAGCATTCTTGGAAATCGTAATTCTGGATGAGCTAAAAATCGTGTTTTAAAAAATAGGCAGAAACGATATTCGATAACTTTCTACAGATTTTTTTGTAATAAATTACTTCCACCGAACTGCTGACTTTGAATGGCTTCTTCGGCGGAAAAAATACTTTGTTCCAAGAAAATACTTAACACTTACCTGTGTCGTTAAAGTATTTTATCTCGCCATCAATTTTGTTGGAAAAAATTAGCGCTGAAAGAAATTAGATTCATTTTATGTGATTTTAAGAACCCAAATTGCAGATGATCGAGATTGATTTATGATTCAATGTCGATCCTTGAAATCATCAGACTATAAAATTTTGTAACCATAAGAATGTTAATGACAAAGACTTACTTTATACCACCATTATGCTGACGTAATACATATAATGGTTGCCTGAATTAATTTTTAGACTTTCTATCGATCTATAACATTGAAATTACCATCGGCCCTTATGTGAATATATAAAAAACCTTAAATTATTATTAAATTTGAAGCAAAAAAATTGCTACGAAATTCTGAGCATCTACTACCATTTTAAGCTTAAATTATAATAATTTTAATTTACAATTTTAAACTAAGGAAAACAGGTTGCTCTGGGAATGCTTTACATTATAACTTCAATAAATTCATTATAAAGAGATTATTTTAAATAATTCTCTCTATCTTTGATCCCTTTATTATAAACTAATGGTTGTTTTTAAGGAAAATAAATAAGAACATTGCTTTAAACAACATCTTCTTTGTGGAATTATTTATCCTGAATGGAATATTCGATAATTTAAAAGGCAAATTGGATAAATGAAGAGAATATGATAAAACTTCTTCGTTTATTTTCTGCAATATCATGATGAAATATAACATAGGAATCCAATCCCGAGATCCTGGATCCCGGGATCCCGGGATCTCGGACAGTTTTTCTCGACTTACGTTTAATGCAAATGAACGTAAGTCGAGAACCGACTATAGTCTGAATAAAATAATAAAAGTTGATGAATAATCAGCGCTATTTCTTTCATAACTTAACTAACCATTGCTGCTGTAACGATGTTCTTGCTTATGCTATAATTGAAACCCTTAATTAGTTTATGTTTTCCAGAGTTTTCCCCGAGCAAATTGCAACTGTAGACTTTTATCAAGGGACGTATTAATCACATTTTGAAAATTCTTGATACTTTAATGACTAAAATATAAATGCACGACAAATGGCGTGTTGCACTTTAATATAGAAGAAGGACAGCACAATTTTTAAAATGGATCCATTCGCCTCAATAAAATTGCATTAAAGTCACATGTCACTCTATCTGAAACATTATCTAGTAATATAAATACTATCAATTCTAAAGTGCATTTTAAAATGAGACTTCTGACGATATACTTTTATGTCGATCATGAAAGATGTATAATTTAACAGGCGAGCACAATGCTGTCTGGGACATAAAAAATAATTTATTCATCGTTCGTCATAGAGAAGATTCAAAATTAAGAGAACGCCATTAAGATAAATGTTGTTTTAAATTAAGAAGTGTTAATTATGAATAATTTTCATAGTTGCGTTCGTACGTCATTGCCAACAATGAGCTTTAACGGGTGATATTTCAGACATCAAATTTATCATAACAGGGTAGTAATTTATGTAAACATATATACTTAGCGGAGAGAATGTATTCCTATTTTTATGCTCTATTCATAAATTTCTGCGAATTCCATCAATGTAATAATACTCGAGATAATAACGAAGATTCTTTGTGTTTCGTCGATCTTTACCTACGGCATGATTTGAAGCTTTTCTTCGGATTATTGAAGGCTAAATAATATCGGAGTATTATATTAATTTCAAAGCAAATCCACAGGCAAAATTATATACTTGTAATGCTATACAATTCGAATTCGGTGATTGTATTTGTCAAATTTAACTTGCCTGGGAAACCGGTTTTATCCGCATCCTTAATGCTTAATATTAATATCAATATTTGAAAGCTGAATCTTAAATACATACAACTTAATAGCTGATTATATTTCAATTTACATGAGAATATACAGCTATTATACGTCAATTTTAATTAATTTATTCGGATAAGGGATTACCTTAAAACTACCCTTAAATTATCATCAGAGTAATCCAATTTAATTGCTTTTAAATGGTTGTAAAATTTATAGAGTCATTCACCTATAGCATGTTTTAAGCATCATTATATTTCAATTTTAGATTATCTTTTCGATCGATCGTTAAAGTGATATTCAACACTTTTGAATGTGGATGATATGTCTAATACGAGTAATTAATACAAGACTGAAACTATGTTGTAGCTGTTTATAATAAATATTATATGTACTTAATATTGCAATGCTTTGAAATTTGCAATTCGTCTTTATTCGTGAGATTTCAAAAAAATCATCCATTATCTTAAAATAATGTTCTATGTCAATCATATTATAACAAATTTGTTAACATTTATTTGATCATATGCCAAAATATTGCATTATATTCTGTATTTTTTATTGGAAGAATAATAGAAAAGTTATATTATCACCCCCAAAGATTGAAATAAATCTCCTGTTTCTCAAAGTCTCCTGTTGATTCAATGTTTTCAATTCACATGGATGATGATAGATTTCATATCCAATTCTAGATTATACAACCAGATATATTGCAATATCTAATTCGATATAGTAGTATCTCTTGTTAAAATGTAAGCCAGCTGGATTAGTAAGCTGCATCGATACTCTAAGCTGTAAAGCAGGATTTATAAAAGGAAATAGCAGGGATAAGGATTAGTACATCAGCTTAAACATTCAGTCATTCTTTAACATAGAAATGATAACAATTTCAATTGCACTTGAATCAAAAGAATTTCGTAAAATTACATACTATTTTTTACTCAAACTTTCTGTATCTTTGTTAAATATCTTTAACTTTCTTGCGATTTACTTACAAATTCTTGACATACTTTCAGTATCCTTCAACAATGTTTTGGGTGTGGTTTTGCAAAATTCCGTATTAAACTGAATATCCTATGACATATATATATATATATATATAAGATAGGGGTTTATAAATTAAATTAAAACTTAATTATACGGTATTCACTCTATATAATGTCATCCCCAGTCTTATCCTGTTTGATTTTTTTTTTAAATAAAGCAGTATTTCTTAAAACCTTTTTCGTTAGACGAAGGACAAATTTTCTGCCAGACGGTCACGATCTACTCCCCTAAGACTAGAATTTGTGGTTTTTTGTCTTTCCAATGGATGTCAATGAATGCCTTCCAGCTAAGAGCCAATTGCTGTACTTCTTTCGTAAATTGTCTTATTTATTGGTATATTAACGATTACGTCTAAAATGCCTACGTATGGTTATTTTTCTAAATCTTCAGCATTATTAAATAGATTCACAAAATAAATTCATTAGTAAAATTATTGAAATAAAAATATTTTTAATGATTTGGTACAACTTCAAAAAATCATGGCTCGAAAGCCACATGCGGCTCTTTAGGTCTTCCCAATCCAATCCAAATCAATTAAATTAATAGATTTGACCAAAAAATCCACTTCAGGGCATACATCGTCCAAAGAAAGGATAACTGCCTGTGATAGATGTTTTTTTCATTTCATGCATAAACGCATGAAATGAAAAATTTTCCAGTCGATTATTATAGTCAGAAAGAGGCATAGATAGATATTTTTGAAGATTAGCTCAAAAGGAAATGGGCTCCCGAGGTGCAAGCTATTTTAGAAAATAAAGGATTGCCACAAAAACAGTATTATTATTAGATAATGTTTCTTTTGATCCAAACGAAAGCATAATGAAAAACAAACGATGAACTTATGATTGCAAAATTTTTGCCACTTAATGTGAAATTTTTGATCCAGCCAATAAACCGAGGCATTATACGAATATCATCAACGAAATGTCTTTATCGTCACAATCTTTTGAAAACTTTTGCCGAGGAAGATGACAACTTGATCATTCCCTGGAAAAAATATGGATATTGGATGCTATAAAAGTATAGGTTAAAAGTAAAGCCAGTATTTTATTAATTATTTCATGATGGCTACAGTCTTCTTTTTTGTTATCTCCTTGTATAAACAACTTTGCTTTCATGGCCAATATGAGCTCAGAAATAGGTGTATGTCTGTTTCATTCCTGAAGGAATCACATATACAAAGCTTCCACCACCTCTGGATCTTTAGCTTTCTTGAAAGTTTGCCTCTTACTTGTCAACTTACAAAAATATTCATTATAATATAGGCAGTCCAGAATCTCACGTTTTGTATTTTTTTTTTGCTTTATCGTACACATGTGCCATACTTTATTCGGATGTCGGACTACAGGGGGCGCCGGATTAGACTGGAGCCGGATTACCGCGGGTTTATTGTATATGAAATATGTTGATTGTTGGACAACTTAAAATGTTTTGAAAACGCGAATAGGGAAAACATCGAAGAGTGGCTCGATCATGATTTAAATGATCCAGCTTTTAAGCGCATGGATGATGCAAATATCTTTTTTTTGTTTTTCAAGAGGAAGAAAATGGGAGTGACACTACAATTGAATTAAATACCAGCGTATATTTAAGGATTTGAATATAATGATATGATATCTTTAGAAATTTGTTTAAAAATATCTCAAAAAATATATTCGTATACACTTAGGGTCTCTTACCTGCTTTGACTTTGATCATTTTTCTTTATAAATAGTATTTAAATTATAAAACATTTTTTAAAATTGTAAATATGATATTACTTTCGAAACTAAGTAAAAATTTAATGATTCGGATTATCCGTGTTTTTTTTTTAATTATCCGTGCCTTTTCTCACCTGCAATAGCCCGGATAATCGAGAGTATACAGTATTTGTGTTCTAAAATAATAAAATATTTAAAATACGCTACATAAATACATCTTATACATAAGAAACGCCTATAACCGAATGAAAATATATTTACGCGTTAATTGAATATTTCGCGCAAAATTATGTCCATAATTAAAATAAAACTACTTAAAATAAAAATAATTTATCTTTTGAATTTCATATTATTAACCACATGCAAAGCGTATTATTTATCAATTGAAAAGCTTATTTAACAGAGCTTATATGAAAAATCGAATTTGAATTGAAAAACAATTTATCCTATCCAATGACCTCGCATTATCCGGGTTATAGAGCAAACATCCGGACAGTGAGAGGTTCTTTCGTCTACAGTAAATTGGTTCTTCCATATTGAATTTCAATGGAAACATTATTTTTATTGTCGATCGATTAACGATTGGACGTATTTTTTACGATTTTCTAACTAAAAGGCTTGATTGAACGTGTCACGCGATGCAATTTTCTTGGACATTAATTTAAAAACAGAATGAAAAATGATCTTGTGTCAAAAACGTGTCGGATATAAATGACATGTTTATTTAAGACCATATTTCATGATTTTATGGCGTTAATATGCCTGGTGAATTGTGTTTCGATTTAATTTCATGTTTTTTTCCCCATGTTACAAATTTTCAAGCTTTGCTATAAATTGATGATTTTTTCATATGAACATTATTTTATACGATTGAAAATTATCACTTATAGTGCTTTATTTCGCTTTCATTTCTTGCTCAAATTGTTGGAGAGGTATCATAGCTTAATGGGGTCCCAAGATGGATATGGTCCCTGAACAATTCCTCCCTAAAAGCTCCATATGCAAATTAAATCCGCCTCTAAAATTTAACCCTCGTCCGTGGAGAGTCCTGTCAACACACACACACACACAACAACAAAATATACAGTATAATATCAACCTCCAAATCCAAATCTGAGGCTCCATATTTCAAAACGGAACTGTAAAAGCTCCACTCTAAATCGCAAAATGTTCCATTTGCCACATGAAATATTCGCCATTGTTTAGTATCTGAAGTCGCTGCTTAATTCATACAATGGCTTCGGTTTTATGAGAGATAGCGTTGTACTTAATTTAACAGAAGGTATGCCATCGGCGTGTTTGCATTTTCCAGCACAATAGACGGGTCTTAATTTCAATATGGAATGATAAAACAATTTTACAAAAAAAAACTCGTTTGCTTCCATATTACGCTTATATAACTCAATTATAATGCAGCATCAGATCTATACGAAGCTCGGAATATCCGAAAGCTCGACTTGAGCTTTCTTTGTTTTCCACGTACAAAAACTTTCATTATGGGGAAGCAAATGAAAAGCTAACATTTATCCAGAATAAATTGTTTACTGTTTACATCATTTTTATGAGACGCACCGAGTGTTTTCATCCAAATACACTTTTTATCTCGTTTTTCGAGGCATAAATTCATTATTTTGTGGAAGATGCTTGAATTTTCAATGGCGGCTACATTTACAGAGACAGATTGATTTACTTGGGTTTGTTTGACAATCAAATAAGGCTTTGTTTGGGTTCAATAGGAGTCCCTCCATATATTTTAATGGGGATGAAACAAGTGTCAACGTGAACTCGCGACCTTTCAAATGTAAATACATATTTCTACATCGCATATAGACCCTTTTTATCATTTATTTTATCGTCAAAATACGATGGATGATCAATATATTCACAAATGGAATCAAATTTATTTTTATGACAATGCCCAGTATAATCTATGACCCTTTTTTTATACAACATAATAAAAAATCGCTCAAGTGATACGTATTCATATTATGTGGATACACATTTAAAGTTCATACATCGCAGCATTTAATATGTTAAAGAGAGAAACCACAATACGAGGCTGATTTTTTAGCGTTTTTCGTCATTATTTTTAACAAAGAAGGAATAATTAGAATTTGTTTAAACTTAGATAATATTTTGAAATACATCTGATTTTTTTAAAGTAATTTCCGCCAGAAATAGCTGAGTTATAAGATTCTTCCCATGGAAGGTCGCCATCAGAGTTTACTGCTTTGGTGCAATGTGCAAATCACAATTTGTAATTAAAATCAATATATCATTTCAATTTTATTAGCAATATAATTTATAAATAGGTAAATCAAGCTTTTACTCAAAAAAGAGGAAGAAACATATTCGAGAAGTATTTAAACAAAATAATACAATAACTATTTTTTGCAATAAAAAACATATTTAAAACAATAATATTATCTCAAAATTTGCTTAGCAGCTAATCAGGAATTCCAGTACCATATAACAACCGTTCGTCTTCTTTATATGCATAATTTTGAGCTTGCATCTCTTCTTTTCAAGCTTTCCGAGCTTCCTTAGTTTCCGTTGCGCTGCATTTACTCTGCAGGCTGACGTACCACTTATCCATTTGATCCTCGAAAAACAATAAAGGAATTATCATTTTTAAAAAGGATCGTTACTGGGGAAGAGAAGTGGGTCTTCTACAACAGTCCGAGAAGGAAAAACAATGGCTTTCTTGGAATAAAGTACCTGTTTCGACCGTCATTATCCTTTAAAAAGGTTTGGTGGGATTTTTTGGCGTAATTCACTACGAATTATTAAAACCTGGCCAAATTGTCACAGCAGAGCTATACTGTGCCCAATTAGATAGGTTAAAAGAGGAAATGCTCAAAAAGCGATCAATGCTAGTTAACAACCAAAGAAGAATATTACAGCGTGATAATGCAAGACCATCCGCAGCAAGAATTACGCAGAACAAAATAAAGGAGCTGGATTTGGAAGTGCTGCAACATTCACTATATTATTCTGTCATTGCACCTTCAGACTATCATCTTTTCAAGTTATTAAAATATTCACTTTGCGATAAAAAAAATCACTTCTGTGGAAAAAGTGAAAAATCATTTGGATTCTTACTTTGGTGGAAAACCGATGGAATTTTACGACAAAGGCATTAAAAAGCTACCTAATCTGTAGAGGTCGATTATAAATAACAATGTTAATTATTTAATTGAGTAATATTGTACAGCTTTTATTAAAATCATTTTTTTCTCCAAATAACAAAAAAATGACATTTCTTTCCGCTTTGCCTAATACATCTGTTTGTTTGTATATCCATTTTTAATACGAATGAAACCCTTTTGGTTGTTCGAAAAGAATTACATAATATATATTGAGAAGCCTATGCAAAACGTCATCCCTTTGGCCATAACATGCTAACACTTTCAATTCAATCATTCGATTTTTTTCTATTTTATTTTAATAACAATTTCAAAAGTCAAATATCCAAAATTAAAAATCCAGCATAAAAAATATAGCATTAGATTCATGATGCGGGGGCCGGACGCACCCTTGCGCCTCTCATCTCGACCCGAAGGGCCTCGACGAGAAGCGAGGGGGCTCCGCCCTCAGGGGTGAGGGAGCCCCGCGACACCGAGACAAACTCGAAGCATCCGCGACGGAATATGCGTATACCTCCGCCGAGGGGGCGATTCTTTAACTTCGACCGCTCATATGACGACACCAAAAAGGAGGAAACCTCAAAAAACGATAGGGAAACAATTAAAACATGATGAACTTCAATTAATAAATTTTATTTACCATTTTGTGATACGGCAGACGATCACGACGCAGAGGCTTGATGATGGAAACGTAGCGCGAAATTAACACGACTGGTCCCCAAGGCGCCCAGAAAAGAACAGAAAGAATTTGCTCGGCCTACGACCCTTAAGAACGGTTGAGGTCCGAACGCCAAATTAAACGACCCGCTTTGACGACCAAAAATCGATATTAAACGACGAAATTAATTAATTTATTTTTACAATCAATAAAAACAATCGCAAATTATTCCCACGCTACAATATTAATATTTATTTTTAAATTTTAATCCATTTGCAATCGTTTCGTATTCTGATGTAACCGCTTTTCATATATGCACTTAGCGAACGATCATTTTTTTACGGTTAAGCCGGGCTTAAGCGTCATTTAATATTATAATTCCCCACAACCTTTAATTGTGTGACCTTTAAACGTGTATCGATCCACTATCGTCTAAATATATACCGATTTGCTTTGGCTTAATGTAAACTTGCTTCAAAATAGACGAGAGCGTTTGCAACCCTTTGAATAATTGAGCTCAAAAATCTTCAACCTTTATTAAATAAAAGTTATTTTTACATCTAAATATTCGATTGTAAATTCAATTTTAGCTACAGCTTTCTTAAAAACATCTTTTGTTAATGGCCCTTAATACATAATCGTAAAGTATCCATGGAATTCATGGTCAGTTTTCAATCTTCAGTGGCATTTTAAGAACATGTTGTACACATTTAAAGCAGATTTATAAATAAGCTTTATTTTTAGAACATTTCTCTGAATAAACATGTGTGATCTGATCGTCTTCAGCTTTTGGAGTATTGATTTCTACCCTGACGACACTAATTAGTCCCAGCACGCTATCTCCAAGGGAGTTCTTGCGTTACATCTCGTTAAAGGCACTCGCTCTAAAAAATAACAAATATAGATACATGTCAGGGTCGTATCCACCCTGAGAATGTCGGAAATAAAATATTCTCGGCTTTTAGCTCGACAAGTGATGTGTCAAGAATTCTTCAAGCGCTCGAAGAAAATGCAAAGGCAAGGACATCCAATTGACTGGTTTCAATCATAAGACCGTAACATATTTCCAATATTGATTTTCCAACAAGAATCTGATGAAATGACAATTATCTAATATAACATCGCTTCGTATTTTTTATCAGCTCTTATAAATGTCAACGTGTGGGCTGATGGAATGGGCCTCTTTGAAAACATTTCCTGCCTCTTTGAATAAATGTCATTTCATATTCAATTCAGGAAACAATCCATCACTTTATCTTCTCATTTTGGAATTAATGTTGTCATAATTTATAATTTGGATACCCAGAAGCAATATTATTTTTTAATAATGCTTCCATGAACATTTTAATCGATATATTGCAATTATCTATTCTATAGTATAATTTTGAGCAAACTCTAAATTCTATTCAAAAATTGGCATTGAATGTTAACACTATGATCGATCTAATATTGCTGCATTTAATATATTTAATTGTTTATCAAACACTTTTGCCGCCAATATTTAGGGTGGTTTTAATACTTCATAACAAACGATTCGTTTATAATCCCACCTAATATAAAGATTGATTTTTCAAGAATTTTTTGGGTTGTCTTTGTCAATTAGATTGCCACTATTTTCTTTTGAAGATATTTTAATGAAAAACTCTTTTTTAAAAGATCGTGCATTCATATCCAAGTATAATCTGCTGATGGACACTTTTATCCCATTATTCCAGTAAAATTATAATTGAATCTAAAAATATTGATTCAGCAATGATCATGCACACTTTTAAGCTCATGGCATTATTGAAATAAAATATTTAGTATCGTGCAACATGCTAATACGTGCAAATAATCCTTTTAGTCGAGATTGAAATCGACGCAACAATTCACCATCGATGGAGGTCATGACGTAAAACAACATGGGTCGCATTTTGCTGAAAAATGTTTTTCCTATGGACATTTCGATGTCAGAACATCGACAATATCAATGGAAAGAAATAATGATATTGAATCTGAGTGCGTGGGTCGAGAAACAGAAGACAGACGACAAGAAATGTTGAGTTATTGACGAAAAGGGTATTTTCATGAGGTCACATAATTTATATTTAATCGTCAGTTTTCCCAAATTTCCACCGATCAATGCTCTCCATTTATCACGACATCACAGAAATAAAATGGCCTTTTTTATTTTATTACGAGCTTTAGGGTAGCATGCAAGCATTGACCACATTTTCCATTTTGATTTTAAGATAAAAAGAACTAAAATTACAGTACGAACACAGTACGATTTTTTTAATATTACAATTCTAAAACATATACTTTAAATATTTCTTAGTAACCAACGTCTTATCATCTGTCTTATTCTCTTCGTAAATTATCCAAAAGCATTTATTTTAGGTAATATGGAAAATCTTAAGGCAGACAAAGGGAGAGCAAATGAAAGGAATGACAAGCACTATATGGCAATATATCCATTGTTCTTCATACATTATATAGTCTCACGTGACAATTCTTGTTGTAATATAATCAAAATTTAATTTTAAATAATTTATAAATTCATAACAAAACAATGAAAGCCATCATCATTAAAACTCTTCCAGTATTCAATGCAAGGATTAGAATTTATTTCAGGGCCTCTGTTTTGAACACAAACACTAGTAGCCCTGCTTTAATCTTTGCCGCTAAAGTTTCAACAGTCCTCACCTACCCGCAAAATCCCAAACCTTCCGTAGTTCTTGTACCTTACCAAACCACATAACATATACCTTGGACAGAACCCAAGCAAACACAGCAAACAATCAATATCCTGCGGTTATCATACATCAAAGAGGACCGTCCACATTACCCACACCTACAAAAGGAATACCTGAAATTAACGCCAAAACAATACAGCACCCATCAGATCAAGTGCTACCAATTGATGAGAATCTCTAGTACGGAAGGTAGCGAGCGAAATTTGGCACCCATTTCTACAAAGCTAATTTTTGTCTCAGCCAGTATTTACACAATTTAAATCAGGAACAACTTTAATTTTCGAAACCTGAATAATTGTATATACGGAGTCCGTATATATAGGGGTCCCAAATATTCGTAAAATCAATTATTCGAATATCGAATGTGAAATTGGTAAAATATTCGAATATTCGAGTATTCGAATATTTTATATATGTAGACGAAGGTGATTCAAATATAACCCGGAATTTTTCATTAGTCTTATTGTATAAAAATATAAATGGAGCATCTTATTTTTCTATAAAGTTCCCTTCATTAGAAATAAATTTATTTCCTCAGGAAGGAAGGCTCTTGATCCCATCACACAAAGAGGGCGAGAAGTATCATCTTCTGTTGCGCAACGCGTTTTCTCGTAGACAAAGGCTAGAAATCAAGTGAAATTTTGAGGTTTTTGGTTTCAGCGAAATCAAAAGGATCAGAATTTTATTTACTTTTCAGCAATACATATTTTAAAAAAAGTGCATTGAACGTTCTACTTTTAAGCTTGACCGTAATTTCATTTTTATTAAGCCTGCTGTTGAAAAAACCCTCTCAGTTGTCATTGAGTTTGTTTTTATCGACAGTACCTAAAATATCACCCTTTTTTTTGGCATGAGCGATATTTTTGAATAGGTTTTTAATAAACTTTACACAAATTCAATAAAATAATTTCAATAAACCTGGCATTTTTTTGCATTTCTGTGTTGCTATTTCGATTGGCAGAAGAACATCGAGCAATTTTCTTAAAAAATATATAACGAATAATATTCGATTAATTTTACAAATATTCGAATATACGAATATTGGAAAAGGGGCAAATATATTCGAATATCGAATATTCGAATATTCGATTGGGACCCCTAATACGGACATATATGTTTTTTGTCTACAAGTAGATTGCATGAGTTATTGTTAAATAAACGTCGTCTACTTTCGATACAAAGTGGCTAGGATATCGGTAAACGTGGCTAAAGTTATATACTCCCTCCCACACCATAAGTTTGTCTTGTTTTTTAATAACTCTGAGCATATAAAAAAATATGACAGACATCAGATATTGATAAAAACCGATAAGAATTCGATAATTTCTAAAAATATTGAATAACTAATATTTTTCCAATCCAAGTACACTTAAACCTTTTTTGTGCGGTAGATGCATTTCGTGGAAAATTGCACAAAAAAAACAATGACTTACATAGAAAAAGTGAAAATGTATTCCATGAATTTTAAAAACCGCATAACTTTGAAACAGCTATATAAAATATATCCAAAACCGCATAAAAAAAAGTTAATAAAAAAAACAGGAAAACAATAAGGCAATTAAAAAATAGCATTTTTGGTAACATTTAAAGGACGTCTTGCATCATTGGTAAAATTTTAAGGATGTCTGACATCTGGCATCTCAAATGCAAGATATCCAATAGAGAAATACTAATTATTTTAATTAAAAACTATCATCGCTGTATGAGAATTTTCGTTGCGATTTTCGATATAACTCAAAATCGCTCTCTTCTTCGGTGATGTCACTATAGCCCCTAACTCAAAAAAATAAATCACAAAATGGCGACTGTTTAAAAAAAAATCAGGCAAGTCATTTTTTGGCCTTATTTTGTCAGTTCTATTTTTTTTTAATACTTAAATAATAAATTTTGACATAAATCTGGTAGGAATAATAGACGCGTTAAAAGATTTCATTATGGTAGGACCGGTCAAGTTGCCGCGTCACTAAAATATCTATATCTCCGAAAGTAGTTGAAATTTTGGAAATTCCTTTGGATAATGTATTTTTAAAAGTTGAAGCATTGGAAAAATGCAAAAAAAAAACGAAACCATTTTTTTCAAAAATCTGAACTAGAATAAAGGGCGTGATCGTAATTCAACGATAGCAGATGCAATATGATTTACACAGTCCCAAATTATAAATTATTTTTTTCCAAATTTCCGTTACTTTTGATTATTTATTTCCTATTTTATCCAAAATATCTCGATAAAAATTGTTTTAAAAAAATCGCATAACTTCGAAATCGCACAAAAATAGGTTTGAATGTATATAGATTGCAAGTATTGAATAATTTTTTAATGAATTAATTTTTTGCTCAAATATCAGGTGCCAATATATTTAAAATATAAATTGAACAGACACTCTGTTTGACATTGGATAATCAACTATTTGACTTTGACTTAAAATAATAATTGGCTTTTCCAATGATTACACCCTTAGGAAACTTTCCCACTCTTTTTAATGGCATTATCCATGCTTCGTTCTTGATTAATATTACACTCAGAGTTCACCAAAGATATTTCGTTTCGGCTGTTTTTATGATCACCATGGCCTTTTCAATCATATCATAAATTAGAAAATGATTATTTTCTATCGATCTTCTTCGTTGTCCGTTAAGTAATGATGTTTAATATGCAATTACATACGTCTAGATCGTTTTATTTCAAGTATTTAGTAAACAAATAGATTTGTGAATATTTTATTACGTTCATATAAAATACTCGTGGATTAATTATTATCATGAGGGGTTTCTACAAAATGTTAGGATTTTATTAATATGTTACGAAGTTGCGCATTTACCTTAAATTTGATCTCACTCGACCCGTCTTTGCTTTCCTACCCTTAATAAATATTATATTAAACATGCTCCGCAGTTTTAGACGGTCTTCAACTTTTACATTACAACGCTCATATCAACCACCCTTCGGCCCCCTCTCGCTTACAACAACGTTAACATGCATTCTATTCAAATTCCACACAATCCAAGCCAACGTTGCCCTCGAAGCTTTGCGAGTTTCCAATTGTTGCAATTTGGCCTTCCTCTGAAAATTACGTTTTTAATATTCCATTGCGAATTTCAGTCGGCGTTTATAAATTATGGATATCTTCATTTACACTTCCATGGTTTCATACAACTGCTCCAGATAAGTTTGATTGAAAATCGTGAATAGTTTTCATACAAAGCATAAATTTTAAGGTATTTAGGAATGCCTTAACATAAAAAAATCTCTATTTTATCCTAAATTCAATGAATTTATATCAATACCTAATTTTATATTAATATAAAGTATCACAAAATGAGAGAACTTCAGACAACTTGAACAAACAGTTGACCTGAACCCATATCAAAACTATAATTCATATTTCCATCCATCGGGGACTTAATTTAACTATAATATATATTCTAATTTAATTTTGATTAATAGCATCATATGATGACGTATTTGTGTAACGAATTTAAGCTCATTGATTTAAAATGTGGTTTTTATTTCCAAGATTATGTCCTTTAAGGACATTTCGAAAATCATAAAATCTTCAAAATAAGACTTATTTTAAGCTATTTTTTTAAGAAATAAATATTTTAAGCCATTTCTATCCTAAATATTTAGTTGAAACCCTATGCAGATTCAGTGCCAGAAATAATAACATAATTTATGCAAATACGTATCATTACATAAATCTGCCAATAAATTAGAACGTTTTTTGTATCAAATTGCCTGTATATTTTCATCGTTTTATGTATGTGTATCTTTAATTCATCTTATTCGCCAATATCCTTATAAAAAATATTACTGTAACGTATCCGAAGCGTCCATTTATTGCCCTTGTGATGGACCTTACATAGTAATTAAACATAATGTTATTACAAAGTAATGTTATTTGACCATGAAAGTCGACTGAGCCACTTTGAATAAGTTATACCGAATGGATGAAAATTATTCTACTGGTTTGATTTAATTATAATTTAAAACAATTTCTTCATATTTACAATTAAAATTCAACTAAATATTCTGTTGTAGTAGACTTTATTTGGATTCTTAGCATTTTTGCGCCAAATTTTCTTCGTTTAATAAAAAGTTGTGGTTTATTGATATACACCTATACTTTTAAATAACCGCATAAAAAGAATTTGCGACCTTTTAAAGCAGTTAATCTTTTGAACCCAGGCAAATTACCAAAACGAAAAATTATTGACCTGGAAAAGGGTCTTTTCGTACTGTTTCTCGGGTAAAATTGACTGCCCTATTGGAAAAGATCTGCATATTTCGATCACGGAACGGCTTTACATATTTTCTTAAATGTTTTAAAAAATCATCTCAAAGTAATTGCATACCTCCTTATGTAATATATATTTATACAAATTAATGGATCTAACGCCTAATATAACTAGCATATTTTTTTCCTATATAAGTAGCGTTTCATTAATATTAATGTTAAAAACGTATTTTTAAAAAGGTATGGCTCAAATTCATATGAAAAATCCCACCATGTATCATCATTATTGCGTCGTTTTCCAGGAAAACGATATATTTCGCGTCTCGGAATTTTTCAGGCGTATTTTATGCGCAAAAATTTCAATAGTATCTTATGAGCTTTCGTCGGATGTAGATTTTTACAGTTTCCTCGTCTTTAGACTAACAGTGTTCCAATTTTATTGACGAATATTCGCAAATGTTCTCTTTATTTGGCGCTGAAAATTATTTGGCGACACCATGTCGGTGGCTGTATCCTACGCCAAGATCTGGAGCAATCCGCATCGCCATATAAATACTGCGTACATATAATACCAACCCTCTTTATGAAATTTCTAAGCTAAGAGAAATTGAGACTATCCTGTGAATATTCTATGGGGTTGACGTCACATAAGTTAATCATGGCTCTCAGACCAAAGTGAGGTACACCAGACTCTGAAACATACACGTAAAATCGTAATTTTGCAACTAGTTTAATACGAATGTATATGAAAATTTTAAGAGAATTTAATCCTTTTAACAATCAAATGCATTTTTTTTTAAATTTGCGCTATATTTTAGACAAAATCATACATAAATAACAATATTAATATAGAATAGAGAAGAAAATCTTTCATATTATGCACGTTTGTCCCTTGAATCAAATATATAGGTCAACTTAGAATTGAATGTTTTTAGCTTTATATGCCATATAAAAGCTTTCCATCCGGTCTTCTTTCCTCTACCAAGATAATACCCCTTTTATGTTAAATTTATGCTCCAAAAGTGGATTTAAAACTATTGAAAAATATTTTCTCATATTTCTGCAAATTATTTTTGCATACTAAACTCTCATGCAAGTTGATTCAAAATGATATTTTTAATTATAAATCATTTCATTTTAAGCTGTTAAATATACCTAAATCAAAAATAAGAGGATTTTAACGTGGTGGCTTCCTATTGACTTTTACTTTCAATAAGGACGCTTAAAAGGATTGATGATAAGCAACTTCCTGTAGCTTAAACTGGATGATATAGATACCAACAACATATGGTTCTAATAGAACAGCGCTACGTGCCATACAGCGCATGTAACGATGGACATTCGGCGGGAGCGATTTGAGGGCATCTCGCGCGAGCTTCTGATTAAATTTTTCAGATATGTCATAAAACATCCATGATATATTTTTTGAAAAATTGTTGAGAAACACTTTTTAAAAACGTCGTCTTATCCGCCTTTCCTTGAACGTCTGCAAAATTGTAACGTTGCCAATGGTCGATGGTTACAACCAGAAGAATACATAATATTGGCGCCAATATTTCTATACATAATGCAAAGTTTTGGTTACAATTATAATGATGAATGCATTTCAAACCCATGGGGGCAATCGTTTTAAAAAATTTTGCATGCTAATTTAAACCAAATCACATGTTTTTTCACATTTTATTATTACTTAAATCCTTAAAAATGATTATCTACTGTTTTATCAAAATGTCAGACTGATTTTTTTCGTTAAATTCAGATAACAGATTTGGTCGATTCTGTGGCTTCTGTGGTTTTGATTCATATTACTGTGTGCTTGATTACAATTTGAGCAAGAAATATTAATAATTGGCATAATTATCAATCAAAGTAGTCAATATTTTAAGTAGTTTTATAGAGGATTTATCCGGATAGTGCGAGGTCGTTATAGATATATATTGTTTAAATGATCAATCTACTAAAGAGTCTTTATTATATAAATATATCACTAAAATGTATAGAAATAGATCATCGAAATAGATTTAATTATAGAAAGTTATATATTTTTATGACTGTTGCTTATGGGCTATATTTAATCATCATCATTAATAATTTTCATGCAATGTAAACATTCTTGTGTTACAAAATCCAATTGTGGACTTCCCACCCCGTTCACTACGTTCTACAAACTATTATTTTTTGAGGCATTATATCTTTAGTCCAATTAAAAATACCCAATACCTAATTATAGAAACCAAGCCAAAATAACACCTATATTTAGATTATATTTTGTGTATTCTGTGTGGGCGAGCAGAATTGGGCACTTTGGCAGCAATTGGCCAAATACTAATAAACACTTGAGTGCCTTCTCAATATTTTTTTCGACATATTTTGTTTAACTTTCAGATCCAATTTGAATTATTATCGTAAAAAACATATATTAATAAAATAATTTCATCGATTGTCAGTACATTTAATTGTTTTAGCGAGAAAATTGTTATTGATTTGCTCATTCAATTACATTTATATTTGTCTAAGGTCCTGGTGGACCATTTTCTCCTATTTATCTTATATTTTCTTGGCTTGTAATACTCGTTGAAGGTTCACTTCTGGAGTCGTGATTAATTGACGCCATACCTTTCTCATAGAGCTACACTAAATGGGCTGGACATTATAATTAAATACTTCTAGGAAACATTGGACTGTATTAAATAGCCTTAATTTCATTATTTATTTTGAAATTATGTGGAAACAAACATTAAATCACATGATGCCAAAATAATAAAATGTAACTATTAAAAACCATATTTAAAATGTAACCATATGGTCACGCTTAATTTTATTATTAGGGGGACCCGAAAGTATTCGGAAATTTGGTTTAAAAAAATTAAATTTATTAATAAGAAAAATCCATCGTTTTTGTTGTCTTACCCCATGACTAGGAAATCCAATCCCGAGCCAAAAGTTCGATCCCGGGATTCCGGGATTGCATTAGACCATCCCGGAATCCCGGGACCGGGATTTTCAATAGTTTAAGAAATTCCATTGATAAATTTGATCAAAAATTACTAATAAGTCCAGTTGTTTAATGTAAAAAATGACTTGAAGGCGAAATAATTTTATTTATTTAAAAAAATAGATCTAGATCTGATTTTGGAAGACAGGCAACATGCTGAAAATGCACGCTCAGCCTCCACACTCGTTAAAGGTATCGTCATCAGATATTTAAATGCTAGTTTGAGTTGATGACCGCGTGAGCCCCCCGTTTTCGTATAATACCATCAATGTGACTGATAAAATTCCTATCTGCTGAGACACGGACTAAAACTCGCGAAATTCCCGACTAATTATTTTTTTCCGTCGCTGCCGATGAATACTTATATACTATAATACTATGATATGATTCGTAATTATATTACGGAGGAATACAAAAATTCTGAGTCCCGTATCTATTATATTTCATATCGATATTCCAATTATTAGAGTCGAGGTGTAGTAAATACATCACCGGTAGGGAAAGGTAAATATAACAATTTGAAAAATATATATGCACTCTATATATGTATACATTGATTAGACAGTTACTGCCCTTAGGCGTCGCCTAAGCTCGCCTATTAGTAGTTACGCCACTGTTTCCAAGCGTCCAGATTTCGGTGGGAATGTCTCAATTTAATAGCCTTCGTCGTGCTTTTGAGGTGTTCGATTTCTGTTAAAAATAATGTTTAACAATAGTTCTACAAAAAAAACTTACAAAGATGTTTGCATCACTGTGTCTAGACACACAGTCAAACATAAGGTCTCAAAATTTTCAAATACTTTCGAGTCCTCCTAATATAAATATGTGGTTGAATCATGTCAATCAGAATTTGATAAAAGCGAAACTATTTTCATTGACCTTTGATAAAATTTACATTTTCTTGTAATTCTAATAGCGAGCACATCTCAATAAATCAGAATTTTATTGAACAATTTTCCATACCATGTAATTATAGTTCGTGCTTTCTGGCCGTTAATTCACCTGTCTATTTTCATGCCATGGATAAAAAGATTGATAATTACACCGTAATATTACACGTATTTTTTCGGAAGTTCCACAAAAAAAATTGAGAGAACAAAAAGATTTCGAACGCTTCGAAAGCTCACTAAGTACACAGCGCGATTTTAATGAAGCAGCTTTTTGAGCCGAAGCGCCCGCCATAAAAGACGGATTTAAAAAGCTCGAATTCGATGTGAATTTATCCATCGAATGCTCTAAAAAAATCGAGATTTTCGTTTTTATCGACGCCACAATAAATAAACCGGAGGAGTGCCGAAGAAGATGATAGATGAGCTTTCGATGCTGTCAAAGTAAAAGTATCGAAAGCGTATTAGGGCAATGAGGTAATATGGATCCGCAAATAAATTGAAGCCCCTGTCGATGGTTTTAGGGGCTTTTGTTTCATTTTTTGTTTTGGATATCGAGTTAAGTGATTTGTTGTCGTGTGATTTCTTCCAGGTATTTTTTGAGCTTTCCAAACATAGAATATCTGCGGATGTAAATATTTGCAACTTGAGCGCGTATATTTCGTTGGATTGTTTATGACACTTTGAATATATTCAAACTTCTGAATTGAGTGCTAATGATTGATAAATATGGTAAATGTGCGGAACGAATTTGAATCGGATAAATATTGTTTCAGACTTGGGTTCGATTTATAAAAAAGGCCAACCATTCCGAGAAATACTCTGTTATTGAAGCATTGAAGCATGATGTTTGATATTGGACGTATAATATTTGAAATGTGCTCATTATATGTGATATAAATATAAAGCGCTCTTTAAAAAAATTAAAAATAAAGAAATTATTTAAAAATATATATCGCTTAGCTTTTGCGCTCAATGCCATCAGAGCTTTTGAGTTATATTAAATATTTACAGAATGTACTCATCTTTGAAGATTTTTATGGAACATTGTTTACAGGGGTCAATGTTTAAAATGTTGAAATTTTAAATTAACATTATGTACATCAAAAAATAAGTAAATAGACGAAGTCAGTACGACGAAAATTAAGATGAATCATTACCGGCGCTGTGAGATTGCTTTTAGAATAAATATACATTACAATGTAATGGACAGATTGAGTGATGAATTGGTGCCATGAGATTATTTATCACGAATGTATTTCTGAATATTTTTGTTCGCAATTTCTATTTAAAAGCAAATTAATAGCAATACGAAACATACGATCAGCGTCAAAATATACATAATCAATTAATTTGGAATAATTATGACATTTCTTGATCTGATGACTTAATTGTTATTAGGGTTAGAAATATATTAAGGATAAAATACTATAGATTATTGAAATAAGGATGCTCAATTTTTAAGTACAGAATATAACGTCGTTCAAATGTCCCGCCGCGACTTTGCTGGGTGGCACGCATTCGGGAGGAGGGAAAATTTCATAACATGTACAAGTTATTCATTATTATAACTCCATATTATAAATTGCCATATACTATTAATAATTTACAATAAATTTGATAGACGTTGCTTTAACAACATGGCTACTATAATCTAACAAACTTTGAGCGTTTCTATTGAACGATTCTGTACTCATTCTAAGTTGCACCACTATTTTATTTTTATACATCATTTTATTCAATAAATTTGGTTTTATTTCTAGGGGGATGTATCCAAATCCGAAATCATAATGTCTATATTATATTTAAAAAGGACTGAAGCGTCCAATATTAGTGACGATCTTTACAGTTCAAGTATTCATAATCTATAGATATCAAGCATGGATCCAAAAGCTGAAATATGGATATAAAAGCTTGCAGGTTTTTATTATATCAGGGATAAAATCACATTGCGATCATGACTTGTTGAATATTATGTATGACGTTAAAACTTATTTTTTGGAAGGATGTGAATAATCAAAAATTGATAATATAATACATAGGGATGAAAAACTATAAGCTTATGACTTTTTTAAACTTAAAAGGCATGACATTTTTTAAAGTTTGATTAAGTATGGTAGTGGGAGTGGGGGGAGCCATGAATTTCGGTGCATTCATGGCGTGAGTGGTGGCATTTTTCACCATGGAAGTCCTAAGTCCTGAACAGGTGATTTGCAGCAAAAAAATTAAACATATTTTCATTTTGTATAATATTGTGTATATCTTAGACTATAATAAGAAAAAAATATTAAAAAAATAAAAAAATCGTGAGCGATTGAAGAAAAATTTGTGTTTTTACCAACTTTTTTTGTAGTTTTTTATTTATTAAATAAACATTTTTCAATATTTTTAAATGATTGTAGTCTATAAGATGAAAAAATGTATTATACATATGCTTGTTAAATTTCATTTAGAATGCTCATCTAGGGTGTGTGGGAGCACTTCCATAAGCTTTGAAAAAGTAGTTTCGAGAAAAACACGTTTAAAGTTTCTCCTCTCCTCAGCTTTGCAAAGCATAGCTTCTCCTCGTCGGCCTATAACTTTGCGAATTTCATTTATATCGACTTAAAATTTACTGAACCTATTCTTAAACATTGGTTCTTTTCGATACATGGAGAAAAAAAGTTTTTTTTAATTGCGAAAAAACGATTCCAAATGAAAAAGAAAAGAGTTTAAAGTGAAAACACCAACAAACTTATTGCGTAATGTGTTATAAATACAATAGATATGTAACCTTCAAACTATCATCTATTCAGGTTCATGAATTTCTTATTATCAAAACATAAAAAATCATCAATTTCTTCATCAGATCGTAGTTATATTTCATAACGATAATATCCCAAAATCATAATTATTTTACAAAAAAAGAATTAAATATTGCAAAAATAGATGAAAGTTTTTATATAATGTATTTTTGTTTAATACGCAAAAGAATTTTTCATAAGAAAATGGAAATTCTTTTAAAACCCCAAATTCAGCAATACGAAAGTATTATGCTTCGTAGTTATATTTTATTGCTATGACAAAAATGAAAAGCTATATTTTAATATGATCATCTTCAAAGCAATTTTTTAGCTGGAAAACGACTTGGCATTTTTTTGCGATACAATTTCCAACCCCTTTCTATTCAAGGGGACGCGAAAAAATTGACCGCGACTTTGTCCTTTATTGCGCATATTAGATTGAGATTTTTTTTAAATAATCAAAAGGAATCGTCTGTTTAAAATGGCTTTATTAAAACGACGCAATCAAAAGGACGAGAGATACTTAAAATACGTGAAAATTCATTAAAATTCAGGGGCAGCTCGTGTTTTTGTTAACATCGCTTTGAGCGTGACTGAGTTTTCTGCTAGGTGTTAAAGGTTAATAACGACCCTCGCTTTAATAACTCGACCGGCTTTTGGAGCACATATAAAGCTCAATTTCACTCTTTATTTCACAAACGGTCTTGAATAATTGAAAAATAACATGCGAGAATCAAATCTGTACGGATAAAATAAATGGACAAGAAAATAGCTACTTAATTATGATACATATGGGATATGTACCAACCGGCTCGCGCGAGCCGGTACTAAACCAATACGGAATAAATAATATTTTGATATCATTTGTCTTTGTAATACTCATCGAAATTGCATAAAATAATTCATAGATAATATCGAGTTGAAAATATTAGCATTTATATACTACTAGCGAAACTATAAGCGCTTAATAATTATTTGAAAAGAAACCCAGTACGTGGTTTATTACTTCAGGTCACGTGTAGCGCGAGTCGAAGCCATACTCGCTCTCATCTTAAAGACCGACTTAACCACTGTATTGCGCGCGCATCCTTTCTCTCCCCGTCCCCGCAGCCCAAACTTCATTTTACCAGACCAATATGCGCTAACATGGTGCATCCATACAATATTTTACTATGCCTATGCTATTTCTGCAAGTGTAAAAAGTAATTTGACAAAGTTTTATCGCAATCGAATGAACGGTATGGAAGCGCATTAAATATGTACAAACAAACATTGATTTTTTTTATGTGTTAGAAAATTAGGGAACATTTGTTATAAAGCGATACATAATTAACTTGTCATACCAATCTTCGATTCTTTAACAATGAAGACTTTTTACGATCTTCTTCTGTATAAGACGTTATATTACATTATTTTAAAAATGACATGAGATATCTGTTTATTTGTTTCCATGTTACAGAGAAGTATTTAAAGACAGTCCTCTGCATGATATTTAGTTAACCTATATGACAAAAAATGCTAAGTTTTTTTCTCTCGAATGAGTATCATTTCATTTTTTTCATAATAACTGTCGTTTTAGGGCGCTCATTTTAAATAAGGAAGTTCCCCTGCTGCACCCCATATATTTATTGACATAGCGAAAAAATTCTCGAATCTAATAAATCAAGAAGGGTCATCTCCTTAGACTTTGACTCTTCAGTATTGAGAAAAAGAGCGCAGTCAAATGGAGAAATATGATTGAAATAACAGCTACTTTCATAAATATGGTGATTTATTTGTTGTATTCCCAAAGAGACCAGACCCAACTACGAGACTTTACGGTAGACCCTTTCTACAAATGGACGTGGAAAAGGCCATGTAAACATAGCTAAATCATTTCGATACTCATTATGCAAATCGACATAAATTTGGTATTGATTAAAATAAGAACTCTCTGATCTTTTAAATGCTCTGAGAATAAATCTGGGAATTTATATAAATTCCCAGAAATATTTACCTCGATCACTTTAGCAATAAAAATAATTAATACCATCGTTCTTGAAGCTCTTCATCTGCCATATTCGCTTTGGGCGTGGGCGATCTCTCGATCTATAGATTTTTCAGGGATGGCTTTCTATTCATTTCAAGAACTCACTTCAACAACGGCGATGATGATAACGAAATAAAATCGAAACAATTTAAATCGAAAACGTGTATCAAAATACAACAAATTAAATGCGTATTAATTTATCTAAGCTTTTACACGACGTGCATTTTTGCCATAAAATATAATCGACTTTGTTCGAATACCAGTGTTGAATTAAAAACATCCCCTTCTTGATATCCGGATCAATAACGACACATGGCAACCCCATGATGATGACCCCTAGTTTTTTCAAATGCAACACCGAGCGTGTTCGCAATCTCGCCAAATGCGCCCATTACCAGGCGCGTTCGCATTTACATACAAAAACGCCCATCGACACGTTCGCAAATTCACAGAAAAAAATCAATTCAAAACACCATCGATGACATTAGGTAATCCCGAAAGAAATCCATTATTAATTTTTGACACAAGTCAATTTTATCTTATATATAAAAATGAATCTCTGTTTGTTCGTATGCTAATGCACTGCCATAGCGTTCAACAGATTGTGATAAAACTTCGTCCACTTATTGTTAAAGATTGCTCAAGTAACATAAGTGTAGTGTAATATACAAAAATAAAAATATGTTTGTTCGTATTTTATGCGCTGCCATACCGTTTATTCGATTACGATATAACTTTGCCAACTTATTGTTTGCACTTTCTCAAATAATATAGGTGTAGTACAATTTACTTACAGTATACCTTATATATATAAATCAATGTTTGTATGTTTGTTCATATTTATAATTAAATATATATATATCATATTTACTTTTCCCTTATATATCATTCAATTTCAATAAATGTATTCATTATCGGAAAGAAAATAAATCTTATTCTTTCTATCGTTCATAATTAAACAAGATCTCTTTCAAATTTCAAACGATATTTTTAGAATTAGTACTTCTGTGGCAGCAACGCGCCGGGTACCGGCTAGTATTAAATATAATTGCCTTCGTTATTAATAACTAACTCCCAATCCTCCTGTTTGTTTTTTATTGCCTTTTAATAGAAACTATAGATGCTTTTGACTGGAAATACGAATCCAAATGATTTTTTACTTCGACTAATTGTTTTATTTTTTCACAAGTGAGTTTAGCTTGTTACGTGTGACAAAACAATAGCACAATAAAATGCAAAAATGGATCGATGAAATGTATGTTTTTAATATGTTGACCATTTTTAATATGGTGGATCTAGCTTGTAACTCGCATAGACTCCATGCCTCGTTTGACTCCACTGGATTTATTTGCCTGGGGACGTGCCTTATTCCGTGGCTCGCACGGTCTCCAGATCTGACACCACTGGATTTCTTTGTCTAGGGATGTGCAAAAGATTTTATTTACACGACAGAGGTGCCCACAAAAGAAATTCTAATTGAAAGAATAATCGCCGCCTTTGCAAAAATTAAAGAGGAAATGCTACTTCAGACAACTACAGTTAAAATAAAGCCAATTTGAACAAATTTTGTTAATAAATTTAATAAAATCATCAAAAACATAAGAAGTATTTTCTTAACCCTTACCCTGGCAAATTGGCACCTCTTCAAGCTTAACAACTTATTAAATGATTTGTATAACATGCAGCATATCGTTGGAAAGGAATATAATCTAGAATACATTTTAAACCTAAACTAAGTTCAAAATAGTAATTTGTTTTTTATTTAGAGAATTTTGAAGTTGACATTTCTCATTTGTTAGCACATTTTATGTGACTTTGAAAGCTCAGAAGTAATTTTCTATATACCAATTGTACAAAATAATGATTTATTTAGATCAAAAATACATTGCAAAATACAAAACAGTAATTTCGTGCTATTACGACCACAGTTTAAAAAGTTACGACGATTTAAAGATTAAATTTTGGGTATTTTTTCAAAATCTTTGAAAAAAATCTATTTCGGCAACCGAAAATTCCCATAACGCAACAATCAAAATCATAAACGTTTTCTTCGCCATGTCTGAAAACAAACTGAGCTCAAGCGAGAGCGTGCGAAAATGATGGTTTTCTTTCGGGAGGACCTAATATATTTAGTTGGTATATCCTCTTTCATAGACGCCAACGCACGCTCTGTATTAATATATGTTCGGTTTTAAGCACGACCTGACCTTTAAATCTTGAGCAGAGTTTTCTCATCTCGAATAGATTACGGAATTGTTTATTTATAAAGGGGTAACGTCGAATATGGCGTATTCCGAAACGCCTGTTGGGCGTCAACGAGCTCGAATAATCTGCTGTGGCTAATTGAACAGTGGGAAAATCGCATGGGGTCCCACATAACGGTCCCCTCATTTCATGGTGTACAATTTCTATTGAGTGTGACCATGCGTTCTGTTGAAAAATTGGATCTTTTTTTAGCTTCGAATTGAAGTCCAATGGTGCCTTTGGCAGTGTGCGATCGCATGACTTTGCCAATAAGTATGGCAAAATTGATGTTATCATTCGCAGTCACGTGAGATGCTTAAGTGCCCTATGCCGAATATAACGCCAACGGTTGAACTGACGTCCTGCTTTTATTTTAAGATAAAAAAAGTAAAGCTATCTGTCGATATTTATATTGTATATAAGGTAGATAGTACGCGGTGGTTGGAGCATGCGTATTCCGTATAGAAGGTCTCTATCGATTTGTGGAAAAGACGCGCGCACTCTGGCACTCCATATTGGCCAGAGGATTGCAGGCCCTCCTATTTGTGAGGATCGCTCCGAGAGCCGTTGATCCCTCGTCGAAGCGCTCCCGGGGATCTTCTGGGAGCGAAGAAGCCGCTCGCCCAACATGGGTTCGTCGAACTGTTAAGTCTGTGCGAATCGCCAAATATCTCTCGCTGCTGTCGACAGCCCTGAAGACACAGCTGAAGCTACTATAAAAAAGGTCAGTGATGATATACCAACCGTCGATCTTCATCAATGACGCTCCTGATGATTATACATGGTCCATGTTTAGACGCGACGTAAAAAATACGCCATGGCAGCCATAACTCTCAACCCCCATTCATATCTAAATTTCAATGAATCGCACACGTACATCCATGAAAAATCAATATTTTTCATGATTTGTCAAACACAACGGGGAAAAAACATTTCATAAAAGCATCGGACCTGTTATATAAAAGCGTTGGAAATTAAATCAATCACGTAACGTGCAAGATCGCGCAGTTTCCTCAAGATCCGCCATAACGTCGCTCATACCAATTCTTCGACGAACATCAAAATATTATGAAATCCCAATTTAAATCATATTTAAACAACCCCCATTAAAAAATCTCGAAATATATCAAACCATCTTCGTAAAATCACAACATTTCATTCGAAATCCAATGGCGTATATACGTATCATATGTATATGACGTAACACATAAAAACACCAAATAAATCCATACAAATTTAAATTTAAAACACCGATTGAAACCCCAAAATACATTTATAACCGATACAATCTGATATCAGCACAATATTTATGCAATTCCAATCTGCAGCTTAAAACTATGTCGACGTGTCAGTTCTAAATTCAACATAAATATTCTTACATCAGCGTCGATATTTGCATATTTTCATGCAATTGGACGATAACATTCAACGTCTGAATTTATTGATCTGAAAATTAATAAAATCATGCGTGAACAAAGACACTGAACGATCAAAGATTACCATCATCATTAAAGTGCATTTAAATCTATCGAATAATAAATAACTGCTGTGTAATTAATAGAAAATTAAATTGATTTATCATACAAAAATATGTATTTTATTGTAAATTTAAAGTCATTGAGATTAATGAGTCTATGGATTATATATAAATATATTTGTTTTTTGTTATAGAAAAATGGCTCCATCAATTTGGTCCAGGATGAGGATTAAAAGGGAGACTGTTGAAGAAGCAGCATTGCCGAAAAAAGAATTTTCGGAGGCAGTCTCAGAGACTCCTGCCCCGATGACATTGACAAATGCACCTACATCGGCAGCCGGTTCTCCGCCGGAATGGAGTTTTAAGGGTGTAGGCCATAAGCATCCTTCTACACCAGGTAAAATCAACACAAATATATAAATGTACTCCATATCAAAAAAACATTATTAATACTGCATTTTTTAATATAGAAGAAGCAACACCTTCCGTCGCACCCACAATGTCCGAAGCCGAACGAGCTGGCGAACAAGTTAAAGAAATTGCAAACAAGATTGCAGTCGGAATTGGAATCCCAATGTGGGGATTAGTTGCTATTATAATAGGTAATTTCAATCAAAAAATAGATATTTCATCTATGCAACGTCCGATCTCATAACGAAAATTTTTATTCATAGGTATTTCGATTGTGGTGCTCGGTATTTGCTTTTGTTGCATTAGACGATGTTTCCGAAAACGACGATCCAAGGATGGCAAAAAGGGAATGAAGGGAGTAGATCTGAAGTCTGTACAATTGCTCGGCTCAGCTTACAAAGAAAAGGTGCGGTTCGTTTTCATTTAAAGATGAATTTCATCGAGATGATTTTCATGCTATTTAAACATTAGACAGTCTAAATCCATTTCAGTTTTTATTTATTTATCGAATCGAGTCGTTTATTATACTTTAAATCGTTTGCAGTGTTTTAAAAAAATACTGATAAAACTATTGTTGCAAAAAAAGTTTATTCGTATAACGCGTAAACAATCTTATAAAATTATTCTTAAATTATTTTTTAATATTTATCTAAGAGTATGATCTATATACTATATTTGGAAGTAATATTGGATCTAAAATTTGAAAAATGGATCAATCGGATCTAGAATGGTGTTCTATAAAATTTCTTAACGAGTCTATTTTTCCCTTCAATTATTATTTATAGAATTAATATACAACAGTTTAATTTAGATTTATGCCTTAATTATTGAATAATTTTGGGTTGATGTATTTCAATAAAAATTTATGAACTCTACTAATTATTATTACATTTTCTTTCTTTTTTCATTTAATGGTAGCATAATATTTTCAAGTCACATTTATCATCTAGTCAGTAAACTTTCATGATTGATCATTGAAAAGTCACACATGCAGGTGCAGCCGGATATGGAAGAATTGACAGAAAATGCCGAAGAGCCTGACGAGGGTGAAAGTAAAGTCAGTGAAGTAAAACTAGGAAAACTTCAGTACAAGGTAGAAGATTAATACAAATACACTATGCTTAAAAGTTGTTTTGTATAAATTCCTATTAAAGTTTTCTGCATTCCATTCTTTCTTCTATGCCGTTTTTCATTCATTAGAGTAGACAATATAGTTATAATCATTTTTTTATAATATATTTTACTAACATGAATTTGAGTACATATCTCAAATTCCCTTTTTTTAGAATTTATACAAGATTCTTGTCGTTCATATCAGTTTATTTTGTATAAAGATAATATGAATGAGACGTTTTTACAGCTCGAATATGACTTCAATTCTAACAGTCTATCAGTGACTGTAATCCAGGCAGAGGATTTGCCCGCTTTAGACATGGGTGGAACATCAGATCCCTACGTCAAAGTATACCTACTTCCCGACAAGAAAAAGAAGTTTGAGACAAAAGTACATCGAAAAACTTTAAGTCCTGTATTCAACGAAACGTTTATTTTCAAGGTACGCTCTTTTTAAAATACCTTTTGAGTATTTAAATTACACATTTTGAATATGAATGCAACGGCAGATCAACGCCCAGATTGTGTTTAAAATGTATATTACTTCCGTTAATCGATCGAATGAATTACAGAGCGTACCATATGCAGATGCCATGAATAAGACGTTGGTGTTCGCCATATTTGACTTTGATCGCTTCTCCAAACATGACCAAATAGGTGAGGTAAAGGTACCATTGTGTCAAGTGGATCTTGCACAAACCATCGAGGAATGGCGTGAGTTACAGAGTGTTGAAGGCGAAGGTGGACAGGTATATCGTATATTCACAAGGAAATATTCCTCTTCAAATTTTAAGCATTACACGTTACAAAACTTTACATTGTTGATTTTCAACATTTACATTCACACACACACAAACAACCACACACATGTGATTAATTTTGTTATGTTTTACGTTATGTCAATATATATGGTAAGTAAAAGTAACTCTTTTTTTTCCTGGAAATGTTTAATAATACAATTTAATCATTTCTTTGTGACTTTATAAAATCAATAAGACTTCAATGGTGAATCATTAACACTCTATCCTTCATAAGAAAAGTCTTAAACGTTAATAAAGAAGTCAAATGATGATTCAAAACAACAATGAATGTTCATTTTTACTTTGATTCATACCAATCGTATCAGATCATTTTGAAAAATATCTTAGATATTTATTTAGAAATATTTTTTTTAGTAAAATACCTAATCTCATAAACATAGATGCAAGACCCCAAAACAATACATATTTTCACATACTATTAAAATATTATATTGAGAATCATTTACATTGTTTTAATTAGTTCTATTTAATTGCAAAGACAAGAGCTAAAATTGCTCTAATTACACCCAGGTCGGATCATTCTGTCGTTAAAAATAAATCTTGTAGCAACATCTCATATCATTGATTAAATTGAAGCTTGAGATATTCTTTCACAGAATCACTGAATTTTAATTAAATTTCATTTTATGATAATTATATTTACTTTTCATTTTTCTTCTTCTGATTAGTATCTTTTTTTAACTCAATTATGCTATTTTGCCGCACTATGCTGAAATAAAATTTTTAATGGAAGACCCAATTTAATAAATATAAGCACACACTCATCTGAGAAAAGAATTCTCAGAAAAATATTTTTTTTAACTAATGTAAAATAATAAAATAACATATTTTTGCTAAGCTTTTTCACTTTTTTAACAAATTGAATACTTTTTCACATTATTCAAACACTCAAAATTATTAATTAACTAATTTGATTAACATGATTTTATTTCATTGTTTCAAATATGTAAATATATATACGTGCATTCATACAGTTTTATACTTTAAGATAAACTTTTTTTCATTTCAAGTTAAACCTTTTTTTCATTTCAAATCCAAATCTAAAACATTTAACTTGAGATGAAAAAGATTTAACTTTATATATAAAAACTGTACATTAACATATATATATATATATTTAAATTTTTTACTATATTTATTCAAAATATAAATACAAAGCTTGACAATTATCACTGTACTCCAAATATTACTATCAACTCATGATGAAAACATTTAATAATAAAAGGATTCGAAATGCGTCCAGTTATTATTACATGTATTTAAAAAGTATTCAATATTCAAATGCTCTTAAATTTTATTAACATTTTAGTTTCGTAATTTTTTTAATTAAGACTAATCTTAATTTTAATTTTAATATACAAAATTGCACTAATTCTCTTTTTATATATATAATATAAATCGATACATTCTTCTGCCAGTATGTGGATAAAAATGGTTCCTTCTAATCATTACTGACAACACTTATAAATATATATAACTATTCAGGTATTTCATTATTTTTTTACATATTTACTAACTTGGAAAATAACTTTGGTACACACAATTTTTGATAAACGGAGACCTATACTCATCCAGGGATTATCTGTTTTTTTTTTTTGTAAAAAAAGATAAAACCGACACGTTCTTCGTCCTGTACAATGATAAAATTTGGCATTTTTTCCTGGATAAGTACTCAAAATTAACAAAATAATACCAATTGAATCTATGATCCAAAATTCATTTTTATTCTATCATGCTATCTGATTTTTTATTTATCATCAGCAAATACATTTATGGTGAAACCTTCACGAAATGACCTATCAAACAAATTCAAATACAAATTTACCGACCACACATTATTTCTTTGTTGTTATATATATATTTTTATCTGCCAAAATTTTTAGAAGGACAGTTTAATAGTTTTTCTTGATTCGTTTTTCATTTTTGTGTCATTTTGTAAATTTATTTTTGATTTTTAATATAGTGAAAAAGTCATTTTGTGAAATTTTACTGTGTTTGGTATTTCATTTTTTGTAATTAGTTCTATTTGTAAAGATATGGTGGTATGCTTTTAAAGTTTAAGTATATTTTGTATTCATTGCGTTAGACTAATTCTCATATTGATCATATTTGTATGCAATTGGTATTATTGAGAATGTATGATGTGACTTTTATCTCTCTCCTCATAAGTTATCATTATAACATTATTAACATATTGTATTTACTGGAATTGTTTTTCTCTTTCCCTCATATTTTCTCTGCTCTGCTTGTGGCTGTGTTTGGTTGTGTCCTCGACAATTTGCATGATGCTTCAAATACAATCAAAATGATCATTCACGTAAGTATTATCTTATAACAATATGGACATAACTTTACATGACAACAACCAATCTAAAAGTACCAATATTTTCAGAATCTTCGTTGTGAATCAGACAAAAATTCACAGCCATTCGTTTCGTTATGAATATATGCGTGCGTTTAAAAAATAATACGAACGTAATGGCGTCGGAATTTTTGTGTGCTTCACAGTATTCAACATAACTGAAAATGTGTTTTATTTCATGGTACATCAGAATTTATATTAAATGAACGTTGTGATGTTTTGCATACAAATATTCATAGAAAAACAAAAAATCTACAGTACCTTCACGAAAATAGACACAACCGTATCAAAATTGTGTCTTTTTGCAAAAAATTCCATAGAAATACATGCCTTATCCACACATCCATTAGAATGCAACATGGTTTCCTTGAAATGAAGGCCAGTATTTCTTTCTTTTTATTATCAACTTATCTTTTTACAAATATTTTGAGAGATTTTAATAACTATAATTTGAACGATTTCTTAGATCTCCTCTTTTTTCTTTACTAATCCACCTTTTACAGTTATATCACTATTACTTTCTTACATGTTCTTTACCTTCTCATACTCTCTGTTATTCCTTTTTATGGACTGAATATGTTTTCTCACTATTTTTTTGGCATTTCTATATGGTATTTAGTTTTGCGGCTGTGGCATGATGCCCGTTGAATGTTGCACGTTTAGTTTGTAGATTGTCACTATGTTTGCACACAAAAAATGAACTAAATCTTTACTCCTTGATATTAAAATGTGATTGTTTGTCATTCATTTGTGTATGCAAGTGTGTGTGTTTGCTATTATTACTTGTGCACGTATGTTTATTTATTAATAACGAATATATGAACCATGTTCAGGCATACACAATTTTTTGGAATGGTTGTTTTTTTAAACTTTTTATAACAAAAATCAAAATTTTCCTACTATGAGTATATTAACTTATATATATATATATACATCCTCTCAATATATAATAAAAACATCATTCCAAATTCTCAACAATGAAAAGAATACCAACATATATTGCCTAAATTTTTTCAATGAAAAGAGACTTACGGTTTGAATTTCATTCAACAATATATCAATCCTAAAAATATAATTCAAATACAAAGTTTTAATTACCTTTAAATATAACATATTATTTTAAAGAATAACATAATATTTAAAATTACTCCTCCTATTCCATGAATTATCCCAAGCCTGATTTAGCTTCAAAACAAAATGCCTATTCAAAGACTAAAATAAATAAATAGTTAGCATGTACACATGGTGAGCTTTTTTTGATATGGAGTGACGATAAAATACTAACAATATTTTCTTCCAATCAAATATTAATAAATACTTCAATGAACATAATCAATTTACAAACTCTTTAAATGTTTATATATAAATCTATTAGTATAATAAAAACAAAGTCGTGGCCTTTTCCAAATCATATTTTCTTCAGTCACAATCTAACCATTAATAGTTTTGCCAAATATTTAATGTAAAACCATAATACAAATATATTCACGATAAAATTTTTAAAATCATTATAAATTCAATCATCTCATTTTAATTAAATCAGAACGAAAACTCCCAAGAACTCCTCCAAGAACCTGAAATTTTTACAGCGAAGCTGAATTATTTTATTTTTTCAACGTCTTTTTCTTCAATATCCACCTCTAACGCAATATCCATTCGTTTCAACGTCTGCAGGTTTGTACAGTTATTGTATTTATTTGTATTTGTTTAGTCTTCCCTTGGCATTTAGACGTTAATAACCGGTAAGTGGAAATGTGTTGCTTGTTTCTTGCCTTTATTTGAAATTCATTTACTCGTTTCATATTATATATATTTTACATATGCACCGACTTGCATACTCGTATCTGTTTATATTTATGACGGTATATATATTATCTATGTTGTATTGTAATGTTCCTAATAGTTAGCCGGGGATGACTGCAGTGACGTGAGTCAATTACCAACAAGTTTTTTATTTCATTAGTCCTAGTTGAATTCATGTCCGTATTTTGATGTAAATAACGTTATCCATACACGGCCTCATTCACGTATCGAAGTAATATCATTCTGAAAGAAAAGTTTAATTGGACAAAAATCATTCTTTCACGTTATTTATTTATTATCATTTTAGATCTAGCATATTAGTTTAATGTCACTAGTCTTAATAACATAATGAGAGGCTGGTTTGAGCTGGGTGTCTGTAAAAGTATTAATGATTATTGTTTTAAAAATATGGTGGTAATTGCTAAATGAGCTTTGAGAAGTCAGTGTTGACGAATTTACCTATCTGACTTTATTTAATATCCACAATTGTTTAACATATTATTTATAATTGGATGTTTTCATTTATTGTGATTAAATGTGATTGTCAAAATGTGCGTAAAAATTAGAAATTGCAATTATATAATTATATATTTTGTTAATGACCTCCCTGTGTTTTATCTCGCAGTGGTTAACAGACAATAGTGAGTTCAGTATTTGAGCTACTTTCCATAAAATCTTAACAATTTCAACGCGTACGTACAATTAATAGTTTTCATTTCAATAATATAACACAAAATATATGACCTCACTAACGTCTCTGTATTATCACAAGTGGGTATTCGCTTCTAGGTAATCACCAGATGCTATTTATTTACATTTCATAATCAACAACCAAAAATGTGTTGTAATTCCCTGCCTTTCCAAGAATTTATAAACTATATACAATAATATTTGTCATTATGTGTACCCTGCCTTGACATTCAGTGCGCCCTTTTCCCGACTATCTCATTCTTTTCTCTCTTTTTCACTCTATCTATACTTTCTATCTAATTCTATTTATAGTTTTAAAATTCACCTGATCCTCCATATTTTGCATTAGCTCTAAATCTTTTTTGACTAACGAAAAGCCTTCAATAAAAATATTTCATGGAAAATTCTCTTAACGTAGATCAGAATTAATTTTACATACAAAATATATTTTGGCAAATCTCTCAATTTGGAAAATATTTTTATTTTTACATCAACAACATAATGCTAACACAAAAAACACCAACAACAGATCAACTTCAACACACATGCAATATTTAAATATTATAAATGTAAGATTTTCAGTCGAAAAGTTAACATCCAACAAATTTAAAATCTCAAATGATTTATCAAACACCTTAAAAAGCTGTCTTTAAAGACGGTCTTTTACAAAAAAAATATATTTATATTGATGTCTTTATCATTAAACGGGTTTGATGCGGCCCTAAACCCGCATCGTACTGCTTGTAGCTTTTATATGATATATTATATTAAAAACATACATATTTACACAGTTCCAATAATCTATTTAATAGACGGATGCTTTAAAATAATTCAAACATATTGTTTTAATTATTTATTACGCTATTTTTTTGATAAAAACGCCTCTGCAAAATGAATTATAGGCTGTTTATGTATGTAAATTTAATACAATATATATAGCAGTGAGCAGTACAAATCAGGTAAAACTGAAAATTAATTAACTAATACAACAATACAAATAAAGGTCGATTTTTATCATTATTAATTGACCGAAGTTTCATTTATAATATATTTTCAATCAATTCAACAGCAAACATGTACGGATTTAAAAATCGTACCGATATGTATATATTTTAAGCATCATTGATTTGGTTTTCAATAGTGAATGGATTATTACAGGACAACAAGCTTGGAGACATATGCTTCTCTTTGCGCTATGTACCAACCGCGGGAAAACTGACCGTTGTTATTCTCGAAGCTAAAAATTTGAAGAAAATGGATGTTGGTGGTCTCTCAGGTAACATGGATGAAAATACTTATTTACGTATGTCGGTGTTGTATGTAAGAAAGCATAGAATACGAAGAAAATGCTCGATTACACGACAAGATATAGACGATAAACACGTCTTATACGCCTCTATTGATGGCCATTTTGTCTTATATATACAAAATGACTTAAAACTGATTTTAACGAGGAAAAAAATTGATGTTTTCATTTTAAACGCATCATTGAATCTCATTTTATCTTTACAGAGTGTATCATTATTTCTCTTTATTCTAAATATATAAATATATATGCTCGTAGTCTTAACGTATATGTGTGTATCATCAAATGCAGCATATAAATGAGCTTTTATTAATAAATCAAATTGTTTTTTGTTTCATGTTGAACAACTACAGATCCATACGTGAAGATAGCGCTAATGCAAAACGGAAAACGCTTGAAGAAAAAGAAGACAAGTATCAAGAAATGCACTCTGAATCCTTATTACAACGAGTCGTTCACTTTCGAAGTGCCGTTTGAACAAATACAGGTACGAGCTGAGATGTATAAGAGTAATGCCAACGGGCTGAGTGCCCTCAATTTTGATATCGTTAAATATATTAATTGAGAGGGCATTGTTTCATTCTTTTGTATTGAACCTCTTCAGTTTCAATGCACATTAATATTTCATATCATACTAGAAAAAGACTGATATTTTAAATGAAATTAACTTTTCAGAATGAATTAAATGAAATACTTATTTTGTATTCGACTGGTAATTCAACATATATTCGTTAGTGTAAATAATTTAACAGTATTTAAAAAAAAATCTTAAATGCTCAAGGAAATAATCAAATTTAATGAAATGTTATTATAATTTCTTTATCCTCCTAACAAATATGAATTGTTATATATATGATAATGAAATATATTTCAATACACGAGAGAAAATAAGGCATTGGAGTATGGTTTTCAAGAAAATTATGAACAAATAAATAGCTAATACCATAATAATGAAAGAACTGCTGTAATATTTCAAAATTCATAGATTTTAATACTTATTTTCAGCAGTTTCATGTATCGTTATTGTTCGACAGACTGTTTAATTAATTTTTAATTCTTGTAAATCGAATTGTTTACATAGTTCGAACTTATAAACTCAATAGGTACACAAATTATAGAAAGAGAGACTCTATTTTATTTCATTTCGCATAAAATATTATGTTTTATTTATGTATGCGTTAGATAAATTAACTAAATTAATAATCTTCCGATAGAAAATACTCTTTTTCAAATCAATCTATTCGGTAATATTGATCTTGTGGACTCTTCTACTCGGTTATAATTTTTTTTTTAAATCTTCTCTTATGAAATCTTTGTTTTTCATCAACGTTTATCGATTTATTTGATTTTTAAGATATCATCAAATTTATTTTTGTCAACACAGTGTCTACAAATACTATTATAAACTTCATCATACACATATATTTACATTCTTATTTCCATTATTTTAATAAAGTCGCTCATTTTGTTTCGTATTTCGACCATTCAACATCACACAACCTGAATTTAAATGACTAGCCCTGATCTGAGGGCACTCAGCATGGCAAAACTCTATCTCTTCTTGTAACTGTATTACCAAATCGGTCACTTTGGTCAAATATATACATTTTCTAAACCTTTTCTACTTTTATATCTTTATGCTTGCTTCAGCTTACACTATTTTTTACACCAATTTTATTTCATTCCGTTTTCAGTAGTAATATTCATTTAATTGCCTATAGTTTTTTTTATATTCATACATAGAAGACACATTTAATCAGATAATTCATATGATTAGCATACCTTTACTTATCATAAATAATCAATTATATTCACCTTAAATAAAGAAAAATCTTTGTATATTGAAATACATCGGACAAAAGGTAAGCTCTTCATATGATTGCATCACTTAACAAATACGGCAGTTTTTAATTACATTACTAACTTAAAAACTAGAAGTAACCTTGTTATTGATTAGATAATTCATTTTTTTAAATTATGAATCAGCTATACACATTTGCATTTAAAATTTATCACTTTTTATAAAGCAAAATTATTTTTAAGCAACTGTACAGATCAAAAACGAATACTTACACGGCTATATATCAACCACACAATTTCAAATAATTCACATCATTTGCACACACGTTTATTTTTCTACACTTTATTTCATTCCATAGTATTAAACACGTATTTCTAACCCGAAATTTTAGCACGTATTAATAGAAGTAGCGATACCACGCAATAACATATAGTTAATAGTTTATACTGAGAAAGCTCTTAATATTTATTAAGGAAGCTAGTTTCCTTTATTCTTTGAAAAAAAAAAACATACCAAATAAATTAAATTAAATTATTGTAGCATTCTGGAGAACTTAGCATAGATTAAAATATTCCATTATGAATATTTTGCACTTGCATTTTATTAATAAACTAATATTACCAAATCTGCTTTTAACAAAAAATAAAAATAATAATGTGCATGTTAAATTATTAGCATAATAATATACAACATTATTTTATTACAAGCATTAAGCTATCAATATAGAAGAACGAGGTAGTCCCAGAAGTACTCGATCTAACAAAGGAAACAATTTGGAAAAAGGTATTTTTATTTCTCAACGTCGTCTTCATTCAGCTCGATACACTTTTCCCAGCGATGTTCAATAACTTCGATACCATTTTTATAGAGAGAATCGTCAAGCTCATTAAAATAGCCAATAGGAAGCCATTTGAACTTTAACTCATCGATTTTAACCACCGCGATAACGGAAATGTAAACTAGTACGTTGTCTTGATGAAACAACACTTTCTTTTTAACCAAATGTGGCCGTTTTTTCTTGATTTCATCCCTCAAACGTTGCAATAAACTCACATAATACTCGCCATTGATTGTATTTTGTTTTTGAAGATAATCAATGAAAATTTATCTCAGGTGTAAAGTAATGAACCCATGTTCCATCCTTGATTATTGATCGATGCAACATCTCGGTTTTATTGTTGTGAAACACCTCCGAACACTCGATTGGAACATTCTCATGATGCTGTTTTTGTTCCATTGTGAGCAAACGTGGCAACTATTTTATGCATAGCTTTCTCATGTCCAAATTTTCAGTTAATATGTGATGTACAGCACTTTTTGAAATGCTTACCATTTCGATTAGACGGTCAACCAATACTATTTTATAGATTTTCTTCGCCATTTCTGGTGTGGTCACCTCATTTAGTCAACCACTGTGATCTTGGCAGCTCATATGATCTTATTTAAACTCTGCCACCTAATATTTTACTGTTGTAAATGAAGGAGCAGACGCCTACAGAACAGAATCTAGCTCGTCTTTGATATTGATTGGACTGAGACCTCCCAAATAAAAGTATTGTATCACAAAACGATGACCAATTTTTTCCACATTTACAAATCCACTGAGAATGTTCACTATTGATGGTTGCCAAACAAATACAAAACAACATAGCGTTTTCAAGCTTGAACTTAAAGCCTTATGAGGTAGATATATTCTACCTCATAAGGTAGATCGGATACTTCTAGGATTACCCTCGGATATATTTTAATACAGCATTTTTATGCAGATTATACTATCATTTAAATATTTAAAATAATTTAGCATTCAAATGAGACTACTGTGTTTAAACATGTAACATTTAAATATACTGTTATCTATAATATATATTTAAACTGATTTTTTTCAATCAGCAATACATGCTGTTAATTATAATTTATTTGCAAAAGAAAACTAAAGATAAAACTACATTTAATCAGACAATATTTATAATTCTTAAAGAACTCTATTTTAATGCTATGATTAAAAAGCTCATTGACACCGAAGGCTCAATAAAATTTAACATCGCCTGAATATATAAATCGGGATACAAATTGGATTTTTTTAATGTTGATATTTTTCTACAAAAGCAAGAGTAAATATTTTTATTATTGCAACATTTTAACATAGAAATTTTCTAGTGTACTCACTTTTTTGAATAAAAGTCACAAAAGTAAGAAAATAAGTTGAATGATCATAAATTTGTAATGTGCTATAATCAATTGTATTTACTTACTGTTGTGCCAAAATAGTTTATTAATGCTTTAAAATCTAATGCATGCATGCATTTAAACAAACGTCAACGCGTCAATATCTACATTTACGAGTGTACCATCTTAATGTGTATATACAGAAGGTGAATCTAGTGGTGACTGTGGTGGATTACGATCGCATTGGTACATCAGAACCGATCGGAAAGGTTGTGTTGGGCTACAGCGCATCTGGAACAGAGCTGCGTCATTGGTCCGATATGCTCGCATCCCCCCGAAGACCAATTGCTCAATGGCATATGCTTAAAGATCCCGAAGACGATAAGAAAGATTAAACTATAAAATGATCAGATATTTCATAATAATAATTGATGTAAGTAAACAATTTTAAATCAACCCAATACATTTATTCGATTTATAAATCTCATTCTTTAGGAAAACGTTTAAAAAATATTAACGTGGTGAGTAAATGTATTCCGTTTTATATCGTGTAAGTTTATGAATTAAGCTAATGAAATACGTTTGATATTAATCATAAGTACGATTGTAATTCGAGATTTTTTGCTTTCAGGAATATATGGGAGTTTTATTGTTGGATAAATTTTATAAATAAGTTGAAATTGTTCCTTTATCTTCCAACTTTTCAAAAGTATAGGTATCAAATATGAAAACAGAAGCAAAACGCGGCTGAAGAAGTCATTTGAAACCGAGATAATACTTAAAAATGTTAAAATAAAGATGTTTAAATATTGAATTATCGCAAAATATACAACGTACATACCTATAATAATGTAATAGGACTCTTTTTTTCCTTAGGAAAATATTATTATTGCAAATGTGTACATTCCTTTAATGTTATATATACATATATATAAACTTGTTGATACTCTGCCACATAGATATGTTATGATCAGAGTAATGTGGGACTAAGCTTTGCTTGTGTATATTACATGATATGCATTTCTCTTCTTACGTGCGTTTTAATTGCCGGCAAAGTAATTGAAATATTCCAGTTGAACTTTCACAAAACAATCTAATACGAACTATTAAATTCCTGTTATCGATCTAACTGAGCTATAGAGATACATAAATATACATATTTAGTTATAAACATATGTATATTTGAACTCATTATGAATATTTTCAATAAAAAATTGTAATTCAAACAAAAAAAATCGTAAATATATCTTATATAAATATTAAAAGGCCCATACGTATATCAATTGAGATATATTAGAGAATTAGATTTAATTTATTTAAAAATCTTTTATTACTATTGTAAATAAAAAAATATTAATCGTTATTTTTACTTTTAATTAATACTTTACGATTTACAATTACTTTTATTGAAATGATTGATGTAAAGTGAATTTTCGTTTGTAAATTATAAATTATAGTTTTGTATCGTGCACGGTTAGAATTTGCAAAAACGGTAAATATATTTTTAAAACATGAAAATAAACAATAAAATTTCATATAATCACAGTTAGCTAAATTGTATAAGTTTCAATCTATTACTATTCGCACAGTTCACATAATGAAGGTAAGATGGCCTGATTAAAAAGCAAGACAATATAGATATTCATATGTATATGTATATATTTATAATATATATATGTATATATATATAATTGATAATTTATATACATATATATATATAATATTTATATATATAGAGCTATAGTTGTTAAATTTGTTTGAAAGCCCAGCGTGTTTATTACAATCATGTTTATCTCATAATTTTATATATTCTTCAAGTAAATAGACGAGAAATACGATTAATGTAATGATTTTTAAGCATTCCATACTTAAAAGACATTCAATATTCGATTGAACACAAAAATAAGCTGGGCTTTATTAACTTAGACTGTAAGTAGGGGTTATGAAAGTATTCATTTTCATTTAAATTTAAATACAAATTGTTTCGTACCTTTTTTAGATCACTGTAAAATTTAAAAAGCAACTATGTTTATTATCATCGTTTGAGACAAATTCATTTTTCTATCGTATAAAATTCGTTTAAGTATAAACAACTTGTTCAGTATTGAAATGTTCTACTAATGTTATATCAAAATAAATGCTAAACTTATTTAGAATCATATATACACAATCTCAATTTAATAGTATAAATGAATGTGTATAATTTATTCACATATATGCTTAGTGTATATATGTGCACAGAGTGTAATAATATGTATATTTGAATGTGTAAATGTTTTCATTTGCATTAGCTACGATAGGAAGGGTGCATGATTTAAATACTTGTTGAAATTGTACGAAAATATTACTCGTATAAGTATGAAAACTCGCTTCGGTATCATCGGCTCGGTTTATATATATATACTTTTACTGTCCGTGAAATTTCACAGTTTGAACAGAAATCAGTGAATGGCAGGCTTCAAAATATTTATGATGTGTGTGCGTGTGTAGATAATCAAATCTAAGAACCTCCGTATTGATTCGTAATAAGGTTGAGAGTCGCTCGATGATGTATAATTGTAGGATAACATGTGAGATATAAATTAGAAATGAGATTATTAATGTACGTTGATTAAAATAGGAGCCTGCTAACTGTTATTATAAACGTTAACATAAAATATTATAAAGCTTTAAAAATATAGTATTGAAAATGAGACAGTGAGCGGGTAACCTTTTATTATTTCAACTGAGCACATTTAAAACGAGAAAACATAATCCTTCATCATAATCATACACACGTGTTGACAGTAGATATATATTGATAATGAATCATATCACTCGTCCTTTACAAGAATCATTCATTGTAGCATTGATTTATATTTATTTATTTATGAAAAAATACTTATTTTTATTATAAACCACTTTATTAAAAATAAATGAACATATGTCATATTATAAAAATGTTTAACAATATAATTACATATAAATATATACATACATATATAATTGAGTCTTTCGATTATACATATATTAAACCTATATACATTTCTTCTCTTTTTAAAGCTAATCTATAAGAGCCCTAATGACTGACTGAGAAGATACGCCGACCCGAAAGCAAAATTATATTGTCTTTGTATATGTGATCAATTTATAATTTGATTCCAGATCGTTTGTAGTTTTGAATGAGAGTAAACACACAATTGAAAGGGACCTTTAAAAATTATTCCATTGAATTTGTATGAAAACTTAGATGAATAAAGAATCTTGTAATATTCCATTTTGAATAGTTTGAATTGAGCAAAAATTTTCAATGAACACTATTTACATTTTATCTATTAAATTCCAACTTAATAACCGATTCTTTTCTCCCTATACAGCTTACATGATCCAAATAAGAACATGTTTTATGGCTCATATCTTCTTTTCAATGTGCGATATTTCTTCAACATGTACAGGGCTTCAATTTCTTTGACTACATAATTTCCGTGCTTGATCAGCGTTTCGATTTTTTCAGGATCTGTTACATTTTTGTTCTTAGAAAATGCCTTATGAAGTTTTTCCTTGAATATCTGAGATCCCTGCGGCCAATCCTTACCCAGGAAGAGAAGCTAAAAATGTAAAAGCACATTGAGCCAATTTTTTTTTCCAAACTTAAGTCTTAACAACAACATAAATTTCATAACATTTTTAAAATAATTTATGGCAAATAACAGTTAAAGAAAACACTATTTTTATAATGAAAACTAGCTGGTACCCGGCGCATTACTGCCACAGAAGTAGTAATTCTAAAAATATCATTTGAAATAGATATCTTATTTAATTAGGAATGATAGAAAGAATGAAATTTATTTTCTTTCCGATAATGAATACTGTAACGTAGACCCCTTGCTGACACAAGGCAATTGTATCATCATCGTCTATCGTCGCTGCGATTTGATTACCGTATTCCTCAGAAAAGAGATTCACACTGGAGAGGCGCTCAAAACCGCGAGTGATACGTCATAAAACGACCACAGTATGGTGATGTACAGAGCGGCTCCAAATATCGGTCTAGCTCTGATTAACGACGGAGGTCAGGATTCTTTATAACTTTCGTTGACAGAATTCAGGAACAGGAGCTACGCAGGGAGATTAAATCAAGAGACAAAATGCTGGCGCAACACATGTATTGTAAAAATAAGCGAAACAGACGGCGTTTATGAGTGGTCACGAGAGAAAGGCGGCTAAAAGTATGGCTAATCAGGCTAAGTCGGTAGAGGCTCTTTGCATGGCAAGTCCCGATAATACCAGTGGAAGCTCAAGAGCGAATCGAAGAAAGCTTTTGAGACGAAAGTCGTGAATATCTAATCCACGTAGAAGTGTTGATCCCACGGGAAAGTGTGGGAGCTAGCAGACATGGTAAGCATTTCAAAAAGTTCTGTATATCGCATATTGACTAAATATGGGTGCCGCGTTTGATCACAATGGAACAAAAACAGCATCATAAGGATGCTTCAATCGAGTGTTCAGAGATGTTTTACAACAATAAAGCCAAGTTTTTGCATCAATTCATAACCATGATTAAACATGGATCCTTTACACCTGAAATAAAGGAACAGTCAAAACAATCAATTGAAAGAGGAGAATCGGTTCCAAAGAAGACAAAGACAGTTCCATCTTCACTCAAGGTCAACAATTCTTACTATAAACAGGGTATTCGAAGCTATTGAACATCGCTGGGAAAAATCTATCAAGCTAAAAGAGACTATGATGAGAAATAAAGAATTTTTTTTTCGCAAATTTTTCGTGTTTTCTTTGTTATGTCAAGTTCTTCTAGTATTACCCTCATATAATGAAGTGTTGAAACCGATAATAATATCTTTACAGGCTCTAAAAAATCATAATACAAATTTTATCTATAGAAGATAAAATTATTTTAAATAGATTTTTAAAATTTTGAAGCATTTTATGTCAAAAGTATATATATTTTCAAATGAGCCTTTCCATGTATACATATTTTATGAAACTACATGAATTTAATAGCGACAATGTTCCATATGATATCGAATCAAAATAGATAAAATAAATATTATACTGATATTTATCTCAAAGATAAACTCATTGATGATATTTATAGACTTCACAGATCGTTATATGAAATTTATAAAATACTTATTATCCCAAATCCTTTGTATTTACGATATATAATCCTTATAAAATTTGGATAGTAAAAATATATATAATTAAATAGTAAAACACCTATCGTTATAATATAAAAAAATACTTTTTTAACAGTGCTTATAATATTAAAATATATTTTCGTTTCGTATTAAGATAAGCTTATGAAAACAAATTAATATGTCCGATTAAAATGCAGCAATTCCCATCCACAAACCGTTTTGTATAAATTCTTCACTGCGGCCCGTTGAGACATTTCGTTCGTAAAATATTTTATTTCATAATACTATGACAGCAGTGACGTTTCGAACTGACAGCTGATAAGTTGCCACTCTAACCTAAAAATAGTGTTGCCATAATTATCAAATCCGATCATATAACAATTGAAATTAATCAATAATATATTTTCTGTTCGGCATATTTTTAAAAAGCTTACAATATTTTCTTGTTAAATATGAAGTTTATTTTTTTCATATATCGTTAAATATAATCTTGCTTAAAATATGTTTAAATTTATTTTAAAGAAAAAAATAATTAGCGTATTACGTTTTTATTCAAATTTCTATATTTTTAATTATAGTGTTAATTTGTTTAAAATTAAATCTGATTAAATTTATTTATTTACATAGGTAATTAATTTAACTTATTGGAAATAAATGAGAATTTTAACCTGGTCGTGATTGATACTATTTCGATCGTCGTGTTATTTTGCTGCAGTCTCGATATTTAGTTGGTGTTAGTGGTCGGGTTTTGGTTTGTTGTTCGCGATCGTCGATTTACTTTTATCTTTCAAGCTATGGAAGATTGAGAGTGTCAAGATGATCATTTCAAGATGTGATTCATTCTCCAGCGTCGAGACCGACCTGGACAGAAGGCTTTAAAGTGACACGAGCTAACGCCGTCGTCATGCGGAGCAAGGGGGCTGAAGCAGCCTCCACCCTCGAAGGTTCTTTCAATCAACAATCTTATTAGCGATCGAAAAACAAATAATACGCCACTGTAATCATTGGCTATTTATATTTTCATGTGTTCCATCCGGATATTTTTATCATCGCTTTTTTCTCATATTAGTAGCTCAATTCGAATGGTGCTCACTGTTTATTCAACAAATTTATTTCTGATTCAACCAAATTTGATACAAAAACACATCTCCGTACATCCTGTATCTCAAAATAGTTCATTTATATATATTTTTTGACATGTCTCATATCTAAGTTATTGATCTACATAACTAATCAATTATACAATATTTGTAAATATTAAAGCATATTGTTAGCCGGTTAGAATTAAAGCCTATTTTATACAAAATGACGCATTCCTTATTTAGGGAAGTAACGATAGAATCAATATTATAAAGTGTCAGTCATATATTTATATAATTATTTTATACTCATATTATTCTCGTTGAGGCTTAAAAATTAATAATACGTATAACATACACGTTTGAATTAGTGTTTACATTAAATTTTGTCAGTTAAATGACATATATTAACCTCCAATTCCAATTGACAGTTTTCAACCTTGAACCTGTTTACCACATGCATGTCAAACTGCCGACCACATAATCCACTGTCATGACAGTAAGACCATAAATTTGACATTGTAATTGCCTTTTGTCAAACAAAATTCATTATAACTTGAAAGAAAATATCACATCATATGCATATGCTGTAAAAATATCCTCATCGCAACACACATTCAAAATATTTTTATTTCTAACGCAATTGTATGGGATAGTGTTGGGGTTAATTTTAAGGATTTTAGAATTTGCCTTAGGGACTCAAAACTCAGATAAATACAGAGTCAAGAATGCGACTTGTGAATAATTTACTATGCGCTTTTGTTTTATCTTAGAGCTTGGCTGATTGCTTTTCAATTGATCAAGCTTGTGATGAGCTAAATAGCAGTCACAGTATTAAAAAAAAAACAGTCTCGTGACCACACATAGGGTTCGAAACAGATTTCGAGACAGTCGTTACAATGGAACGCCTAAGATAAACTTTAAAACTTCCTGCAGCTGTAGACAAAGCATTACATCTTGAAGAGATCGAATACTGTTGTCAAACGAAATTATGCCACCCATGCTATAACAATAGAATGCCTTGGCTGACTATCGAATCAATCGTTAGATACAGAAGCCTCAGGGTGCTAGGGTTCCCGGAGCTGTACCTTCAACTTTGCTTAAGAATGGACAAACGGTATCAATTGGTTTCATATCGGATTATAAAAAAGGTTTCAGCAAAGATAGAGGATGGTCATATAGTCGTGTAAAAGACAACTTTCTTGGTCAACATTTATTATCCTAAAATTAAGAATTGGCGGTGGTTACAAGTGTAATGATCATGCGAGTACAGCGTCCCATTGTTAGGTCTTTTGCAGAAGACTTTCAAATGTCAACTTCTCTAAACGTCAATCTAATCTAAACAACAGCTCAAAGTACATCTGCCACAAGTCCCATTCTTAAAGTCCAAAATTATCTCCTGCGTTGCATTTCAAGTGTTCAAATTTGAGCACCAATAAATTAAAAATAAAGATAATTCCATTAAACCCATATATCAGTTGTATAATCTCAGTAAAAAGCCTTCACTCGTATTACATAATGTTCACGGTCATAGTGCAGCCACAAACAATCTACTGCAGAACTAGAGCTTCTTCAATATTCTAATTATTCACAATAATTTACATTAATTGTTTGTCTGGGTTTGTGTTTAAATGTGGGAATGATATCCTTGCAGTCCCATCAAACACAAAATATTTTTTATTTTTTGTTGTTGTCAGGTCAGGCTTTGAGGTCGATTTTGCTACCTAACACTTCGATAGTCATTGATTTATGGGTCCATAATTAGAGTAAAGAACCCATTTCTCATCCCCAGTTATTAAGTCATGTAAAAATGACGTTTTGGATTCCATTTTAGAAGTTTTTCACATGCATTAACCCTTTGGGCTCCAAGATTTTTTCTTGCGTATTAATCTGTCATGTCCACACCATTTTGGGTTCTACTTATATTTCATTAATCATAAAATCTGTTCAAGCGAATAGGATAGATGTTTTTATAAACACAAATGCTCACATTCTTATCTAACGTGTAAATAAACAATTTTTTCAGGTGACCCGCCTGAAGATGAAGGGGGAATATCCAGCAGCGTACCCAGTGGCGGAATATCGCAATGGGTTTCAAATACTACAACAGCCCACACGTCTGCTGATATGTTATTCGTTAACGTAAATATTTATTTTATTGCTAATAAATTAACTCTTTACAGTTCAGTTATGCATGAGAAACGCGTGGGATGCCGATTTATCAACAAACAAAAAATGGCATTCAATTCACGTATCTTAGCTGCTTATAAGTGTCGGAATAAATTTACTAATATTCATCTTGATTGTATATTGTTTGTCTCTGCAAATAATCTTATTAGATCAAATTTTATAACATAACTATAATTTTTTGAGAATAAACAGGATATTAATTCATCTCGGCATTGGTTAATATCTGATTTTACAAATTAAATGATGGATTATTTTAAACACTGATTTCAAAGTAAGTGTTAAAGAAAACATAAATATTTTTCACATCGTAAGGAATACATTCTGAACTGTAATCTGTTTATTATGCTAAATTTAGCATCAAATTGTACCAAATATTTGTTATTTACTTAATGCTACAATGTATAATTACAGTTGGAGGAGACTTATCCACCGTCGCCTCCTTTTCTGGAACGAGATCCAAATATGAGTTCAGCTGCCCGTTATTCGCCTTTACATGGAACTCCCGCTACTCTTACTACAATACCGCCATTACAACACACTCCGTTACTTCAAACATATCAAGTTAATAACAACCATCACACAAAATCAATATCTACCGTAAACACTAACATTGAATGCAATGATAATCGAAATATTCTTAACGTGGGAGCTTACTCCCTATCAGCAAACAACAACACTAATGGTCCACAAATAGATGATATACATCCAACTGACATTAACCAATATATGGGTACATATTCCGATCGCGTTGATGTCAGCACAGTAAATAACAATTTGCTCTCTGAGGTATAATATTATATGTAATTTTACAAAAACTTCAATAAATCAAATACAGATCATAAATTTCGAATTAATTTTCTCTTTGTAGAGATTAGCACCCTTACTTAACGCCATTGATGATGTGACATGTAGCGATGATGCTGTTCAGCATGAGACAAATGAAGGTTTTTATTCTCAACAAGTATATACATCAGGTGATGGGTTTGGTGTTTCAAGTAGTAGTGAAGGTGCTTACTTACCTGCAAATAGTTCAACTGTTAATACGTTGTCTTCTGCTACCGAGGCACAAATGTTAGACGCTGCCAATGATATGCAACTTGTTTTTTCCACGGATGGTCTGTATACAATGAAAACACGTATATATTCAACATACTTTGTTTCTGTTTGCGGATAATTACCAAATTTACGAATTAATACATTTCCGGGCAATCCTTGTTTTCTTTCTTCTCGACTCTTTTATATCCATATAAAACCAATCAGTTTTTTAAGCAAATTATCAAAATGATTAATATTTCCTGTTTATATTGTACATTTAATGCTTATTTATTTCATGTTTCAAACAAAATAAACCTCGTATAAATTGCACAATCTGACATAATGTAATATGCGGTGGTTAAAAACCTTAAAAGTGTGACTTAATGTGCGTTTTAATCGAAACTGGTTTTTTTTATAGGTGAATTTCATATGATTGGTGGAAATGGTATGAAAACTGATCGCGTCGAGCTCTTGATAACTGGTGGACAACCTGGAATTTCTTATTCTCTTTCTAAGGAGAATGGCTTTATTATTGCTCGTCCAACAGATTCGCCGTGCAATTCTGTAAAAAGTGAATGTAAGTAAAGGATATTGTAATATTATAAATAGGCCACGTCACACATTTGTGAATGAGCTATTGATTCAATCTAGAATTGTCTGATTCTTTCAAAACAGGACTTGAGATCCCCAGTGTACATAAAATTTATTTATACATACAATGGAGTACATAGAGTTCAATTTCTCAGAAGGCGCGATGTAAAGCAACTATAAAGACCTACACAGTATTCAAGAAGTGCATCTCAAAACTGCCATAATGTAATGTTATGTGCTATACCTTGGTCTTGCAATTTGAGAATTTGAAGGCTTTCAATAGAAGATTATACTTAACATTGTTATTATGCATGTCTATATTGCTAATTATAAGACATACTACCCATCCGACTTTCATAGTCGATACTCTTGAACTATTTACAGGATTGTTGATGATTGTGTGGAATATTTATTTGTAATCAAATAAGGTCCCATTCAAGTAATTTCAATTTTAGATACATAAAGATGTATATGTTTTTATATATAATTATGTCACGTATTATGTATTATGGATTGATATTGTTTCTTAATTATTTTCAGTAATAAAATATGAACCACAAGATGTCAATATGTCAGTCTTGACGACACTCGAAGACTCCTCAGGATTTAAAACTGAACCAAACACAATTGAAAACGAAAATGGAAATCTTGATCTGGCTATTCCCCAAAACAATGTTAGTATTTTATTTCTTTATAAAACTAAGTCTATGTTTTAAATTAATATAATACAAATGTACACACATGAAACTTTTACACTATCTATACATGTATTTCACTACAAAAATATACTTACTTTTTTACTTACTTTTGGTGGCTCCTGCAGCCCTATAAGAGAGCCTCGGCCACCGACAACGCTTGCCGCCATTTTCGTCTGTCCTGGGCCTCCTCCCTCCAATTTCCCAGGCCCAGACGTGCGGCGTCTTTTCTGATCTGATCAGCCCAGCGTAGACGAGGTCTTCCGACGGGTCTACTGCCATTCGGCCCCGAATTCAGAATGGCTCGAGGGACTCTATTCGACGGCATCCGTGCCACATGGCCTGCCCATCGGAGCCGGCGGGTTGTGACGAAGCTTGTTATTGACGCTTCGCCATAAATGTCCATGACCTCACGATTTGACCTCATGACTTCGGCGCCAGAGGTCTCGTCCCGGAGGGGTCCGAAAATTTTTCTTAGTATTTTTCTCTCGAACCTCTCCAGGTGTTTCGCGTCGCGGATGGTCATGGTCCATGTTTCCCCGCCGTAAACCACTACCGGCCTTATTAGTGTTTTATAAATTTTTATCTTTGTTCTCGCCGATAGCGATTTATTTCCCAGTATGTTTTTCAGGCCATGGTAGCACCGATTACCGTTTTGAATCCTGGAGGTTATTTCGTTGTTCATTGAATTCTTCTCCGTGAGGACGGATCCAAGGTATTTGAACTCTTGGACCCTTTCAATATTTACACTACTACTACTCACGGAGGTGTAACCCCCAGGATTCACCCTCGATACCATCATATGTTTCGTTTTATCGTAGTTAATTTTCATGCCGAAATTAGCAGCAGCCCCGTCGATAGACGTAAGCGCCGCCAGAGCTTCCGATCTCGATTTAGCCATGACGTCGATGTCGTCAGCAAAGGCCAAATGCATCACACTATCACTCCATGGATCTGTGTGTCCCAATCTGCCAGTCTCCCTCATAATTGCCTCCAACGCAATATTAAAGAGTAATGGGGAGAGGGCATCCCCCTCTCTAACTCCCGTCGTTACCTCGAAAGGTTCGGACAGGGCACCGTTGGAGCGAACTACACTGACAGAACCGGACACACACATCTTCGACAGCCTAACCAGCTTACCCGGGATTCCCATCTCCAACATGGTCCTCCAAAGCTTTTCCCGGTTGACGCTGTCGTAGGCCTTGCAAAAATCAATAAATATGTGGTGGAAATCAACACCGTATTCCCACATTTTTTCTGAGAATATTCGCACACTAAATAATTGGTCCATGCTTTTGGATTCTAGTCTTTCATCTCATGCTACACATGACCTGAAACAATACACAACATGACTGTACTTCTACGTTTCTTTATTTATATTTATTATTTGATTTATACTTTCAAAGGATGCAAGGTCTTTTAATTAATTACTTTAATTCTTACTTACTTTGGGTGGCTCCTTCAGCCCTATAAGAGAGCCCCGGCCACCGACAACGCTTGTCGCCATTTTCTTGTCCTGAGCCTCCTCCCTCCAATTGCTCAGGCCCAGATGTGCGGCGTCGAGGTCTTCCGACAGATCTACTGCCATTTGGCCTCGAATCCAAAATGGTTATAGGGACTCTATTAGTGTGCATCTGTGCCACATGACCTGTCCATTAGAGCCGATATATTATGACTTTTAAAATACATATATCTTTCACTGCAATCTCTTCCCCTTTCGTCAGTTTAAACTGATATTTAAATAGGAAACCTCTAAAACTCTTAGAGGACCTCTAAAAAAGTCGAAAAATCAAGACCAACCTACTATACACATTTATACAAATGCCTTTAACTTGTATTTTGAGATTTTATCCCTTATCTTAATTACAAACTATAGTATTATTCATAAAATTAAAACAATCTAATTGCATATCATAATTTAGTTAACTAGAAGAAAATAGGAAAATTAGAACCTCTTTATAGACATTGTATTTTATAACATCAATTGAAAGGGATGTTGTTGTTATAATTGTATTATTTCTCATTCTATTTTTGATTTTTAATTACAGCAAAATTCAGCCGCCAATATTTCTGTTGAAAATATTGAAAATGAAGAATCTCACACCATAAATAGTTTTGATATTGCAAACTACTTTAATGAAGATGAGAATATGTTACCTTCAAATAATAGACGAGGTCGTAAGCAACCACCAGATACAGATATGTCTATTAGTAAGGAAATTGAATTTGCTTTTATCTTAAGTAAAACTCATGTTGACAGATAAATTAATTTGATACATTTTCAAAATTCATCAGGTTGATAAATTAAAATATAGGCTAAACAAAAATTTGCAATTAGACGTAATAAACACTTCATTTTAACATAAATATCAAAAATATTTTTTCATAAATTATAGAATGACAAATTAGCAACTTTTTTCTATCTTTCGTGTTTTCTTCCACATTTTTAATAATCGTTTTACTCTTACAGCTTGTATTCCTGATAAATCTGTTCCATGCAGAGCAAAAGCTTCTTTGCCTGCAAGTCATTTATGGCTCTGTAATAGCGATGAAAATGGATCGCATGTTCTCGGTGTATTTGCTCGTCGACGAATACCTGTGCGTGCACGGTTTGGCCCAATTGAAGGTGTTCGAAAAATACTACCGCAAGGTGGTTCTTCGCAACTCACTGGTCCTGGACCACATTTTCTTATACACACAGAAGATGGCGATTATAGCATCGATGTTTCTGATGAGAGTACGTTCTTATAAAATATTAAAGTAGGCATTAAATTGATTTGCAAATTTAATTCAATAAATATATTTGTTTAGAAACATCAAACTGGATGCGTTATGTGCGCTTTTCTCCCGGAGCTTATCAAAACATTTGTCTTCAGCAATTAGATGATAGTTTATTCTTTACAAGCTCAAAACCGATTGCACCCCAATCGGAATTACTACTGGGCTATGGCGCAACGTATGCCCGTCATTGGGGGCTTCCATGTACTGAACAAAGTAAGTTTTTTGTATTGTTTTATATAGCTTAAGACCCTGCTTAACGCACTAAGTTTTAAACACTTAAATGAGTATCTTAACATGATTGATCATAAGTCTAATGACATAGCAAACATGCATTCGTACTGTAATAACGAGACTGCATATAAGTATCGAAGCAACAAAATTGAGTGCAATTTCGGGGCTATCTCAATATTACCGCGTAATACTAAAGCAGCATTAAGTGGAGTCTTACCGTGCTCATGAACAATTTGGAATTATTATTTTGATTTCTTAATAAAATTATTTTTTCATTGATTTTCAACAAGGTGATGAAGAACCAATTGATTGGCCATGTTTCGAATGTCCCTTACAATTTGCATCTTCTCCTGAATTACAAAAACATCTTAACTCTCACGATGAGGTAAATATTTTTTAGTATAAGTTTAAAAATTGTTAAATTCCTGTATTATATTAGTTTTTTTGTAATGCTTAGAACTAAAATACATTTAACGTGATTATAAATATATCAATGGGTTTTATGTATTTTTTCAAGATTGAAAAATCCTCTTCGCTTCGCCGAGTTAAGAAAAAGAATACTACTAAAAACTCAGATAATCATTGTGCTGTATGTAATCGCACATTTCCAAGAAGTTACAGGTATGATTTTTGAAATAAAATATATTTACGTTATAAGTTTTGCAATAGTTTTGGCCACAAATGTGCAGAAGGAGGATTCTTCGGAGAATAATTCCATAGTCTACTTCTTCTTTGTTATTAAATGTAGAATCTTATAGACAACTATCTGGCATCTGGACTTAATAATAGACTTCTAATTTCCGAACTAAACTAGCTCCTTCCTCCCTTAAGAGTAGGCGTTTGTTTTGATAATTAAGATATTCGCATCATTCTTATCATTGACCAATTTTGTTATTCCACCTTGACTGTTCTGGAGTGACATCATTAGCCGAGTGTCACCATTACTTTGCAAAATCTACTCGTTCAGAAGTAAACCGGCAGGCTTGCACGGTAACCCTGTCCTTTTATTTTTGCAACACATTAATAGGCAAAAATAGCTGAACAACAGAAAGCAGATGCCATGCAAGTTGAACATTAATGAAATATTCCGAAGAAATGAACGAGTATTGTGTGCTATCAATAGTGTTAAGGTTCATTATCAAGCTTGTTACACGCTGCGGCGGAACTGACAGAAAAGTAGATTTACTTTAGAGCGTAGCATGTATGCTCTCCGGTTGGAAAGGGTTAATCTACTTTGTGACATGTTGTCGACTCATCACATCAAGTTCCACGAGCTTTCAATGGATATTGGTATTGTTATGCAAAGTTAAAAAACAGATGACTACATGTCAAGTACGCCAGCTTCAAAACAAAAAAATTCCCCCGGCCTCAGAAGTCATTGTAACCTTACTTTCTGGATGACCTACATTACATATTTTGAGTACTAATTTTATATATTTAATACACAAAACTAATTTCATAATTTTTGTTTATTTTAGTTTGAAACGCCACATGAAGACACATGTAAATATATTGACAACTGATTTGGAATCTCAATCCCAAGTATCTAAAAGGTCTGTATTAATACAAACTTTTCCTTATATAAGTATAACATGCTAATCAATAATAGTTTTTAAAAAAATCTGATAATATCCTGAATGAATAAATTTCAGAGTTAACCTGAAACCTAAACAAACAAATGGCTTAGTTGAAGAAGAAGCTATAAATATATTGAACAATTCTATTGATGAGAAAGGGCAAGACTCCAGCATACAAAATTTAGACGCCAGTCAAAATAAATGGGAAAATGACGACGATCAAATAAATTCAGATGATTCGTCATCTAAAAACGATGTTATTTTGATATCCAACAATCAAACATGTGGCAAATCATCATCTATCGACAAGTAATTAAACTATTTATTAACGCCTGTTTATCAGCAGCTTTCTATTTTTCAAGAAATATAAAGATCACCATTATTTTCAGTTCAATAATCCAAAATCAAGAATGCATGGAATGCACAAGCAATGATTTGGAAAACGATGTTTGCGTACATAGGAAAATAAATCAAACCGTGCAAATGAAAAATGATGCCCAATGGAATTTGGATTGTCTCTTGTGTTCGGAAAGTTTTGATCATCCCACATCGCTCACTGAGCATATACAAATACAACATAAGAAAATAGACGGATCTTTTGATTGTCATCTTTGTGAGAAGGTGGTTTTTAAATATGTTTATAAAATATTACATTGCTATCATGCGAAAAGAAATTAGTCATTATTCAAATACATTTTTTTTAGAATTTCTCTGATTTGAACGGTATTCGTAAACATCTTCATAATAGTCACAATATTCAGAAATATAATTGCAAGGAATGTCCTGCTAATTTTGATACAGCTGATAAACTACTCTCGCACATGCTTAAGTAAGTATATTTTATATTTCTTATTTATTGGTTTTAAGTGTTAAATACTGATAATTGGTGTTTTTTTAGGCATACTAAAGTTACTACATTTATTTGTCCCAGTTGCAAAAAGCAATTTAAACGCAAAGACAAGCTTAAGGAACATATAAGAAGGCAGCAGCGTTTTATCAACAACAATAAAGAGGTTTACAATTTTATTTAGTTACATCATGCACATTGTTGGTGGTCTTCTTAGAATCATAATAAATTCGCTTCACGAACTGCTCGATTTACAATTATTTGACTAGTAATGATAATTTGCCATATCGTATAAAATATCTTAACATTATTTTTCAGGCTATCTATTTATGTGTTGAACGTTCAAGTGCTTCTCTTTCAAGTCCTCAAGATGACCCTTCTGCTTATTTGTCATTCACATTCAAATGTCATCCTTGTCGTCTTGGGTTTAAAAGAAGAGGAATGCTGGTGAGTTCAGACATAAAATATTATAAATATAACTTATTTCCATAGGTAGAAATCGATTTTTCTATTGATCATCATCATCATAATACTGCCACAAAATCCACTTCAGAACTAGGGCTTCTTCAATATCCATTACTAGGAAGGGGTTACATCTGTCTCGTCTGTATCATATATTCACCTTTTGTTCGCTCAATATCGAATCGACTGACCTCGACATCAAACCTCCCACTTTAATTTAGTACACAAAACCAATGGACTGCTTGGATAAACGTGTCGAAGGGTTCTTTCGCGATTATCTCAATGGGAGAGAAGAGAAATTATTGAGCAGTTTTCCTACTCTGAGCAACCTTGTTGATTTTACTGGAAATGGCTTTCTTTCGAAGACCAATATTATCCCTACCGCTACGTCATACTTAGCAATAATTAAATACCATAAAAATCAGTCATAAAACTTCTCGGTTCTCAAAACACATGATATGTCAGCACGAAAACCTTGCAGATTATCGATTGCTCCGGGAGTCATCGCTATTTCATGATGATTGATGCTAATGATTTTTCTAATGCCCAATAAATATTGAATTTGATAAATATATCTGATATGCTACTTCCTATAACTATACTATGTTTATTACATATTTTATTTGATTGCTTAACGTTACAGGTCAACCATTTGGCGCGTCGTCATCCTGAAGTCAGCAGAGCATCTGTCCCAGAGTTACAATTACCTATTATGAAAACAGCACGTGATTATTATTGTCAACATTGTGACAAAGTCTACAAAAGTAGCTCCAAAAGAAAAGCCCATATACTTAAAAATCATCCAGGTTATTAATTTTATACTATTTTTTTAGATTTATGTTTTTATTTCAAAAGGTGTAATATAAAATATATCTATATTAACTGCCACGAGTGTCTATAAACCCAACCAAGAAGCCGTCTCCACACACACGACACAGCTCTTCTAACTTTGCGTAACAACCCCGCAATAGCATCTCAACTGCTCCAACATGACCTCAACAACATACAAAAATGGCTCAAGAAGTGACACATAAAAGCTAATGAGAGTAAATCTACGCATGTCACTTTCACTAATAAACAAGAGACATGTCCTACTGTCTCACTAAATGACTGTGCACTGTCACAAGCAGACGTAGTTAAATATCTCGGCATGCACCTGGACAGACGTTTAACATGGAAGACGCACATCATCAAAAAGAGAAAGCAACTGGAAATCAAAATGAGAATACTGTATTGGTTAATGGGCCGAAAATCGGAACTGCCCTTAGAAAACGAAACATCAATATTGACATTCTCCAAAGCTTTCAGTCCAAAATGCTGCGTACTATAGACGACGTTCCATGTTACGTGACAAACAATACGATACACAGAGAACTAAACATACCAACAGTGAGGCAGGAGATTGAAAACTATATATCACTTTTTTAAATCATATTAAAAATATCATCGTCTGTGGAGACAGTTTATATTTTTCATACGTGGCAGTTACAACAATTAATAATGAATATAAATACTCTTTTTAATTTGTTTTGGTAATCTCTTAAATGGTTTTTATTTATAGGAGAATCATTGCCACCTTCTAGTCGCGATTTGGGTGGTACTGAATCGAACGAAATTGAGGTTTTAGGATACAGCGCTTGTGTAGGTGCCGTTTCTAGTTCACCGCATCATTGCCCTTACACACCTTGCCATAAACAATACGCTTCAAAAGCCAAATTGTCTCAACATATCAGGCACAAACATTTGGTATGCATCTGTTTACTATACTTGACTGTTTTTATTGGCTTGTTATTTAAATGTAAAATGATTTTTATTCTTATATATTCAGCCTGCCGAGTCAAAAGAAAATTCGAATGTTGAAAAAGTTTCTAGCTGCTGTGATCTTGAACTCAACAACTCGCATAGATTTGATGGAATATCAACAAATGATATACATATGTATAGAGATCATGAGATCGCCCCATTGATGGTAAGAGCACGCTTAAAAGTATATTTAAATAGTCAATAACTTTTGTAACATTTCCTGTGGAATTTGTAAAAAATCCTTAATATTTTTATTACAGAATGATCAACTTATGAATGAAAATACATATGCCGAATCCGCCGATACAAATATTGTTTCTTCGTCTGGCGTTAAGATAAAACGTCCATTACCACCCTTGCAACGAATGTCTCCATTTAATAAAAATATCAATAATAAACCGTTGATGACTTCAGATAATCAGGGTTTGCTTCATTCTTTTGCGAATGAAAAGGGACAAAATATTGAGTCCAAAGGTTTCGTCGATCAAAATAATGTTCACGAAATGTCGAAACCTTTGATTGAAACCAAGCAAGATAAATCCAATGATGCAAATCAACTTGTTTGCAAAATGTCAAAATCCGACTGGAAAAATAATTCGGATCCATTAACATTGTTCGAATCAATAAGGAATGGAACGATTCGCCTCATTCAGATAGGCAACGGGGTTGAAATCTTCGACAAAGCAGAATCGTTCAACTTAAACGGGCTAGAAAAAGATATGTTCGATAAGACGGTCTTGGTCAACGAAATTCCGAAACTTCACATATCCGGTCACATTTTGAGCATGGAGGCTAACAAACTACCCCCCATGAGTGTGCTCTCGAAGAACACAACCGGAGGTAATTCCTTAACGACGCAGTACACCGACCGTTGAACGCGTCCCAACGTATTATCCGGTCAAATTTTTGATAGTGGATTAATTAAATCCACTTTGTTTTTGCATTCAGGCAAAGTAGCCCATGGATGAATTTTGTGGCAATTTTCATGTACTTCTCGGTTTGGCTACCGATAATGGAGTTTATTGAAATGCTGTCGAATTCGGGGATTTCCTGATAAGCTCTAATGATTGCACAATCTTATTATTTTACTGCTGAACTGCAGAAAAATCACTGTAAATGATCGTGGAGCATCATTTTTTTCTATGTAACGAAGCACTAGATGTTAAAAAGAATGATTATTTATTCTATTGTTAAATTTTCAAATTTTATTAGCTTATATCGCTTTTTTCATATATTTTTATACGAGAGCGAACATGTTTTATTTATTTATCGGTAGTTTTATTTTGTAGGGGTTGTTAAACTACTTGTGTGATAGCTTGATGATTAGGTTGTTTTGCGATATCGCCGTTCAATATTTGAATCTCTTTTTTTTTGTTGAAAATCCTGACGATTGTAGAGGTTGTAAATAACACGCATATATGCGCACACATGTGGTTTTTGATTTTTCGTGGAAGAATACGTTTTTCCAATGTGCAATAATTTTTTGTGTAGTCATTTGTGTATGTGTTGACCGTAAAATCATACGATTAGCGTTAGTGAAATTTGTCTACCAAATAATATTCTGCCTTATATTTAAAAATGAAATTGCTTATTAAAGTATAATATATGCATTTTAATAGGTAAATTAAATACTTATTTAATTATATGTGTAGTGAAAAGCATATTTTTGATCGTCATCAATATGATTGTCGTTATGGTGTATATATATGTCCAAGTCTGATTTTTGAAGAAAATATATTTCTTTTGCGAAATATAATCATTCAAGTCGTGGATTTTTTGTTGTTGTATGTTTTACGGTGTAATAAGCATTTTATAAATCTAAATAGATACATATATGTGCGTATTTATGTGTGATCAAACGTTTTATAGAGTACTCTTCTTTGAGCGTAGATTTCACTTCTGCTTTTCAACAACTCTGATGCCTTTTATAAGAATACAAATAATGGGATCAAACTCAATAAGAGAGAACAACTTGACAAATAATAATAGGGGTGTTGTGCATTATTATGCGAATAACAATATCATATATTTAAAAAATATATTAAATGTTACTTTATTGACATGTAAAAATATTGCTGTAAACAATTTTTATCACACGAGAAACCAATCTGAGATATTGCCTTCCGACACTTTAATCTTATATTAACCAATCCTATTACTAAATCGAGATATTTTAATGTTTTTATTATAGATATATATTTTTGAAGAAACATAACATAAATATTATATATCGTTTATGTACAAAATATTCTAAGCGTTTTGAACGACGCAGCAATAAAGTATAAAGGTAATAAATCATGTTTAGTCCAAATGAAAATGAATTGATTAGTTCTTATTGTCGAAAATATTATAATGTAGTATCATCATTTTTTTTAGATCACACCCATCTTATTTTAAATGTACGTTTATTGATGATTTGCCTTACAATTCTCGGTGTTGTGTTGAGTATTATTGAGGATGTGAATTAATATATATACAAATTAAAATCTATATCAATGTAATTATACACATCTGTAAAGAGTTCCTTTACTATTGTTGGTATTCGCAAGGAATTACAATTATTTTTAATACATTTAAGAGATAACTAAATGATGTTAATTTATAAGTGAAATTCTCGTAGTTGTTTTAGTCCTTTAGAAATATTCTAGAAATTGTGTGTTAAGTTTAAATTTTGAATGATATTAAAATTTTATTTTACTCTTATTAATATTTATATTTTCAAATAATTGCAAATCAATTACTCATCGATTGTTAATCTGCATATCAATCAATTTAAACGCCTTCGTACCATCAAAGAGTAATCGTTGATTTAATTATTATCTTTGATTTGTTGAATATTTTTATTCGTTTATCGACCGTATTTCATATTTTAACATATCGACATATTTCAACCGGTGAAAATGGCTTTTGTAGTATGTGATCGCTGTATAAATACGTGGATAGTATTAATGTCAATTTCGTTACCATGAAATTAGCATTTACTTTTAATAAACCTTAACGGTCAATATTTAATATGAGTCGAATAATGGTAGCTAACAGAATTTGAACATTCATATTGGTACTTAATAAATGAACACCTCTTCCATCGTTTTACGTATTAAAATAGGTTACGTAGACAGGTTTTCGCACAAAACAATAATTTATAAGTCGTTACAATTACAATGTATTTTTGAAATACAAACAACGAAGGTCCATAAAATTAAAAAATAATAGCGATTATAAAAGCGATTGAATTCGCGATTCGTATGAACGTCGAGGTTTTATTTGATTTTGCTCGCATTAAATAAATCTGCACTCTGTCGTTTAGATGAATTATTATAAAAATTAATGTTAGCGAATTAGTTAAAATTTTCCTCGGAAAATATAGGAAAAATTTAAATCACTGAGCTTAATTGCTTCATATCAATATGTATTTATTTATTATGCGTATATTCCATATGTTTTTATTCGCATCTGGAAATGCTGTTTACGAGTAGCTATCTATTTGATATACGAATAGCTCTACGACGACAGTATACGTAACGAAATTGAACTAATGTACTTTAATACCTTATTTGACAAGTTTATCTCTGTTTTTATTTGATAACCAACGACATGATTCAATCCATTGTGATTATTGAGAGCTTGTTATATTATAAATTTCATTGTTTTGCGATGATTCTTGAAAATTTATGCCATTATTTAATAAACATTTACATAACAGCCGAGTTAATTGTTATTCTAAAATCTTCAAAATGCAGTAATTATTTGAAATTATACAAATATTCTAATTTTCATTTTGTTTATCCATTTGATGAGTATGCCCGCACATGTTGTGGACAGTATGCCATAGTGCTATATTTTTTGTCCTGTTTCCATATTCCACTCAAGTGTGCACTACAAAAATTAACACACTAATCAAAGGATTAATGATCGATGAAATTTTTATCCGTTTAATAATTTTACATCAGCCCAAATCAAAGTTTTACTATAACGACTGAGTGTATCGTATAAGCATAGTAAATTATAAAGTGATATAAATATTATACAAGAATCCTTGTAAAACACTTGAAAAACCAGTCAATTTATTCCCATTGAACACTTTATCCGTAAAGTAATTCACTGGAATAGTGTATTTAATTAAATTGTTTTACATTTGCTTTTGAAATATTACTAATTTATTAAGTATATATTGAAAGTAATAGGTGTTATCAAGCAAGAGAATTTGTTATTTTTATGTTATATTGAATAACTCGCGCAACTATATTTGAAGGATGTATTATCAGATATTAAGAAATGAAAATATCGCCCATGATGAAATAACGACCTTTTGCTCGGTATATAATTTAACCATGATGTCATAAATGTGTGCTGTTTTTCAGGAAAATCCAATATTGTACACTATCTAGTCAATTATCTATAGTTTTTTTTAATCGTTGACAAATAGTTCCAATCCTGAGATTTTAACTTTTATCTAGTATTCCTTATTTTCCAAGAAAACTCACATAGTTTAACCACTCAAGCTCTAGCAACTCACCAGTGTGTCGCTATGTTTTTTCATAGAAAAACAAATATTTTTTAATGCCTTAAATTATTTTGCTAGGGACACATATTGGTGAATCCAAAAATGTCTTCAGATTTTAATAAATCTTGGTCTTTCCATTTTACTTTTAAATAAATTAAATAGGGCTGCCTATTGAATGATCTTTCCTACGTAACTGAATCTATTTTGGGATATATTGATCTGAACAAAAAATAAATAGAAATATTCATTGTGTCGTGACAATCCTGAACAAGAATTATGAACAATAAATTTCCCTCATTATGGTTTGACCATATGGAAGGACTTCATGGTAGATTTTCCCTTTGGAGTCCCACTATACATTTAAAAGAGATTTTTTACTGTTAGACCCGGTTGAGGGGTTGTTTTCTTTACCTGCCCCTTTGAAAGTCATTGTCTTTTGTGTTTTTGATTTGAATACAACATCTATTTTTCATCTTCACTCACAAGATAATGTTGAAATGGTTGTTTCTTCTCTTTATCTCTTTATGATACTTACTCGCGCACACCGCCTTGATCTCATCAGTAATGTCGAGTGATATCCACACCCTCTGTTTTATGGTCTTTCCTATTTTTTTCAAGTGTATTTGAATACTTTTCCGGAAGTATTCGCATTTCCTTTTGTAGAAAATAACGTTCTCCAGATACTAGTCGACTAACAAAATATACAATTTGTGTAGTCAAAGGAATGGCTAAAATACAACTGATAGTCAAAAACTAAGTATGAAAAAAAACGACATTCCTAAAGGGACAATCTAATATATTATCTAATCTGCTTATCGATTGTTGGTTTTTTATTTTTTTTATCTCATGGAATTAGCATTTGCTCCAAATTATAAATGTTCATTGCAGTTATCCCTCAGTTTACAACCAAAGATCATTCAGTTTAAATCGAGACTATAAAAATGAGGATATGTTTCTATATACTTACTAGTAAACTAAACAAAAAAACAAACAAAAAAATGGCATATTACGCTTTAGAATTAGCATTCATTTTATTCATAATGTCTTTCCAATCAGCACAGTTATTTGGTGTCACTATGCAATACCACATTTCTGTTTTAAATCTCAAAAATGGCATACCCTTTCATGATCAGAAGAATATACCGATTTTAATTCATTTTCATCATTTTATTTGATTCATATGCGAGTCTTTTAATTCTCAACGATTGACGACATTAGACTCACAGGTGAGTCTTTTGATAATAGTAAGAGAGCGAATTAAAAGACTCACATACGAGTCTACCGTCAGATTGTAATAATATCTGAAGTGAGATTTCAGCACACAACAACTGTATTTTTGACATGTATTTGAGGCGATTTTCTTAATTTCATCAGTTGTTAATGCAATTACCTTCGCATATTCCAGAATATTAACCCTTTTCGCTCGGACGAACCAGCAACTCATAGTAAGGCAAGTATCATAGTAGTACACAGTTTGTCGCCTTTGGCCAGGCCTGATTCGTTGGGAACAAACATTGCAATCCCTTTTTTGTCCAATCAAAATAACATACAGCTTTCCATTTAGTCGGATGCCTTCAGAAATACTTTGCGAAGTAGACGCTGTGCTAGATTGTCTTTCACCGGATACAAACGGTATTCTTGTGGGGATTTCTTCGGATTCTGTGCGCGTTGCCCATTCTAAAGGTTCAATCTCTTCTGTACAATCACTATGGCTTTCAGATACATCTTTAACGTCGTCGCTATCTTCATCACTTGCCCGGGTGCCCAAGAGGCACCGCTCGAGTTGTCGCATCACATACAGTGGTATCTGAGAGAATATATACTTATGGTTTTGACCCAAAGCCATGTAAAAGTAAAACTGAGGAATAACTGTGCGGTAAGACTCCGCTATATGTTGTTTCGGTATTAAACTGCAGTATTGGGATTCCCTGAAATCATACGCAATATTTGGTATTCCCTGAAAAAGTGCACAATTTTATTGCTTTGATATTCGCATATGGAATATTCTACTGCGTTAAATTTGATGACACCATGACATTATTTAAGATAATTTTAAACTCACCTATGCAAAATGAGTTATTTTATCATGGGCAAATATATTTATTTAGTTACATCAACAACCCACCGTCTCGAGTATTAATCGATGGCATTGCTATTATACTGTGTAATATCATATTTATGTCACTCGTTTTGTTCGTTTCGTTGTTGTAATCAAAAGCTTTTGTAGCTGAATGAAGTAGGAATATGAAAAAAATTCTTGTGAAATTCTTAATGTGATGTGTTTAGGATTTTAACGAAGCTTCCATTTAGGAATTTAAAATACAGCGGGTCTGGTTACCCCTGAATTATTTTAGTGATAAATAGTAGTGGTTTAGAATCTCTATCTTTACATGAACGATGAAATAGAATATAAACAAAACGGTGTTTTTCAATTTTTATTTTCCATTTTCTGATAATTTTCAATACAAAAGATGAAAGCATGAAAACATTTAACCCCGTAATATAAAATTTCAATTATACTATAGAATTTATAAATTTACTACCGCTGAATAAACATACATAAATTTGAACCTTTGAAATATTTAGCTATCACATCTTAAGCTAATATACAAAACTCTATCCAATATATACACAAATGATTTTAAAATAGAAACAATTCCGTTACATAGTGTTCTATCGATGTTTTCTATTCGTCCGGATTATACGGACTAATAAATTCATGAAACTTAATTATTGCTGTCAAATCCAGTTTTATGTGGTACTTCGTCAACGTATTAAATGAATGTGTTTTATGAATAAGTTCCAAAAATAAATTATTGAAAAAAAGTATCGATTTCGTATGATTTAATCCGACAATAGCTACCCAAATTCCTGATCCTTCAAACCCAATGTCGCGTAAATCGCAACATTTACAGGTACATACAGCAAATTTTTCAATAAATTCATTTACTGTCGATTTAAAATACGCGTTAGAAAACAGTATTCATTTCAAAAGACAGATCATTTCACCGATTTACAACTTAATCCATCGAAGATAATTCATATTGGAGTATTAAATCGATTATTAATGTTATTGTTACATAATGTTGATAAGTTTCGCATGACGGGAACAATCCGTTTCGCCATAAAATAAATATTAATAATACAAAAGATCATCCAATAAACGATTCCAAAATGTCGACACAACCCGTTGTGATTCTTAACATATCGGGGATATAAATTAAATGTAATGTTACGCTTTTAACATTGTAGATTGGAATTATCCGTGTATAACAGTCATTATGTGGATTATTTCCAGGCATGAGTACGCTTCGTTTAATATGTTCCTCGATTTAGCGCCGGGTTTAAAGAACTATCGGCTATTCTTTGATGAGCGATTCCCTCGGATATCGAAACATTTTCAAATGGCTAAAATTAAAAACACATCTGAATAAATTGAAAACTACATGTATTCATTAATCCGACTTTATAATACACATCCCGTTTCATAAACAAACTTCCCTTTATTTCTTATATACAATTTCATCGAAACAAAGATGAACCATATAAAAATACAAAAGGACATAGTACTAAATATAACCGAAATATAAGCGGGTCCTCATTGTCCGTCTTGCGTTTATTTGATGAGTTAACATAAATTAAAAAAAGATGTCTTAAATACTAAACATATATTTGTCAACGCGACACGCTGGCAAACCTGATGATTTTATCGGAATTATAAACGTTATTTACAATCCTCGCCGATATCGAAGAAATATTCCAATGTATTATTAAATTTTAGTCTTGAATAATGCTGATGATAACAGTCTGCAAGCTAGATATATTTGCAAAGCAGATTGGCGCTTTAAAATTTTAAGCACATAGATATGTATCGATTGATCAATTTTAACGGATGACGATCTTCCAAATTAGGAAACAAATACAGAGAGCATACAAGCCATGGATAAAATCATTATAACTGCAATTTTGTGAATTTGTGTTTACTATTTTCGTTTACATCTTCATGTCTAACACGAAAGGAAGATATAAAGGACATAAATAAAATTCCCTTATAAATTTCAATCTCGACTAAATCTCTTCAGTAATAATACAAAATTCATAAATTGTCTTCGTTTAATAAAGAACATTCATACTGTCTATAAATCAACTCTTTGCATTATTTCGCCGCCAATAAGCTCAAAAATATTTCATAAACGCCGTTATCTACTATATGATTTTACTTTTATGGATGTTTCAAGGATCTTTAGATCGTCTTAAGCTTTTTAAATTTCAACTATCTACTGGAAATCTTTTATGATTAGTAGTGATATTTTAATGCATCTTAAAATTGATTAGTTACAATTTTCATGTAAACTACTGCGAATGCGTTAAAGTATAAACAGTAATTATTACAGTGCAATGAAGACATTTATTGCCTTATTACTAAATCGCTGGCAGTTTTTAAAATAGTAGTGGAAAATATTTATATCGTAATAGAGTAAAACCTCGATTTAATGACATATCATGCGATTATGCAGAAATATTGAATCGATTAAATAAATTTATTTAATTCGGGAAAGAAAATATTTACTTAATTGTCCTCGATTATATCTATATGCATTAGCTAGAGCTTGATAACGTTTCCTGATGAAATTGAAGTAATACTCTCGGTTACGTTGAATTCATCTAAATCGAGATTTTACTGTACAAGCATTTCGTAAATCCTTAAAATTTATATTTTTCACAGCCCATTATCAGAAGAAAACGCGCAAAAGAAAATCACTGCAAGGTTTAAACATAAATAACGAGCCTAATTCTCATCACCGAGCAGATACACGACTCGACCAAGGATATGTACAATGATCTGATAATCATGAAAGATTTGCATCATGAAAGCAGCAATCTTACATGCGCGTCCATTTTAATTAAGTTACAAATGCTTACACATAATATGTCGTATAAATACATAGTTTACAATGTTCAAAAGAAGCATCAATTAAAATTCACTTATGACAATTCTTCGCGATTCGAGAATAAGATTACAGTGTACATTTATATAGATAGAACACGTCTCAATGCTACAAATTCTTTTCAGTTATAGGACACTTTCTCAATCAAAACAAAAGTTCATGGTCGTTGCAAATGGCAAACCTCCAGTTTCGATTGTGCTCTTCAACTAAAACATTGTTTCAATGAATGTTTGTAAAAAAATATGTCTTTATAGTATTCATTATAAATTTGTACAAGATTTATCCTCTATCAAAGGAATACATCGGAATCGATCGATACGATGCGTGCAAAATTACTCGCATATTAAAAATATTCAACATTCACCCGGCCTCAATTCTTCGCGAGCTCTCCAATCATATCCGTATTATTTTTAATCTTACAACTAAAACACTTGATAACATGCAGTAAGGCAGTGAACACGTTGCCATCGTCCAGACTGGCTTGCGGGGCGATCTATTTATGATTGCTTGTGAAATACAAAATCTCAATCCGTTACAGCGATGAAAATTTAAAAATACTGAAATCGGTAATGAAAAATATTTTGCATTGTCGCTTTCGATCTATGCCACTTTCACAATTGCCGACATATTACCAACGTCGAATCGATCTGTCAGGCACGGCACGTAAAAAAATATGTTAAAAAATAGCATCCTCCTGGGGTTCTCGATAGCTGGTCGCAATTATTTACACGGGACATAAGCAAACAGCAATATGTCGACTGCGGGTTCGCGAGTTTTCGACGCTGCATGCGAATCGATCGGATCCCATCATCGTTCAAGCTCGACAATTCGAAAAGGGCGATCCTCAATCCGAGTAAGAGAAAATAAATAAATCCACTTCGCTAGCAAACATTGCGAGAATCGCACGGCGACCCTCGATGTTTATATTTATTTAGATGATACAAATTTTAGTTAATAATACAAAAATAATAGTACTACGATCATTCATCGTCAGACACCGCCGATAAACAGACTCTGATATTCGGTCACATCCTCCACTTTTGATTGCACTCTATGATGTTTGACAGGCTAGAACGGGCGTCTCGGTCGCCGCACGCCTGCATCGTTTGTGCGAAAATATGCTCGGTCGGATCGAACCGACGAGTCGCGTCGGACCGGCGACGACGTTCCCGAGCGAGCTCTATGAATACGTTTTATTTCTCGATATACAAAATAACTCCGTCGCGCCAGAAGCGCTTGGAGATTTATAAATATGCCACGTCGACTTAAAACTGAAGCGTGCAGCGAACCCGCCGGAGGGGTCCGATTCGCCCCGACGGTCTCGCGAGGTCCGGGTCCCGAGCGGACGGGGGAGGCTATCGCTCGCGGGACGCGGGCGCGCGCCCGAGGAGCGGCCGCCGGTCGACGGGGGAGGAGTCGCGCTCGGGCGTCCGCCGCGCGCAGAGTTCGCATTATCTCTTGTGGGTCTTGAAGCTGACGGAGAGCGGCTGACCCATGAGGACGTAGCCGTTGAGCTCTTGGATCGCCATGGCCGCCTGGTCGAAGCTGCGCATCGTCACGAAGCCGAATCCCTTGCTGCGGTTGGACTGATGGTCTTTGATGATCTTGACGGAGACGATCGCGCCGTAGGGACCGAAGAGCTGCCACAGGGTGAGCTCTTCCACTTCGGCGGCGACGTTGTAGACGTAGATTGACCAGTTGGCAGCTGCGCGATCGTGGACGCCGCCGTACCACGGGTAGGCCTTGCCGGGGAAGGCGGCCCGAGCGGACTGCGTCGGGGGCGCCCTCGGCCGGTTCGGATTCGGCTTGTTGGCGAACTTGACGGTCAGCGGGTGCGAGAAACCCTCGGGCGCGGCGCCGTTCATCAGCTGGATGGCCCGCTCGGCCTCGTACTGGTGCTCGAAGAGCACGAACGCGATTCCGGCGGCGATGCGCGAGTTGACGATGCGGCCGAACTGCGAGAAAATAGCGTGCAGGTCCTGCAGGGTCATCTCGTCCGGCAGGTTGCACATGTAGAGGTTCCAGTCCGCCTCGGGCTTCGGCGGCGGCTTCGCCTCCGGGTTGAGCAGCGCGTGCGACACTTTCAGAGTCTTGTTCTGCATGAGGAGACCGTCGAAGGCCTTGCGCGCCTTCGCCGCGTCCTCGGCCTCCGCGTACTCGACGAAGCCGTAGCCGCGGTTCGCGATCAGCTTGCAACTCTCGAGCTTGCCCATCGCAGCGAACAGGGAGTACATCATCGCCTGCGTCATCACCTCGGGGATGTAGTTGACGATGAGCTTCGTGGGCGACTCCTCGCCGTAGCGAGTCGTCCCCGAGCCGCCCGAGCCGCCGGAGCCGCCCGGGCCGGCCCCGCCGCCGCCACCGCCGGCCGCCATCCGCCGGTTTCAGTCGCGAAACGCCATTCGCGCGACAGCGACAGCGACACCGCGACACCGTCGGCCGCCGACCGCACCGCACGCACCGCACGCTCCTCTAACCCGATATAGCCGGCTATTTTTAATCCGCCGCCGTCCACACGCTGCACGACCTTTCTCCTCCGCTTTAAATCGCTCTTTCGTCGTTAATCATATAAATGCAAAACCTGCACAAATCTTCAATTTAAAAATATTCAAAAATACAAGCACATTCCAGCAACTCAATCCCACAGACTAACATTTATTTAATACCCCCCCTTTTCGTATTATTTCATCTCCATTAAATTTTATTTAAAAAAAATCCAGTTAAAATCTATCAAAAAACCGCTTTTAAAAATTAATCGAAAAAATAAATCTGTCTTTATTTTAAAGAAATTTCACTTAAAAAATGAAATTGAAATTAATTATAATTTATTACAGAAAAAAAATTATATATAAGATTATACCTAAAAAATTTTTATTACCGATACAAATGTACAAAGTTCATAAAAATAAAATAAAAAGATGATTTAGCATAAATACAATCGAAACGACGACGATGACTGCATTTACATTAAAAAAGTTTGGTCAAAGTAACTATAAAAATCACGCATTGCCAGTGTTTATATATTTTAAATAGTACATGAGGGAGAAGTGGTGATATTTATATTGTTTCAAAATAAAATGTGCATAATACTTTTATTTTAATATTATTGCATTAGCGGTATTAAAATAGCAAGTTTAAATACAATTAAGTTTTAGTGAATTTGATAAAATATATATTGTTGAATAATTTCGGAGCATTTGTTGCTGTGATCTTTTTGTTTATTCTAAAAGACGCCACTCCAAAAATGCAACACGCAATATATTCGTTCATCGGGCCGGCGTATTCGCCGTTGTCGTTGGAGAGATTTGAAAATTGATAAATAGTCGCTCGATTGGTTCGGTTAGTGTTAAGGCTGTATTTACAAAAAGAGGCCGAAGGCGAGCAAAGGGCGAGAGGAGAAAAGGGGCCGATCGGCGCGGGGCGCGGGGCGTGCAGTGTTGCAGCGTTTCGTAATTGAGCGCGCGCGGGTCGTGGCGGTGCGCGAGCGGCGCGATGGTCGGCCAGTGATGGGCAACGCTGGGAGCGGCGCCGGTGGCGCGCGGGAGGGGCGAGAGGGGCGCGAGGTGGCGGCGTCCCCCGCCTCCCCCCGCACGCCCTCGCCGCAGCCGCACGGGGAAGCCTTCGTGTTCCCCCCGGTGGCAGCGGCGGGCGCGGCGCCCGGCAAGGCCGCCACCGACGACGAGGCGCCCGACGACGGCTCGCCGGAGCCCCCGCGGCGCCCCCGCCCGCGCTCGAACACCGTCTCCGAAGGCACCAACATCCCCGACAACCGGAAAGTGCTGCCCACCGTGTTCAAGTGGGAGGGTGGCGGCAAGCAGGTACTCGTCTATCGATCATATGACTGCGCTCACCCCCCTCCACCCTCAACTCTACCAATATTATACAAATTTATAACAGCTGATATGCAATCAAATTATATTTATTTATATTCTGCACGATAAAGATAATTGCTTATAAAACTTGGAAGTTACAAACCATAGTCAATATTTTGAGGTTATGGACGCCCATTGTATAATATGTCCACAACAAATATCAAGCGAATAAAATGCAATTTTTTCACCTTGAACATTGATGCATATTTTTTATTTCTGACTCGCAAAATAGTCTCACTAGTTTACCCAGGGTTCCCATTTCCAACATGATCTTGCATAGTTTTTTCTTAGTTGATGCTGTCATAAGCATTGCAAAAATCTACGAATATATGATGAATGTCGACAATGACAAAAAAAAATAAGTTGACCCCTTAATATAACTTTTCTTTATTGAGATCTGATTGTATTTAAAATGTTTAATTCTCAGGTTTATATCAGTGGAACGTTTACTGAATGGAAGACGCTGCCAATGGTCAAATCGCACGGTGATTTTGTTACGATTATTGACTTGCCTGAAGGAGAGCACCAGTATAAATTTTATGTGGACGGTGAATGGAGACACGATCCAGGACTGGTTCGTATTTCTTATTCTCAATGATGCATTTTGAACGAAATGGAGCTACTTTTAAAATCCATCATATTAATCGTTAATACATTGTTTATACTGTCGAGTGCATAAATAATCATTTCATAATTTTTAATGTTTATCAAGACAATGGGATGTACTTGAACATCATGAAGGAAATATTTATTTTGAATTCTTATTGTATTGTAATTCAATTTTTAACATCTGCATGAGGAATTCAAATGTAAATTACGTTGTAATTTCATGTATATGAATTAAAAGGTTCAATTGTGGTCAATACCCTTAAATGTATATCGAAGAATTGATACATTTTTAATGAAATATGCATTTTGTATGAATATGTGTTGTTGGCCAAACTTAATAATTGAGCAAAATCCAAATCCCATTGCATATAAAGTGTTCAGTGTTTGTTTTGCTTTTAGAAATTGATTGACAACGGTATGGGATCAAAAAATAATTTAGTATCTGTGAAGAAATCTGATTTTGAAGTTTTTCAAGCATTGGCCAAAGATAGTGAAAGTGTTCACGGTAATGTACAGAGAGAATATTCACAGGTAAATCTATGAAGTAAATCATTACGCCATGATTTAATTCGTTTTTATGCACCATTATTTTTAACTTGTATAGAATATATTTTAAATAAACTCTCTCTTTTAGGAAATACCTCAGAGTAAACCCTGGGACAAAGTTACCGGACCGCCTATTTTGCCACCGCATTTATTACAAGTTATTTTAAATAAAGATACACCACTTTCGGTATGTATATATGCAACCTCATACAATATGTATTCTTGATTATTTGGGGTTTCATTTACGGATTAATGACGGTAATAAGTACAGTAGAACCTCGATTATCCAGACAAATTGGTGATAAAAGTAGTCTGGTTTGATATTTTTAAAGCATCTGGGGTTCTTTGATTTTCTAATGATAAGCAATGGTAGTCTGTGTCTGCCTGCTGCATTTGAACACAACATTATAGTGACACGTTCTTTACTAGTTTTGTATCCAGGTGAAGTATTTTCACGTCTTGGTGCTAAAGATTTATTGGACAGTTTTTTCCAATTTAAGTCGGTCTCATCAGCATTATATGTATATACATTCTTTGTCAAATCCTTCCTTCTCCACAAATAGCTTCCATGTGTCAATTAATGTTTGCTGAAGGTATATCTGCGGAAAGCTTTTCCCTACAAAGTTCCCTGATACCATGTCGTCCTTTAAATTTTTCAAGCTAACCCAGACTTGCTTTAAGGTGGAATCTCCATTCCATCAACGTTTCTACCCCGCAAAAGTCTCACACATTCTGTTGAAGCTTTTAGAAAAAGGGATTATTCGGCTCTATTTTTTGCTGCCGCTCCACATAATCAAGAGTTTATTTGTATATATGTTTTAAATGTGAATTTTTTACATCTATTTGAATTTGCTTAATTATTTTCTCATTTTTCAGTGTGAACCGACGTTGCTTCCTGAACCGAACCACGTAATGTTAAATCACTTATATGCCTTATCGATTAAAGATGGTGTGATGGTACTATCAGCTACCCACAGATATAGAAAAAAATATGTAACCACTCTGCTTTACAAGCCTATATGATTGAATATCATTCCTAGTGTTAAAAATTGTGTATTTTCTAATGAAAAAATGTACAGCATAGTTATATTTTTATAGTATTATTTTAAACATTTAGTTCTCGTATTTGTATATCACGCAAGCTGGCACGTTCATAGCCTAGGATTTAGATCGAAACTTATATACGTCCAAATGATAAAATTTGAAACGACAGATTGTTGGCATCTTGAATTCTTGTTCTTAAATATATCTAGCTTTCTCAGCCTGTATTTCTAATCTTTTCGTTTTGAGTGCAATCTTGCAATTTTAAAATGATGTAATTTTAAGGCGAGGAATAATTGTTATTTATTTATAAATTTGCATATATTTATATCACCATTTTGAAGTATTTAGCTAATAACAATGATGGGCTTTCTGACTGTTGTCTTGAAAAGCTTTCGAGTGTGTTATGTGCATATACTTGCAGGCGTAGACAATGTATATAGTTTTTATCTTGAAATGTAAATCAGTTATCTTCTAAATAAAGTTTATGATTATATTTCTTATTTTACTGAAAATAGTTGTTGTACAAAACGATGTGATAATATGTAGAACTTAACTTCAAACTATGGATTTATTTACACATTTTTATTATTTACATATTTTGTATTTATTATTTTTATATACCTAATATGTCGTTGGATCCTTATTCCCTTTGTTAAAATAATGTATATAAAAATAATGCAGAACTAAACACATACGAACATAACGGTTGAAAATTATTAAAAATGAGCAGCATTCAAAATTGAAATAAATATATTATCCTACTTCTGGTAGGTGAGGAATGACGATCTTCTTTTTTTAATATGTGTTTAAATCTTCCCCTTTGCAAAATAGATGTGCAAAGGTTGTTGTGAAGTTTGGAGCATGCTGTTATAAAGACGGTCATAATAAATTATATGTTTTATGTTATATAAATCGTTTTACATTTTTAAAAATATGAATCTTCTCATTAATAAACCATCTACAAAATATTATTACACTTTTAACTAATTTCATCCAATATTTCAAAACCTATCCTCTAAGTCATCTTCAACAAAAAGTAATCCAAAACATCACTTGTATAAAACAATATTCGGTGTCCTAATTATTATTTCTCAACATAGTCTCCTTTCAGCTCGATACACTTCCTGGCAATGTTTAATAGCTTCAATGCCCTGTTTATAGAGAGAAACTTCGAGCTCCGTAAAATAGCCAAAAGAAATCAATTTAAACTTTAATTCATTAATTTTGGATGAACTGGATGCTATGTCTCAAAACAACACTTTCTTTTTCACCAAATATGACTATTTTTTCTTGATTTCAACACTTAAACGTTGCAATAAGTTTGCATAATATTTGTCATTTATTGCTTTTCCTTTTTGGCGCGTAAAATAAATCTAAAATTAACACTAGTGTAAATTACAGCCGTTATGATGTGAGTGTGTATAGGGCAATGTGCGAACGGAATGGTTTTTAAATCCGGCAATTCTTCTCAAAAGCTTGAGAATTGCATTTGTACGATTATCGAGTGAAATAGACTTTAATAAAGCAATTCTAAAATAAATATGTTGTGTTTTTATTTATATTAATTTTTTATAAACTTTTTTTACGCGATTTTTGATACATTCTATCACATTGATTTGAAGTTATGCGGTTTTTAAAAATAACAGAACCCATCCCTCAGTTTTCTATGTAGTTCAAGTCCTTTTATATGCGACTCCTCGTCGATCGTAACTATCGCATGAAAACAGACCGAAGTCTAATAATATTTAGATAGAATAGGGTTTAAGTGTTTGAATGAAGTGGGAACAAAAACTCACTTTGAAGGATAGAAATCGTCTCATTTGGGATACGCAAATTTCTAGTTTTTACTACTTTATATACAATCAAAAAGGTCGTCGAGTAGAAAAGGAGTCTGTCGAAGGAAATTGTATCCCTGGGCAAATCTCTAGGCCTCAAGGTAAATAAATTTGACATTGAAGAACTCGTTGCAGAATATAGCGCGGACCTCAGCGTCGATGAGTTGCATGAACAATAACACCGTCAACTAAAGGAGGCTCTGTCGGGAGCAGAGGAAAAGAAGAGGGAGAAAAAGAAACTGTTTAAGTTACAAACATTTGGAAAGAAAATCATCCAGATAAAGCAGCAGCTATTAAGGCTATTCATTTATTTAATGATGTTGCTATGGCTCATTTCAGCAGCGTGTTGAAAAGTCGCCAAAAACATGTGTCGATTGTAAAATTCTTTAAGAGAAAAGTCAAAGTTAAAGCCAACATCAACTAAAAAAGTAAAACTCAGAGATAAAGTGAGTGAATCTGTTGAGAGTTCTCCCGAGATACAGCTGATCGATGGACACAGCAACAGCGACTAATCCTCCCACCACCAGTCTCTGACTTCTTCAAGGTACTATGAATAAATAATTGTTTTAATCTTTTATACTTATATTAACATTAATATAGGTATTATTGAACAATATTTTGTATTATTAAATGAATTTTTTTTCATAGTAATATTTTTGAGGGATCCGGAACGAATCAATTGCACTTCCATTATTTTTTGTGGGAAAATTCGTTTCGGATTTTTCGGCTTTCGGAATGAATTAAACTCATAACCCGAGGTTCCACTGTACATACATCTTAAGTAACAAAAACATCTTAGAATCACGAAGATAAAAAGTCTGTCAAATGATAAAAAATGGAGTCAGGGATAAAATCAATAGGGTGAAATTTTTAAATAAAAAAAAAATAAGCTGATGATTGAATAGCACTTTTATAAAATGACACAGTTATTTCATTATTATTTCGTAGTTTCAAGGACTTGCGTGATAATTTCGCTTTATTTAACAGAAAAATGGCATGCATTTTTAGCAATTCTTATATTTTAATGTAAAAACAAATTTTACAGTCTTCATACATAACATTTTTTATATCGATAACAATTTTTACAATAATAAAATCGTATGAAATTTGTGTTTTAGCCATCTAAACATTCGAAAATTAAGATTACCCCATAGATGTATCAATTCCTTGTTATACAATTGTTAGTATTATAGGTACTAATCATTGAAATATACAGTGATCTGAAATAATATAGTGTTTTCGTTCACTGTATATTTAAAATGAATCGACATATACTGCATAGAAAGAATATTAAATTCTTTGAACTAAATAAACCACCTGGTCACTAATACTGCATTATATAAAATATCGCTGTTTCGGCACACTTAATCCTTCGGCACTTTAATTTTAATAACCGTTTATATATCTAGATAGAACTATTAGTAAATTTGAAAATAATAATATCATCCATTTTCATCGGCATCATCTTACTAAAGCAGAAAGACATGTTCGGCCCATTTAAAGCGTTTCTTTTAAGCTTTTTATAATACGTTTTATCTTATCGTTTGAATTAGTGTTTTCTTTATTAAAACATAAATTTTAATATGTACTTAAAATTATGTCATACAATTCATTGTACTGTTGTTTAATCAATGTGTAAGTTTTATTTTACGAGTGCTGATAAGGTGTTATTTCTGCACTCTATTATATTCAGATAAAATAAATTTAAAATTATCTTTCTTTCGTAATCCATCGTAAACTTAAAAATAAAAATAAACTGCATAAAAATATATGTTGTTTAAAAAATAAAATAAATAAGTAATACTAAATCAATTAAGCTTTGGGAGATTTTTTTCCTATTCATCATTTGCTTCTTCGAGTAAATGCACTTCATCTTGTGATGCTTTTTGAATTTTCGGTTGATTATCGACAGGATTTTGTGAGTAAATGATAACAGATATGGACACGATTAATATGGATAACATGGTATAGTGATTAATAGGAATACTAAATATTAAATAACACGCTACGGCCGTAAACATGAGTTCTAATGCACTAGCAAAAGTTTTTAATATCGAATTTAATGTTTTCAAAAAGAAACTTGTCACTACACCAACTGCCGCACTATTCAACATAATTAATATTGTATTCAAATGTAGAACACCTTTGAATGATGACAAATTCAAAGTGTTTAATGATTCCTTATGAAAAGCTATGATTATAAGATTACAGATAATTGAATCTAAATACATAAATACATTTTGAATGTATATATCGACCGTCAGACCTTTATTTTTTAATAAATACTCGTTGTATACTCCAGCGAGTGACGAACAAAAACTCTGGATTAATATTAAAACAGCGCTAAAACTGAATATTTGTTGGACAATGCTGTGATTATCGGATGTCTTAGAATCACCACCGGCGTCTATGTGTTTGATCATGCAGCCGACAGTCAGCGTAACCAAAGCAAACCATTGTTTACCTGTCAAATATTTCTTGAAAATCATCTGTGAAATGTAATAAAAATGTTTTTATATTTCAAATCAATCAGTGAATAATTCAAATATGTCAATTAAACGTACCTGGAATAGTAAAGCTGTTATAACTACTCGGAACTGTAGTAATAAATAGTACGTTGTTGGATCAAAGGCAGTCAAATTTGTAAATGCAAGATTGTTATAAAAACAATACAGTAAGGACGGCACAAAGTATAATCCTAATAAATTGAGATTGTCGTATATGACAACGAACATACCCTTCACGCTTTCACTAAAAATATTCAAAAACATTATATAATTCCAATCAATTATCTTATTAAATCAAACCTTCTATCGCTTAAGGGATGTTTCTACCTTGTTGGTTTTTAAAGTTAAAACTGAGGTGCAAAATGCTTAAAACAAGAAAATTTAATTGCGGAAAAAGATGAGTGACCTGGCCGCATAGAGACTTGCGATTTAAGATAACCCCAAAAGAAGAAATCTAAACGATCTTCCATTCATGAAATATGCCCTAAATCCTCAAATCCTGTTGGAACCATATATCATAGAAATCCATATCATCCCGTTTAGGCATTGGTAGTTATGGCAATGCCAGTTTGGTTTTGGAAGAAATACGGACTGATGATTCTGCCAAACCAAAATCCACCCCAAACAGCAACTTTCTCGGGATGCATTTAGTGCTGGTGTATCTCATGTGATCATCGCTATAATCTTCCATGGTTATTTACCATATACTATTGAACAATTCCCAATAAATTTGATATATGTTGCTTTAATAACATAGCCGCTATAACCTAACAAACTTCGATCGTCTCTATTGGAAGACCATGTAGAAAACAGTGCTTACATTAAATATTAAGAACAAATATTTCAAAATACATTCATATATGCATTTTATTTAATAATTGATTAGTTCAGAATTATTACAACAATATTAACTTTTATATTTATGACCTTATAATCTGATATTTACAATTCATGTTATAGAAATTGTTTTTTTTGTTATTTAATAGGGTAGTGTTTTAATCAGTATAAAAATATTACTATTACAATTTTACCCGATATAACTACATATCCAATCCAATTAATTTTATCTGAAACTATAAAAAAACACTTACTTTTTACAATAGAGAATAGCGGATGCTAATAATTTTATTACTTCCGTCAGCAACACGACCAAAGTGGTGTTGTAGTTATACTTTTTTTCTGCATTTTGTGATGCAGTTACTAAAATACCTGAAATAGAATGAAATAAAATATTGTATTTGTGTTATTACACTGCTTTCACGACTGAGATTTTACGCGGAAATGGAAATAGGCTTATCTACTTTGATAAGCACGAATAAATGTATACTAAACATTTAATCATCTGAATTCGTATTCATATGACTTTTTGTTTAATATATGAGTATTTAAATTGATATGATTTCTAAATTTTATGTTTGTTCCTTAAAACTAAAATTTTATTACCCATAGAAAAAAATGTTATCAGACACTTTAAGCTACGATGAAATCTACCTGATGATTTGCCGCTTGTATCAAAATTATTATGACTAATAACTGTATTTATATAATGTATAAAGATCCATTTACATATCTAGTCATTTTAGCATTCATCATTATCAAAATCACAATATTAAAAATAATTAAACAGTTTTAAATGAAGAACAAATATACGTTTTAAAAAAACACAATAAATAGCAACTGTTGACTTATATGTATGAAAAATAGCTTAATATATTTCAAAAAAGGATTTTCCATAAATATGTATTACAAACTACGATTATTAGTATTATAATTTCAAAATTCGACTAAGTAACAAATTAAGTCATTCATAAATATCAACATAAAAGGTTATTAACAGTAATATCAAATACCTTGATTTACAAATAATGTCATGTAAGCAACAAAGATGAAAGCACTTAATTTAGTCGGAAACAATTCCGACCACCGGATTCGGAGCATGGTTACGGCCGATCTTTTCCGCGCTTCATTTAGTAAGTGTTAGTTGTGTTTGACATTTCACATTTTTAAAATTAAGTCCTAAAGCGAATAATTAATGACCTTGTGCTAATTTTTTCTACGGACGAAAAAACTGAGCATCGTCATATTGACTGAGTGGCAATATCATTTACGCTTGTTGATACGCTTTTTTTAAATAATGAAAATTTTGAATAAAAATAAATTGTATATATGAATTAGATTAAATATTTAATTAATTAATTTAAGCATAGTATAATTAATAATAGCTGAATGTATATGAATAGAGAACATATTAATCAAAGTACTATTGTTAATAATTAAATATATTTTTTAAAAGCAATCAACAACAATTATTTTATCGTCAAACGATATTTAATTTTATACTTGAATATAAGATTAGCTCTTATTTAATTTTGAATAATATTAAATACTTTATGTTTAATGAATAATTATCAAAATCAAATTTTTATGGAAAGCAGAAATACAAATCCTTTTATTGGCAGACATTTACGTTCTTTTGATATTTTTTTATTTAAAAAAAAACTTAAAAGTGACATTTGCTGAGTAGCTGCTGTTTGTTTTCGTTCAATATGACATTGTTTTTTAATTTCAAATGCTGAAATTTTTATGTCATCATATATATCCTTGATATGGAAAATTTCAATGCTAATTATGGAATTCCATTCTCCTCAATTTGTAGAACATGTTTAAATACCAAAGAAGATATGAGACCTGTGCATGAAGCTTCCATAGCTGATATGCTTATGTACAGTGCTTCGGTTCAGGTGTGTTTTTGAAATATGTCATTCATTACTAAAATATAAATACTCGTGAATTTATTTGAAAATTGGTGAAATTTTTCCATTTTATTAAAATGTTTTTAAATTCTAGAATTAATTCTTTGTTGTATTTTAAAACACTTATTTTAATTCAGGTGGTGCACGGGGATGGGATGCCTAATTTTATTTGTTTACAGTGTTTAAGACAAATCAACAGGTCATATTCGTTCAAACAATTGTGCGAAAAATCAGATGCTATATTGAGACAATATGTTTTGGATGGTTTTCTGCCAACTCAGTTGCAGGTAATATATTTTGAATGGAAAGGACTATATGTTAATTCTCAGAGTATGATGTACCGCAATGTCAGTAATATCATGAAATACATAAATATTCCAATTTTAATATAATAATTTTTTTGTCGTAGGACCAAAGTGATATGCATATTGAGAAAATAGACATTCCAGGATGTGATGCATCAGCTAAATATTTACGTCAGGTACACTATTTTCTTAAATTTGCATGAATTTTTATGAATGTTATTTTTAAATTGAAAATATTATATTCATCAGCAAGAACTTATCCTCACAACATTTGACGATGAAAATGATTTATTAAGACCATCAGAATCATTTGCAAAATTATCTCAACAGCAATCAGAAGATGAGGACACGACAGGTATCGACATTTTTTTAAATATGAAGCCTTTCAATTGAGACGCTTAAAATTTGTTAGCTTATACCGACCATATTATTAAAGTAACATTTATCAAATTTATTGTAAATTGTTCAATAATGTATGGCAAATCACCATGGAAGATTAGCGCAGCGCACTGATATTTATAATATTTATTTTTTAAAGGTTTTATTGACTGTCCAGAGTTAGATTTGGAACCAGAATGTAATTTGGTAGAAAATGCTTTGGCAGCTTTACAAGAAGACTTAGAAAGAAGAGATGAAATTCCAGATACTGAAGAGTCACAGTGGTTTCAACAAGATGATTTATTAAAGAATTCCAAATCAGATGGGTCTGATTTTAGTAAACTCACAAAATCTAGTAGTTCAACTGCACATTTCAAAAATAAATCAGGTCAATATCATAATTGAGGTCAATTCCAGTTCTAGATTCAATTCAATCAATATTTGGGATTTATACTATTTTATTTGCAGCAGCACAACTTTACAGAAAAAATGTAATTGATGCATCCGAAAAAAAACACCATTGTTTGCAATGTACGGAAGGATTCACAAATGCTCATGATCTATCAGTGCATATGTCTACACATCCAACTGATGGAAATATTAAATGTTGCATATGCAATAAACAGTTCATTCGTAAGACTAATTTACTCAAATATATATATCTTGGTTTTACAAATTAAAAAATATACAATTCTCATAATGAAATGATAAATATATTTGTATTTCAGGCATGAGGATGCTAAAAAGGCACATAAAAATTCATATGTCATGGAAAGCTTATAAATGCCATATATGCTCAAAGGAATTCACGGAATCTGGTTCATTAAATAAACATATCAAAAGGTTAATTAATCGTATAATTTGTGTATTTTTCTTTATGCCATATTTATAACTTTTTTTCATTGTTTTCTGAAGACACGAAGGCCTCGTAAAGGAAAAAAACCATGTCTGCGTAACGTGCGGAAAAGGATATCAAGATTCTTATTATTTGGCAATACATATGAGAAAACACACCGGTGAAAAGCCATTTTCTTGCGAACATTGTACGAAATCATTTTCTGATCAGAGACTGCTGGCTTCCCATATTAAATCGCATAATCAAGATAAATCACATCAATGCATGTTTTGTTCCAAAAGGTATTATTTAATAATATAAAAATATAATCAGTTAGCGATGAAACGTAAAAATAAATATTTATTTATTGCAGTTTTACTCATTCATCGACTCTTACCACTCATCTAAGAACACATACTGGAGAAAAACCTTATATTTGTAATATATGTGGTAAAAAATTCATACAAGTAAATTATCTATTTATCATTTCCTGCAAAATTCCAGGTTATATTTGAATGTCGCTCGTATTTGTGTAATTAATTAATCATTTTAATTTTTAGTCATCAAATTTATCATTGCATATGCGAACTCATACGGGCGTTAAACCGTACTTTTGTGGAATATGCAATAAAAGTTTTGCATCATCATCGACGCTCACATATCATTCCAGAACACACACTGGAGAAAAACCATACCTTTGTTCGGTTTGCGGAAAATCTTTTGCAAGGTTATTTACTTTTTAAGTTGTTTAAAATGAATCAATATGCATTTCATAAAATGTATGTATATTTTGTAGATCGGAAGACGTCACACTGCATATGCGAACGCACACAGGTGAAAAACCGTTTCAATGTCCTACGTGTCAAAAAAAATTCACCACTTCTAGTCATAGGTGGGTTGTAATTTCAAAATATAAATATCTCATTGGATTTAAATAAAATTATACGTTATTTTGTAAATTATAGAAATCAACATATGCTCATCCATTCCGGAGAGAAACCACACTTGTGTCGGATTTGCAATAAGGGTTGTACATCTCTGGCGCAGATAAGACAACATATGCTTAAAGCTCATGGTGAAACAATCGAAAATTCTAGCAAAAACAAAGAAACTAATGATATAAAACCAATCGTGCCAACTAATGATACTGACAAAGAAGAAAAGTTATAACCAAACCGTCGACTTATTTCTTAATAATAATCAATTGTTATAAGATCAAGGCTAATGTTTTATCCTACGTAGTAATTTATCTGGTATTTGGTGTAATTATGACATAGTCGACTTAATGTTGATCTATATTCCGGTAACTCAAGTGATTAATGCAATACACCCATACCGCGCTTCATGACCTAGAAACATTGCGAGCCGTAAATTGATAAAGTGCCATAATTAAAAAAGGTCATCATAGCGAATTGTCATATAAAGAGCGGCCGTATAGCGAGATATAGGTGTAATGTATTAATTTCAAATGAGAATCTATGTACCTTGATAGATATTATACATCCTTGGTTATGTGTATAGAAAACATTTTTTTTTAAATCTAAATTTGTCAATATTACTGCAATTATTTAATTTGAAATTAAAAACTCGTCGTCGAAACCTCAAAGAAAAAGTAAATTTATACTATAGATATATCACTTTTATAAAACATGGAAAAAATATAATGTAATTCTAGGAAATTTGCAAAAAACTGAAACAATTAACTCAAAATTCGTTGCGGACATTAATAAGAATTTTCGAAACCTGAATAATTGTACATACCGGCTTTAAATTAAAATCTACAAAGCTGCTTTTTTGTCTACAAGTAGTTTACGTTCATTATTGTTATATAAACGTCGTCTACTTTCGATACAAGATGGTTAGGGCTTTGGTAGACGTTGCTATAGTCGTAGCGTGGGAACTTGATTGAAGCATTGCAATATTAAGTAGATATCATCATCTTTATAGTGCAGCCACAAATAATCCACTGCAGAACTATGGACCTCTTCAATATCCATTTACAGGAAGGGGTTACATCATTCTCGTCTGTATCATACATTCACCTCCTTATTCACTCGATATTGAAGGTACCATATCCTCCAAGTTTCATTTTGAACGTTCACCTTACTGGAAAGGGCTTTCTGGAATGCAGAGTCCAGTCCCTCCTTTCCTGGCTAGGGTGCATTTTGGATTCGCTCCTACACCAACTGAGGGTGTCTCCCCATCCACTTGCAACTTATCCGAGCAAATTCGAGATTGAGTGGTTTCCTTTTTCAGATTGATCCTCTCAGTTCGGCGATTTCAAAGTGATATAGAAGGTAACGGAAGATATTCTAATAATAAATCATCCTTCCAGCCTGTCTGCTTGTTGTTCCTCCTGTCGTTGTTCTGATTTTGAACCTTTCTGGTTCTAAACCGGTAAGGTTTATTATGTTGTATACTATTGTGTGGAGTCAAATATGAGAAAGGGAGTGATAGCAAGTCGGGTGGTTTGTGTTCTTGTTGGTAACTAGTTCTTCCTAGTTGTAGTGATTAGAAGGACCGAGGACATTGTGTATGTGAGAGCCAAGAGTGAACATTATGTAAATATATGGACTAGGATATCGAAACGCGTATCATTCGCGTATCAATTAGACAATATTTAATTGGTCAGACTGGAAGCAGCTACAATATAGTTTCAGTCTTGTTGGTATAAAACATTTATATAATATTTTTTACAGGTCTCAAAAATTGTTATAAATGCCGGCAACAACGTCATTGAGGTAGACTATCATTTTATTTACTTACAATATCTGAACAACAAAATGAGAAAAAATCATCTTTTACTGTCCGTAAAGCAAATAAGGGTTGTTATGGCTAGACTTGGTATTTTATTTATATTCTTTAGTATAAAAAAATGTATATATTGGAACTTGTACAGTACAATAATGGTATTACAAAATGATGCATCTGTTATGTTTAACCGTTACACTGCGGAGAGTCAATAAAGTGATGCTTGACTTGATCGTTCCTGAGCACACCTGACCGTCAGCAGCATAACGGTTAAATTTTGAATCAAAAACTTAAATTTTCATACACATAACCATGTGCTGCATTTATTCAAATAAAAATACAGTACTATAGAACAAAGTTGTTATACATCCATTTGATGAATTTTATTAATACAGTAATATATATTTTGAAAATAGTTGAGTCTCTGTAATTCTATTATGGTAATTTTATTTCATATTCAGAGCTCCCTATGCTGTTTGTGCTATTCCCTGCCGCACCCTATAAGTTGAGGCTCTGACTTGTGAGGCTCAACTATGTTGTAGTATTTATTTTCTGACAAATTTTGTATATTTTAATGAGACTTGCAAGTCGTTAATTTAAAAAAATATGATGAATAATTAATCGAATTGCAAAATGTACAAAGATGAAATATTACATAAATAATAAATTGAAGGCTGAATTGATGACGCTTTTTTTTAAACACAATAATACATTTTCGATGGACTCGTAACATCATAAAGTTTCATAATAGATTAACGAGTAATGCGAAAATGAAACAACCGTATAGATATGAAATAAGTGTTGTTTATTTTCAAATATGATAATTTTTACATATTCACATGGAAAGCTGCAATTTACAATGTTATCTCGATAGAAAATTAGCCATTATCTGTAATTGATTTGGCAAACTTCAACAGCATTATTTTAATTAAAATCACATTTATCAGTCTTTTTTTAATGATATGTCTGCAATGGCTCAAAACACATATGAATATAAAACAGCTTTTTATAACGTATATTTACAAATCGACAATAGTGACGTCACACCAGTATCCTTCATGTGAAATGAGTTTCGAAAGAAAATCAATATTCTCTTGATCCAATAATATTTATAGAACTTGTCAACGTGCAATTCATATGGATCATAGTGTTTATGGCGTATTTTAGATGAAATAATGTCACCGAATGAAGGATGCTTGTGTAGTGCAATATAACACACTTTATGCGTTTGATAAATGTAGATTGCACACGTGAAATTAAATTTAAATCACATTTGGCACCAGTTTAATTTTTTTCATAGCAAAATTCATAAATAAAGCATCTTATATGATCGCAATGACACCAAAATATTTATACAGACTATATACAAGTATACAATACCACTATCATTACAATCATCCTTAATTTAATACATTATCATAAGAGGATTAGTAAAAATATTTAAGACAGTAAGATAATCATCGATTCATGCGTATCGGGTTTAAATAAGTACGCACGATTGAAGACACAAATTATTTGACTCGTTTTTTAAAAACATCTTTCCCCAAAATTGAACGATTAAATTAATTCATTTAATATCATCGCGCTGACATTTAATATATTTATCGGATGATTAAACCGATGCAACTGCGGAACCAATATCTGAATTAAATCTATTTATCTTGATATAAAATAATGCGGAATGAACTATAGATTTTTATACACACAGAACTTAAAATGTTAATTAAACACGATCATATATAATAATATTTAAAAAAAAATCAATAAATAAAAATGGACGATAAAATATTAATCAAAACACTGCATGAAAAAATTTATTATTAAAAAATTATAATACAAATTAGTTGTGCACGATTTACTTAGAGTATTAAACATATCACATTTAAATAATAATGATGATAGCATTATCAGGACCAGATTGCCAACAATAATAAAATATCCACTTGAATTATTTTCATGCATGCGTGGCGCAGGTTGATACGAATTACTTGATAATAGGTCGCCCTGTTTGCCAGTTGTTGATAAAATTAAGCATTAAATATGTGGTTAAAATAAATGTATTAAATGTTTTATGAATAGAATGCAAGAAAAACCAAAGGCACCTCTCGCTTAAGGGGTCATCTCACTTAAGGGGTCGTCTCTAAGGAAATCATCCGCTCGAAGCAATCGCTCCATCCAGATTACACCCCAGCGGCTCTGAGACCGCTGTGGCCATAGGCGCAGATTTTTGGTGCGAATTGCAAAAACATGCAACTACAAGATCGTTATATTTGTACAAGCAACCTCCGTCTCTCACAGAGGATGAGTAAATCTTAACGAGTCATTTATGAAGAATTAACATCTGATAATTTATTGGAAAAATGCCTTGACTCGTTTCAACGCGTGCGTCAATAAATTTTGTTACTATTAAACAAAAACTATTCATTAAAGATACTGCGATAGCGACACGCTTTACAGATTAAAAATCTTTTTGATTTTTTATTTGAAGCCTGAATGAAAAAATTGTTCCACACCGTGGATTTGCATCTTTTTTGACATGTCATTTTGATATTTTAAAAATGATATAATATATATTTTTTTAAATTATGAATTTATTTTTATAGTATTATATAAGAGTGCCATAATAAATCTCAAAAAGATTCATTTAATTATATCGTGTATTTACTATGAAAAAAATTGTTTAAAAATTGCCTATTTTTTGGGCCGTCAAAGTGAGATGACCCCTTAATTAATATTGTGACGAAATAAAAATAGATAACGATAAAAGATATACATTTTTAGCCTCTAAATACGAAATTATATATGAAATCTAATAGGAGAACCAAAGAGGATGATGAATTTTCAAAACGCGTCGATTCACGATCGGTTTCATTCGCCGGCTGCAAAAACTCGAAACAACATTTTCATTGTCTAGTCGGATATAAATGATTGCCGCTACATTTCAAACAACCATCCATACTAAAAACACTTATTAAATTTAACATCAGTGATTTAATTATAATTTTTTTACAAATATAAAAACAACGTATTTCTTTTCAGACCCCCGTTATACATATATACATATTTAATTTTTACATTAAATCATAGGAGAAAAGTTACAATAGACGTTATTCTCCAGATCTGTTTCAATTTGTTCCTAATATAATTAAAACTATCTACAAATTTTCTATTTTTATTTAAATATAACCAGTGTGATTTGGATATTGACGTTCGACAGAAATTGCAGCAACTGAAGACGTTTCATATTTTATTTTGCAAGCACCAGGCATCTAACTATTTAATGATTAAAGACGTCTAAAAATCGAAAATACACTCGAATCTAAAAAAATTCTATATAACTTTAATATTTACATACACCTGTTTATGTGAAATTGAGTCCAAAACATGTCCAAACTTTATTTATACATGTATATTTTTGAAAATGGCAAGCATTGTGTTAATATTTGGGATGAGCAAATTTATAAAAATAAACTAGTACAGTGGAACCTCGCTTAACGGGGTTCTCGTATAATAAAATGTAAAAAATAGTTCATTTAATGAGCATCGTTTCGCATAATAACGATAAGAATATTGTGAAGTGTCAGATTATAAAAACCAAGCACAATCGCTTGCGCATAATTAGCTGATTGTACTCGGATATCAATACTCATTAAGCTTTCATCCAATCAGTTTGTCCGCTCTTAAGCAATCGTTCCGCTAGCAGATGACCTCCGCGAATAATTAAATTCATCAAGATCCAGTTTTTGCCTCCCATTCCGTTAACTCAGCCTAGAGATTAAGAAGTTATTTATAACTTTAAGCTCTACGCGAACACAATCTTGGAGTGTGTAGACATGAAGAAAGAAACCAATCTCACTCTTAGTGTTTTGAAAACGGTCACTTTCACTAAGAGGGGTCACCAAAAGACACTACCTGAGGGTGTAGGAGTTACATCCATCTCGTCTCGATTTCAAAACGATATAGAAGGCAACGGAAGACAATGTTGATAACGTTGCAAAATTAAATTCTTCATATGCCTCTCAAGGCCATCTATTTGGTATTCTTGTCCTGGGATAAATTGGGACTGCGATTCTGGAACGGTTATGCTCGATAAGCGAGATTCCACTGTACTTAAATATGAGCTTTACATTATTAGATTAGTACACTTTCAATTATCCAAAAGAAAATAATTTAAATTCGGCACAAGATCATTAATTAGTATTTTTGGAACAGTTAGGTACAATTCAAGGCACTGTAAGTTGGAATGATTTGCAATAAATTATGATAGCTTTATGAAACAAATATCAGTCAGATATCAAAAGGAATCACTTCTTCGAATTCAGAATACTCTATCGAAGCTATCAAGTTGATATAATAAACCTCGTTTGACTTTAAAACTATCACATCTATAAAGTAATTTGTGTTCCGTTGATTTTATTTTTAGTTTATAAACTTATAAAAGACTAGCGACTAAAAACAATAAAAAGTCTTGATTCAAAAAATAATGCAATTTAACTACCATTTCGTTATTTATTGTTATTCCTAATATTAGTCTGCTTCTGCAATAATTGTAAGTGTACCATAACTATGTCAATTACAGTGTAAAGCAAAATTAACTCAGTATACAAGGAATGTGTGTAAAAAAATGCATGATTTCTCTTCACCTTTTTAAAGATAATAAATTTTCTAAACACTTATTGGCATACTTTGACACTCATTTTTTATATACCCTTCTCGAATTATCAACTAAATTTTTGAATCACCAATAGTATACATTTTACATAATTTCACAGCACTTCCTTACATAATTAAATCATAAAAGAAGTGTTAAATCACACATCAATTTTAAATATATTAATTATGCATTCGAAATCATGATTAACTACGACAAAATTGAGTTGTTACAAATGTGTGATCTAAATTCCCATACAGTTCCAAAACGATTAATATAAATAAATAAATTGCACATATGTGAAGTGAAACGAAAACAATTGCGAATTAATATTAATAATCAAGCAAATAAATGGAATCATTTTTTTTCTCTATCGTTAAATATTATCACACTTTCACACACTTAGAGCAGGTCCCGTTTCAATGTAAAATAATTACTTACATGACTAACGTTATCAAAAAGTCTCCAAGAAATATCCACAAGTAGACAAGGGTAATTCATTACCGGCGTGTAAAAATTATGAATAAATTTGGCTTTTTAAAAATTAGACGCTAGAATTTTTTTTATACATTATCAATTAATAAATTCGAAATAAACTCTAAAAAATAGCCACACTTCGAAATCACCTACAAATACATAAACAAATACTATAATTTGACATTTATATTGACATACTTTAAGTTTACTCTTTAAAAAATACTTTTTCCTAAAAAAAAAAAAAATACAATATCAATGTACAATATAATACAAATTGAATTATAAATAATCACAATTTTTAAGTACTATGTTTCATATTATTTGTGAATATACGTTACCGCTATGGTAGATAATTAAAGAAAAATAATCGTCGTCGGATATCATCGATTTGTAGACTTGATGATAGTTTAAATACATTATAACTGTATAATATCATCGACAGTTTACTGCAGGACTTCTACAGCATGATTGTGATGTGTACGAAGCGTACAACATAAGAAGTCGTCTATGTATTATGCACAATCAGATAAATTAATGACGGAGCGGATTTCAATAGAAATGATTGGAAAGTATATATAATCTAAGATTAAGTAAAAAAATCCTTATCACTCAAAGGGAGTTATTCAAAGAGTAACACTAGAATAATTTATTATTAAATTTTGTTCCGTATTTTATATATTTGTGAGGGAAATAATACGTGTTGCATACATTAATAAACCACCCAAATTTCATATTTTTTCTCTTTAGAAATGCAAATATGAATATTTAAATTTTAAGATCAAAAACTATTTGTAGTCAACGGAGGAGATATTAAGCCGGATCCTCAAATATTGGTTCATCTATCAAGAATTTACATCGAGAGCGCTAGTAAATAATTTACTTCGATAGACTACAGATCTGTCCCCATCAATTTATCACCTAATAAAATTAAGAATAGCAATTAAAATAAGATAATTATAAAGCTCAATAATCTCGAGTTCATACCTACATACAGTGTGGTCAGTAATAGCATTTTAAATGTAAGTTCTCATGAAATAAATATTTTAAAAATTGATAAAGGAGATAAATAAACTATTAAGTCGTTTCATGATAGCTACTTGTTTCATTTAAAATATGATTATTTTTCTGGTTCCCCTCAATACAGAGTTTTTGCTAGATAAACGTTCAACAAAATTAATACAAACCCAAGATGCTATAATACAGAATTGCTGATTGAATATGGCACATGTGATAAATAGACCACTTAACAAAACTCGTTATTTAAGACATATTTAAAAAACAATAATAGAATGATATTGTAGCACCCTGGAATACAAATTTTACTTTTGAAAAACTTTCAATTTTATAATCTATAAACTATATTTTTCAATACAAAACGTATATAAAATTAAAAAAATTAAAAATGCTAACCTATTGTGCCCAATATTATGTATTTCATTTCATACTTAGTTTTAATGTATAAAGCATTCTAGGACATAACAATTTGAACACAATTAGATAAATAAAAAAATCCAACTAAAATACTGATGATGAATAAATAAATCTAAATTGATACAATATAAAAGATAATATAAATAGTCAAATTATTTATCACAAGCATGCTAAAACGTCTATTTAAATTAAATTTACAAAACTGAGCCATGATATTTTTTCAATCGTATATACTATTTGATACATTTTTGTGATTAGAATGATTCACCTGAAGTGCTGTGAATATAACTTCATCATCGTCGGCATTATCGTTATTAATATTTTCCCTAACGACTGTGTCTTCAGGTTCTGCGGGCATGTGCAAGGGAGCCTTCGATCCTTCGTTAGCCTCATGCACGACATGAGGTGATTCGTTAAATTCGTCTAATTCTTCCATCCCTGCGATCATATCTTAGAGTAAGAAATTATATACAAAAATTAAAAATTTTGACACACACACATCTACAAAACAAAATATACTTAAACTAAAAGCGTATTTCCATCAAATATGACGTAACAAACCTGTATAATTAGAAGACGTGAGCAAAAGATATTGTTCCGATCGCGTGGGCCACAGTAAATGGGCCATAACGAAAAATGCTAAACAATCAGCTGAATATGTTATTCCTGTAAATCCACATGAATTATTTAATAAATATAAAAATTATTAGTTGAAGTATTTTAAAAATTACTATGCTCACCGAGGAGGAACTTAAATCTCCACAACGGACTAATTTGTAGAGCTATGAGTGCAATTATAGGTAGATATATAAACCAAACTAAGCTCGATGCACCAAAATGTAATAAAAAGTTGAGTTTCACCATATTATGCTCGTAAAGCATCGTGTTTCTAAAAATAAAATAACGTATAAAATTCGATTTCAATATCCAGCATTAATCATTTAAGGGACGTTTCTACCTTGTCGGTTCAAAAAAATAATTTAATTTCTTCGTGTATCAGAAAGAGCAGACGTTTAAGCTGTCAGGGAGCTTCGACATACATGTATGTCCTAATTCTTATGCCCCAGAAAGAGCACTCTTGCACATTGAAGCTCGGAGACAGACAGAGACAGAGAGAACTTAGCGCAGTTCGGGAGACTGAGACGGATAGTTCCTCGCATGATTGTATAGATCCTTAAGCCCAAATTTATCGACTTATAATGATTTCGATTTCAAGTGTGTTATTTATTTACGCAAAGAAACGACCGTGTGTTATCCAGAGTGTTTGTTTATTTAACTGCTTGCCGTTCTTCTCTGCGTATTGAATGAGTCTTTGTTCAATTATCATTTCCTTCTAAAGGAGGAGCAAATGAATCGATTTTTTGTGCATTGTTTATGTAAAGAAATGACGTGGTCTTGTATTCACTATCAAGTGTTCATTTACAATTGAAGATTGTCTTACACTGATTAGGAGCTGACAGAAAGTAATCGGCGTAAAGCGATTATGACATCAACGACTTCATCGATTTTAAATTTGCTCGCTCCTCAACAGGTTAAGAATACGATCAGTAAATTTCAAGTCGATATAAATAAAATTCGACAGGGATACAAAAACCTTCAAATCATATGTTTAATTGTTTTGTTGCAAATCACCTGTCCAAAACTTAGGACTTCCATGGTGAAGAATGTCATCCCTCGCTTACTGATATACTTGGCTCCTCCCACTCCCATTACTACACTTTGTCAAACTTTAACAAGGTGGAAACGTCTCTTAATAATTACAAAATGCAATAAATACCTCAATTCATATATAAACCATAACATTATAAGAACTCTGAAAGCTAAAATCAGCCATCCTGGCCATGTTTGATATTCATCAATTTCTTCGATTATGTCTACTTCAGTCTTAATATCGAAAACAGAAAAAAATATTGATTAAATGAGGCAAAAATTTACATTAAAAATTGCACAAATTTACATTCAATTGCATTACCATATTCCATATGTAGAGAAGAATATGAACAACACCATAGCAAAGCCAAATCCCAAACACTATGGGCTTCCAAGTCAATTCAATACGAGTAACGGCCCATCCTTTAGCAAGCAACAGAAGCAATAACATGAACGCTGTCTACAATCATAAATATAAAATATATGATTAAAAAATTAAGGCACAGAATTAAGGTAATTCAGATAAATTTGTGTTTAATACTTACTCTACTTAATATATCCAAAATATCCCCTGCAATCTGCAGATTAGAAAATCCTACACCATCAAAAGCAAACTTTACAACGTGTACTACGATCAAACACAATGCTATAAACTCTAAAAGGAGGCTGCACGTGAACAGTCTAGTAATCGGATGTCTTTGACTTCTGCATTTAATACAAAAATACATATTAACTTAACATACAACAAACAAATATTTAAACTGTAAAAAAATAGCAATTATCTTACCGCACGGCATAAATTTGCAAGGGAACCAATATAATATAGCAAGCCCAAAATAATAAATAAAGTTCCACTGTATTCTGCCTATCGAAAGAAAACTGGAATAGCAATGTGTTGAACACCGATAGATTGGGATTTCCGTTCACTACCCAGAAATCATACTCAATTTCGCCGAATCCTTTATTTTGAACATCAGTCGATAGAGATTTATTTCCATGAGAAAGAGCACTCTGATTATAATATTCCCATTCGCAAGTAGTTGCATTTCGATAGCAGGCTACCAGAGATATATACCAATATCTGCAAAGAATAAACCTATTTTATTAATCCATAAATATTATCTAAACAATATAAAAGCAATTTTCAATTGCTTTGATAATGGAACATAGATTTCTATGCGAATATCGATGCAAATGTTTTTATGTATTATTTGAACGAAATATAAAAAATAAATCCGGGGATGTTCTAGTCACATGTTGTCGCCGTACTACACTTGAAACTACAGCGCACATAATAAACCTTCCTCTCAATAATAATTTTATTTTTACTCTAACAGAGCACTGTGAACCACCTGAAGTTCAAAGCTATAAGTTTCATAAATTATTTTCGCTGGGTCATCATAGTGTTTAGTTAAGTAGAAAGCTTCTTTGCTTCATGCATATGCTCGCCGCATATACATAATCTGACATATTTGCTCCAGTCTATTTCTGGACTAATAATCTGTTAGGAATCAAACAAGTCTTTCCCTTAAATCTTCATTATGTATCATTTCTTTATGTTCTCTTCAATGTAACATTCATATTTCAGGTGCAAATTATTAGCAAACTTAGAAGGTTTCATTTCAGAACAATGTTTGTGTTGCATATCAGAAAAACGTATTGCTTTTTATTTGTATCATCTACGTTTGAAACATTGATATAATATATATGAATCGACAATATTACGAGTACCAGAAAGTAATCAAAATTTTTTTGCGAATTGAAAAATGCGACGAGTAGTGGACACTACAATTATCCTAAGTGATCAGGTCAGCTACATGTTCCTATACTGCAAAAGGTCCTTCTCTGTGTATCAGCAATCCATTTTGAATTGGATGAATTTAGCCAGGGAATGTCAATAAATATGGCAAAACTACCTGTTTTTCATCACCCGTCACTAATCTGCACAAAAATGGTTCTTGTTTTTTTTTTTGCATTGATGAACGGCTAGAGATTCTCCAAGCGTATCACAAATATTTTTAGTTGCAGTTGTTGCATTTTAATTTTTTGAAGATATTCATACAGTATGCAATTTCATGTAAATTGTTTGTTCAGCACAAAATCCACTATTTTGAAGATTTAGAGTTTATTATTAAATATTTTTTAATAAATGATTGTCATAAGTCACTGCACACCACTGATAAATATTTAAATATAGCAATAGTGTTGTTTAAAGAAAAAAAGTGTCAATGTAAATATGATAAAAAAAATTCTCACAGCGGATCGTTTAACGTATCAACATATGTTTAGTTTGTTTCATAGTATTTTTTATTTGACCGAGTCGTCTTATCTCGTACTAGCTTCAAAGGTTGTATTTCAATGAAAGATAACAGATTATGTATTTTAAAACACAGTTCACCTTTAGATCATCTAATTTTAATCTTAAAAATAAGTTTTTAAGAGCCATTTTATCATAACACTGATTTAGAGTTTTCGGCACACAATAATGTCTTTAATTATTGCTATTTTAATTGTCAATTTATTTTTTTAACACATATTTATAATAACAACATTCTGTTCCAAATGGGTAGAAAATTGACAGCTGTCAGAATAATATCCATATATGGATGCACAATATGGTTCAAATGGTGATTAAGTATTGAAAGATGAAACGCATGAAATAAAAATAAAATTAATATTGATCATTTTTAAGAATAATAAAGTGATGAGTCTCACCTTGGCTGACCGAGATTCTGTATGACATATGTGAATTGGTGTCCTTTGAGCACGTTGTCTGGGGAATCTTCGTCGGGGCAGAGACCGCCCTTCGGGCAAGGTGCGCGACGCAAGTAGTCTTGACCGCGGGGGGCGCATCCCGAGTGGTAAGCGCGCGCCCCGAGCCGCTCAAACATGCGCCTGCACGCCAGATTCCTGTCTCGCTCCCCTCGCGCCGCATAGTACTGCAGAAAGAGCGCCCGGTCGAGCACAGCGAGGGTCACCGATTTTCCACCAGGCTCGGCGCCTTCGCCGCTCCGCGCCGTCGCGTTTCCGAAGATGTAACCGAAAGAGTCGCGCTGCGAATGCGCATCCGTCTTCTGGAACCCGAACTTGGCAAGGAACTTGAAGAACTCGTCCGGCTCGAAGGTGCCCGAGACGCGCAGCGCCCCAGCCGGGGCCAGCGCCGCCAGGCAACACCAGCCCCACCATAAACGCAGCGCCGGCGGCCACATGCGGCCCCGCTACGTCAGAGGGACGCCGCAACCGTGGCGACTTCCCATCCCCGAGAGCGGACGAACGACGTACCGACTGTCGGACCGTTCACCGTACGGACGGAGAACGTCGACAACGGCGAGGGAGAGACGGTACACAGCGTGCTCGCGAATCCACACTTTTACCATTTTCATCTCAACATAAATTTTAAAATGTTTTATGTGTTAATACATAAATAATAATTACATTGTATCATTAAAAAATTAATTCGTTTTGTAATTTGTTTAAATACATTTATGCTTTGAATAGTTTTAACTATTTTTTAAAAATATTTTTTATAAAATTATAACCATAAAAAATATTTGTAATAATTATGCTAATTTAATATTAAACCATTGCAGCAACTAATGAAGTATTCAAATAAATGCGCTGCATTAAATATATATAATTAATAAACGTTCTCAATAAATTGTTTGATTGGAATGTGATTTGAAAAATAAATTGATTTAAAAAACAGTTATACGCTCAAATTTGAAACTTTTTTCTTGTTTGAATTAAACAACTTGGACGAGACATTGAAGTAAATGAATATGCCATATCGATATTATAGATGAGAGTTCGATTTGAAGATTATATGATATATGCGTCTATATGAAATGTATGAGGCGGTTTTAAATATGGGCCCGATCGAGTTTCGGGCGTGTTTTTTTTCAATAAAAAAGTCGATCTGCACAGGTAGTTTGGCGCGCTTCGTTTTACCGCGTTCTCGCGTCGCGTCGAGCGCGGGCGGCGTTCGGTCGCGATGCGGCGGTGATGGGGACTGTGAGGAAGCCGGGCGCGGGGGGGGCCGGGGCGGCAGCCGGCGGGGGCGGGGGCGCCGCCTCCGCGAGGGCGGAGTGCGCGCTCGCGCCCCCAGCCGACGATCGCCGCGACTTTGAGCCGACCGTCGAAATGATGGTCGACGACTTTGACGACGAGCGCACGCTCGACGAGGAGGAGGCGCTTGCGGCTGGCGAGCAGTACGACCCGCGCGCCGAACTGTCGAGTCTGCGCCGCGAGAGCGACATGCCGATCGAAGAGGTGCTAGCGCTCTACGGCTGCGATCGCGATCGCGACCGCGACCGCGATCCCGAGCCGGAGCCCGAGCCGCCGGGCGCGGTTCCGTCGCCGACCGTCACGGGAGCGGCGGCGTCCGTCGGGGCGGGGCCGGCCGTCGGGATCATAGCGGGGTTGGCGCCCGGGCCGACGGCCACGCCCGCCGTCGCGACGCCGACGAAGGCGCGCGGGCCCGAACCGGAGGCGCCGCGGTTCCTCCGGTCGGTGTCGCGGCCCCCGTCCGAAGAGGACGACGACCAAGATTACAGCCCCGAGGAGGAAGACTGGAAGAAGACGATCATGGTCGGACAGGACTATCAGGCGTGGATCCCCGAGGGTCTTCGGAGCTACGACGACGCTCCGCCCTACGAGAACGAAGACAAGCTGTTGTGGAACCCGGGCGCGATCGACGAGGCGGCCACCGAGGATTACATGTGTCGCGCCCGCGCTCTCGCCCCCGTCGGATTCGGCGTCGCGGCGATCCCGACCGGCGAGCAGCTCCGCGACGACGAGCAGGCGCTCTATCTGCTGCAGCAGTGTGGCCACAACGTCGAGGAGGCGTTGCGCCGACGCCGCATCTCGGTGGCGGACGCTCCAGCGGCGCCTGCCGGCCTCTGGTCCGAGGAGGAATGCCGCAACTTCGAAAACGGCCTCAAAGCGCACGGCAAGGACTTCCGACAGATCCGGCAGTGCAAGGTGCGGACGCGCTCCGTTGGCGAACTCGTTCAGTTTTATTATGTCTGGAAAAAGACGGAGCGCCACGACATCTTTGCAAATAAAGCTCGCCTCGAGAAGAAAAAGTACACGCTGCATCCCGGCCATACGGACTACATGGACCGGTTTCTAGAAGAGCGGGACGGCGGCGGCGGGCGAGACTCTCCCGGGGCAAAGAGCGCACCCGAGGCGCCGGCGGATCCGCTCGCCGTCGGCGCGAGGGAAGTCTTCTCCGAGCTGAGAGCATCGTTATCGCGGAGCCCGGACACGGATCGAGAGGCGAGCCCCGTCGTGTGAACACTTCGACAAGATAAAACGAGCGATTTACACAACTTAAAACAATCGTCGACGATATATCCGTTCATCGATCGTAGACGATGAGAGTTTGTATGTGCATTTTAATGTACCTGAAAGATTCCCGTTCCGATAGAACTTCCGATGACTTCGTATAAATATCGAAATTTAAACTGAAATAATATTGGCGTTATTACTGAATTGATGCATCGGAGCGCTCTTGCATCATCTAAATTTATTCCGAATACAATATTATCAGTAATAACTCAAAAAATCAACACGCTAAAGTAAATAAGAACTTAATTATCTCCATAATTGGTTACTTATCTTACTTCAGTCTCGGGAACGGGATGATTTCTAATTAAACTTGAGTCGTAAATTTTGCACATGTTTTGTTCTGGTCTTGGATGATATCACGTACATTGATACAAATAACAGCATCACAGGTCACTCATCTTTCTCTTTAAACTTGATAAAGCGCGGTTTATTGATAACGAAATCAAATTTAACAGCCTTTAACGACGGCTGAAACTATCGTTTCCTTAGGTAAATTGTTTTAAAAAGCGGAACTAATGAAATTTGCTTGTCCCAGTCATAACTTGTATATATTCACGTTTATAGGATAGAGTATTCCGTGAGTGCATCGCTTCGGACATTTTGGCCTAGAATTAATATACGCTGCAAAGTTTTAAACTATTTTTTATTCAGTCGGTCGACGAATAGCTCGTAGAGCGTCAATTATGAAATCACACATGGATCGTCGATGGCGGAACTGTACTGTTTTGAGATAAGGTATCTGGGTCACAAATTACACTAATTTCTTAGTGTTTATCAACGATGCAAATCTATAAAATGGAAATATTTTTATGTCATATATAGTGTTGGATTGAATTGCAAGAAATATTTTTGTAATAAAAACGTAGATGCCGTTTCGAGGTTTTGCACATTTGTCGCTGTTGACGCGTCTCTATGTATTGCAATTCGTCTTTTTTATTGCCGATAGTTTCATTTCGGTCTCCGATATATGAATATAATATTATTTGAGGTCAAACTCAACGTGGTTTTATTGAATGTGTTAATTGTAACCATAGTTGAAAAACGATTACCGCATCCAGTTTTATAATTCTGAAGAAATCGATGTTATGAGATGTATTTACATTGTATTTTTGCATGCGGCTAATTATTTTTGTCAGATGTGGTTCAATATCCATATTGGGGAAGATGCAACATGCTCGTTAAAAATGTGTTTTCTTGGCATGTAGAAAACGGCAATAGATTATTGATATGTGCGGTGCTCTTTTACCGATTCCAATTTGTTAATATATATTTTTTTAATTATTAAAATGTATCTAGAATACATATGTACATAGATTTTATAATAACTAAAACCCTATACTCTAGCAAACGATATTATATTTGAATAAATTGGTTCCATAGTTATATAGTTCAATTTCAAAGTCTCTTGACATTTTTACAGATTCGAGAATGCGATTTGAGCCTTTACGGGATTCGCCTCGCTTGTATGAATCAAATAAATCCAAGACGATACGGGTGGAACGCAATTTATCCAGCTCCATTGATGTTGTTTTAATTTTTTTTTAACGCGAACGCGAGTACGAATCAAAATCGATTCATGAAATACGTCGTCTTTGATTCAATAATTCGCATTTATTGGCCGTTTTTATAAAACGTGAAGTCATATTTAAAAATTGAAAAGACATTTATGGAGTGCAATCGTTGCTCGATTATTGATAAGTAAATGTACATAAATTTTATGTTCAGTATACATGCATATATTCCAATAATTGTGGAGTTCTTTGATTATCGATGATTTTCACTTAGTTTTTTTTTTTCGTAGAAAAACTAATTTATTTAAATCCATAGCTGGTACTGTTAAAACCTCACGTTACCAGGTAGCGTCCGACCCCGTGACGTTACGTATGTTTTTAATGATTATTGAAATGTTGAAATTTCTCTGTACCTGCTGCTGTTTTATTTGTAATTAAAATAGATTGTAATTTTATAGCTAATATAGTACAATTAATATTGGGTGTGTGAATAAGTTCCTGCCGTTTTTCGTGTAAATAAACCCATTGTTATATAAAAATAATTCAATTTAAGTATTGCCCGTCGCTAACCGCTATTTTTGCCCATCTTTCTGACGGCATTTGAATTCCACGTAGAAAAACGACTTGTCTTTTTTAAAATCGACCCATTTATTTGGCATATTGTGGCCGCTTTTCTTTCAATTTTCGACTCAAACGCATTAATTGCTTCCGGTAGAGATTGAGTTGGTTCCGTTGGGTTGGAGCAGCTCATAATATACTACGTCCAGCTGATCCAGCACCAAAATAGAGCATGAGCTTGGAACCATAGATATTCTGCTTTGGCGGCCGATGCTATTGCTTGGCTGGGAATCTATAACGCATGGGATTAACGCAGTATATCCACTTTTCATCGTCGGTCACAATACGATGTAAAAACCTATTCTTTTTTTGAGCGGCAGCTAAGATCTTTTTGTATCATTCTCGATGCTGTCAGACATTTCGAAACTGTTGTTCGATCAACTCCTAATGATTCTAGTAAATAAATTAATCGCTGCATGTTGTTCATTCCGCCAGAGCATGATCATCGTAGATCTCTTATAATAGCGCAGAAAATTCCTCGCGAATACGATGTACTTGTCCCAAATTCGACACGTTTTTTACGCTTCAACGGAATGACGCACACTGATTTTATATCTAGGTACTTCAATGTAGATGCGTCACCACTCAGGCTATTCGCACGCAATTGTTATACTGCCATCCGATAGTGAAATGGCTGGAACGTATTCACATGCGCAATATGTTCGGTATGATGTGAGATAATCGGCGTTAAAGAAATAGTCGTTCATTTTAAACCGTTTTGTTTAAAAGTCACACAAATCTCAAATGTATGCCGCCCCGTGGCACACACGCCTTGGGTTGTTATGTTCAGGGTAAAATATTGTATCAAACGTATATAAATAAATAAATAAATTTATTTTTATATAAGCATTTTAATGTGAGTTTTTCTTTCGGTCTCAATTTGAGTACTTTACGTATGTTTTATATGTCTCTTTGTTAGAGTCCGGATTGTCGTTGTAATTTTTGATTATTTGTTCATTATTTTAATTATGTATTGTCTTGTTCAATTGATATCTTTGCAGATTATTACCAACGGAGTATTTTAACCCTCATTGTCCAATTTCTGCGGTGAAATATAATGTTCATGAATATATATTAAACCCGACTTGTAAATATATAGCTGTTGATTTTGTAAAGTTCTCGTCTTATCAACCGGGATATACTTGAACGCTTTGTTATACTTATCATCGTATACGTTGTATATTTAAATTTATATTTATGATATAACTTCTCTCCCGTTGAAATCTTAATAAATCAATTGCTCGGGTGAATTGATTTTTATAGGTTGTTGAATTAAAAAGTATGTAAATGTGGCAATATCGATAAAATGGCAAATCAAGTTAAGATTAATTTAAAAATCAATATAAATTGTAAATTTTCAACTGTGGATCTTTGCGGAATTCAGGCATAAATGTCGTGCCTTTGGACTCACTGAGGATTAAAACATTCTTTATTTTATTGTAGTATATTTCTATATAATTATGCTTAAAATTCTGTAAGACGATTTTTTTAGTACTAGCACTAATATTTAGGATTAATAGGCCCTTGGCACGTGTGCCACTGTTTTTTATTAAAAGAAATATAATAATATTTGATATTAAAAGAAAATAAATATATAAAAACAGAAAATATTTTTTTTATTATGTTAGAAAACCTTATAAATTATAAATTTGCAATTTATAAATGCACATTTCAGTTTCGAGAAGAAATAAAGGGTCCAAATCCAAATGCGACACCTAGATGTCGGCACTGTATAATGTTTACATGCGACGTCTTTTCAAATGACGTGAGTCGTTTTAGTAGAAGGTAATACAAATTCTTTGAAGATAGTGCTAGAAATGCCGTTTTTGTGGATGCTTCCATTTCCAGCAAGAAACTTGAGACTTGAGAAAACATCTAGGCGTCACATTTAAATGACCCTTTCATGACCTATTAATTTTGACGTAAATAAATGAAACATGTAAGTCTAGTTTTATATGTTTATGAAAATGTTGCACATGTATTTTATAAAGTTTTATTTTTCATCCGTAGGGGAATAATGTTCGAGTCAGCAGAACTGCATTGCGTCATTCTTGTAGACGAAATGGATCTTGAGCGATATTCCGCAAAGTCAAAAGAGCATTCTCAAAAACAAATACATGTTCTGACCTTTGACCCAGATCAGTTATGGCAAACTTTTTTAATTCGGTATGTCTAAATTTGCAAAAATGTCTAGATTCGTGTCGTATTTAAAAATATTCATTATTTTATAATATTTGTAGCTTTTTTTTCAAAAAAGGATTACATTTTTAATATATTTATTTATTGCTTTCTTCAGGCGACTTCTTTCTGGATCCTTAAATTTCGATCTCAAATCAAACGCCCGAGTCTGATGAGAGAGTCTCCAGAGTAGATGCTGTCTTGAAATTCTGTAAAATGCATCTCCACATTGTTCATTTGCATTAATTGGAAAGCAATTCCAAAGTTCAACGCATGTCACCTAAAATGTCTCAGCGCGTAATAGGTTCGTCATCATTTGACCCACATCATTCAATCATGTTGAAGTCTTTTTTTCATTTTTTTTCGTTAGTGTATATACATCTTCATTATCCGAGCATGATTTTTTATTTATAGCCTTCTGAGGGTAAGTGTAATGAGATCTCTCACAGTCCTCTTGCCGAAAAGCAAGCCAAGTGTCTCATTATTGTCTTTCTATAACGACTTTCATATTGTAACTTTACTAACGTCTTAAGCAGAAGACTTCCAAATGCCAACTCCAGCATATCTTTCGAAAATGGCCTCGAAATTTGCAATTTTTACCCATGTCTGTTCGCAAGACTTTTTATGCTGTGGTTCCCTTTTTTTTGTTAGCTTGGTCAATCACAGAGTAATCTGTTAAGCTTATCAATCTAAGCTAGGCAATGAATGTGTTAATGAGAATGTTTTTTTTATGCACATTGTATGAATGTTTGATTATACTAATACATGCATTTTCTTTGTTTTAAGAAAAAATGTTAAAAGCAATATTAATTGCTTATTTCTTAAATATAGTTATAATTTGATAATAGAAAATTGCATTTGCTTAACACTATCATGGCCGCATGAAAAAAAATGATCAGACCATTTAACGTATTACTTCAAATAGATGTTCAAATATATCAGCAGTTGCAAATATAAAAATTCTGTATAAAAATGTATATGCTGCATTACCAGTCATGAAAGTGTTAATCCCACAAGTTAAGGAATCAAATATAATATTGATTGATTGTTTATAATTGAGAAGATTAAGGTATTACATTCCACGTGCCGTTCTCTTTTTGCTCTTCTAACTGGAATGTTAAAAAAATATTATGTTGTGTTTAAAAAGCAATGTTTCATAGATTGATAATTTATTTACAACTTACCATAGAAGTAATATTGTCATGGCATGCCATTCTAATTCTTTCAACGGTTGCTGGGGAATTTAATTTGAATGAAGATTCTGCATTATTTTCAATACGGTATGCAGTTATAGCATTTTTAATTGCAAAAAAAATGGACGCAGCTAAAAAGAGCGGAGGTTCACCTATGCCCTACAAAATTTAAAACATATTTATCGTGAAAATATTAAAAGAATTTTAATAGAAGATTATCAATAAAATTACCTTTGACGAATATATTGCTCTCGGGTTTGTAGCGCCTTTCAGCAATGATACATTAAATGTCTTAGGAATATCAGAAAATGCTGGTATTTTGTACGTCCCGGGTCCTTTGCTATAAAGTTCACCAGTCGGTGAATATATCAGTTCTTCCATTGTAAACAGACCATGACCCTGCGTAAAAGCTCCTTCTATTTGACCGATATCAATAGCAGGATTGAGACTTTCGCCTATATCCATCACAATGTCAGTTTGAATAACGTCATGATAACCCGTTAAACAGTCTATTTCGACTATCGAACATGCCGCTCCATATGTAAAATAATTATAAGGCGTCCCGGAGTTTGTATCAATATTATAGCCTATACCGGGTAGTGTATAAAAACCTACGGCCGATAGACTTGTGCAATTCAAATATGCTTCTAAAATCCAATTTTCCCAGGTTCCGTCTTTGAATTTTTCCTTAAATGGCTTAAGTCTGTCATTTAAGATAGTGCATGCATTAAGAACTGCCATACCATTTAAATCTGAGCTGGCGCTGCCAGCCGTAGGGGAAGCATTAGGCACTTTATCGGTGGCCGATTCAGAAATAAATATCTTGGATTGATCAATATTCAGAGCTTTTGAAGCGACTTGAATCATTTTGGTATGTAAGCCTTGACCCATTTCAACACCGCCATGCGATATAAGAACACTACCATCGGTATAAATATGAACAAGAGCACCTGCTTGATTTAAATGTCCAATTTCAAATGAAATGCCAAATTTTGTTGTAACTACGCTAATGCCACGCTTTTTCCATTGATTCATTCTAAAATAATATACGTATTTAAATATATAGCAATTTGTTAAATACATAAAAGCAGCGAAATTAATCTATACTTATTGAATTCATCGACTTCTGTTTTTTTATCGTAATAGTTCGATTTCGAAATACATTGATTAAAACATTTTTTCAATGTACAGTTGATAAGCGCTTGCTGGTAATGTGTGTATTGACCCTCCTGATATAAATTTGTATAAGCTATTTCCGTAGAGTCTTTATTAAGCTTTAATGCCACATCACGGATATAATTTTCAGCCAGCAGCATACTCTGCGGACCTCCAAAGCCACGGAAAGCAGTATTCGACGGTAAATTTGTTTTACACACATATCCAACAACTTTTATATTTGGTATGTAGTATGTATTTTCACAATGAAGCATTGCTCGTGTAAGAACCTATAAGATAAATACAGTTGATGTAATATATACCCAGTTTTAAGTGCGTGATGAATAAAATAATACTCTAACCGATGCTGATAAATCTAGTGAATAGCCACCATTGGAGTATACATCAATTATAGCTCCTACGATCTTTCCGTCTTTATTAAAAGCTATTTTATATTTGAAATAAAATGGATGTCGATTTCCAGTTATTTGCATGTCTTCATCCCTGTCATACATACATCTCACTGGTTTTTGTAGACGATGAGCTGCTAAAGCAACAGGCAGTGCCAGAATAACTGCCCTTGTCTCTTTTCCTCCAAATCCTCCACCAATTCTTTTAACTTTTGTTACCACTTGATTTATAGGAATTTTTAATAATTTTGAAACGCCGTTCTGAAATTATATAAATAGTTTTGAAAACCTACGCATCTTAATAAAATGATTCTTATATATTAAATAACTAACACTTATTTCAGAGGGATGTTGTCCAGAATAATAAATTTCTATTTCATTGTTTTCTTTATTTGGAATAGCTCTAGCGGCATGAGTTTCAAGATAGAAATGCTCCTGACCACCCACACGCAATTCATTTTCAACAATAAAATCAGCTTCTTTAAAAGCTTGCTCGACGTTTCCTCTCTCTATTACTTTAGGAAATCCAGGAAAGAATGATTTGTTTTTGATGGCATCTTCAATTGTAATAATCGGTTGCAATTCTTCATAAGTAACTATTACAGCTTTTGCAGCTTTCCGTGCAGTATCCTGATCAATTGCTACAATTGCTCCCAAAACTTGTCCCTGGCTTGTAATAGTATTTGATATAAAAACTTCCTCATCTTGCACAATTGGTCCAACATGATTAAGCTCATCGTCAATGTCTTTGGAAGAAAAAAAGCAATGTACACCTTCCATTGACAATGCTTTTGAAGGATTTATTCCTATTAATTTAGCGTGTGATTTTGTACTTATAACGAGCGAGAGATATAATTCACCCTTTAAAAGTGGCATATCATCACAATACATAGCTTCACCGGATGCCTGTTGCAAAGCAGTAAAATGAATGATCGGTTTTCCCACTGGATCTACAGAAGATTGATCATTCAAACGAATATTAAAATACTGAGAACTCTTCAAAGTCCTATGCTCAAAGCCACCGATGGCACTCTTTTCACGATCGGATAGTTTTGGTACATTAGGCGATTCAACGGAAATTTCATTCAGTATTTCTATAAAAGATTTGAAAAACAAACTTAGTGTAAGTGATTGTCTGTATCGAATCATTCCTCCAGGTGCAGAAGGATCCAGTTTAATTTCATCTAGCAATGTAGAGTATGCCTTCTGAACCATGTCGTGGTTCCAAAATTCTCCAATAAGGTTTTGGCAAGTTTTTTTGGCGATTATAGTCATTGGACCCATTCCACCATAGGACAATAATATATCGGTAATCTTGGCAGTTTTGTCTAATTCAACATTGAGTGCCATATTCACGATGGCTATGTCGTCGTCTCGGCGTTTAGCTTGTTTGTATGATTTGAAGTACTGATTTTCCTGAGTGTATGGAATGCTGATTGATATCAATATTTCATCAGGCAAGACAATGTTTTTTCTGTATGATGTAAAAAAGTTCTCATCCATGACTACCTTTCTATCCCCTTTTGTACTCTTGAGATGCAACTCTGCTCGTGCCGCCATAAAAATAGGGTTCAAATCTGAGATGGGGCTGCCCGTCATTATATTACCACCAACTGCGGCGACATTTCTGATTTGTTTTCCGGCAAACCAGTGTAGCATTTCCACAATGGAAACAAATATTTTCGTCTTATATAGTGGAAATGATTCTATTAGAGATTTCATTGTATTTTCCATATCTGTTAAAGTAACGGCAGCACCAAGAGTGATGCCCTTTTCTGTCACAGAAATAGCATTTAATTCTTTTACTTGTTTAGGCATTATTATCACTGGGTATACGAAATTCTTGAATTTGACTTCCACACCAACCTCTGTATTTCCAATGACAATTTTGGCATCCTTATTGTTGGATTTTAATTCCAGCAGTTGTTCTAATGATGTCGGGCGATACCAAATCACATTTTTACCAGCGAACTTAAGATTTTCCTGATCATACTTTGAGGATAATTTGAGTTCTGGTGGGAAAATGGGTTCTTGCGAAGGATCATATGGAGTAAAATTTTCAGAAGTGAATGTATCTTCCGGTGTGTCACCGTCACTTGCTTTTCCTTTAGCTCTGCAACATTGGTCACCTTTACTACAGACTCCGTTACCATTTTGAAGTACTCTATTAGTCTCCCATTCCTCAGTGAAAAGTTTTGAAGCCTTCGAGAATGGGTCTGTATCCAGTGCAACGACATAGATTCCCTTGAAAGGCTACTTCCAGGTCTCTATAAGACGGCTTAGGCATCGATCTTAAGAGTGCGTACATAGACATGACAATACCGGGAGTACAGAATCCACATTGTGATCCATGAGCCTTGGCAATTCTTTCTTGAACTGGATGTAAACGTGTTTTAGTTGACCCAATACCTTCGACAGTGGTGACAGCAAAACCATGCATAGAACACACCGGAGCAAGACAAGCATTTATAGCTAAATGACTGAAAACTGTTAAGGAATAACATTGTAAATATTTAAAATGTGTGCTTAATTATAATGTAGAGATTGAACGATGAACTTCCTAATGATTTAACGCGAAGTTTATTGTAAGGATACATTATTTTGTTGTTTTGATGGTCATATTTTGAAACCATTACAGTGCAGGCACCACATCCTCCCTCGCCACAACCTAGCTTAGTCCCACACAAATCGAGTTTTGTTCTTAGGTAATATAAAAGCGACCATTCTGGGTCAGGCTTAGGATCTTCGATCTAGAGAAGGTTAATTATATGTATGTCAATCTATATGACTTCTATTGGCTATAATCATGTATCTTTTTATTAGAAAAAATACTTACTTTTTTACCATTGACAAAAAATATCAACGTGGACATTTTGTGTGTTGTGTAACTTGTATTTTTTATAAAACTGAACGTTCCTATGACGCTTGTATTTTTTACTCGCTTATCTTAATGTTGATAATGAATAGAAGCTATATGTTTGTTATTAAAAGTCAAAAGGTTATCATAAATTATAATTGCACCAATTTCAAATATTTTGAGCAGCGAGACATGCTGCACAGTCTTTAAAACGTTTATTCTTGTTATTGAAATATATTTCGTTATGGAGATCTCATGTTTATGCTTTTTTCTAAGATCTATATATCTAATTACTTAATTAAAATCACTGTGTTAGTGATTTTAATTAAGTATATCATCGTATTATTTTACACATTGTAGTCATTATTATTTTTTAAATAAATATGTACTGAATAAATCATTATTTATTTCAATCTTATACATAGAAGTAAAACAAAGCTGAAATATTTACATATTTATATTTAACGAATTATTATATATTAATGATATTATTTAAGGCACTATATTCCAAGGTGTGAATCCATTCTCCGGTAGTGCACTAATCTAAAATCATAATCAAATAAATTATTGCTGTGTTAATATAACAATTAGACGTCATTATGTATGTACAGTAAGACTCTGCTTAATGCCGAGGGTCCATTCCAATAAGTTCGATCGATTATAAATCAACTGTAGCACAGCAAACATGCGATATCGATGCTGCGTGTGATTTTGGGAATATTCCAATATTACCATGTAATAATGAATCAGCATTGAGCGGTGTCTTACTGTGTCTTAAATTTTATTATGCTGGTAGTTGATTTTGTGAAGTATGTATGTAATAAATTTATATGATTGCTTTATTGATAAAAATTTAAATGAACCTTAGCCGTGATAGAATCTTGGCACGCCATACGAATTCTTTCTGCGGTTGCGGGAGAATTAAATTTGAAATCAATTTCAGCACCATTTTCTTTTCTGTATTCAGTAATTGCATCTTTTATAGCAAAAAATGCAGACGCTGCCAAAAATAATGGTGGTTCACCTACAGCCTATAATAAGTGTTTTGGTTAGACGTAAAATAATTAATAAAGGCATTATATATTATATTATATCTAAGGCTATAAAATAGAACATGCAAATATATATATATTTACCTTTGACGAATACACTGCTCGAGGGTTAGGTGCACCCTTAAGAAGTGATACGTTAAATTCCTCAGGAATATCAGAAAAACCAGGTATTTTATATGCTCCAGGCCCTCTACTATATAGAGTTCCTGTTGGGGAATATATCAATTCTTCCAATGTAAATAAACCATATCCTTGAACAAAAGCGCCTTCAATTTGCCCTATATCGATTGCCGGATTTAAACTCTCACCGACGTCCATCACAATATCTGTTCGCAATAGAGAATGATCACCCGTCAGACAATCTATTTCAACTTCAGAGCACGCAACCCCGAATGTAAAATAACTATATGGTGTTCCTTTATTATTATCAAAATCATATCCAATGTTGGGTGTACTATAGTAGCCAACTGCCGAAAGGCTAATACAATTGAGATAAGCCGATAATACCCAGTCTTCCCATTTTCCATCGGGGTTTTTATCGACGATAGGCTTTAGTCGTTCCGAAATAATATTGCACGCATTTAGAACGGCCATTCCATTTATATCTGAACTGACGCTAGCAGCAGTCGGTGATGTATTTGGAACTTTATCAGTAGCCGTCTCTGATATGTATATCTTTGAAGGCTCTATTTTAAGTACTCTCGAGGCAATTTGTATCATTTTAGTATGCAGTCCTTGGCCCATTTCTGTACCTCCATGCGATAATAGAACACTTCCATCAGTATACACATGAACTAGGGCACCGGCTTGATTTAAAAACTTAATAGAAAATGATATTCCGAATTTTGTCGGTACCAACGTAATGCCTCGTTTTTTCCATTTATTAAGTCTGCAAATATAGATGATAATTAAATTTATTATTAATTAACATAAATAAATAATATTGTTAAAAGCATTTTAAATATATAACATACTTATTGAAATTATCTACTTCTATTTTACGTTTCTGATAATCTGATTTAGCTACACACTCGTCCCAGCATCGTTTCAGCGTGCAATGTGTTAATAAATGATTAAAATGAGTCAATTGCCCTTCCTCATATAAATTAATCCGTTGAAGTTTTTCTACGTCCATATTAAGTTTAATTGCAATGTCGCGAATATAATTTTCTGCGACGAGCATGCCTTGAGGTCCACCAAAACCACGGAACGCAGTATTAGATGGTAAATTTGTTTTACATACATATCCTGTAATCTTTATATTCGGTATAAAATATCCATTTTCGCAATGTAAAACAGCTCGTTCGAGAACCTGTAAAGTTAAAAATTGTTTATGTAATTCGCGTTTTAGTAAAATTTGTGTGAGCATTTAAAATATATCTACTCACAGCGACGGATAAATCTGCTGAATATCCTGCATTATTATACATAGTTATATCAAGCGCAGTGATTTTTCCGTTTTTCTTAACGCCAACTTTGTATTTAAATAGGAATGGATGCCTAGTTCCCGTAATTTGCATATCTTCGTCTCTATCTAGCATACATCTTACAGGTTTTTGTAGTTTATGTGCAGCTACTGCCACTGGTAAGTATACGAGGAATCCACGCGATTCTTTGCCACCGAATCCACCTCCCATTCTTTTCACTTTTGTGACGATGCGATTGATGGGTATACCGAGTACATTAGATACTAATTTCTGTTAAAAAATAAATAGTTAAATCTGATAGGATCAATAAAAATAATTAAGTATAGCTTTTAAAATATAACTTACACTTGTTTCTGATGGATGCTGGTTAGAAGAAAATATTTCCAATTCATTGTCTTCCAGTTTTGGTACAGCTCTTGATACATGAGTTTCAAGATAAAAATGTTCTTGACCTCCTACGTGTAAATCATTTTCAACAATGAAATCTGCTTCTTTGAATCCATTTTCAATATTTCCTCTTGCAACAATCTTAGGACACCCAGGAAAATATGAATTAGATTTAATTGCATCTTTTATTGTTATAATTGGTTTGAGCTCTTCATATTGGACGTTAACTGCTTTCGCTGCTTTTTGTGCTGTAGCTTGATCGACGGCTACAATAGCACCCAAAGCTTGTCCTTGACTTGTAACGATCTTAGAAATAAAAACTTCTTCATCGTGTACTATTGGTCCTACACTATTTCGGGATTCTTCAATATCTTTAGCTGAAATGAAATCCACCACACCGTCCATAGAAAGCGCTTTAGTAGCATCAATTGATAAAATTTTGGCATGAGATTTTGTACTTAGCACAAGTGCCAGATAAAGTTCATTTTCTAATTTAGGCATATCATCACAGTATACAGCTTCACCGGATGCTTGTTTGAATGCTGATTGGTGAATAAGAGGCCGACCAATAGGATCTATTTGTGATTGTTCATTTGAAGGAATAGTAAAATACTGAGAACTCTTCAAAGACTTATGCTTAAAGCCACCAATGGCACTCTTTTCACGATCGGATAGTTTTGGAACATTAGGCGACTCTACAGAAATTTCATTCAGTATTTCTATAAAAGATTTGAAAAACAAACTCAGTGTAAGAGATTGTCTATATCGAATCATTCCTCCAGGTGCAGAAGGATCCAGTTTAATTTCATCCAGCAATGTAGAGTATGCCTTCTGAACCATGTCGTGGTTCCAAAATTCTCCAATAAGGTTTTGGCAAGTTTTTTTGGCGATTATAGTCATTGGACCCATTCCACCATAGGACAATAATATATCGGTAATCTTGGCAGTTTTGTCTAATTCAACACTGAGTGCCATATTCACGATGGCTATGTCGTCGTCTCGGCGTTTAGCTTGTTTGTATGATTTGAAGTATTGACCTTCTTGGGTGTATGGAATGCTGATTGATATCAATATTTCATCAGGCGAGACAATGTTTTTTCTGTATGATGTAAAAAAGTTCTCATCCATGACTACCTTTCTATCACCTTTTTTACTCTTGAGATGCAATTCTGCTCGTGCCGCCATAAAAATAGGGTTTAAATCTGAGATGGGGCTGCCCGTCATTATATTACCACCAACTGCGGCGACATTTCTGATTTGTTTTCCGGCAAACCAGTGCAACATTTCCACAATGGAAACAAATATTTTCGTCTTATAGAGTGGCAATGATTGTATTAGAGATTTCATTGCATTTTCCATATCTGTTAAAGTAACGGCAGCACCAAGAGTGATGCCCTTTTCTGTTACAGATACATCATTTAATTCATTTACTTGATTAGGCATTATTATCACTGGATATACAAAATTCTTGAATTTAACTTCCACACCAACCTCTGTATTTCCAATGACTATTTTGGCATCCTTGTTGTTGGATTTTAATTCCAGCAGTTGTTCTAGCGATGTGGGGCGATGCCAAGTCACATTTTTACCAGCAAACTTAAGATTTTCCTGATCATACTTTGAGGATAATTTGAGTTCTGGTGGGAAAATGGGTTCTTGCGAAGGATCATATGGAGTAAAATTTTCAGAAGTGAATGTATCTTCCGGTGTGTCACCGTCACTTGCTTTTCCTTTAGCTCTGCAACATTGGTCACCTTTACTACAGACCCCGTTACCATTTTGAAGTACTCTATTAGTCTCCCATTCCTCAGTGAAAGTTTTGAAGCCTTCAAGAATGGGTCTGTATCCAGTGCAACGACAGAGATTCCCTTGAAAGGCTACTTCCAAGTCGCTATAAGATGGCTTAGGCATCGATCTTAAGAGAGTGTACATAGACATGACAATACCGGGAGTACAGAATCCACATTGTGACCCATGAGCCTTGGCAATTCTTTCTTGAACTGGATGTAAACGTGTTTTAGTTGACCCAATTCCTTCTACAGTGGTAACAGCAAGACCATGCATAGAACACACCGGAGCAAGGCAAGCATTTACAGCTAAATGACTGAAAAACTGTTAAGGAATAACATTATAAATATTTAAAATGTGTGCTTAATTATAATGTATGATTGAATGATGAACTTCCTAATGATTTAACGCGAAGTTCATTGAAAGGATACATAATTTTGTTGTTTTGATGGTCATATTTTGAAACCATTACAGTGCAGGCACCGCAACCTCCTTCGGAACATCCCAATTTGGTTCCGCATAGCATAAGCTTACTCCTTAAATAGTATAACAATGTCCATTCCGGATCAACATTTTTCTCCTCTATCTAAAAGTAAAAAAATCAATTTAACTTTGAATTTACAATATCAAGATTTCACAATAATCTTTGGATTTTGCCTGAATTATGTAATAATACTTTAATCAAATTCAATGTATTTGTGTGCATGATTCTATTATACTTGACATTTTCCCACATGTTTTTGTAATGGTGCTTTTTTTATTCAAGGCGAGGAAAAACTTTCATAGGGATTGCCATAAACAATAGTAAGTATACCATTCATATAAAGCATTTAATTGCCATGCAGTTTTTGGTTGACAATTGTATTAAACCATGAGAATTTTTATGTTTTTCTTAGCCCTTATCATTCAATAAGCATGAAAGCGACATGTGAACATTTTTGAATGAAATTTAATAGACGAAATGAGAAATCGGTGTGAAAGATCCAAAAATTATTAATAATTAAGGATAATATTGTAGCTGAGAAAAGATTCATTTTTAATTGAATCGCAATTTATCTTACATATAGATGGATACGTTTGTTAAAATATATTGCTGATATGTAATCTAAATTATATTTTGAAAAAAGTGTGTTAAAAGATATTTGTGAAATTTATGAATTCTTATATCTTGACCATTTATATCCACTCTATATTTTTATCTCCATATGAAAATGAAATATCTTCTGATTGCTGTTTTTCTTATCAAAGACTAATGTCAGCTGCTATACATGATATCATTTAGTGATAGATTTTGTATTCATACATTTAGTTTTTCAGCAATCTAAATTGCAGAGATAATTTAAACAACAAAACACTTATACATATATTCTGAAGGAATGAAAAAATATATTTACTCTCATGAGACATGGCAAATATAAAAATCGCTATATTTTCAATGTAAAACAATAACAACGATAATAGTACTGATAAGCAAAAATAGTTAATACGCATAACTAACTTTAAATACAATAAGCAGCCCGCCAGACTAAGTGTTGTACGCTTAATTTCATTGTAGCTATCAAGTTTCTGATAAGAGCACACTTGCTTTTGATTAAGCGTAATTTTATTACATTATTTACAAACCGTAGAAAATATTCCATTCTAAATTTAAAATGAAAACAAATATTTGCAATAGAATTTTAATGATGTAAAAGTGTGATCACATTAGTAAGCCTGAGCCAAATAGCAATTTTCCCAGAAATGGCTCGAAAGATGATAAGGAGAGGAGGAGATCTACAGGAGATAAGTTTAGTATTTTTAAACACTAGGAAAACCATGTCAAAGTGATCGACAATAGCAGAACTATAAAAAATCAATCTAAAAAAAGTGTTCATAGATTTCGGTAAGAATTTGATTCATGCGAATTCGTATTTATTGCTTGAGTATTGATGATATTAACCCTTTGACATCGGGAGAAAATTCGCAAGTTACTGTTAAAAAAGCAGGGGAGGCAAAATTGCTATTTTTTTAAATGATTTATTTAATTATTCGTTGTTATTCATTTGAAATAAGTTAAAATTTATACGTTACATATTTAAGGCACATATACACAACTCATATTGAATGATATTTGTAGGAATGTATGTCAAATACGCTGTGTAATATGAAAACAACTGAATTCGATAGTCGCAAAAGCGACGACCCGATGCCAAAGGGTTAAAGTTTGCAAAATTTATGCTCATAATCAAGAAAAAATTGTTAAAAAATTGTCCAGTCTTAATAGATAATGTTGACTTGAACATTTGTTATTGATGATTTTATCGAATTTCTGTTTATGTTATACTCGATGGAATGACGTCCACACTATTTACTATAGTTTTGTAAAATCAAATACCCAGATAAGAATATTAGAAATACCAATTATGAATCCATTATTTTAATGATAGTTTATAGAATTGAGTAAGGAGGAAGTTGAACATTTGATGAGATGCTGATATCGCTGATTGATTCTTATATACATGCATGGAAAAATTGATTTTATGTATTGCTTTTTTCCATTTATTACCGGGAATTTTTAGCTAAAAAATTGCGTCTTTGTTCGTATGTAATGCGCTGCCATACCGTTCATCCGATTGCAATAAAACTTTGTCAACTTATTGTTTACACTTGCGGGTATAACATAGGCATAGTAAAAATATTGTTTATGTGCGCAGTTTGTTATGCGAAACGTGTCATTGCAACGCATTCCGGATGTATCACTATATGTAATAAAATAAGATGTCACTGCTGTAATCGTTGCTTTATGTTACGCATAGATACACGTACATGGGACCCTCTACTGAACCGAGCTGTTTATTGACAGTATACACTAAGGTACTATTGTAAAGTGTCTAGTGGCTGTCGAGAGGGGGGGGGGGGCCTCTACGACTATCGAGGTTGTAGAAGGCCCCCAGGAATACATTTTTCTCCAAATTTATTACAGAAAGTCCTAAAATTTGAGGGAGTGGTCACAAGGTTTTCGTGTCCAACCGGTCCAAATTCTGGACCGCTGACTCAATGAAATAGCGCCTCGCGATCGGACGCCATGTCTGAACATAACAGAACTTGGTATGCGTCCATGAACAGATATCCGCACGGGCACTCTGAGAAGAGGGTAATCCTGAACCTGTGGAGAGAAGCCCAGAACCACCCGTGTCCCGCGAAGAACTGGGACATCCAGTAATCCGGGATGGCCCAACGACAACGCATGCGGTACCATTGGACATTTTGGAAGAACACAGAGGAGAGGAACAGATGCCTATGATGTATATAACGAAGATGGAGAGAGTACAAATGATTCTCGCTCTCTTTCGAACTAGCTGCCGCTTGGAATTTCATTTTTCGTGACGTTCAGATCAATTTGCCCTACCGCGCCCATCCGAGTCTCATTTTAATAATCGGTTAACTGAATTAAATGTGCGTTTGGATGTCTCAAGACTGTTATATAGATTACAAAGAACGACGGATCAATACGAACACATCTGTGTTGATAAGACAAACAATTCATTCTTTCTGGATCAAATTGTAACTCGGAATAAAATCAGTGCTGTATATAAAACAAGCTTGTTTTTTGTAAACAAAATAATGGATTAGTTTTTGTTGTCTCTAGCCGAGTATATTAAGCGATTTAATTCATTAATTTCAATCTATTTAAATGAATTTTCAGATATTGTAAAGTAAACGATTGAATAACATCGTGATGGTTTCAATTAACATAAATAAATAATAATTAGTATAACACATTTTTGTCGTTTCTTTCGTATATATTTCTATAAGTTCCGACCGAAAAAATTGTACTCAAGCGAAGAATACCAAGATAAGTTTGACATAGAACATGTAGTAAAAAGCATTGCGAAGAATTTATAATGAAATGAATGCCAAATTGATAATCCCATGAAGCGTTACCTGCTAAAAACAAGCGATTCTTATAGTTAGTATAGCGTCAACGTTTCAGTATTGTAATATTTATAATCAATTGTTGTTATCATTCTATTGCAGCTGCGTGTCCATTTATTCGGATTATGCAAATTCTTATTTTTGTCCATCATAAATTAATGTCGAATCGATATATTATCTCGGTAAATGTCAAAAATACATGCGTATTCGACGATTTATCGGCGTTGGCATTTTTCGCAATTGTTGAAAGTGACGTCCGGTATTAAGAGGGTTAAAGATTGAATTTATTTGCAAATATAATTACAGATGACGTTAAAAAAATTGATGATAAAGAAGCATACATCAATGAGTATACTTAATGCAATCTAATATTTGGAGAGTGGAGATGATTATGAGGAAGAAAATTGAAATTGAGTTGGGGTATTTTTAATGAAAATTAGGATAGCGTATTGTTATGATTATTAAACAGTAGCATGAATATAATCATAATGAGATTTGATATGTATTATGTAATAATTAAGCGACATTTGACACACACATTTGGAATATGATAAATATCATCTTGGACATTTGGGTCAAAAAATATATCTAAAGGTCGAAAATTCAAGAAGAGATTATATTTATGACAAAAACAAGTTCCTTACTACAATCATGAAGTAATTTTAACAGTTAACTTTTGAATAAATTGAGGTCATATCCACCTCAAGAACCTCATCCGAGCATATATTTTTTTCAGATTTGGAAAATATTCAGGGAGCTCTATGCCTTATTGCGTTCTAATCGGACACTATTAAAACTGAATTGAAATAAATTGAGGGTAATAAAATGGAGCTCGATTAATTTTTATTGGCGAAATTGATTGACGCGAAGAAACACAATATTTACGTTACCTTTTTGCCGTTTACATAAAATGTTAAAACAGACATTTTTTCGGTTGAATCGCGTAAAACAGGAAAAAATTCTAATTATTCTATGCACATGTCGTTCGATAAGACATCACACGAACACTCCAAGCACTAAAGTGTGCCGATGAACGGTTGAGAGCGGTCAGTGCTTCTCAAACCTTTGTTTTATTTATGGAAAGGAATGATATAAATGCGCATTTGTCGGTTGTGGCTTTATAAAATTAGAAAAGTCATCAACGTCCATGTTTTAAATTCTATTGTTGAATGTGCATTCTAAAAATTTCTTTTAAAAATATACCATATAGAAATGGTGTAAAAATGTTTGAGAAAGGTTTGAAGAAAATTTAATAACAAATTATTTTAAAATTCATTAAGCAAAAAGCCTTAAAAGAGGACGAAGGGGCAACAAGGTCTGTGTGTCCAACCGGTCCGCTTTTCGGACTGCTGACATGACGAATGAACATCTTGCGACCGGACGCCATACCCGAACAAGTCTACAGAACGATTACGAACTTTCATTACAAAACAAAGTTGTCCGAAGAAGACCCATCGGGTGGATTGTTTAAATTTTATAATCGATCAAAAATATTGATGGATTGATTGATGATAGAGAAAAAAATGGATTAGACAACTCAGTATATATTATAAAAACGGACAGTTAATCAGTTTTGATTGATTCAAAGTAGAATGGTCAAGTAAAATAAAAACCATCTGCAACTCTCGATTGGATCAGTATTCTGCGTTTTGCACCCCAAGTTCAGTTGTGCCCGTAGCGGGCGCCTGCTTTGTCTCCCACGCGACTTGTTTTACTTACATTTAAAAATCGAGCATCCTTTTTAAAATACCTTACATGAGAAAGATGTCGATAAACTTAAGCGCATTTAAATTTGATTTTTTAAGCATATAAACTGTATTTGAAATATTAACAACAATTCTAACATGTTATGCTAACAATGAACACTATTTATCAGTACAATTTAAATAATACATCAACGATTTTTATAGAAAGTTACATAATTAATCATGATTTAATTCTTTATCCATTTTAGTTTTGATATTTTCAAACTATTATGTAACATTGATGAAGACTTCGACAAGTCAATGGAAAAATTGTAGATTTAAAACCGGTTATGCAGCCAGTTTATCCACTTTTGAAATTAAAACAAGACCAATGCAAATTTTATGCATACGGATAACTTTACAATAAAGTGAATTTCAAGCTGAATTATGGATTGATTAACAATGATAAATTATATTGGATCATTTTTATTTAGTTAATTTAAAATTATATTTAATACCAACAAGTTGCGTTATATCGAATTTAATATGAAATCAAATTCACAATTTACCTTTTAGAAATCTCATTAAATTTTTATTGTTCGCTGTTATTAGACGTTATCACGTATCATATGGTTTGATAAGATTAAGTAGTGGAGTTTTTATTAAAAATAGATTTAGTCAAATACTACAAAATATTTTATATTTGAAAAATATTTGAGCAGTTGTGTTATTCTCAAATTTTATGCATGATACAATTTTTGGTCTTCCTTTAATTTGTTACCGCTGTATTCTTTGTCTCTTTCTGAAACATATTGTATTTCTTTCGTATTAAATTACCACCCACACACATTTATCGTCACTGTATGAATATTTTTTTCAATCACTGTTTATCTATAGGAACATAAGTTAAGAATATTTAATATAAATCATAGAATTAATGCAATGAGCTAATCGTTGGAACATTCTCTATATAAATAGAGTTATTGCACCATTGTTAATGCAAAAATTAAATGAGATAATATAATTAAAATTGAAAGATATGGATAAAAATATTAATTTTAAAGTGATGAGTAAAATATTCCTAGTCATTGAGTATTGTGTATCATTCAAAGTGCCGTCGACGAAAAGCCTAATGTTAATGGCCCTAATATGAGCTGCGAATTATCAACTATTGAGCTAATTTTAGTTTGAGAAATACATTGTACACTCACAGACGATTTTTCAATTTAAACAACACATGGCAATTTCACGTTACAAGTCATATGTCTTTGTTTAAATTTATTATCTCATCAATATTAACATGTTCAAAAATACAGATTTACAGGATCCTAAAACAGTCATAAACGAAAGTATTGTACGTAAACAATAATACATGGACGAGCTTTCAGCCTTGATAAATCAATTGATATTAGCGGACTTAAAGCCTAAAGTATTCCAATACATTTTTAATTAATAAATACATGGCAGTTTTATTCGTCATTAAATTTGCAACAAAGAAAATATTGCTATGATCCAAGATCCATTTTTTTGTTGCTAATATGTGTATCTTTAATTTAATATGTTACATAACTGGGGAGCAATAACCCGACCAAATTTCACGTTAGATTAAACGACAAAGATAATGGCTTATCAATGGTATTACGTGTAAATGAGAATTATCAAAAAGGAAATAGAAAACTTTCAATTATCAGATATGAGATCTTTTCATAGATAGCTATATAAATAAAAGTATATATACTATAGACCCGTTTTTATGATATCCTAACAGTAATCTCTTATTATTCACAAAAAATATGTGATAAACGATCATGATTATATCGTGGAAATCATTTTTGTCTATCTTATTGTCTCAAAATAAAATGTACAATACTTTTGATTATCTTTAATGATTAACTTCGTTTTTTATAAAAAAAGTCAAAGAAAGCTAAGCTTGATGAAGGTTTTTAGAACACACAAGGTGGATTTCTAAGTAAATTCATCTAATTTATGTCCAAAATGTAGCCCCGTGATTAACGGAGGTTATTTGTAGTCTAGTCAATATCAATAGTATATTATTTTGGAAGGTTTTTCAAAAGCTCAAAGGGATTTGTAGCTTTTATAAATTAAGAACATGATTTCTATACTTATTAGATGATAATGTCAGTAACACTTTAAATAATAAATATGATCCAATTCGAAAATACAACTTTTCGTGTTTATTAGAACCACAGTCGAAACCTTTCCTATTAGAACCCAACGATTAAAATTATTGATAAAATGTAGATTATAAAAAAAATACTATTATGCTTTCATACTTTATTAATAACAATTCTATACTAACATGACACATAAAGATCATATTATTTTATCATACACGATGATAATTAAAAATTAACAAAAATAATTTGCTGAAAACATAGCAAATAATAAAAATACTGAACAATTTCACAGCATATAAACTTGCTTTTATTGATCATACAATATTCATATGATCAAGAAAATTGTTGTGAAATTACACTGTTTTTAAATCGAGCTGCTTTTCTTCCTTTGGTTGATTTTCTGGTTGTATATGCTCATTTTCCATTCTGTTCATCAATTCTTTTTGAACCTTTTCTAATAGAAATTTCTCATTGAAGTACCTATATCGACACTGTATCCAATACGCTATTGTAATGACTCCGAATGAACCCATTCCAAAATTCGTTGATTTTTTGGGCTTTGATGTGAATAGGAAATAGAGGAGACCTGCTCCAATGCCAGAACTTATTCCATAAAGTAAGCTATTCCTGTAACAGGGTATTTCGGATAAATCTCGCCCAAAAATGACCAGTTTCTGAAATCAATAATTTAGATATTAAGTTATATTTATTAAAATTCAAAACAAATACAATGCATTCAATTAATACAAATTTTTCATTGATGATGTGTAAATTGAAAAGTAATCAAAATTTAATTCACTACAAGCTTTTTTTTCAATATCTACAACCAATTTTTTAGATAATTTTAAAAATCATTGTTGAAAAATGCTGTGGGCCTTTACGGTAATCATATGATGTCTTTTTCTCGTGTCCATAAAACAGCCATGGTCTACCTTATCGTTTGCCTCACTAAGGTCCTCCAGCTGAATGTTCAGTACTATCCTCGGGCGTACAAGCATATGTTCTGTGTTCTGCGATTCTCCGCATTCATATGACGGTTCGTTTTCAAAGATTTATTTCACATTGTTGACTATGCGGCACATATGATGCCCTTTTCCAACCAATTCTGGGATTTCCACACCTCGTATGGTAGCTTGTGTTGCTATCTCTTCCATTATACTAATATTCCCACCTGCTTTAACTATATTTTTATTTTGGGTGAAGCTATTTCTTGATTTGAACCTAGAGCTTGGTAGTTTGTGGCCAAATTCAGTGTCTTGGGTCTTTCATTTGTTTGTTCAGCCGTTGAATAGCCGTGTCAAATAAAATAGAGTGTCAAAGCCAACGATCTCAGTAATTCGAGATGTGTTCCGTACATTGCTTCTACCAATTTTCTGATTATGGCTTTTCTAACGTCCATTGAAAATAGTCAACGGAGTAAAACTTTTAATATAAGTATTCTAATTTTTCCTGAATAATAATGTCCTAAAAATCATCTTATCATATATAAAAGAGAAATGCGAAAATCTTTTATCGCTACTTGATTCACTGGAAACTATGCTTCTTGTATATAAATGGACCGTTACAATCAGGCTTTATGTTGCTTATTTTGAAGATTTCATTCGGTCTTTTTTAATTGTTTTGAAATTTTAAGAGCCCCCTCTTTTCGAAGCAACATTTTCATTTTACTCAAAAATTACATCTCAGAAGTGATTTAAATTTTTTGATTACTTCTTGATTTGCCTAATACTTTTATAAATTGATAACGATAAACAGTGCATAATGCTATCTATATAATTATGTAATACATATAAACATAATGATCAAATGATAAAATATTCTCGATTATTACAATGACATTTTAGCGTCAAAACTTTTGCAAATGCACTATTTTAAGGATTTTTTTAAATGGAAAAAGCTAAGGGATCTAAATAAATAGATAGTTTAAGTTAAAAATGCTTAGGTGTGTGTTAAAAAATAAAGTAAATTACACTTCGGCCATCCGTCGACATTTTGAGCGTTTCTATTATATGACAGGTTAGAATATTGACAGCTCAGTGTTGCTATATTATAAAATTAATTCATCGGTGTGGTTTTATGCGCGGAGCAAACTTATCCAATATAATATATAAATAATCAAAATGCGATTATATGATAGATTTTAAATAAAATAAAAATCTAATTAAACTATTTTATTCAGTTGTATAACAAACTTCTTTCTAATTCATTGAATTATAAATATTTTTCTAATTTAATCATCTTATTTAAATATAAATATTTTTTGTGCTTAATGTTTAACACATTTATATTAATTGGTCCTTTTTATGATCTATCCATTGTCATTTTAAGTATTTGATATTTTTATAAATAATTATAGATATAAAGGCGTAAATATAAATCTACTTAAAGAATAATATGTTGCTTAAAAATATTGATTACACTTGTTTAATAGTTGTTAGGTGATTAAAACAAATTCCTCCAACATTAATACAAGTGTCATTGTTGTATAAACGTTTTTAGAAATTGAAAATAGCTTATTGTTTTTTTTTAATATGTATGAAAATTCAATTATTAAGATTGTGTTCTTATATTAATAAAAAAATATGTAATGTAATTTATACTATATACATAATGATGTATATAAAAATTACTTAATATTTTTTTCAACAGATTGTATTTAAATATAAAAAATAATATGGTTGTGGTTATTATAAATATTTATTTCCTGTATGCAATAAATATTTCATAAATGCAACTACGAGGAATGCAATGGTCGGCCAACAAGACCTCAACAAAGGGTCAAGCTTTACCTGTCTATTGACGACAATAGATCGTTTTGCCCTTTGTCAGGGATTTAAAACTGGGTATTTTATGTGGCAAAAGTTTTTATTGACGCTTGCAAAGGGTTAAAATAATATTTTTTCAACACGTTGGATTACGTGCTTTGTATTGCTGATATAAAATGGCTTAAAATTGATATATAATACCATATAGAACAATGTTTTTGACAATTTCGCTGAATTGAACAGTGGATAATAGTATCACGAAACCACATTTAGTTTCGGTAATTTGATTTGAATTTAATGGTTTATACGAGGGTTAGCATAAAGTTTAAGTGCTTTATTTTGATTCGATTAAGTTTAAAGCAGTTCATCAAAAAATGTTCATATTGCAAGTTGAATGATTGGACTTATAAACATGTATGCTCTGAAAATTTTTGATGTTAATTTGATCATGTTAAAGTTTGATGAATCTAAAAATATTCCAAAAACATCAAAACTTAGTTTGGAACACTGAAAGGAATTGAATTAGGTGACAAATTTATAATATACTAAATAATTATTAATGTGAAACAGTATTATTAAAATAGCCCAAGTATAATGAAATTTATAATTTAAAAAATATAATTGATAAACAATACTATAGATATGTAACAGAAGAGATGCGCCTGCTATTTTATTATTCGGCTACCTTACCAGCAGATGCCTAGTTTCCTGCTGAAGTTTATTATTCGGCCCCGAGGAAGGAGGAACATTGAGGAGCTATCTGGATATGATAGAGATGGAGCTGCCTGAACGAGCCGTCATCGGGAATTAGAAGGAGCTGAGATATAAAAAGGTCATCCAGTTGCATCTGCGCAGATGGATAAGATCGCTTCGGTGGCCTGACAAGTGATCTTTATGAATGCATATCAACAGATTTTAAATTAAAATACTTAATTTGCAAACAATTCAAATGTGTAGAATATTTAATCTGTTCTATATACCGTTTTCACTCACCATACGCTCGAATATAAAAATGAAGCTGGCAACTCATGATGGATAGAAAATGAAAATCATCTCGTAAATCAATAATCGAATTAAGTATTAATAATTGAAGTGCGTGCTTCTTAAGACCGTAATTAAAAAACAACACCGAGGGCGGATGACAAGTCAAAGAGCTAATCAAAGGCCCCTAAGTACTATAGGCTCCGCTCCTTCAGCATAGCTTCGACTCACGACGGATTCAATAACTGATGATGCTACATCAATTTCATGTCATATGTCCGATAGTTTGATCCGCTGATACAGACTGTGTCAAGTTTGTATACAGTCTCCGTAGCCGCTAAAGTGAAGTAGTGTTTATCGCGTCTGTCGCGGAAGGAAAATCATGATTCAGTTTGCACGGAATTGAAGGATCGTCTTCAAGCAGATCCGAACTTCATGACCAAAATTGTAACTGGAGATGAAAGTTGGATCTATGGCTATGACCCTGATACCATTCCTGACATTGAGATGGCCATAAAAGAGTAGCTGAACACCATTCCGAAAAAAAGCCTGCGAAAAAAATATTTGCATTTTAAAGTAGATAATTCGATTTTTTTATTGTTATTTTTTTTCCCAGTACTTTTATAGTATATTGTATTTGATTTATTTCCAAATTGTAAGCAAATAAAAACCATTGTAGTAAGCCGGATCTTAAAATATCTACGCTACGCAGCAACAATGATGTCGGGGGCTTTTCTTCTATATTTGAGAAAAAAATCTCAAAATTCATAGAGCAGGAAGATCGACTGAAAGATGCAACACGGGGACTTAAATTATTCAGGAAGCGACCTACGTAATGGGAACACCTGACAAAGGTCCTCACGGTATTCTAGAAAATGTTTTCTTTTCACACGGGAGTATTCCGCTGCTTCCCACACTCCAAAGAGCTTTTTATCGCCAGGACACGGGAAATTGTACCAAGGATGCTATTGATATTCACCCACCTACCCATCCATAAATGGTCATAATTGTTATGGTGCTATAACTCATGCCCCATGGCCTAAGCACACACACGAGAGAAGATCCATTACAACACTTTGAGCCATTAAAAAATGGCCTAATTCAATTAAAATGGCATTTATCACGCAATAAAAATATGGATATAAATGCGATCGGAGCATTTGAAGATCCCGGATAAAAACAATTGGGGAGTTGAAGAGCACTCGGGATGAAGTAATGAAGAAAGCTTGTACGTCGATAAAAGCGTCGAAGACTAACAGAAATTGATGACCGTTTTTTTTCTTTATGAAGTTCCATTTGAGCTGCAACAAAGGATAACAAAAGGAATGAAAAGTCATACTTTCTGACAAAAAACTAAAATTAAGCTCCATCGATGCCCTCATGCAGGATTTTTCAGCAGTCGTGCTTATCGACAATCAAATATCGCCCACTAAAATAAAAGCCTCAACACTTATATTAATTATATGCGTTTCTGCCTATTTATTACCGCAGTGAATAGTAAGTAGACTGTAATAAAGCCAGGCTTCAAATTTATATAAATTAAGTTTTAAGTTTGTGTTTAACTATACAAAAGCACGTAGGGCTAATGTGACCCAAATACGGACGTGGGCCTCTGTGATTCGTAAAAGGGTTCAGAATACTTTTGTTTAATGGGGTTTTATTGTGCATGGAGCCAAAGTTCTGATTGTAAATCTTATTAATTAACATCTCAGTCATCCCTTGTTATTGGGGTTGGTTATTGCAAAAAATGCGCGCTCGCCGGCGCTCTCCCGGAGCCTCCATTGCTTGAAATTCAACAAACCTTGACTAGATCGAATTAGACATAGAAGAATGGATGTCTTGACTTGTGCAGGATTCGGGGAAATAAATTAGAAAGCTCTTCAAAGCTCTGTAAATGTATTAAAATTCGACCAAAAGGGCGCCTTTTCAACTCCACATCCCCGGCGAAGGTCTTGAGTTAATCGATTTAAATGCTGTGAAATTTTGCGATCCAAATTGCAATGCTTCATAGCATGCCGGTTGGTTGTTAATTACTGACAAACTTTGGTCTTCATTATCCCATTAAGCGTATGTCTTCTCTCGTAAAATACATTAATCATATACTTCCCCTAATAACAAAACAGAAGACGTGATCTCTGTTCTATGCTCGAATTTCCATAGTCATTTGATATCATTGGAAATATTTTTAAACAACCCTAGATAAAAATATACCAACAGCCCTTGTAATTTAATGTCAAAAATTATAGCGTCAGGATTTCCACAATTCCATTCATATATTTGTCTATTTGAATGAGCGATGAACTGGTAATATAGCCTTAACACATTACGTGCGGGAAGATATTTTCACATATGTGTGTGAAATTTTTATTTCAGAATGGTCTTACTATCAGTGCATAAATTCTATTTGTTTAACATTCCGATAGTGTTGTTTTGAAAACAACCTCAAATATTAACCCAAATAAACATTTGTGGGAGATAAATTATGAAGTAGAAGAGTGCAAAATATGACGCAGATCATTAAAATGCTCCATAAAAATACTCTATTTAAATCCTTTCCAACAAGGATGTCAGTAAGGCAAAACACTCTATTATCTAAGAAGATTTTTTTTTATAAAGACAGTTATAAATCGAATCACACTTCAATTCAATGAATACAAATTTATATGAAATGTAGAAATCATCAATATTATATTCTAAAATTTTTGTAAGTATTATATAAGACGTGATTTTAAATCAATAGTAAACATACGTCCCCGCACGCAATGTGTTAATAGTCTATCATACTCTTTTTTACTATTTATCGTAGAGTACATTTAATAATTCTTATACACAGGAAACAATCGTTAATTTTAGGAATATGCTTCTAATTTCGTTTAAAAATCGCCTTAAAATTATCTAAACTTTGATATTGCATTTTTATTGGACATCACAACATTCTAATCAGATAAAATTTATTTACACTTGGGTCTGTTTTTATGCGATAGGTACGTTCCACGGGGAGTCGCATATAAAAAATCCGCATAAAAAAAGACTTGAACTACATAAAAAACTGAGGGATAGTTTCCGTTATGTTTAAAAATCGCATAACTTCAAATCAACGTGATGAAATGTAGCAAAAATCGCATAAAAAAAGACTTCTATTTCTTTGCTGGCATATCAAACCAATAAAATCATTCAATGGAGTATCCTCAAGCAACTCATCGACATCATTTTGAGAAAAAGTATCAAAGCCTTCTCTCCACTAAGTTGATTTGTCAAAGTAATAATTTCAGCTGACAATGTCGAAGTTTTTATTATTTCGCCATCTGTGACACATTCGTGCCAAACTGCTTTCCAACAAGAATTTAAAGTGTGTGGATTAATTTGAGATACTGCACATGAAGCATTATTTATACAATCCAAAATTGATTTTTTTTTCCAAACTTCAGGTACAGTTAATGACTCATTTCTCTAGTTTCATAATATAATATTTTTTAAAAGTGGAAATGATACCCTGATCTAGTGACTGAATTAAGCATGTCGTGTTGGGTGGAAGAAACACTATTTTCACATTTGGATGTTCTAAATCTGAATGACTTTTTTTATGCGCATTCGCATAAAAAAAACTTTGTGGCCTATAGAAGAATAAGGGATATTTTTGAAAACCGCATAATTTCAAAATCGCATAAAAAACACACAAGTGTATTATTACATTCAATAAGTGGAGTGTATGAGTTCGCGCGTGCTCTGTATTAACACATTGGTTACGGGGGAAGCACAATCCGCGTCGTGTGCGAATTCAGAATTACAGCGGGGGACGTGGAATTCGCATTTTCGATGGTGCATCGCTTTACAAACATTTTTTTAACAAATTTATTTTTGATACTTTTACAACAGACAATTATGATGATTGTCAAGGCTTTTTTTTTCAAATAACGGCGCCTATACACGAAATAGAGCTGTTTATTTTCTAGATGATTTATGATCCCACACTGTCCCTCGAAGATTTTCGAATATAAAAAAAGATTACGTCGTTACACGACACACAATAAGCAAACGAATATAGCGGCAGTGTTTTCAATACGTTCTTCAAAATTTACATATTAATAGAAATCATTAAAAATATATACGTATGAAATTAAACGCATTTAGATACGTGCACATAAACAACTCGTGTATGCAATAAAGATTATTTTTCGGAATAATATTTTTGTTCGTTAATCAATATTAGACAGATAGTTGAATAAGTTCATCAAATTTCGAGTTAAAATTGCGATTACTTTAAGAGATATGATAATTTTTATTAAAAAAATGTGTTTTTATGATTCCGCCGCGAAACGCCCCCCGTAGCCAGAGTGTTAAGGCAATCAAATATTAAAATATTGCTGCAAGGAAAAATGTTTTTAAATTTCTGTATCATCAAGAACTAATTTCGTCGTTAAGGTCGTTGACTTTTTAAATTTTTAAATAAAATATTATGCTTTATATAACTTGTTATTCCAATAAATATAACCTCTTCTTGAATTCTTGACCTTTCGTATTTCAAATGCAGATTGCAAATTGCAAAATACATGCCAAGTCTCATTATGATTAAATTGGTGCTATTATTTAATACTCATAACAATTCGATTATTTTCATTAAAAATACCCCATCATCTTCACTCTCCAAATGTTAGATTGCATTGGGTACACTCATATTGATGTATGCTTTTGTAACATTGATTTTTTAATTTTGTAATTATTTTTTACAAACAAATTCAGTATTTTATCCTTTTAGTACCGGACGGCAATATATCGTTGCTGCCAAAATTTGCGAAAAGTACTACTCGATGGTTCGACGACACTTTTGGCATTTATGTACTAAAATCTCGATTTGATACTTATTTTTCGCGGCCTGCATAAACGGATATGTGCCTGCTAAAATGTTGACGTTATACAGGGTTCATTCATTTGTACAATTTGTCAAAACTTTTTCGAAATATAACCCTCCTGTGTTCGAAATATACACTTCTGGAGGAGGCGTTGCCAGGCCTGGAAGGCATCTTGGAAGGTCTTCTGCGGGATATCTTTTAGAGCCGATGTATTATGAGCTTGGATGGTTTCAATCGTGTCTCAATGTTTCACTTTCAGAACTCTTTTTAAGTAAGGAAACAACAAAAAGTCTAGGGGAAATCAATAGGGGTGCGGGTCCTGGCCAGGAAGTCGTTGACAACGAAGACGCTGTGACTTGGCGCGTTGTCGTGATGCAGTTTCCATGCATTTTTGTATTCAAAGCTTAGGTTACAATGCGATGAACGGTTGTTTTCGTCATGTTTTTGCCATCCATTGAAGACTATCAACTGTCGGTCAGAGTTCAAAAAATCAAGTACACGCGTCACATTTTCGTTGATTCGCGAGGTTGATGGACGTCCACTGCGGGGTTCCTCTCGGTCCTTCTTGAACCACTTATGCCATCGGAAAACTTGTGATATAGACAAGTAATCAATCCTAAAGATCTGCTTAATTAATAGTTTTGGTGGTGATCTTCCCAAGTTTAACGTCGTGTTACATTGTTTCAAAAAGAGTTTCATGGGAACTCAAGCCCAGACTCTCTGATGACTCGGAAGGAACTTTAAAGGGTGCGCCTTAAAGCTAACAATCTTCTCAACCTTAACCACCAGGTAAGATTGTCCTGCGGTGTGTCGTCGCGCCTCGAAAAAATTGGACGCTTAACTTTTGGAACGCACCCTGTACTAACTACAAGAATTGCTTGTGTTAGCAGGTAACGCCTCATGGGTTATCAAATTATTTAAAATCAGCATTAATAAATGCTTATATTACATATTTATTTAAAACTAGCTAGTACCTATATTATTTGAGAAAGTGCAAACAATAAGTTGGCAAAGTTTTATCGAAATCGAATGAATGGTATGGCAGCGCATTAAATACAGATAAACAAACATTAATTTTTATGTATTAAACTATACCTATGTTACTTGCGAAATTCTTAGCAATAAGTGGACGAAGTTTTATTGTAATCCGATGAACAGTATGGTAGCGCATTTCAAACGAACAAAACCCAATTCATTTTTGTATATTAGACTATGGTCAAATGATCATTATTTTTGCTTGGGAATACGGGTTAAAAACGAAAAATACTTATTTTATAAATATTTTTAACTCTTTTTTAATGTTTTTTTTTCTTCTTCTAAAGCCTCATCAAATTATGTCGAATTGACTTGGAATTATTCGATGTGGTTGGATAATATAAATTCTGTTGTATTTGTATTATTGTGACCTTATTAAACGTGGCTTATGGGTTTTGATCCTGCGGTTGGAGTTTGGACTGCTCTTTAAATTTTCCCGCTAAATTTGGGGGATGTTAGTCTGGAAGGACGGCTGAGTTTGGCCGGGGCGGATTCGCGAGTTCGCAACCCTCGGCGGGCGAGCGGGCGGCTGTCAGGGCCGCCGTGTAAATCAATGAGTGACGTGCGGTGGTGCTGGCGGTGTGGGGGGTACGGGTGGTGCGGGTGGTGGTGGGGAGGTGCGGAGGTGCGGAGGCTAAGTGGTGGGGGCGCAGCGGCAGTGGCGGCCAGCGGTGGTCGGCGGGCTCTTCGGCACTCGGCAGTGCCGCGCGGCCCACCGGCCTAGAACCGCGCGTCATGTGTGTGAGTCCCTAACGCCCCCAGCACCCGAGACCCCCCATCAATGAAATCCGCAGTGTCGTGACTCTGTGCTCTGTGTCGCTCCAGCGGAATAACCGGGCCTCCGCCTCCGCCCTCGCTTTCGCCCCAGCCCTCGCCTGCAGCCTCCGCTCCCGCCCGGACGACACTGGAAGCGCCGTAAGATAATCCATATTCTTTAGCCTCATCATCCCTCGTTTCGGAAACCCTTCCATTCAATCTGGGGGTTGGCAGTGAAACGGCATCTTGCGCAGATAACACTGCCGCGTCTTCGAGCCTCAACTTTTGCCGCGAGTTTTTTTCGGCCTGGACGCGATCGTCGATCGCATCGATGAATGAAAACCTCTTCAAAATCAACAAATTCGATCAATGAGTCACAGACGACCCTTCGAACGTTCCAAATACGAGCAACCCTTCATTAAAATACGACACGATACAAACAAACGAACCCCCTCAAATATATATCTCAATGCAATATAACAGCATTTAATGATTATATTTAATGCATAAACACTCTTTTATATAGCTTGAATTGTTTTTCATCAACTTATCCAAACAATATATAAGTGGGCGTATACCCAATGTTGAACGAACCGGCTCGATCGAGCCGTTTCGCCTGAATTAAATCTTGCATCGATTGTGGCTTTATTAATATTTCAAGCAAATACAACTATGATTAATAATGTATTCAAATTTTGTGGCAATGTAAAACAAATTTGTGATGATAGCGAATGGACGGTATGATAAGGGGATGTTAAATCTTATATTTATCCTTGCGCATGCGTACATTAAATTACAATACATCAATCTGAGGAATACAATCGATCGACGAAATGCTTCGATCAAAGATAGATCGCATGCATTAGTGTCAGCATTCAAATTTGGCGCCCAAAAAATTTGCATAGCGTTTGTCACGATGTTATCACACATTCGTATGCAATTCAAAATGCATATATTAAAATTAACCCAAATTTCTCAGGTTGTTATTTTGAATTTTGTTTATGATGCGGTTTCGGAATCAAATTGCAAAACGGAACTGGTTTTATACGATTTTCACTGTTTGCAGTTTGGAAATCAAATTCAAAATGTCTATAATGTGTGCATTAACGAAACGCGGAAAAAATGTCGATCGCTGAAATAAATAACAGTTATTTCATACCAATGATATATCCTTTTTAGTGTCGATCAAAAAAATTATACTTAGGGGAGAAATGGATTGGCGTTGAAAACCAATTATTATTATCATCATGTTGCAGCCACATATCCATTCATCCAAGCCATCCAAATCCTTATTTTTGTCTACCTTCGTAAATGAATATCAAATTTAGATTTATTTTAGTAAATGCCAAAAGTATCGTTGAGTCACTGAGGGATTTATTGCGTTTGAACCTTTTTTTGCTACACTTCATTTCCTATCCAGTCGATGATCCTAGTAAAGATCTTTCTAACATGCTTCTTGCGACAACACTTAGACTTCAACTCACTTATCTATTGAATAAGAATTTCATATAATGTCCTTTAACATTTTTTTGAGAAAGTTCTCTTGAGTTGTATGTGTCATCGTATACGCAGCGATATATCGACGTTATCGTTTTGCGCAAGCGATGCCAACGATGATACATCAGCGCATGGCACTAAGAAGGATATATATGGATTTATCCATAAGATAAACCATTACAAACCAGTGGTGTAGTGGGGCGGGGGCGCGTGGGGTCGGCGCTCCCACACTTTTTTCTAAACGATTTGGAAATTTTGCATAATATATATTGTATTTTTTTAAAATTTATTTTAACTTAAATTGGTTAAATTGAAAACCGTTTGGTTGGAAACTTGGTGCGAAATTTGTATCACTGCTGGTAGGGGAGGGGGTACTGAAATATTATAATTAATCAGCGCTCCCAGACTTTTTTATTTAGCACTACATCACTGTTACAAACATACAAAATGTTTCTGGTATTGTACGTTTGTTGCTATCGAATGCCTTGAGGATGGAAATAAATGTCTATTCGACTCGATTAATTTAATCTAAGGCCGGATCTTAAGTATGGACGTAAAATAGATTAGTCCCGGAATGCACGAAATGGATCCACAAGATCAAATATCATCACAATAAATCACAATTTTATTGTTGGAAAGGATTCACTTCCAGGACGCTTTCATCCACCGTCAAAGGACGTCGTCGTGGGACGCATAGAACGACCGCGCCGTCATATCGAAAAGCCTCGGAATTATTCGGTTATCCCCCGTTTAAAAATGCAAATTTCCGCATCCGAAAAGTGCGCCTTTGTGTGACCATATCGAATTTTATGCGAAACTCGTCGGCTTATTTCGGTCGACCAAAGACGTGTAAAAAGTTTCCCGTTGGCAAATATATTGCTTATGATACCTTCGGAAGGGCTGGATCAATACATTGCCATAACTAAGAACCTACTTTTAGAGCCAAACAAATAACAAGTTTTATGTACGTGTATACACGTAAGGACGAATAAAAATGTTTTTATATGGATCGTAAAATTAATCCTAATCTATCATAAGACATGCTCAAATCTGTTGAATATAATTTTACTATGTTCCTACACGTTTATTGTGCATTAAATCATAGATGTTTGTTAAAAACGCCAAGTACTCAACTTTGAGCATACTCGGACGATTCGTAACGTTGAACGTTCATGGACTAAATTTTAAATTTACGGTGGATCGATTTCTGTAAAATGACCAGCAAGATCAAGCACCATCAGCATCCCTTCGCTGTGGTTGTTCAGATCAAAACCGGTTTTTCTATAACTTTTTCGCCTTCCTCCACGCTAGAAGATAATTGAATCCACTCTTGTACATGTTCTTCACAAACGCGCGTCCATTTACGATTCCAAAATTTTGGCTCAACATTCAAAACATAACGGATGTTTTAATCGATCGTAGGCATCCGCCATATGCTCATTTGAAAATCATTATAATCACAATCCAAATTATTAGCATACACACCGCACAATTAGCATGTATTATGATCGTTTTCTCCGCGATCCGAACGATCGATTCGAAGCGAATTAAATCCGTAGGTTTCGGCAGAAATTGATCGACTTTTGTCGAGCGCCAAATACCATAATCAAATTACACAGATCTGCATTGTCATCTCATTGCATACATGTAATGACGAATTTGTAATTCAACGTATGGGAATCGGACTTATGAATAACAATGACGTGGAATTGCAACAAAACAAATCGCTGTTTCAAAATAGCGATTTACATTTATTTGGATGTGCATAAATATCGACTCAGTTGTTGGATTTATTAAGTAAATTCGAGGCTTTGTTTACGCGGTGGATGCGGGACACCGCGCATTATTATTATCGTGCTTGATTCCATTTATTAACACATTCCCGTCGGGATACTAATATGTGTGTCTTTCGGATACTATCGGTAGACTCGAGAGATGCACCAGTGCATCTTTAGTAATTATATTACTACTTAAAGACATTGATTTTATCATCATCATTATCATATTGCAGCCACAAACAGTCCACTACAGAACTATGGGCCTCTTCAATATCCATTCACAGGAAGAGGTTACATCCATCATGTCTGTATCATACATTCACCTCCTCATTCGTTCGACATTGAAGGTAGCATTACCACAGAGTTTCATTTCGAACGCTCACCCAGTGGGTATCCTGAATGAACGTATTGACGAACGCTTTCGCAATCGTCTCGACAAGGAATGTGGGAGGTTTATAAAGACTGAGTAGTTTTCTTCTGAAGATAGTGGAAAACTACTCTAGACGACCTTTTTGATTCTACTAGAAAGGGCTTTCTAGAGTGCAAAGAAACCAGTTCCTCCTTTCTTCGCTAGGGCGTTGTCGGTATAGGGTGAAGATATACGTGACGCTTAAGTGCACTTCAGATTCGCTCCTACATCAACAGTTAAAATACATAAAATCGTATAAGTTTAGTAGTTAGGAGTAGTCAAATGTGGTTATGCTGCAAAATCACTATATAATGGGGACTAACTCGAACCAATGTGCAAAAAATTCATTTTTTAAAAGGGCTCACCAATTTCATTTGATGCATACTAGAAAAGTATAGGCAATATTTACGATCCAGGAATTTTTAATCAACTAAAACTATGTTTGATTGAGTTCATCACAATATTCTATACATTATTTTTTACAACGTGGGTACGCAGCTCACAGTTTAAAAACTACTATTATGTTTATATATTTTTATATTGTGAAATGTTCTAAATATTTTCCCCAAATTTCTTTAGAAGTTATCTACTGGTTGAAAATTTAGAGCATTTTTTCTTTTATTGTGCATTTTCGCAAATATGCCTCGCGTCAGATTGAAGGCAATGCCATGCATAACCCGACGGGAATGTGTTAAGATTATTTGACGTCAGCAATGCAGATTACTTTTAATCATTGATTGTTTTGATATATGTTGCTTTTAATGCATTCATAAATAAATATACCTATTAAAAATGATAACATTTATATTAAACATTGGGCGTAAGGTTGAAAATATCATATAAATCTAAAATTTAAGTCAAACGAATAACTGCAGATTTTTATTAATCAACAACGTTTAGATACTAAAATGCATCCTCGTGTAATTCTTATACTTAATCTACACTATTTTAATGAAAAAAACCATTACATTTATTAAGTTAAGAGATTTTCTATGAAATTGAAAATAAATATTTTTATCATATTGGAATCGTTTCTCCCAACAATCTTCATAAATTAACTGGGAAAAAATATTTTTTTAAGGCCACTCTGGATCAAGTCTGAAAAAGTCGTGTTAACCAGTTCAACATTTTTTCTTTCTGTGATTTGTTGCTGTCACCTGACCAACAATGTGCCATCTCATACAATAATGGTTTAGGGCAGCTTTACCCAACCTTTTTCGACCCAACGCAATTTTTTTTTGTTCCAAAGCAAATACCCACTTTTCTTCTGTCAAAGTGTAAGTTAAGCATTGTGGATATTTTTGATGAATAATATTAAGTCTTTGTATCATACGTTCATAATACCCTTTATTTAAATAAATATAAAATATTGTTGTAATCCTGAAACTTGATATGATTCGATTGGACTCATATCTGAAATGAGCTTATTTAGCATTTGGGTCTGACGTTAGTATGACTAACATTTTTTAATGATTTTAATGCAGAAATATAAGCTTTTATTTTATCTTTGCTATTTGAAACATAAGCGTTTTCAAACGAATACACTACGAATAGCTTATTCTAGTGTTCAGAGCTAAAAACAACGCAAACCAGAACAATAGACCATTCTTCCAGCAGGTCATTTATTTTTGATTGTTCTTTACAACTTCCCTTTTCAAAAAAGTAGCAGGTATTTTATCCCTAGTTTGACATAATTTGTATTTTGCCAATTATCAAGTTTCATATTTGATTATTTTTATGTTGAAAAGTATAATATAAAAGACATTTCTCATTGAAATTTTGCCAGTGGAACAACATTTATTAATAAAAATCATCATTGGTGTTTGAATCTAGTTTAAAAGCTGGCTTAAAAGAGTGACTTTTATGTTTAATCGAGGACAATTTATCTATTGAATTGGGGTTTTTGTGAAATTGTGATGGTTTTATTGACACTGCAAATTTGCAATTCGATATTTGGCACTATTGAGGTGTTTTATATCAGCGTTTGATTGTTTTCTGATCTAGATTTTTGTTTTCATGCTCCAGATATGCTTCAGCGTCGATTCAGTATTTATAGTGATGTAAGAAAGTAGCCTCTGCATTTGTAGAAGAAGCTTCCAAAGCTTTGTGGAAGCATATTGCGGAAAGAATAATGAAACAAAATTAATACAAAGGGAAACAAATGGTTTCTTTATGCAAGATAAGACATTCTGCCATGAAGTTAAAATACAAGGCGAATTTCTTACTAAAGAGGATAAGAAGCTAAATGAGTGTACTTGAACGCATGGTATAAGTTTACTAGGGGTTGTTTCTATATTATACAAAGTAAAATTTTGGAATTAGCAGTTTAAATGAGCAAAAATAATCGATTGAAGATAACTTCGATAAAAAGAGTCCAGACTGGAGTCCATGTATTCAAAATATTACAGCTGTGATTATAATTATTTAATGATTATTATAACCGTTTTTGGGTTGCTAAACGACTCTTGCTGTTAGAATTCATACCACAGACGACTATCATAACGCATCAGTGCACATACTTGCACCTGCAAAATTCAGACAGTCATTCCCCAATTCAACAATTAAGCCACCCACCATGCAGTCTAGACCAAGTTCCATTGAGTTATTTTACATTTCGATAATTTAAAAAAAATCCATTGGGGAGTAATTTTTTGGCGAACAATTAGGAGAACTCTTTTCCACGAGGATTAAGTCAATTTGTTGCTTTTTTAAATCTCATTTTTATATATTATTTCACCAATATTATAATGAATTAAGAACATAAATAAATCGTAGTATGAGTGTGCGATATACGGCGAATAAGCTAAACTTTTTTCATTGTTAACACACTAAAGTCAGGTGCTAACGCTTGTGAATTTGTCGATGTAGCGGGCGAAATTGTGCACCGCGTACAATACGTTCAATTTTTGAATGAAAATCTTGATAAATTGAATAGAAGATACATTTCACAAAAGACATGGTACAATATTTAGGTGAACTTTTTTGTCAACTTCTTAAAAGTTTATATTTTGTCCTAAAACTGACGATCGATGAGACAATTTGGATAGATTCTAATTTTGTGAAGAGTATTTTAATGTTGGTTTAGTAGTAAAACAGCTACCTGTTCGGAAGAAAGCCATTGTTTTTTTTTCACATAGGATTATTGTACAGCACCCTCTTCTAATCGCAAATTACAATTTGCAACAATAAGATAAAGGTTTCATATTTGAACAACAAGATGCATAAATTAATCTTCGATGATCTAGTGCGATTAGCGACGATTCATAGGCAAATCAAATTTCTTGTTAATATACGGACATCCAAGCATAGTTTTTCTACGAGTTGAATTTTTCTGATATTTAGCATAGATTTTAACTGCTTAAATGTTATGCCGAATTTCGTCGCATAAAAAAAATCTTCATGAATTATGTTATTAATTATTTTTCTTTAAGAATAAATTTTTTTTGAAACTATTACACATAAAATAAAATATATGCAGACACAACGAAAAACGTACCGCCGCATCGAATTCACAATTAATGACTGTAGTTCGACGTCTATATATCGCCACGCCGCACTTTTATATTAGGTGATTATTTAATAATATATTGTGGTGATAACTCCTCGTATTTAGATACCTACATAAAATTCAGTATTTCTTCTAAAAATAGTAAGAGAGAGGAGGCTTTTGCCCAGATTGGCGCTTGACACATTAAAATTGACTCTTGGACGCGCGTACTTGGGGACTAGGGAATCCAATCCCGAGATCCCGAACAGTTTTAGGTGCTCATGAATCCGAGATTAGTAAACGTAATCCCGAAAAATTCGGAATTGAAATTTTTATCTAACAGAAATTGTACACTTCACTAGCACGATGAAGGCTACTAAATCGAGACATTCCCGCCGAAATCTGGACACTTGGAAAGAGTGGCGTAACTACGAATGGGTAGTAACTGTCTAATCTATGTATACATACATACAGTACATATATGTTTTTCAAATTGGTATATTAGCCTTTCCCTACCGGTGATGTATTTACTACACCTCGATTCTAATAATGGGAATATCGATATGAAATATAATAGATACGGGATTCAGAATGCTAGAAATTGCAAAAAAAAACCCCACTGATTTAAATGAGGTTGAAAGTATTGACGTTAATGATTAGGATTGGAAAGATTAGCATTAATTGATGGAAGTAAAAATGATGTTTTTTTGTGTAGTGCAAACAACTAATAAAAACAGGAAAACGACTGTAACTCTGTTTTTGGAACATCTAATCTGATGCTAATGAAGATATTTGATTGCTAGATGAATCAGATTTTCGATCAAATACATCTCCTCCAATTGCCAATGTTTGTACACTATAGGAATATGTTACCAATAATGATAATCATAGTCCAAATTTATATTTTTCTATTGAGTAAAAATCAGTAGGAATTCAAATTCTACGAATGTATACTATAACATTGCACTTGAGTTAAATGCAAAAGTTTAATATAGTATATCTAAATATATTGGAATTTGAAGATGTGTATAGAAGATGATGAGCGTTGAAGTGTTTAGACGGCTCATTGCTTATGCGGATGTTGTGTGCAGAATCGACGAGTTGACCGAAGAATGGCATTCGAATTTGGAGCATTCACGATGGATTCCCAAGGTTCAATGTATTCTAGATCTTCTCACATTGAATTCAATTTTGTGAACGCCAAAAATGCGAATCGGAACAAATTCGTAACGAAAGTTCTTTTTTGCGTTGCTCTTTGTGCGGGGCCGCAGTGAAATTTAATACCGCGCCAAAACAGTCTTATTACTCTTACACTCGGGCATTTAATTCCATTTTATTTTAAAGGCTTTGCTGGTGTCGGTCGTAGTGGGTTCAGGTTATTGTTTGGATTATAAATATTCAGTTATTTATCTTGTGGTCCACAAAAGCAGGCGTATTATCTACGTGAGGCAGCCGTTTTGCGTTTTGACGGCTTCGAAGCGGTTCGTTGTTATTAAGATAAAACTCGCGCGAAATAATGGCTCCTGTACAATGAGAGCATTTCAAAGGAATTTCTTTGAGTATGCAGAAAACCGTATTTCCATACGTTAATGTGTTCATCAAAAGAGGCATCGAACCTTAATAAAATGAATGCAAACAAAGCGCCAAGGAGCGGAGGAATCTGCACGCCGTAGATCAAAGATACGCTGATATTATTCTAAAATTTGAGGCTTTCGAGGAGCAATACTGTGCATGCGGCATTCATTCAACCATAGAACAGTCGACGTATTTCGCAATATGTTACGTAAATTTGTTTGCAAACTCATGCTAGTAACGGGCCATATTCTTAGGTCGTTCTATTTAACTGCATTCTCGTAGCAACACTCGCGCGCCAGTACGAGGTGACCCGAAAATGTCAAACCCACCCTTTCGCGATCGCGAGGGGCTGATATCAATCGATCCCTCCCCCGCAATAACATATGGCGCCAATAAAAAGGATGAATGAATTTTAAAAATGACCCATCGATTAGGCGATGAATAACACATGTCTGAATTTCAGATTTTAGCTTTGAGGCCGTTTCTGCAAGACTTGACAATAGGCATGTCGTTCATTCTATTCGATCATGCTTGGAATGTTTCATGCAGAATTTCGCAACATGACATTCGTCGTGATTTCTTTCAAATCCTATGAAAGACGTTTCATCATCAGCATAAAAGACACACGCAGCTCAATGCAGAATTAGATCTTCTTTAATACTATATAGGCTTTTAAAATAATTTATTTGGTTGGCGGAAAATGTGGCATGCGATTTGTCATTGGACAGTAACCGTTAAACGGTTATCCGGGATATGACACACATGTTGTGTCATAGACCATTGTAGTGCTAACACCAGGGCTAACACCGTAACAAGGGAGTGGTAAAGCAGGCACCCGCCTCATGATCCTTCGTCTCAGATGTGAAGTGATGGACCCATGTTTCATCCTGAATTATGAAAAAATATGATCGAAGCAGGTTTTCGCTTTTTCATGAACACTCGCTGTTCCCAATCATTCTTAATTCACTTCACAATCTTCTCGTACAATTCATAGTCTTTTTTATGAATTGTATTAACTATTGACACATTTGAACCTGTAAATATTTATTTTCATCACTTAAATAATGCGGTATCCTTACTATGTTTATGAATTTTGCTAATTATTTTTAATGTTGTACACTAGACTAGATATAGCCAAGTATATCTGCTATTTGTTGAATAGATTTGATCGGATTTGCTTCAAATTCAATGCTTAACTGATTGCTAAATTGATGTTAAAAAACGAAATTTTAGTCCGATACCCTGATATATTGGTTTCAAAGTTGACAACTTAGATTTATGTTTTAGATTTTTTTATTGAATCAAAACAGATTAGTGTAAACAGAGTAAGCAGTATATTTTGGTTATCATGCTTTTTCCCTATTTCTATTCAATAACCATATTTTCCAGATCATAAGAATTTTTATAGTACTTATTAATTATTTGGTAATTATTCTTACAAAGCTGATTCTTCTGAAACTAAAAGTATTATCTAAATGTTTTATACCGACAAGACTAAAAATATGTTGTAGCTGCTTATAATAAATATTATATATACTTAATATTGCAAAGCTTTTAAAATTGCAATAATTCAATCAATCAACATTAGCCACGTTTACTGAAATCTTAGCCATGTTCTATCGAAAGAAGACGATGTCTATTTAACAATAAATTATGTAATCTACTTGTAGACAAGAAAGTAGCTTTGTAGATTTTAATTTAATGTCGGTGTGTATAATTATTCATGTTTCAAAAATTATTATTAATGCCCGCAGCGTTGAAAGCTTGATAGACTGTAACTTTCCTGATTTACATTGCATAAACAATGACTGAAACAAAAATTAGCTTTGTAGAAATTAGTGCAAAGTTTCGACCGCTATATAGCACCGAAGAAAATATATTTATTTCCAGGATATTGAACTTTTCCTCTGTTGAAAAATATGTATCAATTTGTGCAAACATGGTGCAACCCCCCTTACATAAAACACTATGGACGATGTCGTTCGCAAAGATAATGGTCTTGGTGGTAATAAATTCTTTTTGGATTTAGATCTAAGTCTTCAACAATATTAATAGTCTTCTTCTTGTTCTTACTGCTAATGATGATATTCTCAAATTACATGTTATACTCTTGCTTTACTCATTTCGATTAATTCTTAAAGGCAACGCTTCGAAGCCCATTCGTTCTGCTAGCTATTTAATAAGCCATCCGATATTCTATTCTAGCATTTGCAAATTATAAAGCGTCAAATTTCCGGCATCAAAAATTAATCGCCTCTTTTGATCATCTTAGCAAAATGAATCGACAATGTCAAAACAATCAGATAGACTGCTCATGAAATGCATGATGCAACCTTGGCATGCATCAGATTGTATCATCGTACACATCTTCCTCTGAGGAGCCGTTGGGCGCTGTTCGCCCCGAAGGCCATGTTCATGGATTCTTACATCCAAAATTCATAGAATCTATTTTAACGCAGAGTAAAACAATATGTTCAAACGAAGTGTAATATATCACCATAGCATTGAGCCCACCAACGCATCGATTTCTTAGGGGGTCGAAAAAAAAAAAAAGACAACGATACCCTTACATTCATCACACCTGTTCAAGAGTGGACACAATTACCTTCGGGGGACAATAAAATTGTAAATGGAGATATGACCCTCGCTCAGGTGGAACAATGAAAATGGTTATCTATAGAAACAATAAAATGTCGTAAACAGCTCAATTTTTTCATTTTATTTATTGTTTTTTTTTTCTAAGAATGTATAGATGGAGAATAGATTTCAAAAATATTTGTGCGTACGAGATATATACCCAATTACATTTTTTAGGGCTAATCTAAAAGCATAATAAATTTGGGATGCATTTAATACACAAATAAAAATAATTTAAGTTTATTCAATTATTTTTTGACATTTAATATCATAATCATGAAAGGACTGACTAGGTGAAATACGAACATGGTGTTATTATAAATTTGTATCAACACTTAGAAATATGTACGTTATTTTAAATATTATGTGTTTTTATTTTATTTTGAATTTATATTTAAACGCGCGTTGCATGTGATTAGAATTTTAAATTGATTATGTCCGTTGTCTGCTTTGTCGATTTTTAGGGGATGTGCACATTTATTTGCGTTAGGGCCAAATATTTCCGTTGCGCTTAAACGTCAGTTTGACAATTGCCAACATAACCTATTTGTGATGATGCTCAATGAATACAGCGTAAAAGTGAATTAACATGATATATGTTGTAGATTTCTAGCATCACGAGTATGCATCTCAGGTATTTTATCATCGAGACAAATTCGCCGGCCGGAATGAATGATTCGACGGTTTGAGGTTCATCTCGTCTGCGAGTACGTCTGTCTGGCTGCGATGGACCTGGAGGTCCAAACGGCGAAAACGAAAGTCGTTACGATTCCGTTAATCCATCGGCGGTTGGGCGGTTGTTCACGTGCTTTGACCGGTCGTCATACTGGCAGCGCCAGGGAGATAAAACCGGGGAGCGCGGTCTGAATGTACTGACTAATCGACTGCGTGATTATAATGCCATTAGGTTTTGCGTTTGACGCAAGTACTATTGACAAGTCGATGTTATCCATTCGCGTACTATTTGCTCATTTTGTTTTATTTGTGTACATTTTTCAGAACGAGTCGAATTTATTTACGTCCTTGATGGCTCGATTTCATGAGCAAAAATTTATTTGGCAAATTTTAGGAACTTTATTGCCACATCGCGTTTGCGCGCAATTTTTTTGATAAAAAAATCTATATATTATTTTGAAAACGCCTATAAATTCGCCTATATAATATTTATCGTCACTAGGCCACTTTGCCCCACTTTACCCTTTTGAATATTATTTAATTGGAATTAAATAAACCTTATTTCATTCACATTCAAGTACAATTCCAAGGTGTCGCCCACATGTCGTTGAGAATTTGCATTGAAACCCTCTTTCTTACAAAGCATAAGATGGCCGATATGAGTGGCTTGCATCCGGAGCCTTAGTCTGCAAATTATATGTCTGGTATTTTTAAAACATAATCCAGGGATTCAAATCGTTCTTATTTCGGTTTCGTTCCAGTTTAATTAATAATATATTTATTTATTTGGTTCTGGGTTTCGTTCCGGAAAAATAACGGTTTGTTCGGTTTTCCCCTTTCGTTTTAGTTCCAAATGCTTTAAGCAATTATTTTTACCATAATTTAGAGCATTTGGTCCAAATACATTGCGCATAAATCTATGCATCTCACCACATCAACCTGCGTACACAAACAATATTTTTACTATGCTTATATTATTCCCGCAAGTGTAAACAATAAGTTGAAAAGGTTATATTACAATCGCATTAGCGGTATGGCAGTGCATTAAATTCGAACAAACAAACATCGATTTTCATATATTAGACTATGCATATTTACTCACGCAATCTTTAGTAATAAGTGGACGAAGTTTTATCGCAATCTGATGAACGGTATGGCAGCGCATTACATACGAACAAACAGAGATTAATTTTTAGATATTAGATTATTCTAATTTCTTGCCATCAATCGACTTTCGAATACACATTTATCATTTTTTTAAGTCTTCTAAAGAAGCGAAAAATCTGGGATAAATCATATGTGTAAATATGAATGTATTATATTTGGTGTTGGAAATGTTTATATTTAATAATTAAGTGTATTCGATTAATTATAATAATTACAACTATTGCATATTTATAGTTTAAATGTGTAAGATTTTTATATTATATTTATTTATGCAGAATATGCAAATAATAATGTTACTTCTAATCATTAAAATATCTTCAATTGTATTTTCATTTAAACCAGAATAAACTTCGCTTTAACGTAAGACGTGTACCGAACCGAAATAAATCGGTTCAGCTCCGGTTTTTATTACGGTAAAAATGACGGTTTTTGTAATTTTTGACCTGTCGGACTTAACTAATCGTCTCCATGTTAACTTTTTCAAATCCAGGAAATTTGATTAGACTTGGATCTAAACGATCGATCGGATCTATATCAACACATTGTTTGCGGGTCACGTATTAATACGTTTTTTTTATTAGTACTTAGATAACCTTCGTGGGTTTGTGTATTGTAAATATGTATATAAAATACCGTTAGAACTTTATAAAAAAGTATAAAACGGTATAAAATTACATGAGTTAGTGAAAGGCTTTTTTAGATTTAGCAAAATTTTATTAAAGTATTTTATGTACTTTTGAAAATATCGCGATTTGTTTAAACACAGTTTTATTCGCGAAACGTTGTTTTTTGCTCGCGCCGGGTGAAAATTTATTGGCCCACAAACAATGTGTTAAGTCTATACTGACATTAATTACATGATGATTTGAATTTAGCTGAATAAACCTTCTGCTGTGATCTTGCAAATTAAAAACATTCGGGTTTCACCCTGTTTCATGATTTCAATTATGTTTAATTATGAGGGAAAATTTAAATATGTTATTATTCATGATTTGAAATAAGACTTTGGAATGTTATTTCATAACTATATAATTTGAAATGCAATTTGCTTGATATTCATTGCAGTTTTTCAGCTTGGAAATATTCTTGGCACGAATCTGATGCAAATTTTGATACTACCCTATCCCTATTTAGGGCATGATTTTTGCACTTTATTTGTATCCAAAATGTAGTGGAAACTATGCAATATATAATTTGATATCTTGATGCAAATGAGGTTTTTGGGACGATTTGGTTTTTGGTCGAAACGAGTTTTGAACGCCTGAGTTCTCGCATAACGTTGATCAACAACGCAACATTGCATAACAAAAAATTCAAAACAAAATTGTATAATAGAAACAGATACTTGTACAATAACGTACCGGTTGATGTTAACAAACGGATAGAACATTGTCTTTTGTGCACAGTTTTTTTTAATCTTCCTGATCGAATTTATTGCCACGATCTTGTTGGTGATCTTTGGGATGCATTGATATGATCTAATTATGCGAATTTCGTATTAAGCTTATGGGATTTTTTAATAGAATTTATGGCCCTAATGGATATTAAAATAAAAACATTAGCTTAATTCCTCATTGTTATGATTTAATTTTTTATCCTCAGCGGCAAAAGTTCTAACAATGGTGGTTCCTTCAAGATAACGACTTAATGAAGTTTCATAATCAACGAAACACGCACATCATGAGAGGGCATAATTTGAAAGGTTCCTAAACATTTTTATTCAAATTTACTCTTTTAAAAAGGCATGTTAATCTAATGTAAAAATGTTGCTACTCTTTCAACACTTTCTTCCATTCTTCGGACTACACAGACGTTTCCATGCATTCTAAAAAGCTCTCCCCGTTGAGAGTTCGTGTTCGTTGATTGACTTTACATGTAAATCGAAAAACAATAATAACCAAGCGCCATGGAATGCTTGTCAGCGAAATGTTGTGCAAGTTCTTCCAAACGAAAGAAGTGGCATTATTCCAGTCGCACTCTCGAAAGTGAAATGCATTTTGAGTCGACGTGTTTGCTCTTCATTCATGTATATGTAAATAGCTGGACGTCCAGAAAGCGAGGTGCATTTGTCTTCGGGTTTCCTTTTTTAAAGTGGGTTCCAAGAGCATTTTTTACTCCAATCAGCTCGTCATGGTACGAACATCAGAAATGTTCCCACGTTTCTGTGCAACGTTACGGTCTTGACTGTGGTGATACCTGCCGACTTGGCTTTGGACGTTAGTTGCCGCTAAACTGGGGTCACTCCACTTTTAAAAAATACGGGACTATTGTCCTAAAATATAAACAAAATTATTTTATATAAATTCTGGATTGGATAAAGATAATTCTGGATGCTTTGTTCATTAAAGACTTGTCCTTCCTTAAGTAAAACAAATACATTATTATAACAAGATGATAAATTTGAACTGAAAAAAAATGCACCACGTACCTAAATGTCCTTGAAAAATATATATTTGAACTATAATCATTATTATTAGTAACATCTTCCTAAAGTGGACTACTATTGGCAATTGGAGGAGATGTATTTGATCGAAAATCTGATTCTTCACAGCTGCTGTAAGCTTTGAAGTGTTGCATTTACAGGGAACCCAAATACAGTCGAACCTCCATTAACGAACACTTCAATACCGGCTATTTATCTATATAAATCTTCGATTTTTTGCGGCGGTCCCTCTATTCCCCTACAAAATGGCGTTGTCCGTTAATGTCCGGCATGTGTTGCAATGCCACGTCTCGCATAACAAACTGCGTATTTAAACGATATTTTTACTATGCCTATATTATCCTCGTAAGTGTAAACAATAAGTTGATAAAGTTTTATTTAAATCGGATGAACGGTATGACAGCGCATTAAATACGCACAAACAAACATTGATTTTTATATATTAGAAGACTATGCCTATGTTACTCGCGCAATTCTTAGCAATAATTGGACGAAGTTTTATCGCAATCTGATGAAAGGTACGGCAGCGCATTACATACGAACAAACATCAATAGGCAAAAACGGAATATTTATATATGTCGATATCACCAAGTTAAATATAATTTAGAGCATTGACAGTCCTAGCAGAAGTCCAAAAGTATGAAATCCGTATTTTTTTTTAGATACGTGGCTAACGGCGTTCGGTATACGCGCATTTATGTCGTCGATCCAAATTCAAAGGATCCAAAATAGCAAGATGATTTCGAATCAAAGATTACAAAAAGTCCGATGCTTTATGATGTTCATCAAGCGAAGTGTTATTATTCTTGTGAATTGCATCGTTTTCAGTTCCATCAAGAGCACGCTTCTTCCACATTTATTAAAAGACCTGATGATGATCTCTCATTTTATTGCGTCCCATTACGTTTTGACTCATTCGCATACCAGAGCAATTGTCCAATTTTCGACTCGTGCCATTTCAGTCAGATCCTGATTTGCAAATTGCATCCGTTCGCTCCATTTTCATTCCGATCTCAAATTTGTAATAATAAGCGACGTGTCGTCGAAAATATGCTCTTTAAAAAACGCACTTCATTCAGAGACACTTCCAACGAATACGATGTCTAAATATCTCTATTATTAGAACCAAAGTAATTTTGGATGGACATTAAATAATAATTAGGGTACAAATTTATATTCTTGTGGGCGTATTCGCGGTTTATTTAATGAGCGCTATAAAATAATGGTTCAATTGTCTCGAATAATATAACGGAAATGCATACAATTTTAATTGAACTGCATTGCTGCCATTAAGAAAATTTATTGCAATTTTATCTGCACCCGTTCATTGTTAAATTCATGAATTATTTTAGGCTCTTTAGGGATGATTAAGCGTTTTAGTGCCGACCGAAAAAACTGCTTCTAAGCGTGATTAATACAAAAGTAAGAATGATATTTATAAAATTAAAAAAAATATATTGGCACTTTATACAAGTGTTGACAACAACGATATTTCGACGATCGGTACTATGATGCATGATTTTATATATTCTTTTATAATTAGACATTCTGCATGGTTATATTTTGTATCAATACCTTATGGAATTGAATAAATGATGGTCACCGCATATTGGCGGTATTACAGTAAGTCTGGAGGAGGGATACTATACGCACGCACGCAATGTTCCTTAGCCGAAGGTTACAGGGAAAAGGGCTCTCATGCCCCACAATTTCTCAATCTACACATATTTATAACGAAGGTTCTCCTCATTTAAGCATTTATTATTGTTTATGTCTTACGAGCATCCGAAACTATTATGGCGAGGAACGAAATGGAAATTTACAGGCCGTCAGCCTCCCGTCTAATGCGACTCTCCATCGATTCCGGCGAGATTCTATTGTGTGTGTTTTTTATCGATCCTGCGGGACCCCCTTCGGGGAAAGTAGGTTAAGATGGCATTTCGAGATCCAAATGGCCATGTCATCATCAAATATAATGCAGTGAAATCTCGACCCGTCATTAATCCCAGACGTGCCGTTTACGCTTTATATCCCTTACAAGTTTCATGCGGCCCATGTTTACAATGTTTTCCCGGATATTTTCTGAATAATGCCCGGCATGATTCTTCTCGTGAATGACGTGGAAATGTCATCATAGTCTTACATGTTTCTTCATCGATTTTTTTTGTTACAAAAATAACAAGGAACAATTAATAATTAACATCTGCACGCATACATCATTAGCTGTATGCTTGTTTTTAAGCTTAATTATCATGTAAGATCGCTATAATTGCTAACGTTAGAAATTTTATCATGCTAATGAATAGTGGGAATGCTTTTCAACAATACACTCAGCCCTTGTATAACACAGTTATACGATTAAAACATCGCATAATTTAAATCCGTGTTATCTGAGGTTCGAAGTTCATACAAAATTAAGGTGTTCGTTCTAAACTAGAACTAATAATTTCACTTATTCGACTATTTTTCAAGATCGCTAGTATGTTTTCGTAACTGCTATTCAGAGTTGTAGGAATTTTGCCATTTAAAAAAATGATGATAAAAACACTATAATAAGCGATTGCCTACTTACATTGATCACTTTCTATTTTTAAAAAAATTTAACAGCCAATTCCTAACCATATTCTGTATCAGGCGAAGTAATTAAGCTTTTTACATTAGGGACCCGAAAATATACGAAAATTTACTATGGAAAATTCTTAATAACATTTTTTTTATATACAACATTATAAAATATTCAGCACATCTTTCCATCGCTATGGTAGTCCTTTGATCCCTCTTTGTAAAAGCTTTCCGGCTTAGAAGCAAAAAACGATTTTAAATGCATTTTCACGTTAGCTGCATTTTTGAATCGTTTTTCTTTCAGGCTGTGTTCCATGGACATGATAAGATGGAAATCCTTTGGAGTGAGATCCGGTTAATATAAAAGATACGGTAACACTTCCCAGTTTAATTCCCGTATTTTATCCAGTATCAATTTTGCTCTTTTAACCCCTTGACACAGAGTTGATTCCGAATTCTAGTGATCCAGAAAGAGAGCGTATCTTGCGTAAATCATACGATTGTATAGATCGTTAACCAAAATGTATCAACAAATAATGATATGTGAATGATATAATGAATCGATTTCAAGTGTATTGTTTGTGTTTACTCGAATAAATTACCGAATATTGTGTGCTATCGACAGTGTTTATTTATTTATGTACAAGCTTCATACACGCTGCGACGCTCCTGACAGATAAGTCGATTTGTACGGAAGATAAGTGGCGAACATACAAATATAGCATCTAAGATTATGATGATTTAAAATTAGTTCACTACTCAATCTTTGCGATGACTTCTAGATTGCTTGCTGTAGATCTGACTCGATTAGAGATTTTAGTGCATCATTATCAAAATTCGAAGGTTCTTCCGTTCTTCGGTTCATCCCTTAAGCTTCTAATGTCCGATTTAAGTTTCTGCAACCAATATTGAGATATGCAGATTGTTACCATTTCACCATAAACATCTTTTTAACATCATTTTATTGGCTTTTGTGACATTCCAACCCAAAAACAAATAAATATGTTTGGATAAAATTGCTGTTGAGGAATGCTTAAATTTCTTTTATGCAAATATTTTCTTTTTTTCATTTAAACGTTCATAACACTGTTATATGTCACGATGCATCGATCGTGTAAAACCGAATTTGTCTTATAGAAAAGCGTGTTATATGAGGACACTGTACAGAAATCAAATGGGCTTGATTAATGCATCAAAAATAATGCAAATATTTGATATGAATTTTCGTCTAAATGTAAAATCCCACATCAATCTAAATCATAGACCATTTACTGTTTCGACTGTCAGATTTGATTTATACGAAATTTAAACAAAACAGAACAGCATTGGTACCGTTATTATTTGACATCGGACGTTAATGTGTTTTCAAGCGGATAATTTTTTTCTCATCAAGAAAAACAAGACCAAAATATTTAATTGGTCGTCTCAAACAAATCTTCAATGCAAATTACAAATTTCATATGCTTGCACAGAATTTATCTCGCCAATCATTAATATTTTATCTTGAAATCTTAACACAGCGTTAATACAATTTAACGTAGACGAAAATTTGAGTCGAATGATGAAAATAGAAAGGCTTTCGTCTATAAATATAAGCCTTTAATCATGCTTGCTTAAATTATGACCTGTTTATCTACAAAGCAACTCGCTGTTTCAATTTTTTGTTAAAATTGCATTCCTATTAATAACGACTGTTTTGTTTATGATTATAACCATTGGTGATAATCAGCATATATAAGTCATAAATTTGTCAAATTTTATTCAAATATAACTTTGGATTTAAATGCAACTAATAATACATTGTATTAAACGTCTCTATGCATCGGTTAGTTGGCTTTCAGCTGTAATATTTAAAATGTCATACATAATCAGCTCTTACATTCATAGGTTATGACCCATTAAATGTTGATGTCAACTAGGTCTTAACAGTTGACAGTAAAACTTTATGTATCGACAATCACATAGGGCTGTAAAGAAAGAGGGTTACCACGACACGTAAGCCGACTTTTGATTAGGTCATTGCATAATGTCGTTGTGATTTGATCACTCCTGTAAATACCACCGAAGCGCTTAAAGTCTATTTTATCTATTATTATATGTGCCTTTATTGCATTCGAATGACAGGGGATGAGATATTTTTTTGGGGGACGCTCTATTTTCTGTCGTCGTCGCGAGGGATGCGGGATAGAGGCGCAGGTTTCATTTTCAAAAATTAATAAATACCCATGAAATATTCCGAATAAAAATTTCAGGACTGCGATATAAACAAGGCGAAATTGTATTTATTTTTCCGTTAGGGCTGCGAGCCCTCGCCAAGGTGGGTTGTTTAAGGGTGACTACTTTACGAGTGGTCACAGCTGCACATATTTTAAGAACCGCTGAATGAAACATTTTTCCGCGGAAAAACCGGGAAAAATCTAATTTTTCCATTCACGTGGTAATTACGCAACGTTATACGGCTTTGCGAATTCGTTCGCCCGAATATTTATAGAAATTATGCGTCTTTCTGAGGGGGTGGGCCGGGAAGTTCTCCAAGTGGCAATTGCGCAATCGATTCAGGAGTTTGGGCTTAATTTCTTTATTTATGTCTGGTTCTTTTTTAAGTTGTGAACATTCGGTCATTCATGGCGTCTCTTCGTGGCACGAATGACAACGACCATCAATTATGAGGCGTTGGGTGTATTGTATTGAAAACCGCGTCGCATCATCTTTACAAACTTTAGACCATTCACGAATTGAGCTACATGTGTTCAGTGTGTGTTCAAAACCGTAAAAAAAATACTAATTCATTATGGGACAATAAGAAGTCATCCTTTTAAAAGTTTTTGTCGCTAAATTCCATATCGACTATGGGATAAATACTGACTCTCAAAACCTACTCGCACTTCATTATAATATGTGTTTTAGTCCATGTTTAATAGCCTGGTGAAATTTCTCTCAACGTGAAAACGCTAATTACACAGTTTAAAGATGAAGCTGTGTGTTGTGTAATATATAATAAAATAGGCGCGCTATTGGTTTAGTGGTTGCTTTATATTATGTGTAGACTTACGCATACACACAGTAGAGGCATCGCGACGCATGCGCGCAGTGTATGCGTCATTTTTCGTGACGTTCACGCCAATTTGTCTCGCCGCTCTTATAGAAATTTCACTACAAAACCTTACGTGATATGAGGGGGATTAAGTCATGGTTATGCTTCCGGAAGAGACTCCTTGTTATCATGTTGTTGAAGACTTGTAAATAAACATCTTGAACTAGACAAGTTGACTTTTGTTACTTCCCCATGCTCTTCCATTAAATAGTTGAACTGATCACATTAACCTTTTGAGGAGTGAGTAAATTTAAAACCGATTACTTTCTGTCAGCTCCTATCAGCGTAAGATAATCTTCAATTCGAGACAGAGTCAATTGTAAACAAACACTGTTGATAGCATACAAGATCACGTCATTTCTTTACATAAACGATACACAAAAAATCGATTCATTTGCTCCCGCTTTAGAAGGAAATGATAATTGAACAAAGACTCGTCATGAACAGGAAGCAGTTAAATAAATAAATACTGTCGATAGCATAAAATATTCGGTCATTTTTTGCGTAAATAAATAGCACACTTGAAATCAAAATCATTATTAGTCAATAAATTTGAGCTAACGATCTATACAATCGTACGATGTATGCGGGGAAGCTCACCGTCTCTGTCTCTCGAACTGCGGTACGCCTGACTCTGTCTGTCTCCGAGCTCAATGTACAAGAGTGCTCTTTCTGAAAAGTGGAGGGGGGATCCCAGGCCCTGGGATAGTACTCCTTTAGAGGTTTACGGTGCCGAACATCTCCGAAGGACCCTCGTCATACTTTATAGAATACTTTTGCGATGTCCCTAAAAGCGGAGTTCATACAGTTTTAATAAATATCTTTGATAAAGGGCATGATAATGATTTTTACACACAGGCTGATTAAAATTATTTTTACAGGGTATTTCTTTGTTATTGCGTTTTAACAACACCTTGCAAATTTATTCCATGTTAAATTTTATAAAATAATCACATAGCGAACAGACAGACATACATGGATAGTTTATTTCAAAAGTTCTATTTTAAAATGCTTTTTCTAATAAATACATTTTTCTTTTTGTAGGATTTCCGAGGTGGAGTTCCAGGCTGCTTGGTATGTGGATTCACTTAATTTATGTTCACATCATTTAAAGGCCATATTAATAATGAGTATGATGAAATAAAATATCTTCTTTCATATCCGTTCCTGTCATCTAATCATTATAATCATATCCTGCTTCATAATCAGGCATCTTGATTTTTTGCTCATCGGTCGACGATCAAAGGATGTATAGTATCCTTCATTATGGCTTCGTTTCTCTCTTGTTTGAGAAGCAGATGTACTATCGGTCATTCAGAAAGTCCTTCGTCCTCTTTGATGTGGGGTCATGAATGCGTCTATATCCTTTATATCAGGGGTTCCCAACTTTTCTGTGGCGCCGGTGTTTTCGAGATTGTAAAAAATAGTGGCAAATCGGATTTAAAAAATGAAACTTGTCAGTAAAAAAGATGAAGCTATGTGTTGTGTAATATATAATAAAATCGGCTTGCTACGTATAGACACATACTGAAGGCTGCAAACGATTCTCTATCTCATTCCGACCAACGATTCAATAAAAAAAACCTTACGTTTTGGAAATAAAGGTTGACGTATTTAAGATCAGAATCTGGTCGAAAGTTTTAGTCGAATTTCTTCATCAATTATCGATGTTTCTTCGTGAAGAAGTTCTGCTATAGATTCTAGAAGAAATTCGATAATGGTTAATTAAGGGAATCTACTTTCATACTGTTTTTAAGATGATTTTTCGACGAAATATACACCCAAAACTGTATTTTGGTTCTGAACGATTTTATAAAGCTAATCATTTCAGCGAAATGTTTATTTTTTTCTTGAATATCCAAGTTTGAACTGTTCAAATTTTCACTTTTATCAGTTAAAAAGCTAAGAAATAAGGATATCTTATATCCATTGATTTCATAAGTATTGAAAGCTTATGGACAAGTATGTAGAATTTTTATTATTGCGAAATAAACCGACACTATGATCGTACGATCATATGAAGACCATCTCCCAAATGTTCATATATGAATATAAATCGAGGAGTAGGGGCGTTACAGGAAGATTCTTCGTATGATCCATCCCTCCTTAGCGTAATCTATTCCGTTCTCCATTTCGGGAATAAACCCCCGATCAAAAATACACGGTCCCGTGTGGTGGATCACCAAGTCTCACATGTTCAATCAAGTCTAACAATTTCACCTTAAATAGATTCAATGCGATTGTATAGGGTTTTTGAACAGGAGTAAGCAATGCGTGTACATCAGGTGTGGGCTTCGACTGTATTAGTTCGGTCTGTATAAAAGATACAAAAGATACAAAAGGTACAAAGGGTACCCCGAGCATTACCCGTGATTAGGTCCGCCATGCTGCTCTACTGATTACGTGATTCGACCTTTCGTTCTTCCTCCTCTTGATCAAATTAAATATATCCAATTTACAGCCTAAATTCTATCGGTCCAATATGATGGGATGCGTCGTTGGGCGGGAATCATTAAGACATTATCGATGCACAAGGATAGTTAGGCTTTCGAATTATCAACGTTGTTACACACCAATGATGCAATTAATGACCACCTTTGTGATAATGGACTTGGTCAATGTCGTGATATTAATTCGAAAACTTTGATTCATTATGATGGTAATTACATCTTCTTAATACTTACAGTACCTTCTTAGCGATCAAGTGAAATGATGCATACGCATGCGCTTTATAATCAGACAAAATGGCGACTATTATATTAAAAACACTACGTTATAATTGAAGAGCATTAATTAAAAATGAGATCAGTGTCAATACAAAAATAATCAAAAAATTATGCAAATTTAATTATGCATAGTCGTATATGAAATTTCAAAGCAGCGTATATGAATCTTGTACATTAATACATAAACATTGTCGATAGCACACAATATTCGGCCATTTCTTCAAGTAAACATAAACAATTCACTTGAAATCGATTAATTATATCATTCAAATATCATTATTAGTCGATAAATTTGGGTTAATGATCTATACAATCGTACGATGTACACAAGATATTCTGTTCTTCTTTGTTTTTCTGCGAGTCTCCTAGTCAATTCCGAGTTCAACGTGTACGAATACTCTGAATCACTGGAATTCGGTCGCAAATACGCGACCGTACTACCATACAGATTAAAATTTGTGCACACATATTTTTCTACACAAAGTACCATATCTTTTATCAAATATAGACATTCTTCATAGGAGACTTTTCAAGGAAAAAGCATCATGTGGTGATTTCTCATTTGCTCATGTTGTCGAGTTTACATAAGATCATTTGCATAGGATTTTTTTAAATTTAGGAATATACCTACAAATGAGCAGCGAAATGATCATTATTAATATATCATTAATGGCATCAATATTTACTTTTTTAGATCCAGGAAATCAGGCTGAAGCTGTATTGATTATTGTTTGTTTCGTGATTTTTATCCATGTTCTGGATTAGAACCTGAACCTTGATAATGCATCCAGAATCTAAAGCATTATATCAACAAATGATCAGTTATAATAATCGTAAAACGTTAATAATTTACATATATTTTTGCAGAAATGCGATAACATGAACCTATATATATAACGAATGTAGCTAAATATATCGAGCGTATGGTGTGGTATGCGTATGAATTAAACGGCGCGATTGTGATGAATGGATATCGATGAAGCCATAGTTATTCAATGAAACGTTTGTGGCCTGTAAAAATATATGATATGGTTTAAAATACTCCCTGCTATATCTATTTTTGCGATTAAAAAACAGAGAGTCCTATGGCTTGTCTATTTTTAGGAGGAAAATATGATACACATCTTAAAAATACGATAAAATGGGTCGAGTTGTGCTATTTTATGTTGGGAATTCACGTTATATTTGGAATATGTAAAAAATCAACTGATCTTATAATGGTTATATCGGATAAAATGGATGGAAACCTTATTGTGCTATATTGAATTAATACCTAATTGCATCATTTATATATTTATTTAGTGTTTCAGTACATTTTAGAACAAATACACGCTTAGAAAAAATAGTTTTTAAATTCAAAATGGAAAAATCAGCCAAATTAAGTATCGCAATTCTATTAATATATTAAATATGGAATGCTTATCGACCAGAAAAATTGCTAAAAACATTAAGATTTCCTTCAAATTGGAGCATTATATCATTGTAAGACACCAGAAGATTGGAACTTTGACGGACAGGAAAATACCGGACCGCCTAAAATTTACTGCGGATACCGATGAAACCTTCATTATATTATCCTAAAAATGTCGTCTTATATCATAATAGCTCGTTAGATGGCCGCAAAATATATTGATACTAATATAATGTGTTTGTAGTGAAAAAAATCATATGAACATTGGGGTAATTAGGGCATTTTTAAGGAAGATTTTTTCAACTATATGCGTATTTTTTTTAATATCAATTAATGATTTTTAACATAATGAATGATCTCTTTTATTTATATTTTTGTCATATATTTAAGTGTAAAAAGTGTTGTAGCATTCACTCTAGACAAGCCTAAAATCTTTGAAATTCATCATGGATACATAAGTAATATAGGGCTTTATTAATTTTTGTTTAGCCTTACCATTTAACGTGGAATGTGCTCATTTTCGGATGATAGTCTTTGTGTAAGAAAAATGAGGTAAAAGAGTCTATTCCCAGATGACTATAAATCTGAATCATGATATGAATGTAGAGAGAGTAGCTGTAGGGTCCAAAACGATTTTCGTGTCGCTGGAATGGCGCACGAGGAAAAAGATTTTGAGAAGGACTGCTCGAAGATAAATTCATATGAAAGATGATTTATATGCCATGCTGGAAGTTTTGGGTCAGGCACGACCTACCTATTTTTATTAACGGCCACCCACATTTTTTTCTACTCCAAGATACTCGATAATTATAACTTGTTAATGAAAGTTCATAATTACATTTTTAAAGTGAAATTTGTATAGGCGCGGTCGAGCAAATTAGCTTAAACATCACGAAAGGTGAAACTCCAAGCGGCAGTTGGTTGTAAAGAGAGGGAGAATCGTTTGTAGTATGTCCGTATCTGTCGCATACATCATAGACATATTATGCGCATGCGCCGCGTCGCCTCTACTGTATGTATAGCACAAAGCATCCACTAGATTAGTAGCGAACCTATTTTATTATATATTACACAAACAAAGCTTAATCTTTTAACAAGTAATTTCCGTTAACCAATGAGGAGAAAAACTATACACGAAATCAATTTATATCGCTTGAGAGTCTCACGCATTTTATTTTTCAAATAAAGTGTATCAATGTATATTAATGGACTATTATGGCGTATCTGCTGATAAATAATGAAATTCTGAAATTTGTCATATTATGATATTTTCGGAATAAATAAGCTCAGGGCCATTTATACAAGTTGTCTGATTAGTTTTTTGCCTTTAAAATTCAGTTGATAAAAGTAGGTCTTACCATGCGTGTTTGCAAATTGAGTCCCTCGCATCTGGGTCTATATTTGCGACTAAGTTTTCCAGAAGCTCCCTTTAGTATCCAATGCTGATACAAACTTTGTTTCAATTTTGTTTTTATAATGAAAATTGACGTGCGGAACTTTCTTCGTTTTCTCCACATGATAAGGAGTCGTCGGCAACTTCAATGGTACACATTTTCTATAATGTATATTCATTCGATATTAAACGATTTTTAATTACGCCCATCTAGACGAAGATTTAAATTTTTGATCAGCATATGAATAATGGATCGACGATGAATAAGATTGCAATTGACAAGACATACTTTTGTTAAAACCTGTTAATAATTGGGACGTTGGAAAATTTTGCATTTACTATGCAGATCACATGACAGATGTCAATCGATACATAATGAAAGGCTGCATACAACTTAAGTACTGATATATAATTCAAATCGTTCCCCATCATCAAAAGAATGCACGGATCGATTCCATCGTAAATTATTGACTCATTACACGGAACAAAATTATCATCCAAATACGCCCATAAATGGCAACGAAAAAATTCTACGAAATTGGACGCATGATTAAAAAAACTATCGAAATCTTCAAAGAATTCACGTGGATAAGGATCATACAGCCATTAATCGCTAATGTTATGCATATGAGTGTGCTAGGAATTCGATGATCCTCTATTTTATTAAGAATGTGGGATGGTTGATACATTACGTGTCATTTTCAAGAGAATTCATCGAATATTTTGTCCAAATACGGGTATAATAGAGAGCTAATGAAACCGGATTTGGACAGCCCTAATATAATTTTAGATTTAGCATTCAATACATGGCTTAAAATATCAATTACGGACAAATGAGCATATTAACGGAGCTAAAAAAAATGTCGGTACCTTTTAAGGTTAGATGTGCAAATGTCAAAATACATTTTTTTTTGACTGACGATCTTAACAAAAACGGCATCGACCATATTGCGCACGGTGAAAAATTAAATTTATATCCGTCATTTTAATATTTCAATACATTAAATATATTAATACTGCGTAAAATATCTTAATGATCGATATCGTTGGTTTAATTGCACATTTTAAATAATATTAAGTATTGTCTTATAAATGCGCTTTATAAATTCAATGAAGACATATATAAATACGATAGTGCTTTTAATATACAGAGCACGTCTTGTTTGCTTTTGCTTAAGTTTTATTTTTGGTTTAAATTGTATTTTCTTGATTCTGTTTATATTGTAAATTCTTTGATAATTTAATTCAATTCTCTGTTTAAAACAACAGTTGCATTTCGAGTTTATTTATTTATTTTATATGTTTTATTTAGCGGAATTTCAATGATTTATTTGCATAATAAAATATCAAATATCGAAATTATTTTATGATTTTTATATCAATCATTGATTACAATTTAATTGCATGCTTTGGTAGATTGTTATAGGGATAAATGCGGCAATGTGTTTAGAAGGACAGCAAAGGTCACGTTATTGTTCATTTGAGGTTATGATAATTTCAAGTGTCAAAATTTATCCGTCGATTTCAGCGTCGCGTGCACCCAACAAAATTCGCATCGACCATATCTTTTGTGTTGCGGGAGTGATGGTGAATGATGTTTTGTCGTTATATTTGTACATTTCAAGGTAAATAAATATCTTTCGGTGTTTTTGTTGGTTGGAGGTTGGTTTTTAAGGGCAAATTGGGCGTTGAAATAATGATGGAAGTTCAATCGCATACACCGTTATAGTATTACGGTGATAAATGCGACGATAATTTAGAATGTGGCGTTTTTGATTTTTTTTAAAGGAAATAAATGTACCCCGGAGGTACTTCAGTTTCCATGGTTGATTGATGTCAGTCTTTTCTAGGCACGTGATAAATAATTCCTCCCATTAATCAAATATTCCACTTTTACACAAGCCGCGAAAGCGGAACCCCAAGTTTCATACATATTCTGGAAATGCTGGCGCTAGAATTAGACTAATTCATGTATTTGTACATATGTAAATCTGAATCAAACCGAGCCGAGGTCAGTATTGAAGGCTCTCGAGCTAGCTATAGTAAGATGCAATTTCACGGCGAGTATGAATAATTGAGGGTATGAGACCACAGGGGCACAAGTAATGGCTGCAGGACACGCAAACGACTCCAGAGCTGGCGAGGGGTGACTATCACGAAGTTAAGGGTGAGGAACGAATAACTAGCGCAAGGCCGCACAAACCGATCGAATATTTTACTATTGTACATGTTTAGTAATTGCTATATATTTGCAGCATTCTGTGCATGCTTCGTAAATATGTTTTGCTGAATTTATTTTCTTGGCGTTTTTCAGTGTTTGCCTTGGAAAACTGCATTTTGCCAAGCAATTCAATATTTTACAGCACTACTTGTAAATGCATATGAGGTCGTGCCATGTCCAATTCCGTTTCTCATATAAATTATAAATACTCGCCGACTTCAGCAGCGAAACGATTTTTTCGACCGGATTCTCGCATGTATATGGCAACACTGACCGATTCATTTATTCAAACAAAGGCGCCTATTTCATCTTAATTACAAAAACCTTTATTCAAGGTGTCAGGAGAGTCAATGGGAATCGTAAATTATTCATATTTATTTCACCTGTGTGCATGAAATTCGAGTTCATTAACATAGAATTACCATAAAATATGACCTCTGTGATTCTTGCCAACGCAAACGATTTATAAACGCTTTTATTAGAGTTAATTATCCCGTTTTGTGGATAATAGCAAATTATAGATACATATGATTTACTATGATTAATTACGTGCTCCCACTTTAAATAAATTAAAGCCAACGGAGGAGAAAATCTAATATTTATCCATCTAAATTTTTTGACATGCAAAAATGCCAATATATCACATACAAAGACACTTCATCTGAATAATCTAATTTAACAGTTATAATCCTGTTTTATTAATAATTGGATGCTGTACGTCATTTACATAAAATGCTCTTTTATTCCAACGTCATTTTTAGGCTTTATACTCAGTTTCAGAAGTAGTTTTCAACGACTCCCATCAAACATTTTCTCGACACTTTCCACTAATTGAAGTTCCAGAAATAAAGCTGTGCTGCCAAAAGTCATATTTATGCACTTCAAAAGGATATATAAATGCTGACATTTTGATGGACCATTTCTTTTTACTATTAGAAAAGTCATTATAAAATACGAGAGTCATCCAGAAAGAATCGAAAAATGCTTGTATTTAATTTCAAATTCATAGAATACTTCACAAATATATTAAGCTAATTCACAACTATTCGCCATCGAGATTGAGACATTTCTGTAGTCAGGACCAAGGTATCCAATCCCGGGATCCCGGGTAAGTTTCTGGTGCTCATGAATTCCGGGATTAGTAAACGTAATCCTGAAAAATTCGGGATTGAAATTTTTATCTAACATAAATCGTACACCTCACCAGCACGATGAAGGCTACTAAATCGAGACATTCTTGCTGAAATCTGAACGCTTGGAAACAGTGGCGTAACTGCTAATAGGCGAGCTTATGTGACGCCCAGGGGCAGTAACTATCTAATCTATGTATATATATATATACAGTACATATCAAATTGTTATATTACCTTTTCCTTACCGGTGATGTATTTACTACACCTCGACTCTAATAATGGTAATATCGATATGAAATATAATAGATATGGGGTTCAGAATTTTGTATTCACAACATCACAACACTACTATTAACGTCCACAAGCTTCCCTTGGATATTCGCGGCGATATTGTTCAGCAAAGTAAAAAAATGGATAAACGCGCAGATTGTGATATTGGGATATCAGCAAAGTAAAAAAATGGATAAACGCGCAGATCTCACATGTATTATGGATGGCGGGAGCGCGCGATGACCTCTCCATCGGAAGAATTTACTGTGACTGAACAAAATGGCCGATAAACATCCTTAGGTGAGCCATTGTAGCTTTACTTTTTAGTGTGGCTCTCGTTTATAGGATGTGTTTCATTTTTATACATTCATTATATTTCAATACTGAGGATAATAATCTTCTTGTTTAACTATAATATATTATTGTCGATATCCACGTCGTCGCCTAAACATTTAGACTCATATCAACACGATTATTCATACAAACAAAGAGCTTTATAAGCATATATCAATGCAATTAAATATTACATGGTAACACATGAAGTTACGGATTTTCAGTTAATTTAAGATTGACCCTGAATGCGAAAGATTCTTTGCAATATTTTACAAGTTCAACTATTGACAAAGGTACTGTAGTATTCAATCGTTTTTAAAAATGAACTCATTGCTGCAATTTCTATCGTTTTTATGCATCAATGAAAGATTTCCACTTATTTTTTATGTATGAATTCAAATTAGGACACAGCGCAGAGAAAGTAGATAGAAATATTAACAGAGTCTTGAACGATTATGTAATTTAATTCATTTTTAGCAACAAGCTATGAGATATGAATTATGTTTCGTATGGCGTTTAATTCTCACATACGAATTCCGAACGTTTATGTGTAACGCCCTAATACGGAATAAAACAGATTTTAATACATGAGCCTTTATTCTCATGATCTCCTTGATTACATATTATGGTAGGAGTAAAATTTGGCTATAGATAAAATACAAGTTAATTTGCTTGGGTGAAATCTATGATTGAACTGCGAATTGATCAATCATATGCGTCCTTGATTGACTCAATAAATCGCTTTAGTATTGACCTTTTTAGAATCAGGAAATCAACATAAACTTGATTTTCGATGATTGAATAAAAATATAATTTGAAGGGTAAAAATATTTATTTGCAAACAACTCTTGCTTATGCATTTTAATCAAATAAAAATATGTTAAACTGAAAAATATCTATAAATAATAAAGCTCATTTCGCAATGAATGGATTCGTCAATAAGAAAAATTGTCATATTTAGGTTGATGGAAATCCTCGTGTTATTCAGGAAAGATGTCTACACAAAAAAAATACTGTTTGGCGTGCATTTTGAACCTCTTTTTGATGTCTATTTACAGCAAGACAGCGTTATAATGTCACAAAACTTAAGAAAATATCACAAAAAGAAAATACACTGTAAAATCAAGAGTATATCAATACTCATTCAAGCATAGGGATCGCAGCTATGCCATTCAATTTATACATTTAACCCCCCTATATGGCTTTTGATCTTTGGAGTTTTTATTTGCAAAAGTTCACCACATGGGCCACCAGATTGAAGGTGTTGAAAATCGCTTTTGCGACATCGATTGGACCCATAAAAGACGATCGAGTAGCTTTCTTCGGAGGGGCGATGAAAAACTACTTTTATTGAAAAGGGCTTCCTGCAGTATTTAGAGTCCAATACACTATTTTTTCATGCCCTCCCATGTATTGTCAACGAGCGTATTTTTCCCCAGTAAGATTTATTGTCGTAATTTCGCGAATAAAAAAAAAACTAAAACATCATGAATCGTGTCCTACATTAAAGCAAATAATTACATCATATGATTTATGAGCATTTTGGGATCGCTTACTATTTCACTCGGACTCTTCCCGTTTTGTTAAAATATGGGTGGCGTATTGATTTTCCCCACTCCCAATAAAAATATGCGTTGTGTTCATAGTCGAGTTATCCTATCCAAATAGTTATAAAATGGATAGGGTCATCTATCGGATTCGAAGTAATCTTGCGTAGTTCCAGGTTTCGCGCGGTCATAACCGTCGGCTTGATTAAAATAAAGATAATATATGCCGTCGGGCGTTATGGTCCTTTTATGTCGTCATATAGAACCGTGAAAACTCACCGCGTTTTACATTTTCCGGTGTAATTAAGTCCCAGGGAGGACCTTTTATTATTGAAGGGCTACATTGACGCGCGGACATATTAATTAAACTTTTATAGCCCAGGGGAGACAGAAATGCGAGTGGGTGGCGGCAGGGATGCTGCTGGGATTCCTGCCGCTGGGGGAGGGCGGGCGGAGTCCATCCGACTTCGTCAATATTAAAATGATGCGGTATTATTTCAACAGTGGTGGCTGCAACATCTGCCCATCGCAAAATTGTTTATTTTGGAAGAAGCTTGGACATTTGGCGTGCATACTAATCATTTCCTACCTTCTGTTTCCGGGCTTTTCCCCTTTTGTTGATGGACGTTTTACTCAGTCCTAGGCACTGAACAATCTCAAATATTTGAACTGCTTGTAGATTTAAGTACCATATATGAATTAATTTTGGATCTTATTAAATATGTTGAAGGGTCAACCGCCATTTAATATTTCGGGACGAATTCCGTTGAAATGCTACTATTTTTGTATTTATAAATACTTTAAAATGATGGCCAAAATGGCGACCACCCTTTCATGCTCGTTAATTTCTAATTCTTTTATGTCAAATTACGTTCAAATTACACCCAATCCTTTTTATGCATGGTCTCTTTTTGTACGGCCTTGAAATAACTAATAAATAATTTGAAATAATCAAAAATTGTGGCTCAGCATCTGTGTCACTGGCACAAGCATATCAACAGCTATCCGGTATATGGCACACATGTTGTGTCATCGGCCATGTAAGCGATTTCCAAATGATACTTTTATTGGTTTCCAGTGATTCAGAAAGAGCATTCTTACAGCTTGGACACAGACAGAGACGGAGAGTGTCTTGCACATTGAGTTTGAAAATAAACAGAGACGGAAAGAGTATCTTGCAGGTCGGAGATTGTGAATGTGAGACAGAGACAGAAAGAGTATCTTGCGTACATCGTACGATTGTATAGATCGTTAACCCAAATTTATCGACTAATAATGATATATATGAATGATTTTTATATTTACTTGAAGAAATTACCGAATATTGTGTGCTATCGACAGTGTTTATTTATTTATGTACAAGCTTCATACACGCTGCGACGGTTCTGACAGATAAATGGATTTGTATGGAAGATAAGTGGCGGATATACAAATATAGCATCCAAGTTTATGATAATTTAAAATTAGCTCACTATTCAAAGGGTTGAGAAAAGGATTGCTTGAATACGAATTCGATGATCGAAGGCGATCCATCGGAGTTATTTAAACTTTTAATCTCCATAGTTCAAAAGTGCAAAAACTCATCCTTACAACACTTAATAAAAATATCGTCACTTTTAGTTGTACTTTCGAAAGCACTATTTCTTACATTTATTTTTCGATTGACTATACTTCAAGTTATTGTGTTTCTGTGGGAACGCTTGTAAATATTACCAAAGCCGAATGCAAGATGGGGACTCAAACTGATGATTTTTCACTGCCAGTGTGCTTGCTTTAGCAGCTTAACCATATGGCTTTTTTTTAAATACGTATTTATTTGGGGTGGGTACTTGTTACAACCCTTAAACCATCATTAATAATGAAATCAGTCCTTCCATGTGCATGTTGGAAAATCATAGAAGTAATTAATTTTTAATTGCTTGGACCTAGCCAAACAAGCACAGCAGTAGTATACTGCCAATAATTAGGGCGAACGATGCAAAGCCTCATAAATACTATAATTTTTAGTCAAAAGCATTAAAATATAAAGTAATCTAAAAAAGCAATGCGTTATGATAGTTGTCTGTCATTTAACGACCCAGAAAACATTTGCTATAATCATTAAATAATTATAACCACAGCTATAACATTTCAACTGCATGGAGCTAAGACATATCCAGAATTTCTAACACATAGGAATATCCTCATATAACATGCTAAACTTATGATGTTTTCTGGCTTTGGTAATATTTAACATATGTATATATTTGGTGCTTGGAAGGATGAGAGAAGTCGATGATTAATTGACATAAAATATTTATTGACATCCCTAAGGAATTCGAATTTGTGGAACGTAGTAAGTTCGCTTGTGTGTCTGTTAAATTATGTATGGAGTACGTGTAGAAAAATGCTCCTCAACCCCATAATCAAAATAAATATTACTCCAAAGTTACGTAAAGTTCGTAAGACATGAAAAAATTAGAATACAACTAGAAAACTTTGCTGCTAGCCGAATAAAAAAGTTAATGGCTTAGAGAAGTTGGCGGTAATAGTTTTTAACTTTAATGGATTTTGTGATCGAATGGATGGAAAATTTGTTCTACGTGTATTTATTCCATTATGGGACGGAATTATTTTATGCTTTTTTCGTATCCAAAATTACAATCGGATTTTTTCCCGGGGAAAAAAAAAATTCTCGCATGACACAAATAAAAAAGAGGTCCCGTACGGAAACGCTGGTCTGCACATGTTATTGGATAATGTCAGAATGTATAAATTTATGGCACAGCTTTACATGACAAGCATATTGGATCAAAAGCGTGTAATTCTTTGCTTTTATTATTCTGACAAATTATCCTATTATGTATCGACAGTGACATGCTTTGAAGTATCAATTTTGATGAAGTCCCCCATTCACTGTTCTTTTTTTCGGACGCCACTTTGCGTTGTAATAAAATATTCCGATGATCCACTTGCAAATTACTAGGTGCTATATTTCAGAAAGTTTGCCGCCTTTTTTTCGCAAAATAAGTTTCTTTTTGCGCGTGCATTTCCGTCCCGGAGGAGAAGAGCAGCATGGACACTCTAACGATCCGAACAAATCCCTCCAAATACACTTTTCAAAGTTTTACTTTGTAACTTTTCCGGAAGTGTACGAAAAACTTGGGGATGCTTTCATTAGTGCCTTATCTATCGGTTTCGAAGCTTATAAAGTTCAATCGGAGACCGAGGTGTTCTGTAGCCGCGAGATTAAATAGCCAAAATCTCGATTTATTACAACGAAATTGGAAGACTTGAATCAAACTTTTCGTTCGGAAAGATAATAATTGTTTATCTGGACAACTTGTATTATATTTACATTAATCATTCCAATCAAATAATACATAACGCCTTCAAATGATCTAAATCCATTAACAGATGATTGTGTTAACACCTTCCCGTCGGGCTACGCAAAACAGTATGCATCGTTAGCAATATGATAAAACGTATTTTTAATTGCATAGAAATTGTCTCGAATTAATAAATGTAATTATTATAAGGCCTATGATGGCTTTAAAAAAAGAACTCCTCCACTAATCAGTTAGATCAAATTTTGCATTATAGAATTTGAAGGTTGTTGATTGATGAAAACCTGCAGTTATAAGATTAGCTTAGCGTATGTCATTTTATTTCGCCTGATGCGGGGTGTATTTGGGAAAATTTAATATATCGGAAAAAATGTTCTAACTTTTTAACTAATAAGTAGTTTCTAGAAAAACGTGGAGAAAATGTTAAGGGATGTTTCTACCTTGTTGGTTAAAAAAAATTTTTTTCCGTGTATCAGAAAAAACCAATGTTTAAGAATACGTTCCGTAAATTTCAAGTCGATATTAATGAAATTCGCAAAGTTATAAGTCGACAAAAAGAAGCTGCACTTCGCGAAGCCGAGGAAGAGAAACTTTAAACGCGTTATTCTCGAAACTACCTTTTCCAAGCTCATGGAAGTGCTTCCAGACGCCTTAGATGAATATTCTTTATGAAATTTGGCAGACACGTGTATAATAAACGTTTTTATCGTATAGACTATCGTTATCCAAAAATATTCAAAAATGTTTATTTAATAAACAAAAAACTAAAAAAAAAATTGGTAAAAATACAAACTTTTCTTCGATCACTCACTATTTTTTTATTTTCCAATATTTCTTCTTAATTGTAGTCTAAGCTATAGACAATATTATACAAAATAAAAATATGTATATTTTTTTTGTTGCGAATTATTTGACCAGGACTTAGGACTTCCATGGTGAAGAATGTCATCGCTCGTACACCGACATACTTGACTCCCCCCACTCCCACTACTATACTTTAAAAAATATTTTTATATTTAATAAAAATGGTCTAAACAACACATTAAATATCAACTTTATATATTTAATAATTTTCGCATAAAAAATATGTAAAAGTATGTAAATTAATACAAATCCATTTTTGATTGAAAATTCGACCTCAGACTTTTCTCATACGCTGACACTTTTAGTTATTGAAACAAGACGATTCTAAATACGACCCGAGCAGGTCCACGCTTTCTCATTGCTAATCGCCGCCCGAAATTGTCGACAGCTTTTAAAATTATGCACTCGTCTTTTGATACTCTTAAACTTGGTTTACCTCATTCAAATCTCATTTTACTAATATATATATATATACATATTTAACAATCCTTTTTATGGGACTATTGCCAACCATTTTGACATGGTTGCCAATTATTTTGACATTTGACATGGTGGTCGCCAGCCACATTTCCTATAAGATTCGTTTGAGTTACGAATCCAATCGCTGAATTACGGGACTACCTGAAGGCATATCATATGTGAAAGGTAATAGATAATAACTACACGATATTCCCCATCCATATTAAGATATGATTCAATCTGTTTTTTGTAGGAAATAAACCTACATGCAGCTCATTAGGGTTTTCCAATGTTACATCAGAGTTCACCTCCATAACGTCTTTTTTTAATTGGATGGGGGTTGATTTTACTAAATGTTAAATTATTGACGGAAATATGAAATAGGGTTCATATTGATTTATCGAATTAATTAAGTAAAATTATGTAAAATTATTAAGTTTGGAGTCTAGTGATTTTATAAAAATAAAAGCAAATAGATTTTCGCAAGGATCTGTTCATATATATGCATATATCATTTTAATATTTTAAAAATGTATTAAGGACACATTGAAATAGCATTTTTTTTATCTTTATAAACCATCGAAATCGAACAACGCGGATTTATATGGTCGTTTCGACACTCTTTCATTCGTATTCCATCTTATTTCTGTATAATTAGCAGCGCTTAAACAGCCAGTTTGGCTTCATCGGAATAAAATTAAATGTGCTTTCTGTTATTTTTCTTATCCTTGCGGAAAATCGATCTCTGCTGCGCAGGAAGTCTCGTTTTATACGCATCAGCAATGGACTCGGATATATTTAGTATTCTTTGAAGATAGACCGGTTAGAGGATGGGATCCCGAAAAGATCCTGGCGTCTGCTAAACTAGCTGATTTGCTTATAGGGACCAGATTCCCCACTCGCCGGATTTTCCCGAGACCTTAAAAATGTGTCCGGGTGAATATATTTTTCCCGAAGGCCGCATGTAGATTGGGTCGTCAAATAGAAGTGATAATAGACCATCGTCGAAGTTAATAATGAGAGATGATAATTCGATTTGGGATTGCTCCAAAGCTAATCAGTCTCGATTTCTTATGCAAACGAGATGACGGCAAGGGACAAGGAAATAGATTGTACAATGGAGGATTTGTTCCGATTTAAAACGAGCCCATTCAACGAGATAATAAGTATTTATATACAGCCTTCGTGCTATGAAACAATGTTGAATGGCGATCATATAATTTTGTTTGCAGATCATTGTCGATTATGATGATGGTAGCGGGTTTATTTCTTTTTAATTACTCAATGGCTCATAAAATACGGTGTTTCCACAGCTCCAAATCGCGTTTCTATTAATCATTATAATTATGTTTTATCTGAGCTCGATAGCGTGCAATTAAGTCGTATGATTTGTATTATAATGCGTCCACAACATATGGTGCTTTCAGACTAATATCTGTGAAATTTTCTGAAATATGACGATAACTGTAAAATATACTTGAACAATGGCATTGTTGATTTTTTATGTGAATCAAACATTTTGCATTGAAAACCGTTTTAAATTTTATTTTGATGGTTATCTTGTCGTTTTCTTGTTATTCCACTTCCCGTTAAAGATTGGCAATCATCATTATTATTTTAATCTTGTCTACGTTTGCTCTAATTACGTCTTCGTACTGCAACTCGAGTTCTTTTAAATTCCTTAAATATTCCTCCACAAACTGTCTCCAACAATTTTAAATTTATTTCTTCTCGACTTCATGCTAGTGAATATTTATTTAGTTTTTTTTCTATTTATCTGAGGACCTCTTCTTAGCACATTTTGTTGACCCAAGAAACTTTTAGCACTCTCCTGTAGTACCACATTTTAAAAGCTTCTCTTCTTTTCGTGGTGGTTAGGACTAGTATCTAATGATCAACGCTATAAATAATAGCTGTGAAAATTTAACATCGTACAATGGACTTTTTTACTAAAAATATATTTCATTCACAGATAACATTTTTATGACTGCTTGAGAACCAAATCATCGTTGATTTTAAATCGAATAATCGGTTGAATGTATTATTTTGATATTATCATGTAAATGGTGGTTGACCCAACGTTAATGTGGTGGGTTAAATATGTCCTTTAATTGTCATAAATTCAGACTATGGATTTTTTTTCATTTTTCCAACAAAATTGGAAGATCGATTGCACAGATATTTTCGATCAATCCCAGATGTAACATAATTTTCTAGACCAAAAAACTAAATATTAATACGACTAATAAAATATTCACCATGAAAATCAACAAAGAACCGAATTCATTGACTGAATTAAATTAACCGAATTTAAATCAAAATTTAGCCCTTTCTAAATTTTATTTAATACAACTTCATATTTAATTACTACTTCAATGTCTACATTAAGCGTAAAAGCTCTTGCTAGCAAGATGCAAGTCTTTTGAGTGCAAACGCTACTCAACACTTTTAATTTCAAAAGTTGCCCCAACAGAATATACTATTAAAATGTTAATTAAATATGCGGATGCAAGGACTTGGACAAATATTTTAAACGTCCTGCAATATTTACACAGTTCAAAAAAGACGCAGAAATGCTGTAAATGGACGCCAAATTAAAAGATTTTTCTGGAATTTAATTAAAATGATGCATGCTAATTTTTTACTTTCTCATTAGAATTTAATTTTTTAAAGATACGATATCGTGTTTAAATTTTGAAAGATGGTGGTTTGCCCTCCCTTATTAATATTCGCAATATTCCAATAAATCAGGCTAAAACCTGGATTAAAACAATTCATCGGTTTTATAAATACAATAAGATCCCATTTAACGCTGCTTCGTATTACGCTGTTTCCAATTTTGATAGAAGATCACAACCCCATTTGCATTATTCCTCTGGAAAAATTATTTTCTTCATTTTTGTATGAAATTCATCATTTGTGGTTAAATTTAGAAGATTTATTACAATATTTTAGCATATTCCTATATTTGAGGAGCATCTATAAAATAAGTTGGTTGATTGCTGAGCTTCATCAAAAAATACTGAAGTAATTCCTGATCCTAATACCTAGCATAATCACATGATCTTTTACAATTATTCCATCCCAGCTTTGAAATGATGTAGCATGATCAATATCATCATCTAAAAATTGACCCCATTGTATAATCATATCAGAAATGTGCGAATTAGGGGTAACAATATTAGTACATATTAATAGATACCTGTCATGAGTTTTATGTTAATAGTCCATTGAATTTTAAGTTTTTTGTCTACTGGTTGATTGCAGTTATTTTCATATGTTGGCTTTAAACATTCGCCGAAAATCAGCGTTTGAAGCTTTGATTTTCTAGATTTGAAAAAAGTAAATGCTGAGACGATTAATAAAGTCATGCAGGGACGTCCATGAGTGATTGATTGAATTTGCAATCATAATTTATATATAATGAAAATTTCGCTACACACTCATAGATTCTCTCTTCTTCTACCTTTCCAAATAATCCTATCCTTACTTTACCACGTGTGGAAGGCAACGGGAAACCACCACATTAAATCCTTTCCCTAGTAAAACTCCCATGGAGATCGCCTATGTCCGATATAGGATATTGGCACATTAAGATTTATACTTTGATGGATGTCATAAGAAGTTTAAAGAAAGAAAGCGTGTCCTATTGTACGTCTATTCAGTAAAATCTATTGGTATGGATATATTTTTTTCAATAAACTGAATTTGAATCTAATCCCTTATAATAACAGTCCAAGAATCAGCCCACTATTCGAAGGCTCGCTCAGTAATTAAATAATGTTGTTTATTGTGCTTCATGTAAACGAAATTAGATTTGGGCGTGAAATGTATTTAACGAGCTTTTAAGCAATCGGTGTAAGCATAAAGCTCATGTGGTGCGATCTGTATTCTAGGGAGCGTGTTTGCGTTTAATTAAAATTGCAATTCAGGACAAGTACTTGTGATTTTTTTGGTTTAGTAGTTAACCACCGGACGTGAGCGAAGCCTCACAGCTTCTGCAAATATACGGTCTTGTGAAGCAGAAGACCAGACTTCCTTTTTTGCGGTCTCCATGCCGACCTGAAAATGCCTTCAAGTGTCGCACTTTGATCGCTTTTGAATTATTAAAGCTCCCATTTTAGGGGGGGGCTCGTTTAATATTCATGAAGTACGGTACACGAAACCCGGCATAAACTATTGCTATTGAGATGCCACTTTAAAACGGTCAGATAAATCGTTGACGACTTCCTCCTTCTTAATATTGTATTTGCCGCTGACGAAATTCTCGGAACGGCCTCGCTAGTTCATCGCCAAAAAATCGATTTTCTTGGAGATTCCAAGTAGAAATGGATAGTTTGGGTCGCGAATAGCCGCGGGCGAACTTGAGAATGCAAAAGTATTTTTTAAAAGTGAAACATAACCAGTCTCAGAATACCGGTCTCTTGACTGGTATTTAGATCACGGTGTATGTAACCATATGTAATATTCGATCTTGAACTATTTGTTATGGCTCTTCTTTAATAAGCATAATCTATGTTCGCGTAAAACAAAAATCGCCATACAAAAATGTGGTTATTAAAGACAATTGCTTCATTGTTTTAAGAATGGAATCGCAGGGAACTATCTTGCTTTTATGACTTTTGCTGCAAAACCAAGACGCTACATTCGAATATAACTATTAAGATTATTTCCACTGCAGACGTTATACGCTACTTGAACGTTTACATTCTTGATGTAAGTAGCAGCTTTTGTTACAACTTCGAATAGTTAGTTTGCTCAACATTGTCTTCTTTGCGTGGAGCTGCTTACCTGCACATAAATTCGCATTACTTTCTTTACAGAAAACTAAGCTGGCTGTTCATAAGCGTCCGTGAAATATTGCTGAACTTACGCCACAAATTTTATGTTTTGTAGTTCCTTTGGATTTCTGAGAAATGCGAACGCTCGTAGCTGGATATCAATAAAAAAACAATTTATATTCATAACTGCTTTAAAAAGTAGTAATATAGTATGATCGATGGAAGAGTGTAGGCTTTTTCCCTATTTTTTTCTTTCTTGTGGCACTTGACCTTCGCGCTACCCTTCCGTTCAATTTGTGTAATCTTTTCCGTTAATCTCGAAAGCAATTTGTATTCAATAATCTAAAAATATGCTTGAAATATCAATCGTTCTTGTAAAATCTGAGAAAATGGCTGTCAACAATGAGAGACGTCTTAATACACAGGAAAAAATGTGAAGCCTTTTGTGGAAAATTTTCTACACAGCTTTTTACTTTTATATATTTTCCAATATGGCAAAAAATTGATAATTGTATAGTGTATAGTTTTCTTGAATTTAAAGGTATGAACTCAAATATAGATGCCAATACATTTGGGGATTGATCGTCCTAATACAAGTTTCCCTGATTTTATAGACCTGAAAAAAATATTGGGATGATTGAGTCCATAAAAAACACTCTTAATATAATTATACGAAAGTCATTGGCAAAAAAATTCAACAAATATTTATCCGAAGATCAATTAATTGCATCAGTTTCTCGTTATTTCAATGTGATAATATTTGCAATTGAAAGCAAACCATGTGGAAGATATCTCATTTACGTTGATTGTTGATTTATTTACGCGGTAATTTAATATTTCGCGCATAAACATTCAGCAATATTACCATACATTTAAAAATAAATTAAGAATATCAAAATAATATCGATATATTGTCTACAACTATACTTTTCATTTATGTTTATTCAAATATGAAATATATTACATATTTTTGAAATAAAAAAATTGACAGTAAACAGAAATATTACACTATTAAAGTGCACCAAATATTAGCTTTTCTCATGCAATGCTTTCGCTGTTTGGTTACATAACAGCTAGAGCATTGTATGTTACATTTTGATATTTTAAAACAAAGGGTTTTAGATATAAATCTTTTTAATTTTTTTATGCTTCATTCAATGTCAGAGTTTGAATAGCGTAAGATTAATCGGGACTAAGTTTGGATATTAGTGATATTTAATAAAGACGATGCTTGTTAATTAAGCTCATAATTTTAAATGCGGTCTCGAAATTCATCCCCCCGTCAGAAAGTGGTAGTTGAGAATTCTCATTTAAATACGATCACATTTGAAGATTTAGCTCGGAGTGCTACCTGCGAATGGTAATGAATTTATATAACATTGATGGTAAAGTTGTAATTAATTCCATTTAGTCGCCTGTGAAATTAGTCCCGTTCGGTTTGAAAGCTCGTTGGAGCTTTCGGAAAGAGTCGAGCTTATTTTGTATATTTAATATCCTAATCAACGCTTAGTGAATGACCCGACATTTGGACCTCCATTGCTCTGCTGGGGATGCATTGGGTCACATAATTGGACAATGAAGAGCATAAATGCAGCGAAGCGTGATGATTCTGTTGATTTCGTAATTTGAACATTAACCACGACTTATTAATGTTTTTATATCGAATGATAAGCAATGAAACGCTTGAGTATGTGATGATAATGCTTCTTCTTGTTATTTAAGCATCTGTGTTATTTTTGGACGTGGAAGAGTTAGACAAAAATAAATATATGTAAATGTTAAGATCTCGTTTCTTTCATTTTTCATGAAAAATCTCTACGTGAGAATAGTAAAAATACGTTTATAAGCTCCGTATCGTACGATAAAAGTTAATTTTGCAGAACTAATGCCGGTCTTGGGTAGGGGATGTCATTTTGGTCCGGGGGCGTATTCAAACTAGTAAACTGTACTACCAGTTACCATTTTGAACATGCCTCATTTACTGTATATATGTATATCTTATATTTATTTTTTTGGGATTTCAAAATCCCATCGTGATTAAAATGTATACTATATTGAAAAAAAAAAAGCAAATAATCTATAGTTTGATTGTTATACATGTTTTTTACATGTACATATGGACCTCGTATAATATAGTCATGTGATTCCACAAAAACGTCTTTTTAATGTAGAATCGAAGTTTTTTCATTGAGGGATTCAGGTGTATTTTTGGATTTAGCCTTTAAAAATTCTAAAATAAGCGATTGTCTTCTTTAAGCGTATAAATTTTTACGTAATTCGTGATAAGGGGCCAAAATATTTTGTAATTCCCTCTTAAATTCTTCCCTATTTCCATTATGGGATCATTTTCTATAAAAAATGTTCTAATTTCTGTCAGCTGTCATCTATTAGCAGTTTTTGATGTGAAACATGCAGCATCTTCATTGCAACTGCTTTCTGACTCTTTAATTGTGGTAAATTCATCCAACACTATCTGAAGTCTAACCTTTATTGTTTATATTGTATTTTATCGAAAGCGTGTTGTATAAAACCGTGTTATAAGAGGTGTAACTTTTAAACATCGATATGAATTGCAGTGCCATATATTTTATCCCCAATGTTCAAGGCTTTCGTGCACGAATGAAGAACTTAGTACTTTAGTGAGGAGATAATTAGTTTTGCGGTCAAAGATTGTTGTTGTAAAATGAAGGATCGTCTAAAGGAGTTTCTGAAAATTTGACCGCAAGAAGTGCTAGTTGAAGGAAACCAGAGGTTTCTACTTCTAAACAGCGGATGTGGTGACTTGCTACCTAAAAGTACTCATGCTTCCCACTTTCGACCGATTGATTTTTTCTTCGTCTGGATGATGTTATTACATTTTAAACGAAGCCATACACGAACAATTATTTTAACAGTTACAAGATATTACGTTATTCTCGATCTTCGCATTTTAAGCCAAAAAAAAAAAGCAATTGATACAAATGAGAATTCTCTCACGATATTCTATATGACTTTTTCACATGATTTCTGGTACTTTTAGTATCATTAAAATGAGCAGCGGATTGGGTATACAGAAACAGGCCGGGCCGGCTTGAATACGGTTAAGCTGCCACCCTTTCAGCCCGGGGGTGCAATTGGGGTTTCTCCCATCAATCTCTATCAAAAACACTCGGTCGCATATACAAACAAGGCTTTCTGAAACCTCCCCAGACCGATTGTGCTTTGATTTTATATTTTTAAGCCACCCCTCCACCCCGTTTCTCTTCCGAAAGCGAATAACTTGGAATTGTGTTAATATCATTTGTCATTTTACTTGTACACGGTTCTAAGAATAACTTTCGCCGCATTACACACAAGCTTAGCATTGATTTTTGGCTTTTCTGTAATTTTTGGCCTTTGGAAATGTTGCGCGTTAAGATCGCGATTAGGCATAATGAAGTTTTCCTTCGCTTTGACATCCATTTATGACGGAGGTGTACAAATTTTCTTAACGTCTAATTTCATCAGGAAGATATCGATCGAAGTCCTCAACCAAAAGCATATTAAATCCACCGCATAAAGCCCGATATAAACAGGCTGAAAGATTGAAAAGCTTTTGCAATAATCGATCTTAGTATTAGCGTATTTAATATATATATATACGTACATGCATTGTTACATAGGAATCATAGATGCGAAATAATCTATAAGTATGTGTGGTGAAAATAGGATAAGAAAATTAGGCTAAATCTGCATTGAGGTGATCATTCAGCAATATGAATACTTCCGATCTTCCAAGTTTGTTGGTGCGGTGGAAGTTTTATCCACAATCTGGATTTGAACCCAAACTTTTATAATAAGAGTCCAAGAACAAACCCACTAAACCAATACTTGGCAACCTAGTTTCAAAGCACTTTAAAAATTATCGAAGATTAGACAGATCGCTTTTGATTTTTCTTTATGAAGCACTATTCATAAAACTAAATGCTTCTGGCATCAAACTATGATATTTTTATGCAAATTTGATTTTAATATTATAATTGAATTTTTAGGTAGTATAGCATTTATAACAATATATAGACAATAAAATAGGATGAGCTCTATAAAATAGTATAAATCTATAGGATAAGATCTCCGAATCTTGATATTGAAGCAAATGTTGGATGATTCATTTTTAAAACAATACACCAAATATTAATATTATTGAATATATATTTTTTAAATAACAGTTTGGTTGATTTGCGTTTATATAATATGAAATTACCATTCTTATGCAGAATTTGTTCGATTGTACTTATCTAATAATTCTATTATACAGGATGTTTGGCACATGAATCGGCAATTTTTTTAGGTGATTAAGGGTTTCTTTTGCTACGTTTCACATATAGGCCCTATATCTCAAGTGTCAGGGTTGTTGAAGTATATTTTTTTTAACCCTTTACAATACAAAATTTGTTCAAATTAGTCATCTCTGCTTTTTACGTACGCAGTACACCTTTTTGTTATTTCAACTGTAGTAGTCTGAAGTAGCATTTTTACTATTTAAATAAATTTAATAAAATCATTTTAATCATAAAAAAATATTTTCTTATCCATGACTTATTGAAATATTTAAATGACATGTAACATATCGTTGGAAAGGGTATAAATTAGAGAACTTAGTAAGTTCAAAATAGTTGTTAGTTTTTTTTTTAGAGAATTTTTTTCTAGAGAATTTTTTTTTAGAGAATTTTTCATTCATTTGCATATTTTATGTGACTTTGGAAGCTCAGAAGTAATTTTTCAAAATATTGAAAAAAAAAAACTATTTTGACAACCCTGATACTTAGGACATATGGCCTATGTTTGAAACGTAGCAAAAGACCTTCCTAATATCCGAACCATCGGACGTAGGCGATCTCCATAGGAGTTTTACTAGGGAAAGGATTTAATGTGGTGGTTTCCCGTTGCCTTTCACACGTGGTAAAGTAAGGATAAGATTATTTGGAAAGACAAGAGAGGAGGGAATCTATGAACGAGTAGCGAAATTATCGTTAAATATAAATTATAATTTAATTATTGTTGCAAATTCAATCACTCACTCATGGGCGTCCCTGCATGACTTTATTAATCGCCTCAGCATTTACTTTTTCAAATTCAGGAATTCTGGGTAAACCTGGATGGAGGCGATCGATCAGAAATATTAATATTTCCGATCTCTCAAATTTGTTGGCACAGTGAAATTTTTTTCACAATCTGGATTTGTACCCGAAACTTTATAATCCAAGTCCAGGATCTATTCCATTATACCAACACTTGGTCTTTTTAGACTGTTTTATTAAAGATCTGGGTTCAAATATAAATTATGGATGAGATGAGAAAAGTTTCAGGATTCGAAAATTGCGTATATTTAGATATCGTTTATATGAAATTGACGAATATGTTTGATAATATCATGCATTAATGCATGTATAAAAATCAACAAATTATTGAATCATCAAAACGATCAAAACCGCGTAAATCGAGGATCGATTGAACTATGTGTATTGCGTTATTTTTAAGTATTATTGAATTTATCCAAGCATCATTCGACGGATGGGCAAAAGAAGCAATAAAGCTCATATGGCGATTCGGCTCGAATTTTACATGCATACACACATGGAGGAATTCCAAAAGAAAAGAAGCAATGCCAACCCTTCCATATGGCCTGGTCCTTAAAAAAGGCTAACAATGCACCGCATATATTTTTTGTGTAACCCAATGACACGCATTTTTTGTGCCACCTGTTATATAAGCGCACAAAACGTATTTTATATTTCCTCTCCCGTCTCCGTTTCTGTGCGGCTTAACCCGTGGAATGCGTAAAGAATGCAGTCTTTGAAGTTGGAATTCTCCAATTTTTTCATTCATCCCAGGTATTTCAATTAAGAAAATAAACTATCGCCATTGTTGAATGGGCCGGAGATAATAAAGATATAGAATCTCCTCTCGGGACCTATCTCGCTAATTCGCTAAGAATTCGATATAAATTCGATTCGTAGCGTATACGTGTATCTTGCGAAGTAAATCCTATTAAATTTCCTCTCCGGATGCTATAGAAGACTGTTGTCGCAAGCTGCATATCTCAAATTAACTTATTTCTTGCTGAGAGCAGACACCAGAAGCATTCGACTCTATTGATTTTCATTTGACTCGAATCCAATTTATTTAACGTTCGGGCTTTGGCATTGTCTTCTATCAAAACGTTAAAATTCACCAAGGCGATCGCTGAGCTCAACCAACACGTTCAGTATTGGGCGGAATCGATTGAAGCATTTAGCGGGTGTTTTCAATATGGAACATGTTTTAATTCGGATTATGCATGCACAGGGGTGGTAATAATTCAGCTAAAGATCTTTCCATTACGGGGGCTCAATAACGCCTCGCCTGACTTTAATTATAACGTGCAGGGTAGTTTTAACTGTAGATATGTTGGCTAAAATTACCTATTATGCTGGCTTGCATCAAATACAATCTACCATGAAAATGGCATGCTAGATGTATTCCGACGATAGTGAAATGAAATAAATTATGCTCGTACCTGAGGTGGTACATGAAAAAATATAATTTTTAACAACTTTTTGCCTTCGAGAAGACATTAAACACGTTCGGATATTATCGAATAATTCATAAATTAGATGCTTGTCGCGTTTATTAATAGATCTTAATATAATAAAATGGCAGAACCATTTGGGCGTGAATTAGATTTGGTTTCGTGCTAGAAGATTTTATAAATCGGCGAATTGAGCACATGAAATATACGTTTTCTTCGTTTTTGTTACTTCTTTTCAATTTTTTAAAAATTTAATTTGAACCACTAAATGTATCCAATGACTTAGCTACATTGTACTTGAACTCAAATTTGATAACCAAAAGACCAGCTTATTAGCATATGAAATGATTTGTAGTTTGAATTTTTGGAGGACTTACACAAGATATCACGTTTTTCTTTATTTTCCATAAAGAAATTTTCATCCATTTGCTCCATAAAATAATTTATGATATTTCTTACGCTGTCCTGTATTTTTACCTATTTTTTAGGAAATCCTTTTTGCATCATATTTTTGGAAAAATATATGTTTTTTTTCTATCTGTGCTGCAAAAAATGTTTTCGAATCATATATTTGTAAAAACCTGCTTATTGTTTGTTTGCTATTGCTGGTCACGTTTTGCTAAATTTCAGCTTTTCCATTATACGGCTAAGCCTAATTGAGTTGTCTGTGTTTCTATGGGAACGCCTAAAAAAATAAATAATCATTTTGTTATCAGCACGCTAGTATTCATGAGATTAAACAAAACGTTATTGCTGAATGTTTAAACTTAAAATTACATTCATTTTTAAACCAATCGTTTAACATAATACTTGTGGTTGAGCTCAGATATTTCTCAATTTAATTGGTTAAAAGTCTTCCTAAATGTTTAGTTATTTCTTTCCCTTTTAAGTGGAAATTTTCGAGTGCTTTTCATCTAAAGCGTGCATCGGTTTTTGATACATGTGAAAATTGAAGTGCAGTCGTATGTATTTCTTACATTCGAAATGTAATCGAGTGAATTGCAGTTAAAAATTGATGGCACTGCATTTACTTCGGATCGAGTTGCCTTTAAATATTCGGATGGGGTTTCAACCGTGGATGTTTTCCACGTTTATCCCCGTTTTCTGCAATAGCCCAAAAAGCGATAAATCGAGGTTAGAGTGTATACATCTACGTGAGGTAAAAACAGAGACTGGAGCGCTCTGGAAATCACATAATAAAAGCAAATATATGGCAGTTCGTTTTTGGAGAACAGGGTGGTATGTAGGTAAATGTTTAAGCCGGTTAAGTCAATACCGTCTAACAATGGTCTTTCGCTACGGTTCGACAGGGTCCGATCGTAAACATTGCTAAAAAATGCACGTCTCCACACTTTTTATATCGTTTTCTTTTCAAGTCACGAGCGCATATCACGGAGCCGGGGCAGACTGTCAGGAACAACTTTTCTAAGGGAAACTTTCGATTGAACCCGCGCGTAAAGGGTAAAAAGTTACCACCCTTCGTGAGGTGGTGTGTGGCAGGCAAACATGCCGAAAATCTTGATAATAAACGAAATCACGTTTGGCATAAATCATTAATGTGCGGAAAAGTTAATATTTGTGTACCAGAAAAAAGTAATAATGGAAGTGTAAGCGTATCCGAGATTACGAGACAACTCTCCCCCCGATCAAAGAAAACGTTACACGGTCAATCAACGCCAAAGCTAAATGCATCCCCTTTATTATACAACAAGTCAATATATACTACATGAAAATGATCCAAAGATTATCCTACAAAATATACAACATTTAAATTTAAATATGCATTCACAATCGTAAATCTGACAAAGTAGCAGGTCGTTCACTTTCATTCCATTGTAACCGTCAACCACTGATAACAATACTTATTAAATTGCTAATGAGCTCTATGTTTGTAGAGAGAATTTGATCCTGGACTCGATTATAAAGGTTCGAGTTCAAATCTAAATAATGGAAAAATGTTCACAACTAAAACAAAATCGAAAGAGTGAAAGTTTTAATATTCACGATTGATCGTCTTGATTCAGACATATCCTGATTTCTTAAATCTGGAAAAGTAAATATTAAGGTGATTAACCCTATAAAGGTGTTTATAGATGTCACCAATATTCAACTAAACTATTATAAAAACAAAAATTATCGACTGGTATCTATAGAATCAAACATTTTATAGAAAAAAACCGTTTTCGATACAAAGATGGCAGCTTAAAATTTGCACACAAAATAATATTCTATAAATATTTTGTGCTTTTTTAGAATCTTTTTGTCATTGATTTTTTTCGAAAACAGTATTTGATTGAATAGAAAGTCTACTTATAATTTGAATCATCAAATGATTAAGACTTAAGGACTACTGCAGATCATAATTTATTCAATTTATAGTTTATTAGAAGCTATTTTATAAATACAGCATCCAAAGTCAAATTCTCCAAAACAGCTAAATTGAATCAAATACAATTTTTAGCTGCAATTTAATTCAAATTTTTAGAACTATAAGTGATTGTATATTCATGGTATATTGTTTGAAAAAAATCATCGACTGTCCGAGTTTCATTTTGACATAGATTTTTTAATATTAACCCTTTTTACGTATATATTTACCAATTTCACTTGATTTCAGATTTATTATAATATATTGATAAAATTTGCATTCTCCTTGTATTTTATAGAAATTTTGTTTAAATACTTTTGTTTAGCAGTTGTATGGAAGATTGCATTATTTAGGTCAGATGATGCGATTCTCGTTGAACTAAATTTAGTTCTCATATACTGAGCACGAAAACGATTGGCTGAAATCGATTTGAGCAATATAAAAGAAGCCAAAATAATGGCATTGGCGTCAGCAGTCACATATACTGGTTTAAACTATTATTTGGGTCAATATTCAAAGTCTAGATTTATGGACATATTTCAGCGACTATCTGGATACACCGAAAATAAAACGACTTGTGCATTCGTTAGAGTGAAATCAAAGCTTTGTTGCGATCCATTCAGATATTAGCATATTTTATAAGCATTGGAGAAGTCTAAGAAAACATCCCCCATTATTTGCATTCTGTGTGTCTGAAGTCTTTGAAATCCACCAGCAAATTCTTTCGATGGACTTTTACAGGAAATTGGAGATATTTTATTATTGAGTGCTGGAGCATTATGTAAGAAAAATTCCATACCGAAGAATATGCGCGGATAGTCTTCCCTGCTTCAGGATGCATTTTCAGGAATATTTACGAGTTGCAAATATGAATTTTATATGATACATCGTGCATCTTGTTACTGTGAAGACTACCAAGTGCTCTTAGCGTTGGTTGATTTGGTATTTTGCTGGAAATGGTCCTAGTGTGAAACTAATAAGACATTTGACTTCATTTGAACTGCAAGATCTCAAATTATAGTTAGACGATGTAAATTCAAACCTTTGATACATAATATTTCGAAAATTTGATCATCATCTGTGTTGAATTATCAGAAAAGTGTAATACATGCCTTAAATATAATTATGTACTATAATCGATCTACATCATAGTTTTTGTACCGATTGAAGTATATAAAAATAATTAAAAAAAAACTCTAATAGCTAATCATTGTGAATCATCTCATATTTAATAGTTTTAAATAGATGATTAAAATATTTATGATAGTTTCTTTCAATCAACCACTCAACAAAAGTTTTGCAATTTAATAACAATAAAAGCAGGGAAATTTAATATTTATTTAGATCCAAGAAAAGCTGTTGTCTGTTCTACGTTGAAGAGCTTGGAAAAAATATTTTATTGCAGAATCAAGTCAATTTATTTGATTAAACGGGTATGCAAAAAGCTGCGAAAAATAATAAGCAAATCAAATTGTATGATTTTTCGTATAAATAATTACATAATTTTATTTGTAATTATTTATTAATCGTCATTCGAATGAAGTTCAATGATTACACTGTCTAAGATTAATGAAGTGTTCAAAACATTACATGCCGATTCGATTAATATGTCGACTCATTTACGCGATAATTTAATAAATCGCGCAAAAGGTTTCTAAAATGAATACATCGATAAATTAATTTTAATAGCGTTTTGCAATTTTATTAAATTATCAACTTAATTTGATGGTGTGATTGTACATACGTTATATGTAAAAACATAATAATTAACCCAAAAAAAAAATAAACTAAGGTGCTATGTTCGTATGTCCATTTATCTGTCATGACCGCGCAGCGTGTATGAAGCTTGTATTTAAATAAATAAACACTCTTGATAGCACACAATATTCGTTCATATCTTCGTCTAAGCATAAACAATACACTTGAAATTGATTAATTTGTATTAATAATATAAATAATCGTACGATGAGTTATCTTCTAATATATAAAAATTAATCTCTGTTTGTTCGTATGTAATGAGCTGCCAAACCGTTAATCAGATTGCGATAAATCTTCGTTCACTTATTATTGAAAATTGCGCGAGTAACACAAGCATAATCTAGTATACAAAAATAAAATAAAATGTTTGTTTGTATTTTATGCGCTGCCATACTGTTCATTCGATTGCGATAAAACTTTGTCAACTTATTGTTTGCACTTTCTCAAATAATATAAGTAAAGTACAATTAACTCACAGTAGATCTTATACATAAAAATCAATGTTTGTATGTTTGTTCATATTTATAACAAAACCAACAAAGTAAAATAAATATCATTTATTCTTTTTCTTATCGGAAAGAAAATAAATTTAATTATTTCTATCATTCATAATTAAACAAGATACCTCTTTCAAATTTCAAACGATATTTTTAGAATTGTTACTTCTGTGGTAGCAACGCGCTGGGTACCAACTATTTGATCTATATAATCGTACTCTTTTCGTCTCTGTCTCTCTCCGAGCTCCACGTGTAAGAATGCTCTTTCTGAATCACTGGAATTCGATCGCAAATACGCGATTGAACTCATAGATATTCCTCTTCTCTCTGTCCTCGAGGTGCTTGATGTTTGATTGTGAATTTCAACAAATTAAGCTAATCTAAATCATAATCTTGATGAATGATCTCTGTCACTTGCTTAATCGTCAATGTGTTATTGATGCATTGCCGATGGATTAATTTGTGCAATTTGAACGGTCCACTGACGTTTTGGGTCAATTAATCCAACGGTCGTGAAACATAACCTCATCATAACGGATGAGCAATCCTCTGCCTTCGAATCATATCTGATTTGGAATTTTATTTGTGTCAATGTTTGCCGGCAGTTGGTCGAATTAGTTGAATCGACAGTAACGCGGGCGGAACTCCACCTCGTCGGTGTTTGGACAAATTTATGGTTTGTCGCTAGACCGGGCTGCTCCATAGGCCCGGGATAGTTTCCATAAATTTGTATTCGGCTTGGTAAACATAAATAGTTGGCGTGTAATGGTCTCATGAGATGAGGCTATCATGAGTACATTGTCGGTGCTGGAAGGTGCAAGTTCGGAGATGGCGCGTCTGCACGGCGGTGGCCGGGGGAGCAGTGACCGCCCAACCGGTCCAGCGGCTGCTTCCTCCTACCTCCACCCCTACCGACCTATCTCGTACTCGCAGTCTTCCTCAAACTGTGGTGTTTGACGCACGTCCTAACTGGGATCTCCACGTCAGTTCGTTGGAGTATCTTCTGAATCATGTTAGATTGCAGCAATTGAATTAGGATCAATTGTGTTCCATAATGCCTCGACCAAAATGTATGAGTTAAATCTAGGATACGCCTTGATTTATGATACATTTTCTTCAATGACTTTGATTTGAGTACAATAGCAATTGAAATCTGGGTATTGGATTTATGAAGAAAATCATGCTTGAGGACAGCAAGAAACAACGCCATTATTTATTAAAAAATGTTTCAAACAGTCCCATTCTTTACGGTCCAATTATTATAGCAATATACACATAAGTTATATGAGCCGTTTTTTAACACATTTTATGCAGGATCAGTTTGATCAAAGATTATACTTGTTGCGAGCATCTCCGCATCTTTTTCACACTACACGAAATTTTCAACTGAGATATATTACACAGGCAATAATCATATTTTTTTCTAATTTATGTTTACGAAGGTAGCTAAAAGTTTTCAAGCAAGCTAGCAGATTTTCAATAGCTTAAGAAATTACATTGATAAATTTTATAAAAAAATATTAAAAACCCAATTTATTTAACATAAAAAATAACTTGAAGGCGAACGAATTTTATTTATTTAAAAAAAGATAAAAGTACAATTCAAAAATAGATGAATAAAACACTAAAAATATCAAATATTTTGAAAATATACATAGAGTGTAGTCATTTAGTCTGGTTTTGATTTTGGAAGCCAGGCAACTTGCTGCTGAAAATGCAGGATCAGCCTCCACACTCGTTGGAGGTATCGTCATTAGATATTTGAATGCTAGTTTGAGCTGATGACCGCGTGAGCCTCCATTTTCTTATAACACCATCAATGTGACTGATAAAATTCCTTTATGCTGAGACACGGACTAAAAATCGCAAAATTCCCGATTTCCTGACAAATTATTTATTTCCGTCGCTGCAGGTGAATACTCATATACTATAATAATTTGATGTGATTCGTAGTTATATTACAAAGGAGTACAAAAATTCTGAACCTCGTATCTACTATATTTCATATCGATATTCCCATTATTAGAGGCAAGGTGTAGTAAATACATCACCGGTAGGGAAGGTTAATATAATCATTTGAAAAACATATATGTACTGCATAGATTAAATAGTTACTGCCCCTAGGCGTGGTCTAAGCTCGCCAATTAGTAGTTACGTCACTGTTTCCATGCGTCCAGATTTTGGCAGAAATGTCTCGATTTAATAGTTTTCATCGTACTGGTGAGGTATACGATTTTTGTTAGATAAAAATTTCAATTTGGAATTTTTAGGGATTACGTTTACTAATCCCGGGATTCAAGAGCACTTAAAACCGTCCGGGATTCCGGGACCTGGGATCCCGGAATCCGGACTCGGATCGATCCCGGAATCGATTTTTAGAAATGTAAGATCATAGATGTTGTCCAAAAATACAAATTTATAAGTGTTATTTGCGATTGCGATTAGTTTTTAATACAATAAAATTATATTATCCCGCGCGCCAAGAATTGAGATCCAATTTACCGCTAAAGATGTGTTAAGTTACTAACTTCGTCAAGTTCAACAATTAATCAGGACAATCATTTTATCATCTGTATAGATTTTGTCATATTATTATTAATTGTTTTCATACCTTTTATTCAAATTTAATAGGTTTAAAAGACTGAAAAAAAATTTTAAACGCTTTGAAAACGCTTTTTTATATCATTCCATGGACTAATTCGCATCATCATCATCATATTGCAACAATATAAAGTTCATTGCAGGACGAGGGTCTCTTCAATATCTATATAAATATATATATAAAAAATACTTAAATATCAATCCTTATGTTATATTTTTAACCGAAATCCATTTATCTATATTTAATTCTTATTAATGAATTTAAATTTGAAATTTTTATTCTGTGCCAATAGTAATGAAAATGATTGAAATTGAATTACTGAAAGCTCGTGATGTAATTTGATTACATTCATTTAATGTCATACGCTTTTTTAGTGTTCCAGAAATATCGTGAGTCGCGAATTAAGTTATTATCGACGTTGTACGAACTATGATTCTCAATATGTTGGCAAACTATTTCGAACCGAAATAGTCACTTAGCTATTCGTGATAGCAATCAGAACACAATTCTAAAGTTGAAGGTGCTATATCATCTTTTTGGGTGACACGCGAACAACTTGATACACTAATTTCGCCAAAGTTTCAGCTATCAAACAATAATCTAGACAAGAAAATTTCGAGACAAGATCATTAATGAAACGAACCTACTTTGTTGAAATTGTTTTAAATAAACATCGAAGCTGTGAATAAAATTCAGCCTGTTTATAAAAATACATAAATTAAGCGATTAAGGAATCGCAAAGGTTCAAATTTAAACTGGATTGGAGCAGTTGAGATTTTCGTCATATTGTTTTCTTGTCGCTCATTACTTATGAATCGCTGCTTTGCATCATGCAAATAATTGTTGAATGTGGCTGTTTAAAAAATGCAGGTACAAACCCAAGAGACGTCTCGTTCAAAATAAATATTTTATTCGAGGGTTAATTTTGGCATACAGACGGTAAATTCTCAAGTGCATTTTTCCACTGTATATAACGGTACGATCTGCTCTCATTTTAAGAGCGCCTTGGCTCTCCTCATCTCATCGGTATATAAGGGTAGTGAAAATCCGCTTCTTGCGATGTCTAACATATCTGAGTGGGGTAGTTTTGCTCGGCGTGCCAAAGAGGCCATAGATAAGGCCAAATCTAAATCTTTCTACTCTGGGGGAAAGAATTGAGGTTGTGGGTTTTCGCTCTTTTGCTTTGTTTATTTTCGTGGCCACGTAATGCAATCTCCGAGATTAATTTATAGCCCCCCAAAAAAGACATAAATTGGAGTCGGATCTTATCAGGCAGCGGAATGATCCACTTTATTGTTCTTTTTGAGGAATGCACCAGATTATGGAATGAATGTGTCGATACATTCTATTGATGTTTTTAACAAATTACTATTTAATTATGGTTTCCTCGGAATGCGGAGTGCTTTGATAATAGAGCAGCTAATTACAAAGAAACAAAATGTATTCTAAATTAACCCATGTTCTCCGAATATGGGTCATTTTAGTCCTATGAATTCGGATTTTAGCTTTACCTTTCTTAATTTGCTTCATTGGATTAACCTAATTTATTTCATTTGAGTACATATTCAAGGATGTATTTAATGTATTAGAGACTATTTAAATTTATTGAAGAAATTCCAATATGAAAAGGCTTAAAAAGCAAAGATCATCAATGCATTTTTTGAAATTTATTATCAAATACAATTAATACAAAAATCATTTTTTTTTTGCTACAATAGAATAAAATATTTATTCAGTATTTTCATTATTTTTAGCCAATATTTCAATCTTTTCTACCCAATAGAAAAAAATCTATACAATTTTATGGTCAACGCGACATACTTGGGGAACAATGCACTGTTTTAATTAACATGCACTTTCATGGTTACAACGATGCATTTTTGCATATGAGTCAATATAAATCGAAAACTAATTTCAGCTGTAGGATTAATTTCAGCTCTGATGAAGCAATATAAGAATTGGCTTTTGTAAAAATTAATATTCTGTAATTTTTTTGATTTATCTAAGAAAGATCTTTGATGATCAACCAAAATGTTCTATCCTTTTGCAGCATGCAGTTGATCAAGATTTTAGTCGCTTTTTGGATCATAACTTTTCCACTTTGATAACTAAATCCTGTTTTAGATCTATATCGTAATTTTGCTGTAGCTGCAAATGATCAAGAGTGCGTAGTCTGACATTTTAAACAGAGTGGAACTAACAACATGACAAAATGGCATTGGTCCAGTCACGTCCTCAAGAGCCCATTGATCAAATTCGATTATATTTCAATTCTCCGTACACACAATGCCGAGGAAGATTGCTATATTTGATAATTTTTCTTGCATCAATTCACTCATAAGTCACATTTGGCATAAATTCATTCGTTTATAGAACGACCGGTTTTCGATGTTTACTTTTACTTTACACAAGGAGGCATTGGTCTTTTGTATTTTGGTTTTTTTTTTGCAAACGCTTTATGAGGCCAACGCATGATTTACACGAGGCAGCATCTTTATTACGTTTTTAATCTTTGAAATTACGTTTCGAATTCATTATCGGCGTCTCAATTACGGCGTAATGAAATGATTTAGGATATCCCTTTTTTCCTTGTGCTACACGCCCTTGGCTGAAGGATGTAATTGATGAAGAAACAATCTTAATTGTTCCATAAATCATATCCTGATTAAATTTTTAATGAAATTTGGATCACGCTCCTTTTCGCTGAACGCAGCTTTGCGATTATGAAGGTGACTTAAAATTCTTACTGTGTTTTGATGAATTTTTTCTATAGTCCTTAATTATTGTTTCTTTCTTTTTTCGCGGGGGTAAGTGTGCGTTTATCAACCCCGATCACGTTTCTTCGCAAAAAAGTGTATTCGTATGATTTCTGCGACGCAATTCGGCATTTATGAAGCACCATTTTGTGAACAAATATTTGAGAATAAATTTAAAAAACATTTTGTCACAATGATTTAAAAGAAAGAGATATACCTTGTCGAAAGAGGTATTAAAATTGATTCGAATGTGTTGTAATTTTGAAGCAAAACAAATCAAAATAAGAGCCATTCAACAGATATTCAAATTGAGAAATATACAGAAAAATTGATTATTTGAACGTTTCAAATATTTTATTATTTTACCACAAATATTGCTTTCGATCGTTGTTTAATGATTTCATATTAACACATTTCCGTCGGGTTACGCATGTGTGCATATTATCGATAAATGAGGAAAAACTATACAGTTAGATTAAACATTTTTACTAGAAACTATCTGTTACTTAAAAAAATAGTGTATTTTTTCTGTCCTTGGATCTGAATTATGTACCAAAAGTTGCATATTGAAATATACTTTTATTCTCATTCAATATGTATAGGGATATTTTTAATTGGATACTGTTGATTTGGATCAAATTAGAAATATTATCATGACCAGCTCATGTCCTCAATTTCTCATGGACACTTACTGATCCAAATTATTTACGGTCTTTGATTCAATCAAGAATGGTTATATTGTTTGCTATTTTACTTAAAATATTAAATATATCTATGTTAGTCGTATTTTTGTGCTATTCTAGCGACCGTATATTTTTACTCAATCACATTAGATTGCAATATTTTTTCCCAATTAAATCCCTTCGTGTATTGGTTGAATATGATTCGCCAGCACACTTATTAAAAGTTAATTTATGACTTGGAATTGTAAAAAATAATGCTTTTTAGTTAAGTAGGCAAAAAATAAAGATGCAATACCAAAACGGAAATCATTCATCTCCGGAGTGATTTGTTAATGATCCGAACAGTTTATCTTTGTACTATTTGTTTAAGATAAATTTAGTGAAAATATAGTAATTTTGCATATGGTACATCTTCAGATGTCTGTTTAGAGGAACATCAAAGATTCATACGCCATAATTATCCACAGAAAATAACAAATACAGACGTAGGGCTCAATTAGCTAAAGAAACACATGCCCTAAATAGATGGAACGTGTTCTAGTAGATTTGTTATTTTATTAAACAGGCAATATTTGCGCTTTAGATCTGGCCTGGATGTGTTTAACTGAGCTTTCGTACGAATTAGATCACCATGGAAGACTTGAAATAGAAGCGTGTATACGAGAATTGCATAATGGCTTTCTAATGTTTTTTGTGCCTTTGTCTATACGTTTGATCAAAGGCTATTTTGAAATATGGCTATCGCTTGAAAAATACAAATTTTTAAGGCGAATTCTAATTCTTGTTGGTTCGGTATTTCCTCACACCATCAAGGATGGTCACCTTATTGAATTGCATCACAGTTGGATCGCATATGGCATACTAACGTTTGACCCAATTCATATGTAAAATATTTGTATTTGTTGATATAAACATATTTTGTGGTTAATGAAGATGTACACACGATGTCTGGTCATGTTTTAAGATCAGCAATTGAACAGATTTTTAGTATAAAAAAATGTTTTAAGGCACTTCCGTGAATCACATCTAATAACTGTCGACAATTTTCTTATTTACATGCCAAATTCTTGCCAGATTTGGTATAAAAAGCGCTTCGTAACGGTGCCAAACGTCCGGTGTTTTATTAATATCGTGCTACGTCAACGGTCAGTTGCCTAATTCATCTTTTCTAGTATTCGCTCCAGCGGATAACCCTGCAAAGCCAATAACCTAAGAAGAAATTCAACAACCTGTTTAGTTGGATTGAACATTTTTTGTCACAGCGAATAGGCCGTGTTTTGTAGTCGTTATAGTTCGAAAAGATGTACGCCTTTTTTAATTGGGCATTGAGAAAAAATGCCAAGAAGAAATGTATGTATATCTTAGACGTGGTTAACCATCCAAATCCAAAATAATCAGGAGGATCGATATGGACAGATCAATAAAAACATCCAATTTATTACGCATATTTATTTACATATGAGTGCTTATATGGCACCTTTTCCAGAATATTTTATTACAATAAATATAAAATTCGTGCTTGAATATATTTGGAATATTTTGTTTACCAATTCTACTGCAGATCGATCAATAGTAATGTCAATATTGGCAGATCCCATTTTAATATTGATCTTGTCAATAATACGCTTGGTTCGTCTTCTCAATGCAATAAAACGTGTAGACTAGTCTTTTCAAATATTTGTCATATATTTTTATTGCTTTCTGGGTCTATAGAATTTAAAAAAATCCTATTTGTCAAAGACACACAATCGATAATATTGTTTCAATATATTGATAATAAAAGCGGGTGCATTCGAATTTATTTTCTTTCCAAGCTCTGATATAATCGGATTCACGGCATTGAAGCACAATCTTGATTAAAATTCCTTCGTATCGATATAGTATTAACACATTTTTGTCAGGTTATGCATGTGGGTGTTTGTGGGATAAACATCAAGCGAAAGATAATGCTATGCATAACCCGGCGGGAATGTGTTAATATAACATTGCAGTTACGGAGCTCCCACGCTCTGCAGAGCCGATTAATGTAGGTCGTTTCGCTCTCATTTACTTTTCTGTAAATGATACATTTATATCTCTTCAATATGTCTTCCATTTTTATCGCGTTTTGTCTTTTTTCTTCATGCATTAAAGTAGATTGTAAACATCGCGCAAAAACACTCTATTTTTCTTTAGTTAAAATGAAAACCTATTCATTTTTATAGCTTTGCACTAATGTTAGTTTCACGAGAAAAAATTCTCCAAAGATTATTTCAGTATTCCACCATATTCATAGAATTTCAGACAACGAAAGCTTTTTCAACATACATCAACAACAGATATTCTACACGTCTAGATGTATTTAAGTGTTCATATTTACCTATGTGCATTAAGCAATGGACATTTTTAATAATTAAAACTGATATTTTTGAAAATAATATGCATGAAAAATGTATATGTCCGTATATCTGTTTGTCTGTCTGTTGTCTATATTTATACGATTCACATTTTTAATTGAATTTTCTTTCAAATTTATGTTTTTTTAAATTTCATTTTATAAAATTCTTCAGCATTCAAGCCCTGGATCAACCACTTTATCCTACAAAAAAAATGAATAGCGTTAGTATATTTTAGAGCATTTTAATAAAGCTTTGCCAAATTATAGCACGCTTGCAATATTTAATTTCATAAGATTCAATCAAATCAAAGGCTTTTGTACGAGGATTATCCTGAAAGTAAGTGTACTAATTTTTTTTAGAAAAAGCGTTTTTGAAAAAAAAACAGGATATTGTTGATACATATATCCTGTTCAATGTATCTGGTAAGCCGTAGTACAAGCTTCTTTATGCCCTCCTCGAAGAACTCTCCAGACAGCTCCTTCCCTCACTTCAGAACCTCTTTCTGCACCTGGTCGTCGGTTGAAAATTTAATTCCACCCATGTGTACTTTCCGGGAGGAGATATATATTGAGATGATCTGAAGGCACCAAGTCAGGAGAATTCAAAACATCCCAATCAAGTACACCTTGGTGGCTAAGGCTGTATGAGGATGGGCGTTGTCATGTAACAAGCACACTCCTTTCATCAGCATACACTTCTTGTTATTTTGAATGTTTTTTTTAAAATATTTTTAGGGTCTCATAATATCGTTGTGCATTGATGATCTCTCCCTGAAGCAGAAATTCGACCAAAATTATGCTTTTTCGGACTCAAAACAATGAGGCCATGAATTTTTTGCCATTAAGCCTATTGACCCGCTCGCATTTGGTGGGATTTCTTACCGACTTTTTTACGTAACTGGATACTACAACGTGAATTTACGTACTATCGTGTTTCTGATATGCTCGCTTTGTCAAGAGATCCCCCTCTACTATTTAATATGACCAACCCTTAAAAAATAGAAAAACCAGAGTCCGTTATTGTCATAGTACACTTACTTTCGGGATATACCTCGTATATCATATATTCACCTCTTCATGTACTCAATATTGAAGGTATAATTAATATGGAAATGCTCAAACGTTCAATGGTGTTTAATTTCACTCTTAGGCACTGAAAAAAGAATAATAGTCACCCAATTATAATTCAACTCCCACTTCATAAATAATCAATCTTTTTGATTTTGAATTCAAGCAAAATAATCGAAAATAAGAACATTTTTATGAATCTTTATTCATAAATTCATAGATTTACTGAGTCTATTATATCCCTTGATGAATATCACAGATGCGCTGTTCTATTGTGAGTAATTCAGAGCGTTGATTCAAGTTGAAATTCCCTAAACAAACGTAGGTCTATTGTTTAGCAAGCGGGTATTTCTAAATCGTGACTGGATGGGTCTCGGCTTCGGTTGGGGGATTGTAGTGCAACATTTATCAGATGGAATTATTGTTTAGTAGTGATTTTGAAGAGCTGTTATTGCACACATTTGCATGGCGTTGATTTAAAATTGTCGATGTAAATTGAATAAAATTTTCTATCGGCTCAATCCACGTGCCATGACTTTGAAAAGCGTTCTTCGAGACGACCACGTCGAATTGTTTTCGTCTACAAGTAAATATTTGCCCTCGAGGTTGCGCTTGGCAGTCATGCTGCGTTATTTCTAGTTAATTTTAAATTCGTTCCAGGTCGTTACTGCAAAATTGTACGTATGTGTTGAACACGGAACGACTGGCTAATTCGATCAAATTGAAAATTAAAATCGACGTCGGACAATCGGCCGATATTAATCATTTTTTTGCGTCTATTTAAATATGAGCAACGGTTGTCAATCACTGAAAATGCTAATAAGTGGTGTGACCTGTTCGGAAGGGGTTGGGCGAGTGTGGTGTATAATCATCACTCCGTTGGACCGGTCGAAGCGACCACATCCCGTCGGGTTCAACGAGCCTCCTCGTCCACTATTTTGACATAAATGTGGTCGTTCGAGTGTTGAGCTCGACGAGCGCTTCTTCCAGGTCGATCCGAATATCGGATCCAGATATGCATGACGTTTCCGTGTTTATGTTTCTCTAGTCCAGCGCCGAAATCGCTTTCGTTTGGGCCATGTTTGAAGTCGTGTGTTGTTTATTTTTAACGCCTTTGTAGCTGAGTTATTTTGATGAGAATTTAATTAACTACCGTAATTGTGGAATCTTTCTGCATGAATCATTCGAACAAGTTTCCGAAGAAAGGGAGAGTAATAAATCGAAGAAAGTGATAAGCGTGCTCATTTTTTTAATAGTAAAGAGAGTGGGCCCAAAAGCGATGCTGGGCAAATCGAAACTGCGATTAGATAATAGCTTTTGATGGAAAAGTGTACATTCTTTAACTGATAATATACTTTTTTTTAAATCATATTTCTTCCCTAGCAGAATTTGATAAGCCAAATATATTTATTTTTAAAATATTCTCCCTTTAGACCTTGTGTTTGATGAAGCAAATGTTTGATTATGTAACTTATATTTTTGCACCCTTATTCTATTACAATACAGGATAAAAACACATAGCGGTATCATTGTATCACATAACAATTAACACATCCCTGATGGGTTATGCATAGCATTATCTTTGGACTGACGCAGGTAACTAATCGACTAGTAAGTAATTTCTAGAAAAAATTGAAGAAAATATTTTATGACATCTCACTAGGGAATCCAGTCTCGGGATCCCGGACAGTTTTAGGTGCTCATGAATCCCGGGATTAGTAAACGTAGACCGGAAAAATCCGGGATTGAAATTTTTATCTAACGGAAATCATACACGTGACCAGCACGACGAAGGCTACCAAATCGAGACATTCCCGCCGAAATCTAGAAATTTGGAAACAGTGGCGTAACTACTAATGGGTAGTAACTGTCTAATCTATGTATACATTAATACAGTACATATATGTTTTTCAAATTGTTATATTTACCTCTCCCTACCGGTGATGTATTTACTACACCTCGATTCTAATAATGGGAATATCGATATTAAATATAATAGATACGGGGTTCAGAATTATTGTATTCCTCCGTAATATAATTACAAATCACATCAAAGTATTATAGTATGTAAGTATTCATCTGCAGTGACGGAAATAAATAATTTGTCGGGAAATCGGGAATTTTGCGAGTTTTAGTCCGTGTCTCAGCAGAAAGGAATTTTATCAGTCACATTGATGGTGTTATACGAAAATGGGGGCTCACGTGGTTATCAACTCGAACTAGCATTTAAATATCTGATGACGATACCTCCAACGAATGTGGAAGCTGAGCCAGCATTTCAATTTAATGACAATTTCATCAACTATGTGTAGACTTAAAAAAATCAATTCTTAGTCGCTATCAAATACTTCGGGAAACGATTGAAAAGAAAGATTCTCTTCCTGAAATTATATTTAAAGCTATTTCTTAGGTTGTATTTGAAGACGCCAACGTGACGTCTGCAGTTGATAAAGTGTTATCTATGCAATTTTCAATAAAATACGGAATAATCTCAATATTCTGGACTAAATAGCGATACATTTTATTTATGTGCCATATTCGTTATCATCGGACGTGTCGATTTCCATATGAAATTTTTCCAGGGATAAAGGATATTAATGTGATATTTTTTCATTGCGTTCCGCATATGGTTAAGTTAGGATAAGATTATTTGAATTGGAATTTTTAGGTAGAATATTTATAAGCAATAAGTGAAATTATTTCTGCTTTATTCATCTAATTATATAGTTTTTCAGATTATTTCAGAGAATGTTCATATTCGATCAATTTGAAGTAATCAATGCGCCAATAGCGACGACTATTTGCAGTCCTTGTTAATTTTACAATCGTCGATATATCGTTGTTTAGCATCCTGAGGGTCAAATAAAATCTTATATTACTACAATCAAATTTAATTCTCATCATTTTTGACATATTTTCAAATTATTTGATATGGAAGTAAATAGGAACATGATTTTCAGCTTTAAGTCAAAACCAATTCAGTTTTCTTTATTTTGGGAGAAATTTTAGCTCATTCCCACTTAAGGATGACCACTAAATCCATACAAAACGATTTCGCATCTAATACTCTATAAACAACCAATTTCAATTAGCAACCTATCGAACTATGTGAAGTTGAACTATGGTATTAGCAATGGAAGACTTAGTTCAATAGTTAAACTGCCATTGCAGAACTCTTGTAAGCAGCATATGCTTCAAAAGACATTGATCTAATTAGTGTTGAAGCACAACCCATTGCATACTTGGAAGCAATTTCAATATCGATTAAATAGTTTATATTAGATTTACATGCATTTCTATCAAAGGCTTATATAGGGATATGTTTTGGAAATAATATTTATGAAAGTGGTTTCCATCATAAAGTCGCTGAATGGTGATTTTAAAACTCATTTTAAAGCCCATTATTCAGAGAGGCATTAATAAAACGGCATTATTTTATGGCACCCCTATTACGATCTGATAATAAAATGCCTTTTTTTTAAGCGGGAGTCTCGCGTTTCAAACATCGGTCCCGGTATTACGATAATAATTTAACCCACGGGGTTGGGAGTTAGACGTCTCGCCCACTGTCCTGTAGTGACCTACACCCAAATATGCGTTGGCGTTTTAAAAACGTCGTACAACGAGGCCAAGATCACCAACGTGCTGCGATGATGGGCAAAGAGGGGATACGAAACGCCACGCTTGTTTTTGTTTTTTTACCGCAGGCAGTTCATCAAAAGCATCTTGCATAATGCGCTCGTGTGTTATTTCACGTCGATGAATATGAATTTATAAAGCTCGTTACTTTTTTTCTGATATTTCATAATTTATCCAATGCGGAGCTGATTTGATTTGATGTAAGCATTAAAATTAAATTTCTTCCCATCGATAATTGGAGCGAAACTCAATCTCGTTGGCTTCAAAGAAGCGCAGTCAAATTGGCGCCACTTTTTTGATACTGCGATAGTTTGAAAATCATTAGCTGACGGTGGCACATATCAAATTACCATATTATTCTATTTTTATACACAAAAGGATGACGCCTTAAATTTGTTTGGATTCTCTTCAATTATAATAAATCAGTGTCAATCCTAATAATATATTGTTAAGCGTATAATTTCAGGAAGTTCAAAAATAGCAATAAAAATTCAACAGTTGATTAACACATTAATCAATACAGCGCTTCTATTCTTGGAATAAATTTATTTGTTTAAGAAAAATAATGCAAGATCAAAAGTGAATGTTTCGTAGTTTCTGGATGCCGTTGCTCACATGTCAACATATGTCATACTTTACACATAACGTATGGGAAAATATTTTTAAAAATGAATTACGCTACCTTTTGGTTAACATCGTCTAAAATATCATACCGCAATGCTTTTTCACGTTAGTTGGTTTATGAGGATTTATTAAAAAAAAAAATTGAGCACATTCCTAATGCACAGTGGGACCAAAAATTTTTCGAATAATTTTCTAAAATATTTTTTTCGGTTCAGTTCCATGTAATAATTTTTTTTTACAATTTTTTAAAAATTAATATTTCAAAAATCGATAAACGCCTAAAAGATACTTTCTTCTACATTTTTCATATACAGCGTGTTTTGCACATGGACGGATACATTTTTTTTTGGGGGCTAATTGCCTAATTTCTAGTTCAAACCTTTTCCAGCGATATGCTGCATGTCATATAAATCATTCAATAAGTTGTTAAACCTAAAGAGTTACCAGTTTACCTGGGCCAGGGTTAAGAAAATACCTTTTATGTTTAAGATTTTTTTGTTAAATTTATTTAGAAAATTTGTTCAAATTCGCTATTTCTGCTTCATATTACACCTTTTTCTTATTTCAACTGTAGTTGTCTGAAGTAGCATTTCCTCTGTAATTTTTGCAAAGGCGACGATTATTCTTTCAATTAGAATTTCTTTTGTGGGCACCTCTGTCGTGATAATGAATTATTTATTCAGCCCTATTCCGTGACTCACACGGTCACCAGATCTGACACCAATGGATTTCTTTGTCTGGGGACGTGCCCTATTCGTACTGTCTACCGACCTTAGAAGTTGGCATTTCATTCGTTTGCATTATTTAGATTAAAAATACGTTGCAAAATCCAAAACAGTTATTTCGTGCTATTACGACCACAGAAAAAAAAAGTTATAACGGTTTAACTGTGAGTGTGTTTGGGTATTTTTTTAAAACGTAGCAAAATACTCCTTAACCCCCCTCCAAAAAAAAAAAAAATTGGCGATACCTGTGCAGAACACCTTGTATTTTTACGTTAGTTTATATTTTTAAAAAACATGCCATATTACACAACCATCCTACACATTCAAAACCGAAGACGGTCGTATTTCCGCAGACAAGTTTTAATTTAAGAAACCGATAATTTTTCCTCGTTTTAATTTTACGCGAAGTATATTCATTTATCGCGTAAATTTGTTTATACACATAAATAGGCATATCCAATGGACCAGATGCACATTTGGAGAATGTTTAGTGTTTCGAACACTACATCATTAATTGGTTTTTATCATGTAAATATGGTTTTAAAGGCAGTTTTTTGGGTTCGTTATCTGGTTTGCTATTTATTGCGTTCGACTTTCGATTTTTGTATGAAATTAATATTCTAGGATTCTCAAATCATGATGCAAAATACAAGCGCTTGCGCGAAGATGTTGCAAAATCACTTTTTTTACTCGAAATGTTATTAGTCGATGGTGATGAATTTAAATTGTATTATGAATATGATGAATATTTTCTTGTATTCGGAAATCAAATTTGCAGTTAGTGGAACAGATTTTTCATCGTTGTTAATTTTGGAATCAGCATGCTCTTTAATAACCTCTAATATATCCACGTAATAGAAATTGTTAGTTCAAGGATGAAGCTGTGTTTGTGTAATATATAGTAAAATAGAATTGCTACTCGTGTAGTGGTTGCTTTATATTACGTATGACACACACATTCTCACGGATACACTACAAACGATTCTCCCTCACTTTCCGATCAAATACCGCTTGGAGTTTCACTTTTCGTGACTTTTAGGGCATTTTGTCCTATTCAAATTTCGCTTCAATCCACGTAATCTTAATCGAAATCGTGTTAAATGGCCGTTTGAAAATCGGATAATTGTTATAAATTTATCGAAGTTCCCATATTTTTTCCTATGATAAATAATGCGGATTGCTCCATCTTCATATCCCTGGAGTATCTCCCTAGGCTAAATTAATTTCAAATAAATTATGCAAGATGTATCCAGGTCGATAGAATTAAACTGTTGGCATAAAGATGCGATGCATACAATACGTCAAGATTGTAATCCAAGATTTCCCGGTTATAAGACGGCATTCATATTCAATAGGCTAATGCGTGATAATGCGGAGCAGACAGCCGAATCGCCTTACTACATAAACTTATTATAAGAATACTGTGAGGCTGTATAATTTTCTCATTATACACCGTAAATTTTGTGCCATGGATAGACGTGGAGTTTATCATTTCTCTATTATTACCCGACGAAATTATTGTTATGCTGCGGCGGCGCGTATGCAACATTTTTTACAGTGTAATTTTTACTGTTACAGGTGTATGATATTGTTCTACGACTTTCGAATGATTTTCGACCCGTGTAGCTGATCTATGAAAACGAACGTGCAGGTAACAATCACCAAAATTACATTAAATTATATCATAATTGTGCCGCAGTAATTGCGGTTAATTTTAAGATTTTCGGCGGATCGAAGTATTTTACGATTTTCATTTGGCAAGCGACATGGGATGATTGCTGGTTTTTTGTTCAGAGTCTCGTCGTATGCAATGTATTAGGTTGCTGCATAAGTCATGGGCAATTTTGCTATGTGGTAGTGCTGATATTATTTTGTTCAGCTGCATGTTGTATGAGTCCCGAAACTTTCAGGCAGCACCTTGTGTCTGGTACGCTCGGGGAGGGTTAACACTTCGTCTACAATTTATGTTACCAGCGTTAGGCATAAAGCACACCAAACATGCCACAAATCTAGGAGTTTCGAATTAGTTGCCTTATAATTTAATAGTATTGCGTTTTAACATCGGGTCATTAGATGGAGTGCAACAATTAATTATATTGACGTTGCTAACCTGAACAATGGAGCATGCATTTAAGTATCCACATTTGCCATAGAGCATTTAAACAGATGGATTTAACGTTGAATATAGAAACGTATGCGTTTTTTAATTTTACATTTAAACCCAATAAAGTATTTTTTCTCTATTATGAGCTCTATAAAAGATTCCAGAGGTGACATTCTCTTCGAATCAAGAAATCATCTAGGACCATTGCTAAAAAAATGAATTTTTTCATCAAATGAGTGCATTATACTATTAAAAGACAGTAGGGGATTTGGACCTTTAAGCCGAGGACCGCCCAAAATATACCAAGGATGGGAGAATAACCCAATTATATAATTGTTCAAAATAAATCATTGTTTTATAGCTCCTTATAGCTTGAATTCATATGGACTTAATGGACGTGTTTCGCTGAAGAAACCCGAAATTTCACAATCCAGCAAGATAATATATCCAAATATACTACAAAACTCTTTCCCGATTAAGTGATTGAACTAGTAGCTTAATCATCCTGGATTCAAATCTACAGGATGTATGACTAGCGATCACACTTTTAACAACGTACACGTTATGAAAAATCATATAAAAACGATTGAAATGGTATCATAACAGAGGAACTGTGAAATTTTACTAGAAAAAAATGACCTGGGTGAGGATGGTTTTTTAAAGGCTCTCCAGTATTAATTTTTACTTAGTAAGCCTTCTGGAGTACATGGAGTCTAGTCTCTATTTTCCTTACAAGGGCAACACCAGGATGAGTTTGTTCTTAGTTTAGCGAACAAATTGGAGGAAGATGATCATAAAAAGTTACTTAGTTTCAGGATGATTATTTTTACTTCTTTAAGTAGTAGACTAGACTCATCTGCGAGACTTCCTTATGCTTAGCTTAGGTTAGCTCCAGGAAGGATAGAGAGAAGACGATTTCTCTCGCTCAAGATTCATGGCTTACACCTCAAAATCTCCACCCTCCTACCATGTATTCTTCACCAGCTCAAAGAAGAGCCATAACTTCAACTCTTTTAACTCCGAATCATTATCCTGTGTATAAAAATCAGTTTCGCATGTTCAAATGTTATTAATACTTTTAAGAAAAAAAGTTCTGTTAATGTATTTAATTCGAAAACAAATATTGATGTTTTATGGGGGAAGGTCAAAAATATATTTCGTCACAATTCGTCGAAATCTTTTGAAAGTTTTTTTTTCAAATCTAAATCCAAAGGGAGTTGTTATGTCATCTCAACTTTCTCGATAATCAAATAAATCAAGTTCTTTCTCATGTCTTTAGGGTCCAATAATAATTTAAATTTCCACAGTATTATCGAATTTTGCTCCCTCTTCTTTTGAAATTCCAACGAATATCTATTTTTATTCAATTTATTATATTCATAGATTCACCTTTGTGATTTATGTATTGTTTATGACTTATTTGTCGACGCGATTTTCTCGACGAACTTCTTTTAAATTGTCGTCTCTTTTTTTTGAACCAACAAGGTAAAAACGTCCCTTAAGTCCACTTAAGAGTGGATATGACGTATATATCCGTCAAGACCAAAGTCCATGCAAAGTGGGTATGACGGATATATCCGCATTGCGAAAGCTAAGCAAACTTCAATGGAAAGTGACGGATATGTCCGATTGCAGTGTTGTGTACGTTAAACTCTCGGGAACTGACTTGTGCGAACTTGATGATATACTATTTTCTTATACTAGATATGACCTACGTATCCGCTAGCGGCGAAAAGATCGCATCACTACGGATGACACTTTTAACAGTGAATCAAAACGTTGAAGGGGTTAAGCATGTTTTAGTCGATTGGATCTATATATCCAATACAATAGCAACGTTAATTTATTGTATAGATTATAATTAAATACCGTCGCTTTCTTTTTGCAATGAAATTTGACAGTGAAAAAAAATGGATATACATTTTTAACTTATTGCGGTCCGCATGCATAACGTTTTTTTTTACAGTGATACATCATACAATTTTGTTTGAATATTTCATAGCTCAATTCTCTTTTTACTGTTTTGCATGCATTCATCATCGTCTCTGATGAAACGCGCATCCTGGTATGATTTTGAAAATGAAATAAAAACACATAAGCTTTGCGACATCGTATAATATCGCCGGGAAAATAACTTTGTTGCTCCTGAAGGGGAAAAGGTTCAATTATGATTTTTAGAGTCCATAAAAGTTTAATCCCGCAGGGGTGAAATCCATTGAATTTGCTGACTTTGACGTATTTTTCTGCTCGCGTGGTGCTCGGTTAATGTTATTGATACACGTCCAAAAATAAAAGAGCCCGCAAAGAGCGTCAAATTTTCTTGTAAAAATTGTTTGCTCTTTACATACGCCATTAAGCGGTTCTAAATATTAACACGACGTATATAATTGGTTTGAATGGATACGTTTCTTGAGGTGTCTTCGCAGGGAGGTCATGAATTTCCTCATGCATGAATAAATGCAATTGTGCCAAACTAATAGACGTGCGTATATGAATGGATATATGGATTAAGGCGTGGGCTTTGAAGGAGGTTAATGTGTTGAGCCATCGTAAATCAATTGGGTAACTCGATTAATTAACGCGCTCGCGCAGAACAATGTATTATCAGGCTACTACTGCACTTTGTAGATAATGGATACGAAATTGGTTTGGTTTGGTTCAGCTTGATCTGTGCTCATTTATTGCTCCTCCGGGATAATCTTAAATTATCCAAGCAAAAAGTCTTCTTACTCTTACTTTTCACAATACGGCTCTAATCAAGGTGATCGGCGAGTTTCGTAATGCCTTCATCGCGGCATGCGGTTTGGAAAGTGTTATGTTGCTAATGTCATAATTTTTCAATCACATATTCTTTGATGGCGTTTATAAGAGGTTTTAATTTTTTTTCAGAAATATCCAATACATCAGATGAGCAAAAACTCGGAGCAAAGTTCAAAATAAATTATATGTATAAATAGGCCAGATTAGCTTGATAGAGTTTAACTCTATAAATACCATCCGCATGGATTTGTTCGTTTCATTACTTTAACTTTGTACATAAAAACATGTCAAGCTTTATGTTTACTCAAGTGTATTTATTGAACATGTTACATACAGATTTGATCAATGCTATATTTGATTACATAGTATTAAAAAAATAATTATCGACTTGTATTAACAGAACAAAACTTGCATTAATAAAACCCGTTTTTTATCACATTTTGTTTACATAAATGGCAGTCTATCTAAAATAAGGTTTAATAAGTATTTTAATAGAAGTGATATGAACTTACGAAACGTTCTTAGAATGCGATGATCACATAAATTGGTGTCATGGAATCAGTTTCTTTGCCAAAAAATCGGGAAATTGGCATCTAAGCTTAGTTCTATAGGGCTAACAATTTTGGAGTACTTTAATTTGCGTGGATAAATTAAATTACACATAGAATTCGAGTTCCCAATTAATTGTCGCAAATCGGACAAGTGCATCAATGAACAATATGTGCATCTTTCTTATCCAAATAGACAATATTTTTAATTGCAACTTTTGATAAGAGATCTGGACTTTCAAAAATTCTTAGCGAATTAATCATTGACTTTCTTTGGATCAGGTAACTGTTTCTGTTCTTAAGCCATTATTAAACACATTACGGGCCGCAGAATTGGGGCAAATGTGGGAGATCACATATTTAGTCGTTAAATTTCACAGTGAATTTTTTTTTCTATAATTTTAATTTTTTAGTAAAGTCTTAAATATATACAAGACCATCTCTCGGCAAAACTAGAACAAAATATTGCGTTGATATATTTTTTTTGTACGTCAAGTTCAAATAACGAAACTCTCGAAAACACGCGTTTACGCGTGAACGGACCGCAATGTGTTAACTATGAAAATTGTCTTCCTGTGTGTATGGTGTGATACCATCCAAGCAATTTAATTTGACGAATGTGAATCTGATCGGATAAGGATAGAAGTACATTCAAACTTTTTTTTGTGCGAATTTTATGTGCAATTTCGAAGTTATGCGGTTTTTTTAAAAGCAATTTTTTCTTTTTTTAAAATTTTATAAAGAGTAAATATTGAGATATTTTGGATAAAATAGGAAATAAATCATCAATATTAACCGAAATTTGGAAAAAAATATAATTTGGAACTGTGTTCATCATATTGCATCTGCTGACCACGCCCTTTATTCTGGTTTAGATTTTTTAAAAAACTAATTTAGTTTTTTTGACTTTTAAAAATACATTCTCCAAAGGAATTTCTAAATACTTACGGAGCTATTCTCGCGTTTTTCTCGAAACTACTTTTTTCAACACGGTTGACATCATATCTTGAATTTTAATTAATTAACTTTAACGTTAATTTTTTTTATCTATTTAAAAAAAAATTAAATAGAAAAAAAAAATTAAAACTGACAAAATAAGGCTAAAAAATGACTTGAATGAATTGAACTGAACTGAACTGAACAGTCGCCGTTATTGATGATGATTGATTTTTTTTTTGGTTAGAGACTATAGTGACATTTTCACTAATTATAAATTATATTATTGGAAAGTGAAAATTTACATAGAACAATGATGACATTTACACTGGGTATACTATTTCTTCCGAAGAATTTTTTTTTAAATAAAATCATTTATTATAAAAAATTTTCAATGATGCAAGACGTCCTTTAAATGTAATTTTATATTGCCATATTGTTTTCCTGTTTTTTTATTTACTTTTTTTATGCGATTTTGGATATATTTTATATAGCTGTTTCAAAGTTATGCGGTTTTTAAAATCCATGGAACATATCATCACTTTTTCTATGTAAGTCATAGCTTTTTTTGTGCGATTTCACCTACAAAATTGTTTTTTACGTGGACCGTATTTGCTTATTATCGCGTTTGATCCTTTTTTAAAGCCAATGAATCACATGGTTAAAGACGCATAAGTGCATATCCTGAGTCTATTGAAACCCAAAAGACGCTCATATGCGTAGCCCGGTGAGAATGTGTTATTAATAAAAAACCTCAATATATTAACGCTAAGCATGATAGCCCAAATAGGTTTTTCGCTTCTCTTTATAAAATTAATATTATAATATCATATCAGATAGACATGTCGTTTAAGAAAAATCTCTTGTTTGTCTCTTGACATGCTATTAAATTCCAAACATGCAATCAGATCACCTTTACGAATTGAAAACTGCGAAAGTCTTCTTCATCCTGATTTTTCAGATTGTAAGCACGCACGATCAATGAAAGCATCGAACGATTAAGTTGTCTTGGCGAATTCTTTTACTCTATTACGGTTCATATATCTTTATCTGTTTGCAATTTTCGGGAGAAAGTACCCTTTACGATTATCGGGAAAGTTTGATTGACAATCGTGTAAGTTGTTTTTTTTTAAATACTCATGTTAACACACTAAGCGCCAAGCGCACTGAATGTGATTCGTGGAGGTTATATATCGATTTTCTGTTAAAATGAAAAATTGATCATGGAATAGTTCGTGTTTATGATCAAACATACAAATTTCTAGACGAAAATACAAATCTGCTTTGATATCATCGATCATCAGATGATGTCACGTATATCATGCTAAAATTGAGCATTGTATTTATTTTGATGATAAATGCGTACATTTCACAGCACATGGCTGCCAGGTTTGCCATTTGATGCGGTTCTTAAGTGTTGAAATAACCATTTCGTATGGGGTTTATTGATAAAAATCTTACATTTGTATGTTTAGCATGTATTAGATCGCTAAATACGCGACCAAAAAATCGCGTCCGTTTTGATTTGACCGGATCACAAACCATTAAGGACAGACGCGGAATTTGAAGTTAAGTAAAGTGCTTGTTATCAGATTATCTTATCACGTTGCATTATATACGGAAGCTAGTCACACATTACCAAGATTTTCAAAATTGTTATATGTTTAACCGTCTATTACTTTTTTTTTTTAAATAAACAATCCATCTATGTAGTTTTTGAAGCTCTATTTCATTCCCATAAAATGCGCAGATAATCTGTGCAACTTCTTTTTATTTGAACAAAAACAGCAGAAAATACCGTAATTGCATCCAATTCTTCAATATCTGGTCTTGACATTATTTTTTATGAGTCATTTTGTTATAAGAACATTGTGTTGACTAATTAAACTTCAAAATAACTGGTTTCAAAGCATCACATTTAAAAAAAATCCCGCTTCTTCTAAAAAGAGGCTCGTTGTGTATTGTGTTATTTTTGGTTAAATATATTTTCGTTATGTAATTCAGACTTATTTTTCTTTGTGTTTTCTTCTAAGAAAGTGGTAGTTGGCGTATCAGATGCAGTCAAGAAATGCAGACCTTTGAAGTTCTTGCAGCTCGAGACAAATTTTTGAAGTTCGTCTCAAGTATCCTCGACATGGAACAAATAAACATTTTGCGGAAATTTACTTTGAGACAATTTTAGCTCAAGTGGGTAAGATCGCAAAATAGATGCTGCGATGAACGCTTTGGCGAGTCGATGGCTTTCGGTCAGTGGTATATCAAAAATGGACGAAGTAGTATTCGGCTATCTTCCAGGATAGTTTTCATCATATTTTAAAAGCTATTATATACCTGAAAATTTAAACTTATGAATGTATTTGCGTCCTCGTAGGATTAGCGAAACTAGGTAGATCGATGCCTCCGGAGCGCACCGGTGAGTTCATTTCGGGGCGTGTAATTCTTTGAGCACACACAGAGACAAAATGGTCGCAGTGAGTAGAGCTAAGTAAATAATGTATGTCGTCCTGGTACAGGTGTGTTTGTATGAATTATTTGTTGTATAAATCTCGTAATCCATCCCTGTAGTGTAAACACACAAGAATTATTTGAGCACAGTTCATCAAACAGATAACACGCCCCTGTGACAATGAGAGATGTAATTTGACCATGTTAGGTAATTATGATCTGTCGTAAATTATTATGCAGCCTCTCTTATACAGTTACGGCAGTCGTACTAAACCTTCCCGGCTTTGTCTTGATTCGCTGTCAGTGCTTCCGCTTATTATCGCTTTTATTTATGATATTTATACAAACAAGTGTTGACTACCAATTCAAAGGCACGGTAAAATCTTTTAGAGTCCATGCGACTGCTTGGTAATACTTTGTAATGGGGCTTTATCAAGTTTATTTGGTCCAAAAACTCTTCAGACAAAGTGTTTGTTAACAAAGACCAAATTTATATCTAGATTAAACCTTATTAAATCATTTTTTGATTCGATTTATTTGAAATAAGGTGGAAATCATTGTAAATAGGGCTTCGAACCGTTATTTTTTCATTTCGGTTTTCGTTCTGGTTCAGTTCCACAGATTTACATCAATTCGTTTATGGTTTTTATTACGGGAAAAATAATAAACCCAACCTTTTTTTTTAATTTTTGGGTATTAAAAGTGTATTCAGCTACCTTTTAAACATAGACCCTATGGATGTTCTAAGTGTCAGGGTTGTCAAAATAGATTTTTTTTTCAACATTTTGAAAAAATATTCAAAATTTCATTTTTAAACCGACATCACTTTTTTTTAAATTTGTAGTCGTAATAGCACGAAATAACCGTTTTGTATTTTGCAATGTATTTTTAACTAAATAAATATTATTTAATGCAATTGGTTTAAAGAAAAATTAGTTCCGAGCTTCTAAAATCACAAAAATTGTGCGAACGAATGAGAGATGTCAACTTCTAAATTCTCTAAACGAAAAACAAACAATTATTTTGAACTTAGTTTAGTTTAAAAAAGTTTTTTAGATTATACCCTTTCCAACGATATGGTAAATGTCATACAAATTATTCAATATTATAGCATTTCCTCTTTAATTTTTGCAAAGGCGATGATTATTCTTTCAATTAGAATTTCTTTTGTGGGCACTTCTGTCGTATAAATTAATAATTTTGCACGTCCCAAGACAAAGAAATCCGGTGGTGTCAGGTCGGAAGACTGTGCGAACCAAGGAATAGGGCACGTCTCCGGACAGAAAAATCGAATGCACAACAAAGTGAGACAAAGGAACTGTTTCAAATCCAGGATATCAAGGTAGATCTGGATCGAGACGATCGGTCATGAATATTAATATTTGCGATCTCCCAAATTTGTTGGTACTGTAGCGTGGGCGATTTAACATTTCCACGCAATAGCGTTGTTGGACTGAGCAGATTTAATTCTCCAGATTAACAGCGACATCTCCCGTCTCTCTTCAGGTGCAATGTGTTATTTTAACAGCGCCATCTCGTGTGGCCCTACTGAGACATTGCACCTGCATACCCCGGCGGGAGTCGGGAGGTCATTCCTCCTGCAGCCAGATCTGTCTTCCTCTCTTTCCTGTGGAATAAATAATTATTTAGATAAGATAGTCATTCTATTCGACGCTCGTCTATTCTCATCCATTCATCCGATAGAAAAACGGACCCGTGCGCTAGCGTGGCCATCCCGACGAACACGTGGGCGCGGGGAGCCGCTTGGGGACCCTGCCCCATAGAGTGCCCCCACCTCAACGTTACACTACAGTGAATTTTTTTTCACAATCTGGATTTGGACCTTAACCTTTATAATAAGGATCCAATATCTAAGCTACTATACGAGCACTTGGTTTATATAATCTAAAAAGATTGGAAAATGCCAACTGCTGTATTTTATTTATAACAAAGTATGTTAAATTGCACTAAAAATATTATTTTTATATGTTTACTAAATTGAAAATTAATTTGAGTAACATTGACACTATCTTATTTCGGAAACATCATACAATTTATTTTGGTATTTTCTCAATCTTTGGGGTGCATTATATTATCATGTTTTTCTGTAGCTTATTACTTTATTGAGCAAATTTTATAATAATATTTAGCGCCTCTTCCATATTAAGTTAATAATTCAATCTACGAAATATTCATGCACGAAGAATGCTCTTAGTCCATTGCCACATAGCCTTCATGCGGAAGTGATGATTATTTAATGCACTTTTAAATTTGAAGATCGCACATATGCATATTGATGCAAAAGATGACGCCATCGATTGCATCATCGATATTTTATCGTAGTTTTGTTTTTTCTGCAAATTTTTATGTCCATAAGTAGAGAAGCGACAGAATGCTAAATTCTACTGCGGCAGAATTGTTTTGTTGACATTTTACGTTTTTGGAATCACAAATAATGTTAAGCTGTTTTATATGCACTTTTGGTGCTTTCCCATACATATTTGAAGAGGGCATATTTTCCCAGCTCAAACTCCTGCAGCAGATTTTCGCACCGCAGTGTAAATGCAAAATAAATTGGCATATATCTTGTGGCACGTAGATGTTTAAAACGCGTTTAACTGTGCAAAGTTTGGGGCTTGAAAATTATTAAATCTGCAATCTTTGTTGAAAGATTGATATTCAATACGAATTCCCATTAAAAACAATATCATTTGTTTGGATTTGTGTAATCAATCAAGAGCACCCATTTCTCATCAAAATGCATGATAAAACAGGTAAATTTCATATTAAGATAAGAGAGATGCCGAAATTGTCATCTTTTGTTCTTGTGCGATTAGCGACAATTTATGAGCAAACCTTTTTTTTTTTGGTATGTTCCTTGTATCAAAATTTTATAAGTTTTCAAAGGATCTGATTTCCAGCCTATGAACATTTAATTTCGTTACTTTCTTCACTCGGCTATTTTTTAATCAAGCTCAAGATTATTTTATTTTTGCGATTTGCTCGTTTTTATGCGATTATTGATTCAAAATGTTCACTGGTTGCACCAAAAAATGTGTAGAAACTTGGCAAACCGACGCTGCCGCAGATTGCGTGCTCGAAGATATCAAAATGAATTGAGGCTCTGCATGATGAACTTTGTAAGGAATAAGGAAGGGCCAGAAAATTAGAGATTAATTTAAAAATAATAACCGAGTTCATTATGAAGATAGATAAATTATTATCGAAGTAACAAAGCGATTTCATGATAATGGTAATCGTCTGAAATCGAGGATTTTATGAACGAGGTTTTCCTACGAACGATGTTAAAATAGATCATTTTTGTCTTGAATTTTCTAATATATTTTTTTAGCATAAAATAATGGATCTATACATTTATTATTTTTTGAATTACAAACATTCTGTGGGATGAAAGTGTGTAGGATGTAAATCCAGATCTCTATCTGAACATTGTTAAAACAATACATTTTCATTATATCTAAAATAATCCACGCCTACATTTGGTCATACATCATGAATGGATGAAACAATTGATACGTCGTGGGTCTTAATGGACTTTGGGCGCTTGTCGAAGATTAGGAAGAATTAGAAAAAAATTGCTATTTTCATAGAAAATATGATGGAAGACAACAAAAAAGCCTCCGCCTCGATTAGCAGTTGTTTGTGTCGAAATGAAATATCAATCGATCAAATTAACACTTGAGCGCAACTGTTCGTGCGCTTCCATTCGCTTTATTATTGGACAACGATGGTTTAACCAGTCAGGCCCTATTAGGCTTCATTAATTAGGTGACACGAACTAGTGTCAATGTTCAAGTGATAATTTTCACCTAGTTTCCGATACTCGAACTTCGGAACCTTCAATTAAAATATAAGGCACCGAATCGGGGGAATCAAATGGCGCGATCTTGCCTCTCACGCGAATAGAGTCTGGAACACTTCATAGATTTGTTTTTTGTATTTTTATTTCTATTATATTAAAACTAAGTTTAAATGGTGGTTCATGCAGTTATGGATTATTTTTCTGAAATGAAATATTACTGTTATGGAACCCAATACATTTTTTACGATTTTTAGACTACTGATAATTTGAAAACACCGAAGCTTTGTCAACAGAAAAACTTGACAGTTGACCCACTTTTGGTTCTCAATTTTAAAATCCCCTAAAAAGGTATACTTTTGCTTTTTGTTTTACAACTTCTACATTTGCAAGCGAAGAGAAAATTTTTAGCCAACGTTCCCTTGGTATTTTTTTTATAAATTCAACATTAGACATTTATACTTTTTTATTTTTTATATTTTGAATATAAAAATCATGCATATCTATCTGTTCACTATATAATTCTCAATTCAATTAATCAAAATTCAATTTAACTCTTTGAGGAGTTCAGTCGCGTATTTGCGATCCAATTCCAGTGATTCAGAAAGAGAATTCTTACACTTTGAGCTCGGAGAGAGACAGACACGGAGAGTGCCTTGCAGTTCGGAGATTCTGAATGAGAAACAGAATTAGAGAGTGTCTTTTGTATATCGTACGGTTATATAGATCAATAACCCAAATTTATCGACTAATAATAACCTATAAATTAATCGATTTCAAGTGTTTTAATCTTTAGGTGAAGAAATGAACGAACAAAATTATATGTGCTATTAACCTTTCCTTTACGATGTTATGTATTTGGTACACCACTATTGCATTTTAAATGTAGCAATTTTTGTAAAGTTATAAAAGTGTATGAAATACATCACCGGTAGGAAAAGGTTAACAGTGTTTATTTATTTAAATACAAGCTTAATACACGCTGCGCGGTCCATCGGGATTCGTACGGATGATAAGTGGTAGCACCTAAGTTTATGATGATTTTACGTTAGCTCACTACTAAATGGTTACCATTGGCTTTTTTTAAATTCTACCAAATCTATTTCATGTTGCTACACAATTTTTGCATATGATTTTTATTTTAACATATTATATTTTTGGCCTTAAAACCTAAATAATTAGCCTTTAAATATAATAATAAGCTCGTCGATATTATTCTTTTGAAATCAAATTGCATTTTTTATCCTTATATATACATTTTGAGCTTCGGCGTTAAGGTCTCTTCTTCAATCTACGATACCAATATTTTCCTGTTTTTACTTAGTATTTGTCTTTTACATCAATTTCAAAGTGTATTACATCTCATTTTTGGCAGATTTTCAGAGCTCTTATGTTGGATAAAATATGAGCTTGCAAAATTCTATCGTCTTCAATTATTTATTTGCATAGGATTGAGATGTATGTCATCCGGTATTCTACCTCGTGAGTTATATACATTGCTAGGGCCTCATTTGGAATGCATGAAACATTTCGTTTGATATTAAATGAATTATTCTACAATTATATCTACTCTATTCATATACATATGCCAGCGTGCAGACTAATTTAGGAGACATGTCAATCGCGTTGGAGTTGCTTTACGTACTCCACGTGGAAAGAGTGTTTTTCTAATTGGCACCATCGGTTTATCTGGAGATCAAATCAACCTTAACATCATCTGCAGCCACTCGTATACGTAAACAGTAGGTTTGCTATTAAATATTCATGAGGGACGCCATGGTATTAACACATGGTATTATTGCCCAAATCTGGACGCCCGTGGCCAGCGCATCGTGTCGAAATCCCCATGCGGCATATGCTCTATGACGGAACTGCTTCAATTGTTTTTGTTTAATACCAAATCGTCCACTCATGTGAATGCAGTCCATGCTGGCGGAAGTCCGTACAGACTGACCCAAAATGCTAACCATAAAAATCAATTTCCACAGTAAGCTCAGTGCATTTGGAATGATCGCCACTCGCCGGCGAAGCTCTCAATACCTTTTAAGCACCCCTCGCTGAAAGTTTCCAAGCGAAAGTGGAAATATGTGTACAGGGTTTATTGATTGATCGGCATAGTGTCACACGGTGATAGGTTATAGGTGATCGAGGGGTTGATCCCCGATCGGTTACGCCGGGATGCTGTACAAATTCGTCCGGGGCACAAAAAGCGGGAGAAATTAACCCGCGGCGGTTAACGAATATGATGAAGCACCTAAAGGATAATTTAACCCGCAGAGTGGATAATTCCGAGCCCGTAATTCAGGCATGATCAAGACCAGCCAGGTGTATAATGCGAACGTGCATCCAACGTAATTGAGTAACATTTCGTACCGCCGACTGCACATACCTGCATAACTGGAAGCATTCGCTTGTCTTGTATACGTGCATGCAGGGTCTGTTTGTGACTACAAAATTTATTTTAAAAAATTGAGAAAAGTCAAAATTTAAATGCAGAGCGTTATGTTAAAAAGTTTAAAATTAGGCGCTTTTGACTGTATTGATTGGCGTGGTTTGTTTCTATTATCTGTGTACGCACGTGACACAAACATCAAACACCAGTTAAGATGTTTAAAGGATTTTTCACCTAAGGGTTGATATACATTTATTGACGGTTGTTGTGGTTTTAATCATGAACTGTGTTAATTCTCGTTTTCTTATAGTCATTGACTGCTTTAGGTGAAATGGCACTCTCACGCAAATCCGCTGTTGTTTCATGCAGATGTAATTCGCTAGATTAACAGTGATATCGTCTGTCTTCCTGCGGACACATTACGTCTTGTGAATATTAACTGATGACAGTGACTAACGAGCGTGGAGGGTCTTTAATGTGCAACTCTATGCTGGCGCTGTTGTAAAGTCTGTTCTGGGTTTCCCCGGACTAGCCAGACAGAGAGTGCCTTTCACTGATCTTTAACTCTACTAGAACCCACCCAATTTGTTCCATGCTCTCCAGAGAAGGAGAAGTTTCTACAGGAAGACCAGGTTTAGACTACGTGCACCCGAAAGTGCGTTGGAGGAGGGAGGACACAGGTTACGCTAAGTTCAAAGGAACTACTAAAGCGGGTTCACTACTACCACTAGTCTAAATTCAGTTTGAAGAGGGCTATAGCAGATCACAGACTGCAGGGGCTACTCCTTCCCCATAGTACTCGTATTGGTCATTTGTAGTGCCTAGCCATGTAGACGAGTCGCCATTTAAGCAGCCTAAAGCTGTTCTCTCCTGTATGTACCAGGCTGTTGAGGATAGTGATGATGCTTTTGATACAAACTCCACCAACGTCTGTAATCAGCAGTTCCACACTCCCAGCACAAGGTGACCTGTGTACCCAACTCATGTTAGCTGGGCTACCCCAGCAGAGTTTGATCAGCAAACCGACGAGGCTGCCTTCGCTCATCTCTATTCCACATCATTACCCCATTGGTTCAAACGTTATCCACGAGCGTAGGGTTGACTCCCCCTCCCTGGGATTTTATGGGTGGGCTTCGTGGAGTCTAACACCCACCCGGATGTCTTGTGTATAACAACATCTATCTAAATTCTTATGCATGCACCGCTTCCCGTCGTGTGATGTGCAAGAAACAAGAAGTTGACATATAGCATTGACTGCGAGAAAAGCTATTCTCTGTTTCTGTCAAAGTGGCCCAATGGAAGAGCAAATCCACGTGCAAGCCTGGTCGTTTTGAAAAATATTTGGGAGCAGGGAGCGATTCAGGGACTCTGCCCCGAAAGTGCCTCCGATCAACGTTACGTCTGGGCCAGATATCCCAGCAATACTTTTTATTTCTGACACCAGTGTAACGTGGAGTAGGAGAGTTCACAAGACGCAATGTGTTCAGAAAGACATTTTTTGCGCGTTTGATTTTTAAAATTCATAAGCTGCTGATTACTTAAATAAATAATCTTGGAAACGCAGAATTCTTTCATCTAAATGACACCTTTGATCTATATAACTACAATGCTCATCTTTGGAATTATTTGTAATAATTTAAATTCTTTATAACAATTAAGAGAGAAAAAGTTTATTGGATATGTACATCTAAGGTTTAATTGAATCGATAGACTAAATATAGCTTTTTGGATTGCAATCCAAGTGTTCTCACGGACATGTGACGAACAAACGCCATTGTTACAAATTTAGTATTAAATTTATAAATAATTGAGAGCGAGTTGGTACGACGCGTGTTCGTTGTTACCTGCAACTGTTTACTTGGGCAATGCAAACATTTGACATCTTATAATTAGCACAATCCTTCAGGCACAAAGCACCACTTCGTTGTTATTTCGTTATTCCAGGATGGTGATAATTGCTCGAGAACAACAAAAGTCTTTTGTCATGCGGATTAAAATGATTCAGTTGTGAAAAAATTAAGTGCCTCTGCATCATTTATTATTCCACTTTGCAGATCCCCAATTAGCTCAGGTAGTCAGCTGAACTAAAAAGCAAGTATATTTATGAAGGCAGCATGTTGAGCTGGTAATGAAGATCAATTATTGCATTATGTACATAAACAGATGTTGAAGATGGAAAGCACTCATATTGCGAATTCATATATTAAGGGGAGCTTCTATCCTTTACATCAACTTTTGGTATCGTTCAGACAATTTTAAGGATTTTTTTATCTAACATATATATTAATAACTAATATATATACTAAGTTGTAAATTGATCTATTGACACGTTTGTAATAGTATTTTATTGGATGAAAATTGAATACAGTCATAAGATAATATAGGTCAGATATGTAGATAAATAGGAAAAGATGGGGGAGTTAATGTATAAAATCTCCTCAAGAACGCGTGAAGTAATGCTTATATTTGCGTTTTATATTGGAACAAAAAATAATAAATATCCTTATATCAGTAGTTTATAGTAAAAATGTCGTAAATACTTTATGATATTTATGAAAGCACTACCGGTCGTTATTTTACCGTAATACATACGTGTTTCGTTAGTCACTGCTGTACCAAATGTAATTTATCAATTTTTTCCATTCAATGTGTTTGAGCAAAAATATGCTTTTATGTACATTTGCAGCACTGGCATGGATTAAAGTCGCACGAATAAAGCCATTAAAAAGATAACGAAATAACATTCGCGAATTGCAATTACACAAGCGCGTATTTTAAACAGGCAGTCCCGTTCCTGTTTAATGCAATAATTCAACCTTTTGTCGGGGCTGTCGTCGAAACAGAGTTAATCCCGGACCTGAATGATGCCGGTTAAAAAAGTTTGTTCTGAACCGTGGGCGGTTGTAGAACCACCTCTGACCATTGCAGACAGCGTCACTCAGCCCGAGTGTTAATTATTCACCCCCCTGCAATCGTGTCATTTGCAACTCACTTTGAGAGCACACTCTGGAATTACCGAATTTTATTTGGTAATATGCCAGGTCGCTCTGTAGTTTGATGGCCGACACTTTAGAGCCTGTCGAAGCTTTTGATTTTTAAACAGTTAGTCCATTTGTCGCTAAAGTGTGGCTTCCCGGACGTCCCGTTTTTTTGAGACTTCCCTTAGGTTTAGTTTTTATTGGAATACATTTTGAAACTTTGCATACGCAAACATTTACCAGGGGTGGGTATTAAATACAAAGCGCTTCATAGAATTGAAATGACTTTTTCTGTGTGACGATATTACTGTGAAGCTCACAGTTTCCCAAACATTTCTTGTAAAGAAATAATTCGCAAATCCTGATGTTTTATACTATATTACTATATAAGCATTTTTCGATTTTGGCTTTAAGCGAGCTCTTCTTTTAGAAGGTGTCAAATCGCCAAAAATTTTACATTCTTCTTGGTTATCAAGCCATTTCATGGCGACATCTAAATACTGAATAGATTCAGAATGTATAGGACCAATATCTCCCTCCTCGCAAATCTCTTCTTGGCCGATCTTATTCTTCTGAGGCAGATAGTTCTTTAATTATTTTTTCATCATTCAAAATTTGAAATCCAGGATCGTTTGCATCGCAATTTAACCACTTGGTTACATCGTCTACATAATGTAGAAATTTGTGTTATTTCTTCCGCAATGTCTCCTATATCAGGTTCTACCTCATTACTGGAACTTGTTAAAGATCCTTTCAAAATTTGGTTTCATGATTTTTTCAAAGTTGACCATCTAAAGAATTCCAACTATCTGCTGCGATGTAGCAACAGTCTTTTAAATTTATTTTCTTGTGGAAGCTAATAACTGTTTCTTCATTATTTTCATTTGCTAGCAATAATCATCAAAGCATCTCATTTCTATGTAAACGTTTGAATGTTTCTATTACAGCCTGATCTATCGGTTGTATTATCGACGTGCTATTTGGCGGAGTTTTTTTTTACTGTAAATCTGGTTTAAACTTTCTGTAGATTGTGCATTGTCTAGTATTAATAATGATTTTACAATGACAAGCAGTGGCAGTCTGCATCCTCATCATGTAGTTTTTTCCAATTCAACCCGGTCTCATCAGCATTGTATATAAATTCTTCGTCGAATCCTTCCTTCTCCACAAATAGCTTCAATGTGTCAATAAATGTGTTCGCTGAAAGTATGCCAGCAGATAGCTCTTTACTATGAATTTCAAGTTTCCTGATACCATATTGCCTTTTGAATTTTTCAAGGCAGCCCGAACTTTAAATTTGTATTGAAAAATATTGCTTTTTCGCACAATAATGGACCAGATATGGGCTGTCCAGTTGATTGTCTTAGTATGAATCACATAAAAATACACTCTTCGAGTTCTGTATTTTCTGATTTTTCCTGATTTATTGGCTCTAGGTACACGAACAGAAATATTCTTTTTTCTCGAAACACTAGGATTTCGAATTTTTTTAAAATTATAAATTCTATAAAATTCTTAAAAGGACAAAGACAGGAAGATTTGGTAAGATCTATATATAACTACTATTAAAGAAAAACTGATCGGAGAAGGGTTATTGGTGTTGTAAAAACGCATTTTATTATGAGACATCTTACGTTTACTATACGTCTCGAATCAACATATAGGTTTATAATCTCATTTTTTTCTTCTTCCAAAAGTTATACTTTTCATAGGAATTGTTATAATTTTTTATAAAATATATGTATTATACTACATATAAAATGCAATGTATGTCTGTCTGTTTTCTATATTATTCTAAATCTAATCATAGATTTTTACTCAAAATGAAAGCATTGTACTATTTTGTCTTCCATACCCCTTTTCAAATATATATGTGTATTATATTAAATGTTATCGAATATGGTTGTGAAAAACGACATTGAAATTTCAATCTTTTAATCATGACTTCCATGTTCATCAAATATATTTTCTATGGTATTTTTATTTTGATAAATCGAAAATAAATGTAGTAGTTATTGACATTGTGTACATAAAAAAATCGAATACGTATCGCCAAAAAACAATCACGTTTATATTCGATCGATCTTAGTATCTTTTAAAAAACTAACCATCAGTCATGGATTGTCATGACTAACGATTTGCTCCAGTTAGACTTTCTTTTGTTAACAACATCTTCCTGGTCACCATTTTTGATAATGTCAAACTGGTGTTGGAAGCTGTTGCACTTTCAAATTTAATAATCCACTGCCTTCGTGCACTTATAATATTTTTCCATTATTCTCCATCAAAAATCTGATAAATGCCAAAAACTTTCATCTTTTGTTCAAAAACATCGTGTAAAAGGTATGCCATTCGAAATATTTAATCACATTTTTTTTAATACCATCCTACTAAAGAAGATGAGATCCATTAGTTTGATTACTTATTGGTTTTAAGGACATTAAAACATTTTGTAGATGGTTTTCACTAATCTACTGTCGCTGTCTTTCCTTTGAAGACAGTTCGTCGTGATGAAGCTCGATTAAGAGACGTATCCAATTTTTTTATTTAATACTAAGAAGATATGCAAATTAAGAGGTCGGCAAATACAATAAATTCACTTTTGTCTTAAGATTAACGATCTTTAACAATGTTTAATTTTAACTCGTATAGACCATATACAAGCCGAGAGGTTCACGAGATAAGTTTTAATACACCAATCTAACTTCGTGCTGGTGCTTCTTCTATTTGTTCACCAGGTATAAACTATGTTTTATATATTTTTGGCATTTAAAGTTTACTCTGTTAAAACACAATGGCATATTTTAGAATAGCCTTTAAATTAAAATATAATTGCGTCTTGTATACCTTGACAAAATAATTGCACAAAATTTAAAGTAAACGATGGACCGTCTGCTTCTTTAATATCTCCATTGCCAAATTTCTTTTGTTTACATCTTCTTCTGGAATCTTCAATGTCATAAAAAAGATTTAATATAAGAAAGACGTCTATAAAGCTTACAGTATTTATTTGACTTTATTTTATATATCTCCCAGGCTCTAATTTACAAAAAATACATTGTTGATTAACTTTGGATTGATAAGCTAATTTTTTTGAAAAAGTAATAAGAAAAATGGAAATTTAAAGCATTTTCCGATATGAAACATGAACAAATCTAATTTAAGTGAAACTGAATCATATCAAAAATACGCAGAAAAAAATCCAAAAAAATCTTAGAATTTAAAACCAAAATTGCAGATTTTGATTCGTTAGAAGACAAATATTCTTGTTTTTCTTCGATTTCTTCAAGAAATATAGAATCAGTACTTAAACATATGCAAATGTAGGTGATTGAAATTGAGTGCGATTCGAAATTGGCAATTTAAAGAAGGTAAAATTAATTGAAGTTGGTGTGCCTGAATTTATAAATATTTAGCAGTAAGACTGTAATACTCGTTTTTATAAATTTACGCGTGGGTCATTCAAAAATCAGTGTCTGATCCGCGGGTCATAAGTTCGCCATCACTTTTCTAGGACATAGGACTGTTTTCATATATATTTTATGAATTTGAATATCAACGTTTTTTAGTACATTAGATACTATTCATCTGATAAATTAGTTGATCAGTATAAAATGGTTGAAAACCACATATGAAAAATATAAACAAGGGCTGAACGGAATACAGCTTGAGCGCTCTTAGAAGAAAATCAGCTATTTCAAATATATGTATTTCAGTTTAGGTGACGAAGCTCTAGCAGAAGAGCTTTATTCTCATCTTACGGCCACATATACATAAAAAGAAAGATAAAAGCAAACGGCTTTCCATCATCCAGATTATGTAAATTTCATACTCGCTATACGGAAAAGTTAGTGGAAGAAAAATGAGAGTGGAGTTATCCTTAACTTTGGGGCGTGATTCATTACGGTCGCGGTTAACCGAGTCATGATTGACTGTGTATTTTGTGATGCGGCCAGCCAGGGATCGTTAGGCCAGGATGGGGGGTTGGGGGTTGAATGATGCAGCCCTGATTAAGAGGTACTCGTCTATCAATGCTTTATTCATGAACCGCCACCGCCGGGGTGTTGGGGACGCTCATTTCCTGCCACCTTCCTGCCTCGTCCTCCCGCCCAGATTGTGGTTCTAAACCTCATACATATCATGCCGCTCTGTGGATATTTCGCTTAAATTTAAGTAATTGGGCCAACGTAGAAGACGAAAGATTCCAACTACCCTACTAACCGAGGTGAACGATATCACATCGTGATACATTTCGGGCCTGATGAATATTTTAAAGGCGGAGATAACATTTCATAAGCGATCCATGGAAATGCTTTTTATGGGGACTTTTAACTAAGGCTACGTCCTGAGCAGACGAGATGAAGATAGTCGGGAATCGTCTGACGTGGTCTGTCTTGTTGACGTAATGAATGGGTGCAAAGTCGGTCGGAGAACCTAATCTCCACAGGGTGGAAGATTTGACAGCTTATGCTTAGCACTTTGGTTTTGATCGAGCGAATAAATTTTAGGTTATATTAACGGCCAACAGATGGTTCCTCAAGCAAACATTCTTAGATTTAATTGCAAAATATTCAAAATTATAAGATTTTTATATAAAATATATCAAGCAGATGTTTTTATATTGCCATTAAATAATTTTACGATATACTTTTTGAAGCTTTTTTAACGAGCATATGGCAATCGTTAGTAGGATTATGCAAGAGAATTTCATTTTAAACTTTATGATAGTTGGTATTCAGTCAATCTTCGTTTGATCATTCTTTTGCTTGTATTCATTAATAAAGTTTTTGACTCTAACAAAGAATACCAAAGATTCTTCAGAGTTGTATTCGTATCACTATAATAATGTTTATTCTCTGCAATGTAGTAATATGACACTGTTGTCCTCGATTTATATGATTTTATAAGACACGAGCTAGTAGCTTATAGTGATAGAAATTTTACTACAAAGGTATAGAATATTTCAATGGCATTTATGATTTAGTTGGCAATATTTTAAATTATCAAACTGAACATCTCTTTGAGATGATCAATAATATTTTGCTTGAAAATAATACATTAAGCCTATGAAGATAAATGTATAGTTTAAAAAGTTATTTTGTTCTCAAGCATTCCCACAGAAACATGAACGAAAAATTTATTATTTTTTAAAATAATATATCAGGTCAGTCCAAAAGTTTGTGCGCATTTTTGGCAAACAAAGATAGTTAGGATTAGATTAATTTAATATAGATGTTAGATATTAAAAAAAATCATTGATTGAGTAGCGAAATTATCATTATTTAAAAAAGTATATCAAATATTGTTGCAAATTCAGTAAAATATTGCCGATTCTGCACGACTTTTATCACCTCAGAATTTACTTTGTCAAATCCAAGTAAACCGGTTAGCATTGAATCGAGATGATCAGTTGCAAATATATCAATCGATATTCTTTGATCTACTGATTATCATGGAAATGTTCAATTGTAAACATGATTTTCTTGAAAGATAATATATGTGTTATTTTTTAAAAATCATGATAAAAATGATCGATCTATTTTCCATCGGGGATCATTAAAATGACTGAAAATATGTATTCGTTGATGTAGTTATAAGCTCATTCAGGATGATAAAGATATATCTAATGCACACACAAAGGAATTATCAGCGTTAGTTATTCCCATTGAGGTGATATGGGATGGAGTGGAATGTCACACCGGGACTACCCTTTGTGGTCCAAAATCATAAGATGAAAGATTCAGATGCGGCATAATGAGACATCAAGTCGTTGAAGGCTCGATTGTAATCCTTTGTTATTAGATTTAATTTTTGCGCATTTTAAAAAAAAAAGTGCGATGATCGCCTCCTTTTCGACGATTTTAAATTCGCTTTTGAATATTTGTACACTCGAATTGATGATGAAGTAAGCGAAACGTATAAAAAATAAGTTGAGATGCGAACAGTGAGCCATAATCGCGAGAAAGGCCCTCCTGATGGCTAAAGTGTACTAGAAAAATGTGACTTAAATACGTTTTATTACATTTTTTCTCCTGCCTTGAACTTTTTATTGCGAAACTTGTACATATGATTCAGAAACTTTTTGCGCCTCCATGTCAGTGAGCTTAAAGGTGTTTTAATTTTTTTTATTCGCCAAAGCTGCCGTCTTCGGTGTATTCCCCCTTTTGAAATTTCAATATGGAATTTCATCGATTCGGATGGAAACTATGTGAGATCGGTGAATTTTTACGATGCGCAAACTAAAATAAACATCCCCTTGGAGGGCTTAATTATGCTATCTTCTCGTCCACGAAATTACTTCACTATATGAAAGTCTTCCGAGATAAAATTGTCTGAAAATATTTTCGTGCAGCCGGATCCCCATTGTTTCAGTATATCCCTGGAGGACTCTCATACGTTTTTTGCCCTCGCTGATGAGGCCCGCCATTTATTTTATTTTGAGTAGCGCTCTCTATCGTTTTCAGCACTGAATTACCCAAAGATTCGCAATTTGTATAAAAGTGAAGACTCGGCGGAATTTTTAATGCACTCGCCGCTATGAGTGGAGAGTGGAGTGGTAGACATTAAAAGAGTGCGCCCCCTTATAATTTCCACTTCAATATTATATAACTTTTTTAGTCCATAAATGCAATGGAACTCCGACGTTCCTCCATGCAGAATTACATTATGCCTTCGAGAGATGGTCTCGCTTTTTTTACGGACCGTGTCTCGACTGTGGTCGCTGCAAATGGAGCTTCAATGTTTTTCAATAGGATAGTTTCGGGAAATGCGCTCAAAATTCATTGAATGATCGTCCAAATGCGCCCAATAAAATTAAGCATATTTAAAGATGCAAATCTCAATTACTTGCTTTTGTCCATTTTCATCCTGACCTAATTATATTAATATAACTCAGATATCATCCATCTGCCTTATCACATAACATTTTTATTAAATTTTGATAAGAAATCTTTAGCAATTATTCTCTATATTCCATCTACATGGGAAAAGCGATTTTATATAACAGTTTATGCAAGATTTATGATTCTCTAAGGTAGATCGATATTCGCTATTTTAATTCTCGGGGCATTTGCTCCTCAAAGAGGTAAAACACAATGTAATGTCCGAATTCCAGTGAGTCATAAAAAGCATTCTTACACGTGAGCTCAGATACAGACAAAGAATGTCTTGGAGAGAAACAGAGATGGAGAGAGTATTTTGCGGATATCGTACGATTGTATAGATCGTTAACCCAAATTTATCGATTAATAATGATATTTTTATGATATAATGAATCGATTTTAAGTATTTTGTTTATGTTTACTTGAAGCAATGACCGAATATTGTGTGATATCGATAGTATTTATTTATTTATGTACAAGCTTCATATATGCTGCGACGGCCCTGACAGTTAGACTTCAATTTTGAACTAATATTAAAGATAATCGCGCTTAAATATTAGGCAAAATTGTGTTTTTATTAAAATTTATATTATTTAACAACCATAGTGATTTTATAAAGAGTATACATATCATAATAATATTTATATAATTTTCGCACAAATTTTGTAGGATTTTTGCTAATATATTGAGTTATTGATAGCAATGCAAGATATATTAATATTGTGTATAAGTAATAAAAGTATAATTTCCTGTTTGTGATAAAAATGATTTTTATTCGACAATTTTTATTCAACAAAGCTAAAATCTTATATAAAAACCAAGAACACAAGCGAACACGTTTCATTCAACTTAAAATACGCCGTAAAGCTCTACCAAGTGTTAACACCAGAACACCTTAAATTTACCGATTTCTCGCGTCGTATTAAACGAGATTCGGGCTTTTTTTCGGCACACAGAAGCCAAAGTGCACATTAGGTGAAAAAATTACGTATATCTGTTATGGTATAAAAAGCAATCCGGTCCCGAGGGAATAAAAAGAAACCCGACAAATGTCGCAACAGACTGTTCGCTATCCGAGCGTCCCAAATGTTCTTGCGGTTTTGGGGCCAAACGAAGTTTTGCGGATGTGTGCTGCGAAATAATTTTCGCGATGGAAATTATTTTGGCGATGGTCGATAAATAGAGCACTAAAATGATTACATAAGATTTAAATTAATTTCTTGTTATTATACTTTTTTTAAATTTGGTCCATGATGTCGTCCCTTACTGAAAAATCTATATGAATATTATGAATAATAATTATTAAAACATGATAATCTTATAATTTTTTTTTACATTCATCTCTTTTGATTTTATAAATTAAATGATTTATATAAAAAAATCTTTTTATAGCGCTTAAATAGCTCCCAACAGCGCTCTGAATAGTCGACGCGTTACCCACTTCGAATAGAGCTTTCTCATGGACTTAATTTTGATATTTTTAAGATATCCAGGATCCCACCCACTATATAAACACTTGAGTCTCAAAATATAAAATGCTTTTTTGGATATAATTTGTATATAAAATATATATAAATTAGTGAACAATAGCTTGGGTTATATGTTGAAATGCCATTTGATATAAAACGAAGGCGACTTAAATTGGCTTATGTATGTAGCATAAAAATAGTCCGATTTGTCCGATTGGCCGACTTGACCATTTATGGCAAGCAGAGCGTTTTAACTGCTATTGACATTTGGTTGTATCACCGAAGCACTTTTCGTGGGGCAATATGACTTAAAATTTAGATTGCGTTTTGGAAGTAGTTTTCGTTGTCCACGTTGACAAAGGTGTTTGGCACGATTGACCCAAAATCCTATTCGAGTGTGATGGTATCCACCTTTTATGAATCGCTCGCTTTACGACTTGTTATTTCCGAGTAATATCCTAGTGGAAAAGTTGCCTTTTCGGTTGAGACGATAAAAACAATAACAATATACCGCATAGCCATCAAGTGTGACCCACAGAATGGCCAGATAACAATGAGGTATCGTTTTCAGATATACGCTGCAAACGAGCAGCATTTCGTATGTTTAACGCACATTGTGGCAGACGCATCCTTTGTTCTTTCATCTGAAAGACCTGTTATTACCTGAGATATTTCATATTTTAATATGTGAGCAAATGCATCGCGTTTGGTGTTTGGCGAAACTCTTGACCGCAATCCAAGTCAGATGTCTGTGCTCATATGAGCTGCGAATATGAATATGCAGGGAACAATGACTAAGTAACAGGATTTCCTGCAACTATATGGCAAAACTATATCAAGCTTGTCGGTCTTGAGTTTACTTTGAAATTGGATTTCTGATCATGTGATCGGTGTGAAACCCGAACTGCTGTTGGTGGAGGTATGTACGAAAAGCGGACTTGCTTTAGCGATTCAAACTTCCCATATCGATTCTCATATGTTATTGCTTGCTATTAAATGGTTATGCTCCTATTTATTACAATCATAATATGAGTAGTTGAAGGACTTGAAATGCAGACTTTGAAACATTTGTCTATATTTGTAGATCGGGCATAGACTAAATGAAATTTGCTTAACTCTATGAATACCATATGTACAGATTCGTGCGTTTCATGACTCGAACTTCATTCATAAAAAACAATCAATACGAAACTACATTCCAAATTTGGTTTTAATACATTATCTCGTTAAAGAGTCATGATATTTTACAAAAATATAGTTTTTTTTGTCTAAATTCTCTTATCCCTCTAAAGAGTTCAATCGCATATTTGCGATCGAATTCCAGTGATTTAGAAAAAGTATTCTTACATATTGAGCTTGGAGAGAGACAGAGACGGAGAGAGTGTCTTGCGTACATCGTACAATTGTATAGATCGATAACCCAAATTTATCAACTAATAATAACCCAAATTAATCGATTTCAAGTGTTTTGTTTATGTTTTTGCGAAGAAATGCACGAATATTTTGAGTTATCATTTATTTAAATACAAGCTTCATATACGCTGCGCGGTATTGATAGATAAGTTGATTTATAAGAATGAAAAGTGCATCAACTTAAGCAATGTAACTTCAAACAATATATGCATTGATTTTTTCCATTTGTTAACGAGAATTGTTAGCTAAAAGATTTAGCGTTGTGTAATATATAATAATTGTAATATATAAAATTAGCTTTTCATAAGGGCTAAGAAGAATCTATAGCGCGAGACGTTATCCAATATAAATCTAAATCTTCCAGTATATCTATTAATATTTATCTGATTCAGAATGAACATGTTCATGGTATAAATTGCATCAAATGTTTGAAATCTTTAATACCGATGTGAATTAAAAAAAAAATGCAATAGAGATCCATTTTGGCTACTGTAAGATACTTCATGGCTTCTTTGTATGGTTATAAGAACTGCTTAATATTTCTTGAAAGGACGTCTCTTAGTGTTTTACAAGTTTAACTATGTAAGAAGCTGCTGAAATTTTACTGAAAGAGCGATGAAATTTCTATGATTTCTTCATGTAATTTTAAATTACCATACTCTTTGAATCTGGCGTTGGCAACTAGCGAATTTTGCGCCATATAGTCTTTACAATTTGCATTAGTTTTGATTGAAAAAAAAACGTAACCCCATTTAATCCATATATTTTTATAAAATAGTATATATATATATATGAATAAATATAACTTAATAGTAGACATACTGGATACTAAAGAACAGGTTAGTTAGGTTGACTTAGGTTATGGAAGATTGTGTTACATACGTTGGGTTAGGTCATATATTCACAAGGTATTACGATTTAAAAACGATTGTCCTTTTTATCATCTAAATACTAGTATTTGAAAATGATACATAAATCAAATATACTGCACAAGTCTCGAGATACAGGCAAGTGTGAAACATAAATATTTCTATGGTAGATTATGAACTTGTTATTCCATCTGACACATTTCGATGGTACTATCAATCGTCCTGTGAAATAACTGCATCTATTGAGATATTTCATAAAATATATATTTTCTCTAACTCGATCAATTGGTACTGTGGCTCACTTCTTGTAAAATTTTGGTTGTAAGTCGACATTATGTCACCAAATGGATTTCGACTTCAACTCGTATGTTGGTATTATGAAGCCGAAATTTTAAGCTTTAAGCTTTAAATTATGTTCCATTCTTTATTTTTTTAAAATTATGTAGGAATATGAAGCCTGAAAACCCCCTTAAAATTAATTACAATCTAACTGAAAGGGTTAATATTTCACATCAATTTATCTTGATTTCTTGATCCTCAAAAAAGTATTTGTATACTATATAATAAAATTGGCAAGCTACTTGATTTAGTGATCACTTTATGCTATATATACACAGTAGAAATGATGCAGCGCATGCGCGTAGCATATCTATGGTGTATGCGATGGACATGGAGAGTCTATAAACGATTCTCTCTCTATTTATGATCAATGCTATTAATCATCAGCTATCATCAAGGGTGTCATTTAAATTATGATCTGAGTATGTCTTTGCTTTTATCATGGTCGCTGGCTGTTCTAAACTACCGATGTGTGGATAGATGCTGGTGTTGCAGTATATTTGATTTTTAAATCCCTACCTTTAATTTTGCATTATGTAATGGGTCATATTGTCTAACTTTTCTGCGCTTAGCTTGAAGTTTTGTTCAATTCGGGCTTTTCAGCATTCCGAAACGTTTCCGAAAAGTTGATGTTTGTTTTAGGTCACCATTATTGCGTTTTGTGATACTGCCAGTACAAATAAAGCGATGAATACGTTGCATGAGTTCACAAACAATTGTCTAAATTGCAATGGCATACATCAATATTTTATTTTTAAATTAGAATGGTTTTAATGATTTTTAAATAGTGTAATATGGTATTTTTCTTACTTCAAGATTCAAAACACCATTGAGGAGTAATCTTGTTAAAAAAAAGAATGTTTAATGCTCATTCTGGCCTTAGTAACTCAGATGATCCTAAAGAAATTGGGCAAGATTCAAAAATCAGAGTTTCGACCGCAACATGAAAAAACTCAACATCAACAGATGATTGCAAATGCAGAAATATTTAGCCTATTTCTTCGTGATTAGAAAAGTATTTTCTATTCAAACGTGACAAAAAAATAGTGATTAGACTGTGAACAAAAGGCAATATCAACCCCTAAGCGATCATTGCAATCAAAAAGTGCTATTGTGTCGTTCGTTTGATTTATACGCCCATGGATTTGAAACATTCTAATTTTGAAATATTATTTTTACCGCCAAATACTACGTCTATAATCCAATCCTTAGATGAAGATATAATAAAAAATTAGCACTTCCACAAGTCTGGAAAAAATTCTATTCTAAAATGATATGGGTATTCATAGCATCTAAGAAATAATGGAGAATCGTACGCTGAACGAAGACAAATTAGTCGAAATATTAAATGAATCTACCATAATTAATGACGCAGAAAATAGTTGCAGTGAAGTATTTATTTAATAGAAAATGATGCTATAATGGAAAGTAGTTTTAAAATCAAGAGAGAATTACAACAGATTTTGGAATCATATAATGCAATACGTAAAGATTTATACATTAAGAGCTTATTACCGATTTTTTAATATTGTGTGAATTTCAAACCTTGTATAACACGGATTTGTATTACACGACGTTTTGCGGAGCCGTGTTATACAAGGCCCAAGTGTATATAATATGGACATTTTTTAAGAGATCAGAATTTCAGTTATCTAGAAAGGTTGAATACCGCCCTCTCAGATTATTTTCAGTCAAAGCTGGCTGAATTATACGAGAAGAGCATAAATGATTTAAAGAAAAGTTTGAAGGGCAGAATATAATGGATATGTATGAAATTATTTCGCATAAGAAATTCAATGAGTTAAGAATTTTTTTTTTGAATTGCATTGAAAAATATCGACATTATTTATGAGTAGAATAGTTATAGACACATATTACGCAATTAACGTAGAAAGACCAAGCATGGAACACTATATTATTTTTATGTGTCACATGATCAAGTGATTATCTGAAATTCCCCCGCTGATCACGATCCCTCGTTAATCGCGACATTCTGCAGAACATATTCCCATAATCAACCTGGGTTATATGTTACTCAAGCTACAATAATTTTGCATATCCAATATTATTCGCTCAATGTTCGTATTAATGAAGGATATTAATGTAGGCTTCTCTAATGAATGATCAACAATATAAATACATTTAGGCATCCTGTGGACCACAAATTTTATTAAACTTATTACAGCGGAAGTATTCCAGGCAAAGGTGAAATTTAATATTAATCGGGCGCGCTTAATAGGTTGTGGTTAATTTGGCAACATGCCGAGAGGATTCAGTTGACAGTAATTAGAATAGCTTCTTGAGGAAGTCTTATTTGCGCCCGCGAGTATCATATTCGGATTTTCAACCTCTCGAATTTAGCACTTTGCTAAAAATATTATTTATTTATGCTCATGTGAGGCCATTCTTGTTGCAGGGTTCGCACAGCATCACCAGGGAGATCTCAGTTTCGATATACGGTGAGTGAAATATTCAGCGCTGTTTATGCTAAGGTTAAGTCATAAATTTAAATTGCCTTGAATATATAAAATTCATAAACGTATAAAGAGAATTCGCTAAAAATGCGTGTCGGACTCGCTTTTTATTATTTGACCGGCAGAGCTTTTTGTTGGGCAACACTTTGATTTGGACGTCCGTTTCTGCCGAATGGCCGGAGGGATGTTTGCCTGCGAAAAGGTAAGATCGTATTGGGGGTGAAGTTAGGATACGTTCGGATAATCTACATAAAAGAAAGAAATTTTCTAGTTCAGTGAAATGGGTTAAGATATTTCTTTTTCTGGTTCGATGAAGAATTAAATTTGATAAGATAAATTATTTAGCAACGGATTCCGAGCGTCACTTTGGAATTGAATACGTAAACATTTTATTTTTTTGAATTTAATTCATGCAATTCGTATGGATATCTACGGAAGATTTGATTCTGCAGTGAATGGAAGTCGAGTCGAGATTTAGGCCCTTCAGTTCCCAAGAGTAGCTCAGTTGGCTCATATAGTTCGTTTCGGAGTCGAAGTGGGAATTTTCCACTTTCATGACATGCTTCCAGAATTTCCATAGAGTTTCTTTCATTTATCCCAAGGAACGCTACCTCAGTCGGTGCGATTTGCGTGTGAAACCTTATATGGAAATCTTCCGAGGGAAGCGATAAACCCTCAGGTCATTTCACGAGCGTCCTTTTCCTTCGAAGGAAAACTCGGGATCAAAGCGACGCGTATATTTTCTTTGTGTTTGAAAATGGACAGTCCGTGTTCGAGGGTACCCAAGGATAATGTTATGTTTGCGGATGATCCCGGATAGAACTTTGATCTATACGATATATCCAGATGAAGTGTATTTTTATACGAAGGAGGTGTTATCTCTCCACGCATGTGTACCTTCTTTGAGAAATGCAAATTCGTCGCCTAATCTTGCACTCTGACCTTGCAAAACAGTATGAATATTGAGTTTATATGATTCCGATATTCTATTCATATCATAGATTGAACGAAACTTTTGAAAGAAATATGAGCAAATATTTCGACAATTTTGAGACACATATTCAGAAAAAATTAATTTCATCCCTTAATAATAATACTACTTTGTTGAAGGATAAAAATATGATTATTTTAATCCATCTACACCGAAGCTGGAAACATATTATCTGCTCAGAAGCGAGGAAACATGTTTAATTTTCATTAGTTTCAGTAATTAATTTTCTTCTTATGGTCCTGGAAAATCAGACAATTTCATCAATTCAGATGATTTATTTAAAAATTACAATATTAACGATCAAAAATTCATTATAATATAGTGTATCTTGGAAATTGTCAGATTAAATATCAAATGATTGCATGATAATGGAATTTAGCAAAAAAATATATTGCATCCAAGTTATTGTTAATAAATGATGTAGAATAAAGTCATGAAAGCTCTTGGCATTATTTCAGCTTTCCGTTTAAAAGATTTATTTCAAAAAACTCAATCTGATGGTTTTTAGGGGTAGCATTCATAAATAACCCTATGTTTAAATCCGCACCTTTAATTAATATTATGTTAGAATTATTGCAATTGCGATTTTTGTATTAGTAAGTTGCTCTGCTGGTACAGAATTTTTTGATATATCGACTTTAAATGTATACTGATTTATTATTTAAAAACATATTTGCTTTGGAAGGCACAGGGATTGATAAATGATCTTCCTCATCAGCTTCATTATCTTCATGCAGTATATCCTTTAATATTGACTTTGATTTCAATTGACTTTAAGCCACATGTTGGGAGATCAATTTCAAGATTTACATATGATAAGTTTCAAAGTCAACAAGACAGCTAATTCTTGATTGCTTCAAGCTATCAGTAATATTTGCTTGGTTCTCATTCGCAATATATGCACTGTTATAATTATACTCTTCTAGCAATCCATTTTATGAGACTTTTGCCAATTGCATTATAAAGCTGATGACCACAATTTTATAATTGTGGCTATGAAAAGCAGGTCAAATTTGATGGTTATGATAAAAAGGATAATAAGAGGCATTGTGCATGATGTATCAATATGATTGATACCCGACTTACAAACATTTAATTTGTTTAACCCTTCTGTCAATTAAATGGTTTAATGTACTCCCGTCAATTAAATAGGTATCGTATGAAATATGCTAATCTGGTTTTTACAAATATAAAATTCGAAAATATTTTCTGCAGCAGGTACAAAAAACATGGGTTTTTTCCACACATGTGATGCAAAAATGATTTTTTAAAAATCAGGTAAAATGCAGGTTAGCGTAAAAAATGTCATACATTATTTTATGGAGCAAAAGGATTAAAATTTCTTTACGAAAAATGAAGAAAAACATGATATCCTGTATAAATCACTTGAAAAAATATCTAGGTCGAGCCAAACCTATTTTATTGATTTTAGGTACCTAAATATCATTTTTTCTCAAAACACAATGATCCCGATTAAAAAAAAAAAGATTTCTGTAAAACCCTTAAAAGGACAAACTCAGGGAGATTTGGTTTGATCTATACATAACTACCATTAAAAAAACTAATTGAAAAATCATAATGGTCTGTCTAGACTACCGTATTGACAGAAGGACTAAATCCTTTCATTGCAGTTTGCATGGAATTTGCCAAGATGCTGTTTAACCTCGGTTGAATTTTTAGCTATCCTGCAAACAAACAAGCTAGGACTTTTAACTGTTTTACACTTGGAAGTCTTAGCGTTATATAAGACCGAGTTATGAATTTAGAATCGAATTCTCCGGCGTATTTTTGCGATTAAATGGCGGCGAGGAAAACGCCTCCGTATAATAATTAAAAGTATGGAGCATTTTTCGTGTTGGCAAAATTCTCTGAAATTTAAAAATCAAGTATTTTCAGATTTTTTATTCGCCTTGCGAAAATTTCGCTCACAGTCCGCTGGCTGTGTCGCGTCTGAGCTCAATTAATACTTTTGAGTATCGAATACTTCGATATTTCCCTTATAAAAAAGTAATTGAAGGAAAGAATTTTCCGGCCGGCTGCCTTTATACATTTTCCATAATTTTTTCTATTTATATTTTGTTCCCTAGTTAGCGCGCATCAAAAGCAGACACCGTAAATAAATGACGTAAAATACAACAGCGAACCAATCTATTTCTAGGTTAATGAAATTGCGTCACGGTTTTCTTTTATGAACCATAACGTTTTGCAAACATTATTTTCAAAATGAGCTTTTTCAATTTAAAAGCTTGGATATTATTCGGGCGTCGGAAATTTTTCTCCTCTTATTATCCTTATCGGAGCACGTTTAATAAAATCGAAGGAATTTAATCAGTTTTAAATTTAATATAGCTAACGGGCTCTTATTCAGGCCGTCGTATCTTCCAGTATGCCGATTTGGGATATAAAATTATTTCTGCTGTATTAAATATTAACTGCCGAATATATTGTACACTTGCTATATTAATAATTATATTTGAGAGTTGACAGTGTCGTTTTTTATTAATTATTCATTTAAAAAGTCTTTATTGACATACCCCTAATTGCTGGGTCTTGACCCTTGGTCCTTGGCACCTGTAAGTCTTTAGCCATGTGATTGATTGTCTTTAAAAAAATAGGGTCTCACGCTATAATTGTAAATCAGGTAAAAGACAATGTTATATGCAACCAGTCGGGAATTTCGTATAAATAATAGATTGTCCAGTCAGGAATGTCGTTTTTTAAATGAAAGAGTTAAATTCAAACAAAAATATATTAATTAATTTCATCGATACAATGTATTCTCCTTCAATAGATACAAATTTTCCCCATTTATTAAATATTTTTTTTAGTTCTGGAAGAATAAAATTCAAGGTGTTTTGATGTATGATAGAATAAGGTGGATGTGGAATCGATTGTCAATCAATTTGGTTTAACTTGTTTTCGGTCATCTTTGATTTATAGGGTCGCAAATTATCATGTTGCTAAAGAATTTGGCGACGGTTGACTAAATCTGGCTTCTTCCTACTCAATGCAGCTTTAAAGCTTTCTAATTGTAAACAATAAATCTCTCTCGTTAGTGTTTCATCATATGTAAGGACTTTATGATAGATTATCCATTTGGAGCCCCATTATACATTTAAAAGAACTTTTTTTACTGTTAGAACCGTTCGATGGGTTGGTTTCTATACATGTTCCTTTGAAAGCCATTGTCTTTTACGTTTTTGATTTTTGTCCATCATTCACGTTTCATCTCTAATCACAAGATAGTGTAAAAAAGGCCGTTTCTTCTCTTTATCGATTAAATCGCGCACCGCCCTCATTTAGTGCACTCCCTGCTTTATGATCTTACCTATTTTATTCAAGTATATTTCAATACTTTTCCGAAAGTATCCAAGCTTGTCTGTTAATTCTCGTATAGTATAAATTGGATTTGATTCAATTTAAGCATGCAGAATATCGTCATCCCCTTTAACATTTCTTTCACTTCGGTGCTTATTTTTTAAATTAAATTGTTCACTTTTAAATTATTTAAACCATCTCTGACATTTACAAATAATTAGAGATTCGCCGAGTATATCACAAATATTTTTAGTTGCAGTCGTTGCATTATTTTTTGAAGATATTCGTACAGTATGCAATTTCGCGTAAATTGTTATTTCGTTACAAAATCTGCCATTTTGAAACGCGGCTTATTTTTTATTGTTTAAAAGGTAATGCTAAAAAATAGCAATACTTGTTGTCAAGGAAAAAAACGGCATTTCTGATAAAAAATACTTACACAATTCTACACAAACACAAACGAATTCTCAAAATTTTAAAAGGTGAGTAAATCATATAACGAGCCAAATCAAAAAAATATAAGAGAAAAAAGAACATAAAAAAATATTAAACACAAAACTCCTGATTTTCACCTTTTTATTCAAGGGTAGGTATTTTTGTATCTTATTACAAAGGTTCGGATTCAAATCCAGACTGTGGGAAAAAAATCCCGTATCAACAATTGGGAGATTCGAAAGTAATTAATACATCCGTCGATCTTCTCAATCCAGGCTTGCCTTAATTTCCTGGAGCTGAAAAAGCAAACACTGTGTGATTAGGTGTTTATTTCTATTTATTTCTATTCCAAGGATATTATCATAAATTAGCCAAATATGAAAGGTAATGAGGAACAATCACATTAATATTTATTTTCCCGATATCGATAATAATATGTGAGATCGATCGCGGCGCAATCCACAACAATGGTCCTGACCCGCGAATCGGCTGCGGTGAACGACGGAACACGTCTATGATTTCATTAGCTCGGTGATAGAGGTCGAAATGAGGCAGACGCTGCAGATGATCAATAAAATGTCAAACAATCAGCACAACGCATTTATTCAATTAATCCACACAAATAGGAGAACCACACGATGGTAGACGCTTTGTTGTAGCGTCTTCTCGAAATTGAAGATCCTCCCCTCTTGGGGTTCAGAACAAATAGAGACCCCCCCGTGAAGATCGTCCTCCATCGGGGGTGGAATAAAAGAGTCGTTGGCTGCTGTTTTGATAATTCACTGCTGATGTGATGACACCTCATGGGAGGTCGGAAATAGCATCATCCGATAACCACAACTTCTTTGCAGAAATCTCTTCTTGAAAGTAGAAAATCCGAATCTAATAGGCTTGCAATTTTCCCAAGATTTTCTTTCACGTTACACTATAATATTTTTTATGCATTATTTTGCGATTTAAGATACCCTGTTTGTATTCAACCCTGACTTGATGATTGTTCTAATTGAACTCCGGAGCGTTATATAATATATTCAAAAGAGAGATCAGATCCAACTGCGAGACTTCAATGACGAGTCACTTCCAAACTAATAACGAGTTTAAAAAAGCAAATCGATGATCATATCTCCAAAAATTATTGATTACTGTGCAATTTCCAATGGTGTCAGATCGCAAAGCCCCTTTCTTTTGAGCAGAGTTTCTCAGTCTATTGCAAGAGGGTTTATATTTAATCGCAGCAGTTTTTAAAGTGCTAGTATTATCTGACGTAATAGTGAACGTATATGAAGCGTTATAGTAGAAAGAGTTGATTGACCGTTGTCTATGTTATTTTTCAAGTGCTGACAATAATTTAATGCTAATATCCGCAGATATGAATTTTCATGATTTTACGATCATTTAATGGTGGGAGTGGTTGGAGAATTTATATCGCTTGTTGTTTTTGGTCAACGCGTCAAGACTGTGGGAAATGATTGTGGTAAGAATGGTTTTTTTTTGTAAAGGGCGATGAAAACTTTTCGGATATAATGCTTTGAGATTTGATTATACGCTTTTGTAGAACAAAAAGAATTCCCAGGCGTCGCTTAATTAAGCGCCATGGTAATGATTTTGATGGGCGATTCCCAAACAGTTGGAAACGAAGATGTTCTCAAGTAGTCGAGTGACGTTAGGGCATTGATTATTTCGTATCGTAAATTGAATGCGACGTCGGGAATTAATTAGTCGAGCGATAATTCGTTCGAATATGTGTTGTGAAATTTATTGAATGTGATGAAAGTTGAAGAACGTCCGATTCATGTGGGAAATTAAAACGTTCGGATCCCATCGGCACAACTGGAGGTAAGGTGGTCGTAAATTTAGATTATCATCTGAGAAATTTGTACGTATATCTAAGGTTTAATGTCCATAAATGACCTTTTAAGATAATGATCTGGAGATGTTATTGGTCCGGAGGAAGTAGTAAAATTTATTGTAATTGTTAAGTATTACATAAGGGCAGATGCTACAATAAGCTCGTATTGTAGGTATATAAAGGGGCACAATAGTATCTATTTTTTATATTCAAAAAAGATTAAAACATCATATTTTTTATCTTTGAGATGTTTAGAAAATGTGTACGTGATTGTTTTAATTTTATACGAAGAGAATTCTGATATCTAAATAATTGATAATCAGTGGAATACAGCAAATTAAGTAAATCTTAGTCAAGCTCAATTGTCTTTTCGAACTATGTCTTGAATTTGCAAACGTAAGCTGGTCTTTTAGAGTCTTTCTGGTAATTTTAGAGAATGAAGAGATATCATCTTCAAGTATTTTTTTCTAGTTATATGATCGTGTTCTAGTAGTTTAAAATTAATTACTTTATTGATATCATTCCATACACAGAAGATGACCATTTTATTGTCGATGATAGCTTAGGGGTAGAAACAGGTCTGACTTGATGAATGCTATTGATTTTTTGTTCAGGACTATTGTACCTTAACCATTTTTAATTACGTATAATCAACTTTACCATAAAATTGATCAGTATTGAACTTGGACCAGATATACAGATTAAAGCTTCTCTAGTATAGAGACCCATGAATTATTGACTAAGGACAACCAAACTTAGTTGACAATTGCTCGATTGTTTGCAAAGGAAAATTTGATTCCATGAATGACGTCAGAGTATCATCATCCAATTTAGGGACCCTTCCTATTCTAGGAAATTCCTGGCGGCTCCTATCATTTTTTTACCCTCTTATGATACTTATCAAGTTTTAAAAGAATCACACACATTTATTTTTATCGACACTAATTATAAATAACAGTAAAAATAATTCAAAATAAACGAACAAGTATCAATTCGTAATGGAGACAAAATATCCGTGTTGCCTGAACCGTGTCTCGATACAAGCTGAATATACTCGTAAAAGGGTATGCTTCGATTTTTTTTAAAAATCATTTTGATCTCATGTTGGATTCGATTGATTTGAGACAAAATCTTTCAATTTATATATAATTGAGTGATTAGCGATGATTTTCCACAACGCTTTCGTTGTAAAGCCATTATTGTGCTGATATTAAAATAAAAACGATCTATTATTTCAAACACAAGCATATTTTGTCATTGATGGCTTAATAATGGAACAAAATGCATCACAAGAAAACAAGGAAATTGTATTATAAATGCATTTGCGTGAGTATTGTGGGAAAGCACTTAATTTGTGCGGGTGCAAGGTACATTAAAATGCCATCAATTTGAGTGGCGAAATTTATATGAGAATTAGCATAGCGACATGCACATTATTCCAGAACTTAAATTATGATGCATTTCGTATACTGCACTAAATGGGATTGTTGATAATTATGTTCCTTTTCATTCCCGCGCTTCAGAATGTGAAAACTCTCTATGCATTCAGGGAATACGCCGATTTCAGGAATACCCATGCATGAATTTGTATTCATTATTTTGAATGAATAATCCTTTAGAATACGAATTCAAAACAAGTGCTCACTCGTTGCACTTAATCTACTTTATGTTGATAATGTACGTAATTTCAAATGCATAACGGTTGAATACTGAATAAAGCTTGCCGAGTGCATTTTCATTATTGTGTAATTAAAGTAAGGATCAGCGACTCCCAACGTGTTACTAATATCATTTTCATCATGAAAAAGCATTCAGAATGCCACATGACTCTTGAAATGAACAAAAAAATTTAATCAGGGAGCTACAGTTTGAAAAAATCCTCTCGAAATTGAATAGAATAAATTCTACAAAAAATATATTGTGACTTCATATATTTAGAATAAGATGTATTTGCCTCGTGTAACTTTCATCGTCATCGTTAAATATAAGTCCTGTTTTACCTGAATTTCCTAATATGAAGTATCATTATGTCTATATTTATCTCAAAACACAATGAATCAAGTGAAAGCCTTGAACTTTCAGTTTCAACAACAACAAAAAACATGTTTTATGGGGAAAATTGGCACGCTCATTTATCGACGAATAAGCAGCGAGGACTCTGGAATATATTCTATAGGGACATTGAAATGTTACATGTTGAATAACAAAGAGTTTTTAAAACATGGTAATAACAATGCAACTGGCTCGTAACTGAAACCATTATAGCTGCCATTTGTCGTGACAGGTGTTTGCTATTAACAGTTAAGCATAATTTAACCCTTACACATGTTGCATACAAATTATTCATGTATAAATTGCGACGAAGGTATCGCGACCAAAAATAGTTTTTTACTTTTGAAAGTGAGATCATTTTCAAAAGCCATATTGACGCTTTGACATGAAAAGACAAGATGATCATTATATTAGGGCTCGTCTGAAAGGACTGCGTGGGCGGGCCGGGGTCTCCAGCTCCGTGGGATGAGCCCTCAAAAGGTTCTCATTAAGACTTAAATATATTAATATGAAAAATTATGAGGGCTCGGCTGGTTTTTAATATTATCTTTTCAAAAGAAAACAAGCTGACCGGGATGTATTTTCAGAGGCGCCGGCTCTATTATTAGTTTGTCGGGTGGAAAAAAAACTTTTATCATATCTGTCATTTGGGACTGAACTTTCGCCTCAAAATAAAATTTTGCAAAGCTATAAATATCATCGGTGATCGTCTTTGACATGACCAGCTTTTCAGAGCGGAAGCAATACTGGATACTATTTTTGGATAGTATTCTGATATAAAAAAGGAGTTACGCACAAAGTTGGCCTTCTTCATACATGGCCTTCCCGAGGTGGTGAATATATATATCGAACCCTGGGATGAGGAGTAGATAAATGAATTCTTGTAAACAACACCCAGGTTCGCTGTTATTCGGCGAGATTTTTTTTTGGAACTGACTTATATAGCTTATAGCAAATAAAGAATTTATCTCTACTACTTGGATGAATTGTGTCATGGATCATCTGCTTAAATTCAAAAAAACATTGAATTTTACGTCGAATTGATTAGCTCAAGATTAATATAAATACAGATAATTTTTAAGGATAATAACATTAAAATTACTATGATAAACTTAATAATGAAACATGAAGGAGTAGTAAGCATACCATGACTTAATTGTCTGACGCGGGGAATATTTGCGATTATAACATGAGCATGAGTGCATCTCTCGCGTTTACTAATAGTACTCGAAAGACGTACGCAACCCGACGGGAATGTGTTAACAATCTAACGAGAAGACTGAAGATATATAGCCCATTGGGGATCTTTTACATAGACATTTACATATAATCAAATTAATTTAAAATTGCGTGACCAACATGCCACACACCTACATGCCATCATTCTCCATCGCCAAATTTGCTGGATAAATGTAAAAATTAATTTAACTATCATTAGGATAATAATTAAGGACCGTTGAAATGGCCTGCGATATTGTTTCACCCCCTTAATGATATCCATATTTAGCACTGTCTCACTGCAGATTTATCCAAAGTAATTAGAGGAACAAATATGCTTCAATTATGGCAAAATGGCATTTTATGCTTTTCGATTGTTCAAGCTTTCGTGCAAATGACGTATCTGCAAACGCGATAATATAATTGCTATATTTTAATTGATATCGAAAAATGCTTAAATATCTATTTAAAAACATATTAGAGTATTCTGAATAATTTACAACTTTTTTGTAGATATAAAACGTTTTGATTTCGATTAATATTCAAAAAATGAAATATGCTTTCATTCCCTAGAGTTACGATTTCACAATCTGAAAACATCACTTACGGATCATTTATAATCTGAGTGCGTCTTTGTATTTTCACAGTTACTCTCTGTTCGAAACAAATTGTATGTTAATACACATTGTTTCTTTTGAAGCATTATTTTATTGACAAATTATCAAATGTCATTCGATGACACATTATTCTTTAGAGCCTTTCCATTCCAAATCATTTTTAGGAAAGTTGCTGTTAATTTAGTTTCACTATTATTATGTTTTGGGATGCTGCCAGTATCATTAAAATGATTAATAGGGACTCGTCTGCCAAATATAAAGCAATCGCATAATTTTGTTCAAGTATCTCGCGTCTGTTTTGCATTCGATGGCATTCAATTTTACTAAAGAACCATTCTTCATCTGTATTTAGAATAACCTCTAGGAAGACTATACAAAACTTTTTATGATATTCTACATACACGACAAATTTGAAACACCTCGGGGAAGCACGTTTGAAGTACGATTTGTCAGCGACATGCTTCTCCTGCAACGTCGTATTTAAAGAGTGAAGAAAATTGTAATAAACATCAGAGTTTGAAAGGATTTTTGTCGTCCCGTGGTATCCCCCCAGGGCCGAAGCTCTCAAGTTTCACTTTGCACTTTGCAGGAAGTTGTGCAGTGTTCGTGTCAGTTGTAAACCTCTTGCCTAAGGGATTCACGTATGGTTTCCTGTTCTGGTCACTCTGTTAGTTACATGGACATTCCGGGATCAGGGGGCTCGTGGGATCTATCTTGCAACCGCCGTGGAACGATGCCACTATTTTGGCACCAACTTACTATTACGAATGGGAAGGCATGTAATTTGAACGAGATTTCCGCTTTTATTAGAGGAACTGCATCTAATTCCCTTAATGTAAAACATTTCGTCTAATTGAATGGTCCTGTTCCTTTGTGCTACGTGGGGTAAATCGACAAACAGCGTTTGTTGTCTCTTACGTAGCATGCACCAGTTTTAACACAGCCAAACTAATATATATTACTTTTTGAAAAGTATTCAGTCATATATTTTTTCTCACTAAAAATAACATTATCTTAAATGGAAGCAATAAAAATACTGCAAAAAACCCCCTTATTTCCGTGAAAATCCGTATTATAAGAAAAGGTAAAATAGAAAATTTAAGCAAATTCTAAAATATTTTGACATATAACTGATGAACACATCTGAAAATGCCTACTACAGGAAGTTAATGAATAATATAACTAATAATTACATATTTTAAATTCGATTTCGATTAATCGATTTCAATCACCGCTTGAAATCGACTAATTTGGGTTATCATTATTAGTCAATAAATTTGGGTTAACGTTACAATCTTATGATGTACGCAGGATACTCTCTCCGTATCTATCTCCCATTCACAATCTGCGAAATGCAATACACTCTCTCCGTCTCTGTCAGTCTCTGAACTCTCTCTCTCGAACAAACAACTTGTTTTTTTTGTGGTCGCTTTTAGCATTCCCTTTAATGGGATTTTTGCCAACCATTTTTACATGGTTTTTCATAGCAAATATATGTTTTGAAAATGTGGTCGCCAGCCACACCTCCTGTAGGATTCGAACCCAAGATGATTAAGTTATGAGTCCATCTACTTAACCGCGGGACTACCCACAAGAAAATTTTGACCAAATCCGAATCTTAATAACAAAATGTATGTCCGTTAATAACCTGTAAAATATAAATGGGAAAAATTACGACGCTAAAGCATGGATCGATACCATGAGGTCAAATCAGGAGGTCATGGACATCTACGCTGAAAGTTGGGCAGGTCATGTAACATAGTTGTCACATAGATATATAGATTTTCTCGAGCGGACTTCAATTCGGGACTGAGTGGAAGACCCTCCGGAAGATCTCATCTATGCTGGGATAATTAGGTTGACAGAGATATCGCACATCTGGGCCTGGACAGTTGGAGGGAATAGGTTCAGGATGGACGGAAATGGAGGAATACGTTGTCGGTGTCTAGCAGTTCTACTATAAGGCTTGTGTGAGCCATAAAAATAATGTAGGGAAGAACTAATCAAGGCGATCATATCGATGTTATAGAAATTGACTTTCTGGGGTATTTTATGATTATGTTAATAATTACTTTTAAAACATATTTTGGAGTATCCCTTGGTATGCATGTTTTTCATTCGCGAAAGATTGATATAAAACTATTTTGAAATATCATAAACAGGTAGATGGACGTTGAAACTAATTGAACCCCAAGAAGGAAGAGGAGAACCAATGGAGGTGTGAAGCATAAATTAATTGATTGATTCAGCAGATCCGGTAATAAATATCTCGTCGGGACGATCCTGATCCCCCACCATGTCCTTAGGTCTTATCTTGTTACTCAAACCAATTAAATCACGGCTGTTCAAACTGTGTGCCGCTGTAAACACTCGTGTAAAGACTGCAGTCTGCGAGGCAAGCACAAACGAGCCTAGTTACCAAACACTCCACACAACAAGCTGACTTCGGATGTTTACCTACGAAGAAGCTGTTTACAACATACCACAAATATATTACGGCGAATTGTAGAAAGACAATTTCGGCGAACGGACAACCTGCCGAACGTCGATTCAGGCGAGCAATTCTTCCTTTATTTGTTTGCTTACGTCCATTTCACAAACACACGTCCCTAGACGTCCCGATAACATGAAGCGACTCTGACCTAATGGTCTGTTAAAAAACAGCACGGCGTACAAAACACTAGCTCCGCTTCAAAATTTTCCTAGGGGCTCGGACGAATCTCTCACGTAATTATTATGAACGACGGTATCCATTAGATGCTATCTACGGAGCCGTTTATATCGGAAATTCATCAAATGATGGGTTAAACCTGTGTCAATTAAAACAACGAAAGTCTTTCATTAGCGGTCAATAAATTTTCTTCTGGGTACGTGATAAAAATTCTAACGCTACCATCCGATGTATTGAAGTCTTTCCGAATCAATCCCAAACAATCTGGCTTGTAACTTTTTCAATATATTGCTTTTTTCAACAAATTGCCCCGAAGATTTCTCTGTATTTAATATCAGACTGACGATGGTATCATATGTTCATGTGTCAAAATGGCTGGAGCCTATATAATATCGTTTCTAATGTCGAACATATAAGATGTACCCATGAAGATTTTCGTTTTTTAAATGAAAGATTTGAATGCTCATATTTTATTTTTATTTTTAACATATTATTGCAAAATGTTATTTCCTATACAACTATTTGGTAACAGGTTTATCTGTTTGGTGGAAACTGGTTTTTTGTTGTCAGGTCGGGTTTAGGGGTCGGTTTTGCTCCTGAATCTTCGATAACCATTGATTTTTGCATCCATAATTAGAGTAAAGAACCCATTTATCTTCTTCAGTTATTGAGACGTTTCAGATTTCATTTTCAGCATGCATTAATGCGGTTGCCCATGTTCTCTTCGCTTAGATCGTGCGGCACCCATCTTCTTTTTCTCCACACCTTTCCGATTTTTTAAAGATTTCTTTGAACACTTGATCATGAATATCCGAGATTGGCCAATACTTTTTCAATAGTTGTTGGATTATTTTCGATTATAGCAGTCAGTGTGGCGGCATCCACCTTACGCAATCTTTCATTTCCAGGGAAATTTTAAATAAAAAATTCCAGATTGGAATTTTGATATTTGCGAACACTTAAAATATCGCAAATATATTTAGTGGTGGTAAATAATTAAGTATTAAATTTCGAATAAATTCTTCACTCGGTGAAAATCGATCCACTGTAATTTGGGTTGTTAAATTTGAAATTTAAAAATTACAATTTATTCTTGATGATTATAGTCACCAAAAGAGCATAAAATACGAATTGAAAGTGCAGTAGCCTAGGTGCAATTAATCCCCAAAAACGATCAACCAAATCGAACGATAACCATTTTGGGCTCTATTTATACTTCTAACTACATTGTTAATATTATATATATTAATACGGTTTTTATATGACATTTTTCTATATAAAAACAATTTTATTGTGTGAATTTTTATTGCATGGTTATTTGAATTGTGTCAATAAATATTTAAATTTTCAAATCTAAGAAATCTGGCTTAAATTGAATCGATGGAATCAATTTTATTTATTCAATTGTATATCAATGATATAATAAATAGAGATGCATTTTGTTACATCGTCATTAAATCTATGATGTAATATGATTTCGTTGGTTTTATTAAAGTTTTGACATATAAATAATGTTCATTATCACATTGGATATGCATGTTTGAAATGCCAAGATTACACAATGTGTCTTGAGCGAAATAGAGCAAGATTTCGGTATGTATACATTTGCGTCTATGAATTTGCGGTCTTAAGGACCCTGCCGATGTTTTTCCTCAAGATTCTACATAATGTGCTTTTAGTGAGGACTAACTTGGTTTTATCCTCACTAGAGAATAGGACTCTTCACTTCTCCGACCACAAACTCCCTGTGGGAGCTCCTGTCCTGTTTAAGTACGAAAGTAGTTCGCAGCGCAAGTGGCCTCGACATGAATGATGATGCCAGTTTTGCATTCAAATTAGACGACTAAACGATTCCAGAACCCTAACGAGGCCAACTTTATAAAATCAAAATAAAACACAATTTCGCAAATCGGAATATATTTCATTTTGTCCGGACTCCAGATAGATTATGCGCCAAAGCTGATGCCGTAACGGGGAATTAATACGTTCCTTAAAGTAATATCATGGTCGAAGTTCATATTGCAGTTTCAGCAGGAGACAGTTTTGGTTCGTTTGCATCGTCGATGCAAATTGAATTATCATCCATGAAATATGTAAATATCCTTTGGGATGTAATAAGGCATCGCAGCAGTTCCCTCTGGAAACTTATTAATTAACTTCATCCTTTGATTCGTCTCATGCGGATTGATGCACAACACATAAACTTTATTTAAGTCACCGCTTATTTATTCACTTAAATAAGTTGTGCATTAAATCAATTTGAATCCATATACTTTGTATGATGCACTATCAAAATCTAGTTTTGCCTTCTAAGCCGAATATTAAGTATTATTTCAGTATTTTTATTTCCTACCATAAACAAAATATTATTATCGTTCTAATTGTCCTAAACATTGACTTAAAATGGATGTGTATTTTAAGTACTCTTATAGCAATGTGGGGATTTCATCAAGAACATTTGTGTCGTCAAGAACTTGAAATATTTCCTGCTGTAAAAACATTTACAATCCAACAATGTCAAACTAATATTACATAAGTGTATTCGTTAGAAAAATTAGATCTTTGCCGATAAGCAATTTTTGAATTTACACAAAGGCAAACTATATAAACTTATATTTTTAGTGGAATAGTAAAATATTCATATCCATATTTTAGAAATTGTCTTTATATATCACGCATGTAATAGATAAGGATCTTTATGGATAAAATTTTGAATAGTATTCGATGTAATAAATTTGATGATAAATTTGTTCTTAACACGTCAAATGCGGGATGCGTATTTTTACATTTAATATAATATTCTACTTATCGTCGAATAAAGCAATAATAACAGCTATTCATATGAAAGTATTTCTTATCAGGGTTGTAAAATATTTAGCTGATTTCTTAAGAATATCTGTATTTAATGTGTTAAGTTGAAAATACGCCAAGTCAGCGATGGTTGTTTATATTTTTCTTCTTGAGAATTTTAAACTCAATTTATGAAATTAAACAAACACTATTTTAACGGTCTACGACTTAATTATCTGACAGATATAAGGGCTTTTCTATGTAGTCTTAATCGGTTGTGACATTAGTTTGACTCTCGAGCATTCATATAATGACTTCATCGACGACGCAATAACTTCGACCAGACTTTGTAGTAGTTTATGGTATTTATAGAGGTGTTTTCAGCACTTTTAGTTTTGGAGGCAATCTTTTATAGTGTATAAACACGATTTGAACGAAGGAAAACTTCTACAATATCACATTTCTGTGCCTTATTTGAATTTCGCAAAGAGCAGAACATTGGGTGTGTGATCAATGAACCTGCAATAAATATTTATACGATATAAATGCTCATTTGATTACTGCTTCTGCGATTTATGGCGATCGATCATTTGATTATTTGGGTTTAGGAACTCGGAGAAGACGATCTGTCGATAACAATTTTATGAGATATTTACACAAGAGTCTAGATTAGTAACGTTACAAGTCTGCCGGGTGTTAAATCAGGGACACGCGTAGTTAATGTAATCTGAGTTGGCGGATGCTCTTTGCATCCCATCGAGTGATTGCTTTATTTAAGTATCATGCACTGAGCAATTGTATCTCTTCAATGCATATATCATGTTTGCATGATTTAATAGACGAAAAAAATGTGATTTCGATGAAATTATCTTATGTAATCCCCTTAGATGTAAGTCAAAGGTCAAGTAATTATTGTCGATTAGCAGATATGATTACTTAAGCCGATGGTTGTTAAAATAATTAAAAATAAGGGAAGGATAATGATGGATAAAGGGTTCGGGAAGTGATGCTAATAGCGTCTTTCATAATGGGAGGCAACTTCAAAGCATCTCGAACGTTGTATATTTTATTCAAAAATTTTAATTTGTCTCAAAAGATTTTGGTTCATAAATTCATTTTTGCGTTCCGGAAAAACACCTTCCACAATCAAAAAAGTTTCGTCTTTAATATCTTAAATATCCTGTTAAATAAAAATGCTGCATCACGCCAAGTACTACTTTCATACTGTGTACCATTTTCCTTCAAATTTTTCAAGGATTCTAAAGGAATTGACAGGGAGAAAAATTTGCAGCATTAATTAAGAAAATCACGTTGTATCACATGTGATGCCGTCTTCCTAGAAATGGACATCTGACACAACAATATTATTCAATTGTGGCCATTTAAAGTCACTCAACATCGATCGCTCAGCATTCATTGTAACAGCATTTCCAGCACGATCTTCGAAGAAATGAGGCTTAATGATTCTATTTATCCAAAATGCATACCAAACAGTAACTTTTTTTGGGTGTAGACATTTTTCCTGAATAATAATAAGATTTTCATCGTCTCATATACGATAATTTTGCTTATTGATGAATCGATCCATTGTGAAATGAGCTTCATCGCTAAATAAAATTTTGCTTGAAAACAACGAATCTTTCGTTCGTCATTCAATAATAATGTAAACGCGTTGTTACTATGGTTGAAATTGTACTATCTTCCACTAAAATAAAATGGTTTATATCATTTGAAAAGACGTCACTTGTAAATATTATACAATGCTGACATCTAAGCGTAGCATTTGGATAACCTTTTATTTGTTTTGTATTTCCTATATTTTTTGAAAACCTCTTTTTATTGGATTGGCAAATTTTCTTTCAGATACAAGAGCGTCTTTATTCATGATGTTTTTAGGGATAAACGATTTTATGATTATTTTAATTGAGGCCTTGTCCGATTCTATTGATCGTCTCATTAGGAAATTAGGACAAATCTTAATAGAAATGAAGAGTATTCGATTCGATTCCCTATCCCCAGGCATAAAAACTTATTACGATTTAAAGGTAAAATTTTGGGTATTTTTTTGGGTAAAAAATTAAATTTCGTCAATCTTGACACTTAGGATATAAGGTCTATGTGTGAAACGTAGCAAAAGACCCCTTTAACCACAAAAAATATTTGTCGATCCATGTGCAAAATACTCTGTATACTGTTATTACATTAATTTTTTTATCGGTTAAAGAACATCATTTATATCAGAATTCTTGAATTATATTCCGAGAATTTACATTTTCATGTAATTTTTATATAGCTTATGTAATGCTGTTTTTATTTCATTGCATGTAAAACTCATTTTGCTGAGAATCATACATTTTTTCCCTTTGAAAAGTGTAATTTAGAAGCTTTCCCGTATACAATCGTTTTGCTACCACGATATGCGGTTTTTGCTATTCCATTAACATGTTATTTGCGTTAGTTAATTTTGCATGCATTCGATTAATTATTACGTGACTTCATGGTTGATTCTAACTAGCTGGCAGCGTTTGATCGAAGCACACTTGACCCATATTGCAGGCCGCAATTTCGAAAAACCGGGAAAATGTTTGCAAAGGCCTTCTGCAGTTAATTTATTTGCTTTGGCCGTCGATGTGGATGCTCGAAATTTACAGTCTTTTTAATGGCGCAATAAGAACTATGATACTCTCGTTTTTGTTGGAATGCGGCCAGGTGGTGCAAAAAGCATCCGATTACAAGTTTATCGGATATTTAGGTTGAAAAGCAGTTTGTTCGTTTAAATATGAGAGCGGAATAGTATTTAGTTGGATGGTGTAGTTTAATTGGAGTGCGGTACAGATGGCGGAGTCCGCAGTAAGGTAGCATCATGAATATGTTGCCGGTAATTACAATCTCTGAATAATTTAGTGCCGTTTTTGTCAGCGCCGCTTGCTAACTGCCTTTTGGTCTTCTCACCCTCGGGAATTATAGCCTCACCCACACCCCCCACACCCAAATTATCTTAATGCACCCATGATTCATTTTGTATGTGCAATCACCACTGCAATGGACACGTGCTGCTGAAACAGCAGACATGCGCTATTGCCCTTGACCTGCAATCGGGGGCTTCCATTTTTGCGCCACCCCCTGGCTTATATATAGGAAGAACGATTGGGACCAACCTCAAACTTTATGCAATGCTTCATTTTTTCTTATTGTCCTGGAGGAATAAATTTGTTTCTTTACCATAGCGGCACAAGCTTCACTTTGCTGTTCAATTCAAGTTTCTTTCATTTAATGCCGAAGCGAATTGGATTATATATATTGAATTTTCCATCAATATTAATTAATTTACTTACAATCTTAGTTATCGATCATGCATAATAGAAATAATTATATCTGTATCATCAAGAGTATAAACAAATATATGTTAAATTTTGTAAGATTTAATCGAATTTTCTCATAATTATATCAAATCGATTGATCTTGGGCTGCAAGAAATATACTATTCCACACTTTCAAAACCAATAAATTCTTGGAACCCTTGAAATAAATTATCCCAAGTTCTGGCATTTTTATCCTAAGTAGAAGAATAAAGTGGATATAGTAAAATCTTGCAATTCAGAAGATTTAACATGGAAATGGTTATTCGCGATGTATGCGGCTGAGCATTGTCTTGGAGCAGTATGGATCCATGCCTATTCACTGCTTAATTTTAAGTGGTTTCTCTTTGTTTAAGAAGAAATAATGTATTTTGTCCTTATTTATCCACCATATAATAGGTATGAGATTTTTTGATGGTTACATGTGACAAGTTACAACCGTTATAGTGTGAGTATGTATAGAGCGATGAGCGAATGGAATTGTTTTTAAATCTGGCAAATCTTCTCAAAAGCTTAACAATTGCATGTCTCCATATCACGAACTACGTAAAAAAAATAATGGTTAAATCATCGCAGAGTTGAACCCCCTTAGAGTAGTGATATAATTTAAAATCATGATAAACTTAAATGCTATATTTGCATGTCCACCACTTATTATTCGTACAAATCCACTTATCTGCCAGGACCATCGCAGCGTGTATTAAACATGTATTTAAATAAATGTACACTGTCGATAGCACACAATTTTCGGTAATTTCTTCAAGTAAACATGAATTATATCATTCATATATCATTGTTAGTAGATTAACCTGTAAAAATGCTCATTCTAAATCACTGGATTTGGATACAACATTGTGTCTTACTTCTTTAATGTTAATCGGCGATTTTAAAAAAGACGATTTTTACACAGAAAGATGACGAATAAACGTATGCTGGCTGATAACGATAATTTGTATGATTATTGAATAAAATATACTTAAAAAAGCAAATCTGAGATTAAAAAAAATTATAATCTTTTTTATGCGATTTTTGGTACATTCTATTACAATGATTTGAAGTTATGCGGTTTTTAAAAATAATGGAACCTCTCCCTCAGTTTTTTATGTGTGATTTTTTTAATATGCGTATCTATCGCATAAAAACAGACCCAAATGTACTTTGAAAATTATATGAAATCAGTGGGAATTGGCTTTGTTATAAAATAATCAATCGGGAAATATAAAACCGAGAAAATTAAATAAGTATATTCCAGCTTAAAATGTAAATAGTCTTTTTATATTCTACTGAAATAATATAATGGTTACTATTTCAATCTAATCAGAGTTCTACGAGTGGCGTTCTTGTCATTTTATCATATTTATGTAATTTTCTATGAAACTACTCCAACAATGTGTACTAACTGCATTGTAATTATAATGGAAATACTGTAAATACAGAAGAAACATCTAAGAAATTGTAGGTTGACTATGTTAAGATGATTGGACTGCGAAATATATATTAAAGGAATTCGAGTCGGTTTGTATCAATTTTATTAACAAAAAAAGCAAGAAAATATTGTATTATTACAAGCTTGATTTACACGAGCAAAATATAAAGCTTTTGCATTACAATTTTAACGTAAATGCTACTTTAATAAGTTTAAAAAAATAGCTCCAGATGTATTTGAGACATAAACCACAATGTGGGAGTAGAAACTGTTGTCGAAGAGTTACAATGCTTTTACAAGAAACATGTTCAATGCCTCCACAACTATTAGAGCAGTGAAATAGCATTACTGCTTGAAAATAATGGTATTCTAAGACGGTATAAAAAAGAAATTGAAATCCAAAAATTAATCGAATTTGATAATTTGGTAATGGTAGGATATTTTTTTCATCTTTTTGTAGGATTTGGTATTGAATATTTATATCCAAAATATTCACACTGCTAAGCCATCGAAGAATGATTTGAGCATTTGTTAAATGGCTCCATGTTGATATCCACATGCCGGATTTCGGTCCAATGGATCTGTTTCTATTCATAGTCGTCCTCAATAAATATCTCAGAACGCTTCCGAGATTTATTCCGCATTGATATAATTTTGCATAAATAAATCTGATTGCATAATTATGATGAAGATATGCTAATTGAGACGGTTACACGTGTTGAAAATGAAAATTAATAGCGCCACTCGCGTTATCTAGATATCTGGATTGGTCGTTTGTTTAATAGGACTAAAGTTAGCTCTTCAGACTTTCTCCTTTTTTTATTTTCACCACTTTACCGCTTGTAAAATGAATGGCTTTTCTTATCAATGGTGTAACGACCCGTGTACCAAGCGGGCCTTATATCAAGGGACGATAAGGATTTTTTCAAAAAGGAGAATTTGACCCTCGCTTGTCGGGCATATATCTGCAAATGGAAAGTAAATAAAGGTATCTCAAGCGAGCTAATAAATTAAAATTACACCGGTTTTTCCGAAATTTTTCCGGTTCAGGTGTTTGTGAATGCAATAACATCCCGGTGTAGTAATATAATTTTAGCGAAAAAAAGGAAGCAGGTGTCTCAGTAGGTGATGGAAAACCTGACGAGGATGCTGAAAGGAGATTTAACGATTTGTTGTAATGGATACGGAACGTATTGTTATTTAAGGGGTTCTTCAACTTTGTATGTGTTTGCGACGTAAATTTGTCATAGTTGGTTAAAAATTATTGTTCAGCATGAAATGAATGCTTTCACGCAAATTTTGAAAGAAAGCAATTCCATTGAATGGGATATTTTTCACATGATAATCTTCTGGCTTACATCATCGCTTTTACATATTTTTTTCTCAGGAATCACTTTTCTTGGGAAAAACATTCACTTTTCCTTTCATTTATAAGGTAGACTCGCTTGATTTAATTTAATTGAGGTTGACTTTTAACACATTCACATTTTCTTCCATTGTCTTTTAATGTGATGACCTTCTTAGATTGCAGATGGCTAACAATACCACATTGAACTATGTTATCAGGCCAATAAATTCAAATAGAAAATTGTCACTCAATGTCCGCAATATTGAAAGCTTGGTAGACTGTAGCTTTCCTGATTTACATTGTATTAAATTACTCAACCATAATTAATAATTCCTTTCTTTAATATTTTCAAAGCTAGAGCTTTTTTATTCAATAATACATCATAATGTGCATTAAAAAGTTGATTACATAAGTTTAAGAAGCGCTGTATTGTATCATTAGAAGACATCAGGCGATTGGGAATTTGACGTACAGGAAAATACCGGACCGCCCAAAATCTACTACGGTTGCTGAAGACAACTTAATGATATTATCTTCCAAAATATATCGTTTACAAACTTATTGTCAGTAGTATATAAATCATGTTACAAGTGTATATATTACATCATCAAGGCGTTGAATTTAATTTCTTAATGATTGCATAATATGCATAAAAAGCTTGAATACAATCCTTTAATGCCATTAAATCGCATGCTGTATTATTTTGTGATATAATTTTGCCTCCGTGAGTTCTTATATTTAAATGTATTTATCTTACATGTATTTGTTTTAATGGCGTATTTTGGTATCTTATGGGGAGAGAAATGCTTCCGATAACAAAGCCCCAATTTATAATATTGCTTTTATGGGAAATAAGGGTTCGAAAATTAGGATGGCCCGCTTAGTGGTCGTCTTTTAGGAATCGAATTAGGTCGTACGAGCTGATGGTCCTTTGTTTGACTATCGCGAAACGTTTGAGAGCCACTGATGAAAATTCGATACCCAACAAGGTAATAGTTGATTTTTTCGTTGTTTTCTATTAAAATATGATAATATTTTGAATGTTTCATTAAAGATTGCTATTATGGTTTTGTTACGCTAGGTCGAATGATCCATTTGTAAAAAAATAATTATTTTTTCCATAGAGCTTTGGATTGGAATACATCGACATGTATTACATACAAAAGTAGTTGATGATTGCTTTTTCAGTTGAGCCAAAAAGGTATTCATCTAAAATCCAATTTCCGTACATTTAATCCGATAGAACGAAATTAATAATGAATGAAAACACTATGTAGAGCAACAGTACACTATATGATCCATCCACTGTTATTGGACGGAAGATAATAGGTCTTATGAAGAAAAAAAGGCATTTTGTTTATCCTCTCGATCCCTGTGTATGATAGTCACTTATATATACTTGTCAATAATGCGGGAAGTATTAAAACCATGAGAGGAGCCCTCGCGCCCTTAGTATTTGAGCTCTCCAAATAAGAGTAAACATCAATACCGAAATTCTCATTTAACGCCCGGCAATTTGTTTGATATCGAATATAATTCCAGTTTAATAAATTCGAAGGGCCGAATGTAAACTTTTTGGGTAATCCGACGTTAGGCAGATTATTAAATTTTGACCGTGGGGGAGTGAATTGTTTATTTTCGTCGGAGAAAATATCGCGTCCGCTGTCGGTTTTCGGCGCGTTTGACCCCACCCAACCTCCTTGCCAAAGAGGGGTAATTTGGGACCCCAAAATCCTCCTGCGCGATAACAAGTCTTGGATAATGTAATCAGGAGTCAATCAGTGGGCACTGATCCCACTGTAGATTGGATGATTCAATAAGCTTTGGCATCTCATAGACGGAATAAATTAGCACATGAATAAAGGTACGTCCCGAATAATTTCAGCAAATTTTTCATTCAAGTGTATCAAATTTCAATCGTAACGCCTGATATTTATTATTGTATTTCAGTACAATTTATCGATAATCATTTAAGCGAAAGTTTAATGCGATCAATGACAGTATGTCGAGATTAACAAAATGCTTCTCGCAAGAAAGATGTAAAAATGAAGACAGCATGAACGCGTGTGCTTAAAATATGATTGGACAGGTCATGTGGCGGGATGAATAGATGAAAAATGAATGAAGACTGTCATGAAATGCTATCAAAATGATAAAATATGATGGATAACCGGATGAATGGATAAAATCATAAAAATATTTAAGACAAAATGGATGAAGCCAGCTTAAAATAATTATAAATATTCTTCTGAAATTAACACCATTAGATGATATAGATTTTTTAATATGTTTCAACGCTCAGTATTTTCACAACTGGGGTTGATTAAATGTGATTCTTGATTAACATGATGAAATGAAATGTGGATAATCAGTGATTTTTGATTACATTAGTTCGATTTGGATAAATTTCTTTTATATAATCTAATATATAAAAATAAGTTGCGTTTCCCGTCTAATGCTCGGGCGAAATGGGTTGATATGCGCGTTCATCGGATTGAGACAAAACTTGGTCCACTTATTGCCAAGGGATCAGGGGGTGACATAGGCATAGTACAATTAACTTACAGTAGATTTTTAATTCAAAACTTAATGTGTGAAAGTTGTTGATTCTGACGTGTTTGAGATTATGCGTTGCTAAGGCGTCGCAAAGGCTATAGGTATATAGTACCTACAAGTTGCAGTAGGAGGCGTCGTGTCGTCGTCACATACAACACATACGTCAAACGTCAATGTCATTTGCAGGTTATCCATCGGCGTGAGTCAATTATATCCAAATTATTTATCGCAAGCACTTTTAAAATGCTTCATTTCATTCATCGCTTATTCACGTACGTAACAACCGAAAAAGTACGTTTGAGTGCTATCCGATAAAAAATCAGACGACCAACGTGCAACGAGAATCGAAAGTACATGTTGATTTGAATATTGCTGCATTTCAATATGATATTCATTACGATTACAGATTGCATCCCAGTGTAAAATGGATAAAGGTTAAATCCTGTTAACGAGGGGCAAATTTATTGGTAAATTGAAAACGCCTTCATTTCGACACAATGAAAACAAACAAACCTAACCTAACCAGATTTGAATTTAAATTTAATTTAAAAAATAAAAAACAAGAATCAAATGAATAATTATTTTATTTAATAACAATATGTTGACGATTGATTTGATTTGATCAGAGCTTGATTTTCAATCAAGCTCTGATCGAAATCGAAGACATTTGCTTAACCATCAACATCAAAGAATTCATTCAACAAGAATTCGTTCTGCACTTGAACAGCAGTACAATGCTAATGATTTGGATGCATTTGTCGAAGCAAACGAACAACTTTTGCTTGCGGAACAAAAATTGACCTACGATACAATTACAAATGATCTGTTCTTCCTTGATGCGCCTGGCGGTACTGGAAAAACGTATCTCATCACTTTACTATTGGCTCACATTCGATCTCAAAATAGAATTGCTTTAGCTCTTGCTTCATTAGGTATTGCGGCAACATTATTAGATGGTGGACGAACAGCGCATTCGGCATTCAAATTGCCATTAGATATGCATTTATTGGAAGCTCTGACATGTAACATTCCTAAAGTTTCTGACATAGCTAAAGTTTTGAAAATTTGCAAGGGGATTATCTGGGACGAATGCAATGCTTGATCGAACTCTTAAAGACTTACGATCAAATGCAAAACCGTTTGGTGGCGCTCTAATTTTATTATGTGGCGACTTTCGACAGCCTCTTCCAGTGATGCTTTCATCGACACTAGCTGATTCTTACCACAAAGCATCGCATCTTTGGAGAGACGTGCGAAAACTGACATTAAAGACAAATATGCGCGTACATTTGTAGCGTGATGCGTCGGCAGCCACATTTTTAAAACGACTATTGAACATTGGTGAAGGAAAAGTGCATGTTGATGCTACCAAGTTTATTTCATTTCCATCGAACTTTTGCGTTGTTGTGCCATCCATCGATTTACTCATTCAGAAAGTTTTTCCGCAGATTTTTAGTAATTATAAAAATCATTATTGGCTTTGCGAACATGCTATTTTGGCAGCAGAAAACACCAATACAATAACAAATTGCAAATGATTCTGTTACCTACAAATCGATTGATAGCGCCATGAATGCAGACCAAGTTACTAACTATCCAATCGAGTTTTTAA